>OZ026599.1:5054129-5159129 GCA_964020085.1 Micromussa lordhowensis
CGAGACGAATGCCGCGTGGGGGGTTTGCCCGAACAGAGTCTTTCAGCAAGTTGTACTGCGAAAATCCAGTCATGATTAACTGAAATTCACTGTCTGATATTAGTTTGTCGGTCAGGGCTTTGGAAAGCAGCCGCTCAATTGTGTCGCGTTTCGCAATGGCAAGCGTGACAATCTCTTGATGTTTCTTTATCTTGGAATCAAGCTTTTTGCAGGCGATTATGAGCCCTGAAGAAGCAAGAGCGAAACACCCGCCAACGACGCCAAGTGGTATTGTGGCCGGTAGGCCGACAAAAGAAAGAGCGGAACCAAAACTCGCGCTTGAAAAGGCGGCCGAAAGAACACTGGAGCCGGCAGCACTCCAGTTGAAAACCTTCTTGGTGCATTTATATTTTTTCGCAACCGCTCGATAGTGGCCGACTTCTTTGTTCAGAGCGGCAGAAATTTCATTGACTTTTTGCATCCTGAAGTCAGGCTGAATTTGAGGGTATATGTTTTCAGGAGGCGCGGATGGCAGAACATTCGCGGAAGACATTGTATAAATAGAAATTTAATTTATCTCCAAAACAAATTCAAGATTGAATCCTTTGAAATCAAACAGCTCGCCATCTTGGTCTCTGACACTTACTGTGATGCTTTGAACATGAGAGTCTGTCAAACATTCGCGAAAAGGCTCATAGCTTACTTTTTCATAAGGCTTGCCTTTTAAATCGAGTTAAGCCAAAACATCAGATTTTTTGTTGTTCAAAAAATTTTGGTTTTTGTCGATAAGATTGCAATGAATGAGATGATGAAGATGCAGGAGCGAATGCTCAAAACCATGTTCGAATCAGTGCTGTCTTCAGTAAATACACGGATAGATGAGGTGGTGAAGTCAGTTGCAGAACTAAAAACTAGTCTTCAATATTCACAACGGGACATTGATGACCTTATGGAGTCGACTGACGAACTGGCTATGATCGAAGATGAACTCGAAGACATCCAGTATGCTCTGAACAAGCACGAAGACAAAATGGAGTACCTCGAAAACCAAAGCCGTCGAAACAACATCCGAATCGATGGAATCTCCGAAGTTGGCAACGAGACTTGGAGTGACACAGAGGAAAAGGCAAAACAAATTTTGAAGGAAAAACTGAATTTGGATTGTGAACCAGAGATCGAGCGAGCGCACCGCGTTGGTCCGAAATCAAGAACAACAGCTCCCGATATGGCGGATGGCTTAAGAACCAGACCAAGAACCATAGTCTGCCGTTTGCGTGACTGGAAACAGAAAGAAGGGATCCTTCGTGCATTCAGACTAACCAAGCCAACGGGTATATTTGTGAATGAAGACCTTGCAGCGGAAACCTTGGACAAGCGAAGTAAGCAGCTTGATAAACTAAAGGAAGCCAAGAGAGCAGGAAAGATTGCATATTTTGTTTTGGACAGATTAATTAGTAAGGACAAGCCTCCTTGTGAGTCCAGATAAGTTTTATTCTCTTCAATAATGGCTTTAAATAATATTTTACCATTTAGTCATTTAGACAATGAAGAATTTGTGTTGATGATGTATAAAATCTAAAATGGCCCTGCTCACTATGATCATGACCGTTTATCCCAATTGCTTTTTAATCCTCTAACTGCCAACCTAGATCGCTTTCTCGTACGCTCAGACGATATAGATCCCGACGCTCATGTTTACTTTGATAGTCGCTGCGATTATTATGTTGAAGATAAATTTAATGAAATGCTACACAACCAAATTCAAAATGACAATTATTTCTCTATTTTTCATCTCAACATCAGAAGTCTTCAAAACAAATTAGATTTAACAACCTTGCTAACCAACCTAGATGTAAAATTTTCTATCGTTGGTATAACTGAAACTTGGCTTCAAAACTCGGCCCATAACGTGCATATATAGACGGCTACGATTTTGTTTTTAAAAAACGCGAATTCAAATCAGGCGGGGGTGTTGGACTGTATGTGTCAAATGATCTCAACTTCAAAATTCGGGAAGACATAAAAGTGCCTAATGAGGAGGTGATGGAGCCATTGTTTATTGAGATCATAAGACCACATGGCAAAGATATTATTGTGGGCATAATTTACAGACCACCAAACCAAAGTGTCGACGTCTTTGTTGACAACTTTAGTGAAATATTAGCTAAAATCTCAAGAGAAAACAAAATATGTCATTTAATAGGTGACTTCAACCTAAACCTCTTGAACCATCAACATCATGACGCCACTGGCAAATTTCTAGATGAACTTCATTCCTGTATGTTTTCGCCGTTGATTTCTTTACCATCCAGGATAAAATCTCACAGTGCAACTCTTATTGACAATATTTTTACTAATGATTTTGAACATCATTACCGAACAGTTGGGTTATTGTTGAGTGATATGTCGGACCATTTGCCTATATTTCCATTTGTTCCGATGACAATTCTTCTTCAAGGTCAAGAGAAACTATATTTGTGCGCAATAAGAACAAAGCGAACACTTTCAACTTTCTACAACAACTCGAAAGTACTGATTGGTAACAAATACCTGGATACAATGATCCAATAATCTGTTACGACAGATTTCTTAGTAAATTTTCTCAGATTTACGATACATGCTTTCCACTCAAAGAATTAAAGAGAAAGGATCAGCTTAGAAAGCCTTGGTTATCGAAGGGCTTACTCAAATCTGTCAAACGTAAGAACAAATTATACAAACAATATCTTTCTGGCACATCTGCCAAGAAAGAAGCGCTGTATAAAGAGTACAGGAACAAACTAAATCACTCCTTGAGAATTGCAAAAAGGCTATATTATGATAAAAAAACTAAATGAGTCCAAAAACAACATGAGAGCAACTTGGATGGTGCTTAACGATCTCATATATAAAAAGAAACCAAAGCTGAAATCGAATCAATCATTTAAAGCAGATGAAATGGAAATAACAAATCCAGTAGCTATTGCAAACACATTCTGCTAATATTTTTCCAACGTCGGGCCAAATCTGGCCAAGGGAATACAATTCAGCATATCCCACAAAAACTTTTTATCTGGATCCTTCAATCAATCGATTTTTCTCACCTTGGCTACAGAAAGCGAAATTATTGCTATTGCAAAGGAATTTCAATTACGTAAAGCTGCTGGTTATGACAACATTCCTATGTCTATTATAAAGCAGTCTATAAACTTTATTTCTTCTCCGCTTGCACACATTATAAACTTGTCTATTATGCATGGCATTGTTCCTGACCAAATGAAAATTGCTCGTGTGGTGCCTCTCTTCAAATCTGGTGATAAAGCTATTTTTTCAAACTATAGACCTGTTTCCATTGTACCTTGTTTTTCAAGATTCCTGGAGCGTATTGTTTACAATCGCATTTTTAATTATCTAAGTGATTTCCACATTCTTTGTGATAACCAACATGGGTTTAGGAAAAAACAACCACTCACGCACTTATTGACTTGTACGACAAAATCTCGTCTGCTCTTGATCACAAAGAGCATGCTGTTGGAGTATTTTTAGATCTTTCTAAGGCCTTTGACACTGTGAATCATGAAATCCTCTTTGACAAACTTTATCACTACGGTATCCGTGGCCTGGCATTAGATTGAGTGGAAAGTTATTTTACTAAACGAACTCAATTTGTTGAATATAATGGATCGAGATCAACCCCCTATAAGATCCACTGTGGGGTTCCGCAAGGATCAATTCTTGGTTTTCACCCACGCGACCTTAAATTAACCACGTGTGGCATCCGCCATGTTGGAGCCCCTCAGATGTAAACAAAACAAGAGTTGGAAGAGACGTAGTTATGGTTTTATGTATTGTAGTCGGTTGTGGAACTAAAACCGGCAATAAAGATGGTATAGGGACGTTTCGCATTCCTTCTGTCGTTAAAAATCAAGGGGAACAGATGGAGGAACTGACGACAACAAGGCGAGAGAGGTGGATTTCGGCGATTAGTCGAGGTGATACCGACTACAAAAATGTCCTGCAAAGTGAACGAATTTGTGCCCGCCACTTTGTTTCAGGCAGCCCTGCTAAGCATTGGGATAGGCATAATGTTGACTGGTTTCCAACACTGAACCTTGGAAAAAAGGAATACAGAGAGAGGAGTTCGAAGATGGCGCAAGAAGGGCTGAAAGAGCGAAAGCGCGTCGAAAGAGTGCCATTGAGCGACAGGAACTAGAAGCTGCTGCGAAACGTAAGCGAGTCAATGAAAAAGGCACACAAATCACTTCTCTCAATTTTTCTGAAAACACAGAGGGTACTTCAGATCAGTATGCTGATGCAGCAAACGTAGCAAACGTAGAGATGGAGCCTGAAGATGCCTCCTTGGACTTTGCAAGCGAAACATTTGAATCGCACCAGAGTGAGAACGTGGCATCTACGTCAGGCATTAGTGCTGAAACTCAGACAGAGGCGTTTGATCATATCTACAGAAAACGAGCACGCATGAACTGCCTGATGTGGATGCTGAAACCGAAACAGAAGCGTTTGATTATCTCTACAGAAGAACGAGCACACATGAACGGCCGGATGTGGATGCTGAAACCCAGACACAGGCGTTTGATTATCTGTTCAGGAAAGCAAGTGATTCTAAAGCACCTGATAGGGACGCGGAAACTCAGACAGAAGAATTCGACTACTTGATCCCAAAGAGAAGTGGATATCAAGCTCCAGACAGGGAGTTTTTGTCCTACGAAATTCTCAATGTAATGTTTAAACAGGTTGCACCTCACGTCAATCGCCGCACTCAAACCCTTAACAAATTTCAAGAATTTGTTATGGTGCTGATGAAACTGAGATTAAATGTGCCATTTCAAGACTTGGCCTACAGATTTGCTGTTTCTATCGCTACGGTCTCACGCATTTTCTCGGCTTGGATGGTGGTGATGGATGCCAAGTTATTTCCTCTTGTTTACTGGCCAGACCGAGAGCAGCTGTGTCATACCATGCCAATGTGTTTCCAATATGCATTTGGGAAAAAAGTCACTCTCATTATTGACTGTTTTGAGGTCTTTATTGAAAGGCCAACAAATATTTTAGCCAGGGCCCAAACCTTTTCGTCTTACAAGCACCATAACACGATAAAAATTCTCATAGGAATTACCCCTCAAGGAAGCATATCCTATGTATCTGAAACCTGGGGAGGCCGCACATCTGACAAGTTCCTTACAGAAAACTGTGGATTTTTAGAACATTTGTTACCTGGGGATATGGTGATGGCAGACAGGGGGTTCACTATTACAGAGAGTGTTGGCCTGAAGCAAGCAAAGTTGGTTATTCCAGCATTCACCAAAGGAAAATCCCAACTGGACCCAGTTGATGTGGAGAAAACAAGGGGCATAGCAAGCGTTCGCATCCATGTAGAAAGAGTGATTGGACTGCTTCGGCGGAAGTATACTATTTTAGAAGGAACACTGCCTACTGCATGTAATCCTCATGGGCCACCACATGCCCGGGTTCCAATGATCGATCGTATTGTAAGAGTGTGTGCAGCTCTTGTAAATGTATGCCCCCCAATTGTACCATTTGACTAGCTTTACAGATGGATGTTCACAGTTTATAAGTGCTTGTGTTTGGTTTAATTGTTATGTTTGGAGATGTTAATGTCTTGACCACACCAGGAATCGTGTAGTTCCAGAAAATATCCATACCTCCCCCACGGAAGGATTTTTTTCTAAGACCCACCACCCTTCTGGAAATTCCAATAAAGCTTCACACATTTCTTAACAGTCTTGGGTCTTACAGAACATTCCACCCCCAGGAGATTCCAATCCCCTCTGTGGTGGGAGGTGGATATTTTGTGGATGTGAACATTCAGTTTTCATATCTTGATCACTTAAACTTTTTTAAAACACTTTGAGTGGTTTTACTTTTAAGGTTGATGCATCAAGAGGGCCCAGCAAAAAAATTGCCTTCTTGAAATGCATCTTTCTTGAGTGTGTGTGTTTCGACAAATTACAAAAACAACATTAAAATTACCGAATTAGTTACCACTCAAAGTGCAGCTAAAGGATAGACATGATGCACAAGTGGCATGTGTAAATAAAGTACCTTATCCCTTTAATTCCTGAGTGATTTACATTGAATTTCTCCTTACAGGGTTGTCACCAAGGTTTTCTCCGAGCTACTATGAGCATACCCCTACTGACAGCCTACCATATCGAGTGGTAACAAATTGATAAAAACGATATATCCTCACATGTGAAGATATGATATCCTCACATGCGAAGACATCGATGTTTTCATTGACATTAAGTTTGACTCTTAAATAGACCTTTTTCGCTGGTACATTTTGTTTTCCCAATACAGATCATGTGATGATACTCAATAGATTTGATCCTTTGTCTTGTTCATTAAAAAGTGTAAATGTAAACATATTCATGCTTGCATGTACCCTTTTTAATGAACAAGACAAAGAAAGGATCAAATCTCCTGAGTATCATCACAAAATGTTCAAGCAAAAAAGTTCTATTCGCCATTTCCACATTCCCCATAATACACCTTCTTTGCCCCCCAAAATCAGCATAACCTTTGTTTTCCATTTCCCCTGGGTTTTACAGTCGTCCCAAGAGAAACTGAAGACAATGCTTATGCAAATTTTTGCGGGGCAAACAAGGTGTATTATAGGGGATGTGGAAATGGCAAATTGCACTCAAATTCATTGGTGTATCATCAAAACATCTTCGGGTCTTCCTCAAAAGTCTTCGGCAATCTTCTGAAATCTTCGGAAATTTTCAGAAATTCTCAGAAAATGTTCGGGAACGTTTGTCTGCCCTTCAGAACAATTTTGGAAAATCTTCGGAAATCTTCAGAAAATCATCAAAAACCCTGTCATCAGTATGTTTGTATAATAAAAAGAACATTACACATTAAGTTGAAGATATGAATTTTATGTTCTTGTGGCAAGAACAATATCTCACCCATTCGCTGCACTCAATCATGAGATATTGTTCTTGCCACTCGAACACAAAACTCATGCCTTCTCGCAACCATGTAATAATATCCTCTACGTAATATGGTAGCTCACAAGTATTGACTATCAAGAAAACAATTTATTTGACTCTTGATGTTTGGACTAAAATAACTGTAAACAAATGCTAAAACTCTTTTACCACTAAACAACACATTATTAATCTAACACTTTTTAGAATTCCTTACAGTAGTGATAAATACAGTGCATGTCAAGACAAAACATAAGGGTTCACATAAAAATTACCGTAAGGTGAAATTTATTAATTTGATAAGGTACCAAATTCTTACCACTTGTAATATAAGTAAATATGGAGGTCAGTCAGGAGAATTTGCATTTGGATAATGGGAATTAAACATTTAATTTTAGCCCCAAAAGTAATCATTGTATTTAGTGTATAGTGTATTGTAATATGGTAGCTCACAAAAAGTACTTGACTATGAAGATAATTTTCTTTTGCACTTGATGTTGCACGGCACTAACTGTAAGCAAATGGTAAAAATGTTTTACCACTAAAAAAAACACTTCATTAATCTAACACTTTTTTAGGTTATCTATAGCTGTAGACTCTTGTTTGACAAATGGTTAACCAAAAACTGTTATTCGGAAAAAAATAAAAGGAGTCACTGATAGATGTGATTGTTGTTGTCACTTTTTAGCATGGGTGGTGCATGAATACATACATACATACATAACCTTTATTTAAGTGTCCGACAAGCATGGATGTCTAGGAGCCTAGCCTTGTTGAAGAATACAGTTCTGATAAAACTGGTCATCAATCTAATTGTGAATGACGAACTTTCGCCTTGACAACAAACTTTCCAGAGACCATCAAACCTTGAACAGACGTTACAAATCCGGAGACCATGTGATTAAAAGCTTCTAAACTTTTGAAAGCCTTGAGCTGCTCCTTTGTATAATAACTTGTCTCCAACACTAAATAGCTGAGCAAATCGGTTGATTCTATTGGCGGAAGATTTTCTGAATCAAACTGTTCCCTTGGAAGGCTTGCCGGATCCACTCCAACCACAGATATTTTCTGTACATACCGTTCCTTTACGTGGCTTTCCAGGTTTTTGGCGTATTCAGAAAGCACAGGAATGTTTTTCTCCATCTCCTTACCGGATTTTTCTTCGGAAATATCCATTTTAAACCCCTAAACATATCTATAACACTAACTACCAGTGTAGAAATCGCATGTGCTTTACATAAATTTCACACTAGAGGGGCTCCAACATGGCGGATGCCCATATATATATTTTTTTTTTTTTTTTTTTAGCCATTTTTTTTTTTTATTTGCTCAAACAATTACAACATTTACAGCTTAATTTACACTACAGTACACTACAAAAAAAAAAAAAACTTGACAGACATTATAGAAAATAATATAAGTACACTCATTACAAGACAATAATTATTACTATTATTATTACTATAATTACTATTGTTATATAATTATACTATTATTATTACTATTATTCACTTAAATAAATTTAACACAGGTTTCTATTTGCTTTAAAATAAAATTTGTTAATAGGGTGACGCAGTGCTGGATGCTGGTTATCAGGATCTAGTTATTCAATTTCCGCTATTTTCGATTTTCCATTGATTATTTAATTTTTGTTTGAATTGATTGCTAAGTGGGAATTTTTCCATCATTTTGCAATCATAAATATACTTTTTCATTAGTGTTATGAAAATTCCAAACTTCCACTTCAGTAGATGTTGTGTTCCTATGGGGAGTGTTAAATCATTGAAAAGGATCTGCTGCTTGGTCATATTAATTTGAGATTTCTGTTCGTTGTTGAACCATGACATCATTTCGTGGTAAAAGTCTACGGCAATGGAGCAAGCCAGGAATGTATGTTCGAGGGAATCTGGGCTTTTACAAAAAAACATTCATCATCCGGTTTAATTTTGTATCTTTTAAGTTCCTTTTTGGTTACTAGTATTCTATGAAGTAATTTGAAAGAGAATTGTCTTAATTTATTGTCTGCCGACATTTTTGAGATGTTCTTAAATAAGTTATTCCATTTGTTGGCGAAGGGGGGATAGTGTTTGGACCATGATTGAACAGATGTTGGCTGTGTTTCCCATTTTATTTGGAAGAGTGAATAATAATCCTTGCACCGCATTTTAGACAAACGGATAGTTTTTCCTTCGGCCAGCTGGTATACATCAAATTCTTCTATGATTGTTTCTGGAGGTTTTTTTATAGTCATAGCTTTTAATTTAAGACTTTTAGGGACTGCAGAGAGAATTTGGCAGTAATAAATAAAATTGATTTCAATGTTGTATTTGATCTTAAATTCTTCGTAAGATAGATATTTGCCATTATTCTGTAGAAGATCTTGTACAAAATTTACCCCATGTTCATTCCAGGTTTTCCAATACAAAGATTTTCCTTCGATAGTGATATCTTTATTGTTCCATATAATTAAGTCGCCTTTGAAGCAGTTATCCCGATATTGGTCTCGCAATTCACTAAAGTAATCTAGAAGTTCCGAGTAAAAGGGGGAAATATTGTTGTCTAATTTTTTTGTGTCGTAGTTGCATTTCAAGAGAAACTGTAATCCTCCATATTTATTGAAGTAAGCATTGGGAATTGCTTTCCAAGCATCATTAGATTCACTTAGTAACCTTCCTATCCAGCTTAATCGGAGTGCCTTAATAGTTGTTCTAACATTTGGAAAGTTTAGACCTCCTTGACACGGTCTTTGATACAGTACAGTTCTCTTTATTTTGTCCTTTTTGTTTCGCCAAAGATAGCTGAAGAGTTTTTCCTGTACTCGCTTAATGACTTCATCTGGAACACATAGCATTGAGGCCGAGTATACTAATTTAGAAATCCCTAATGCTTTTACCAATAAAGTTCGTCCCATAAGGGTGAGGTCCCGAGATAGCCAAACATTTAGTTTTGTTTCCATTTTTTGAATTTTGATGAAAAAGTTTTGGTCGTTATTCTTGTTACGATTGTACGAAATATAGATTCCCAGTGTTTTAGTCGGTTCATTAGTTATGTCTATTGCTAAGGGTTTAGTTTTATTGTTCTTCTGCGATCCAATCCAAATAGCTTTGGTCTTCTTTTTGTTCAATTTGAGACCTGAGATTGCAGCAAACTTGTTAATAATTGTGATATTTTCCTTTAGTGATTCAATATCCTTACAGATAAGGGTCGTATCATCAGCAAATTGGCTTAGTTTTACTTCTACATTATTTGGGAGCTTTATCCCCTTACTCTTGCTACTCTGACGTATCTTTTGCGCTAGTAATTCTGCGGATAGTATAAACAGAATGGGACTCAAGGGACAACCTTGCCGGACACCTCGGGATATCTTGAAGTAATTTGTAACGTAACCTGCATTTATTATTCCGCTTTCTAAATCCGAGTACATCACTGAGATCCAGTTCCTAAGGTTTGGACCAAAATTGAGATATTTTAGCGTATTATGAAGGAATTGCCATTCTAACGTATCAAATGCTTTCTCGAAATCTATCAGTACCATAATTCCTGGAATTTTGTTTAGTTCAGTATATTCCATAATGTCATTGAGCAATCTTACATTCTGACCGATAAACCTTCCTTTAACGAATCCAGTTTGATCTGAGTGTATTAATTTGGGTAATTTGAGTTCAATTCTTTTCGCAATTGCTCTTGCCAGTATTTTATAGTCTACATTTAGAAGTGTAATTGGACGCCAATTTGTTAATTCGACCAGATAGTTTTCGCCTTTTGGTATTAGTGAGATAATACCACGTCTCTGAGAAATTGACATTTTCCCTCCTTCAAATGCTTCATTATAGGAGTCTAGAAGATGGTCAGCTACAAGATCAAAAAACGTTTCGTAGAACTCTTTAGTGAACCCATCTTCTCCTGGAGTTTTATTTTCTTTAAAACCCTTGAGTGCGTTTAGCAGCTCTTCTTTTGAGAGATCATTTTCTAGTTCTTGCTGCTCATCTTCAGTTAATTTTGGGTTTTCCAAGTCCTCAACAAAAGAATTGAACGATTCGTTGAAGTTTTCGTGATCCTCTGGTGGAACTTTAGAGGTTAGAAATGATTTGTAGTACTCCTCGATTTCTTTGTTTATTTGTTTTATATCGGATATTATCACTCCGTCACTTATTTTAAGCTGTGCTATAATTTTTTTCTCATAATTGCGTTTTTCTAAATTAAAGAAATACTTGGTAGGCTTCTCTCCTTGCTCTACCCACTTTACTTTCGATCTAAACATCGCTTCTTTTCCTTTCGTCGAATAGATTTCATTTAGCTCGCTTTTGAGCGCTTCAAATTCTGTTAAGATATCGCCATTTAAATTCGTGTCATTACATATTTTTCGATCCAATTCTTCTAATTTAAGTTGAATAGCGATTTCACGGGTTTTCATGTTGAATCTTTTCGTTTTTGAATACCTTATTGTTTCTGCCCTTATTTCCATTTTTATCAATTCCCAGAGGAGTTGTTTATTTTCGACGTCTTGGTATTTATTTTCTATCAAAGGATAGCTGTCTTTTATTAATTGCAAAAAGTTTTCATCTTGTAGTAATAAATTATTAAATTTCCAAGTTCCCGGTCCCCGCGCGAAGTGGTTTTCTATTTTCAAACTGATGAATATTGCTTTATGATCTGGTGCTATTGATGTGCGAGTTTCTGCTTTAATTACATAATTGATGAATTGTTTTGAAACAAGGAAAAAATCAATTCTTGATTTAAGTCTCAGACTTTTAGATTCGTATGTATAAGTTCTAGTGCTCGGATGAATTGCACGGTATATGTCGGTGAGGTTTAATTCTTTCATGAGGTTTACAAGTGCGTTCCTGTAATTAGTCTCTTTCCAAGGCAACCCTCCACTTTTATCCAATTTGCTTAATCCGGTGTTCCAATCACCTGCTATTATAACTTTTGATAAGTTGGTTTTTGACATCAAGAGTTGACTAAGCGTTCTTATAAATGCTGGTTGTCGACGATAATCTGTTGGTGCGTAAATATTTACTATTGAAAGATCTTCGTCTAGTTTGGCTACTATGAACCGGCCCTCTTGATCGATTTCTACACTTTCTACTTGAAAAAAGCTATTTGGATTTACCATAAGACATACACCCCTGGCGTGCTCTGTGCCATGAGAAAAAATAATTTTCCCACCCCATTCCGAGGTCCATATCTGTTCATCATCTTTCTTTGAGAAAGTTTCTTGCAGGCAGAATATAGAAGCCTTTTGATTCTTCAAGTACGAAAAAATTGCTTTCCTTTTCCCAGCATTACGCAACACCCTTACGTTTAGTGATAGAATTTTCAAAGATGACATGTTTAGTACAATAACTATGCAAAAATGACTTGACACTGATACTGCAATACACTCGACACCTGACAAAAGGTAGTTATGAAAACAAAAAACGACAGCAACAAAAAACACAAACAACACAGATTAATTAGCGAAAAAAAAAAAAAAACACTGAAAAAAAAAACCTTACCTTCTCTCCTGGGATTAACCAATTCAACCGCAAAAACAATCTCTCGAAGCAAACCATAAACACCGAGAGGTAAACGCGAAATTTAAAATAATCGTTAGATAAATAAATACTTAGGTACGGGATTTAGAGTTTCTACGAATTGTAAGACACAGTTTAAGCTACAGTTTGTTTAAATCTTCTTCGCTTTGGATTTTGACAATCCCATTATTAATGGGATCAGGTTTGACAAAGATCTTTCCGTCGATTGTCCAGAATTTCCAATCTCTCTGTCTACGATCGCGGACTTTCTTGAATAGGCCAGCTCTATAAGCAGTTAGGTTCTCGTTCATGACGAGACGCAAGTGGGTCTGGACTGGAAGTACCCGATTTCCGAATTAATTAAGTTGCGGTTTACTACGTGATTAAATTTCTGTCAACAGAGAGAAGAAACCGGAATCAAATAGGATTAAAATAGGCTTAACATGTTAGATGAAATCAAACATTGACGATTGATGTATCTCATAACTCACATATCTCTGTAACTTGATAAGAATGAGTAGAAGGTCAAATTTTTGCAGTTCGCGCGGTGAAATGACTCCGATCTTTGCCCTTCACTCGGATGGAAAGTGCTCAGTTGTTAGATCCTAACAAAACATGGTAAGTTCTTGGTAAAAAGGTTTGTGGCAAGAGTGCGGGAAAATATTTCTCTCGTAATAAGTTACCGGCGCGCTTTCCAGACGATGTCGTGAGGGTAAACAGGGGTAAAGCGTAGCACTCTTTTTCACAGTTGATAGTGCCGCGTTTGAAGAGAATGCTTCCTCAGAACTGAGATAAAATCGTCGCTTTGTCGTTTGCGACATTTCTTCAGCATTCACCAGGTTCTGGTTGTTTAAAAAGAATGCATTTGAGAGGTTAAGAGGCAACTAGGTTTCCTTGATCACAGTGTTTTGATCGATTGAGCTAATATTAAACAACAACAACAAACCGATGGTGCGCTCACTCACGTGGCAGAAATTTCGACCCATAGGCCCTGTTGGAAAGGCCACAGCGAATCGCAGTTTGAAGATGCCAACGATTTCATCGGTTGTGTTCTCACAAAATGTGGATTAAGATGCCGGCTAATTCTTACTAACACCACCAAGAAGCAACGGCAAAAAGTTCAGTCAATTCGATGAAAGAAGGCCTTAAAAATCGTGTTTATTGTATATTTTCAAAGGGATCCGATTTTTGAGTCTCTGGCTTTTGCTTTAAAAGCCTTTCGAAACGTTGCGTGTTTTTATTTTATTTTCTCCTTCTTTTTTCTGGCATCACAACAAAGACTAATGTCAGCCGTTCCGGGAGACCAAAGAACAGAATAGATTGTTTTCACTGTCACGCAATTAAAAAGATAAATCAAAAACAATCCAGTGGCAGAAGCCAAGAAATTCTGATGGTATAGAAGAGTTCTAAAACTTCTCCAAGTTTTAGGCCTGTGTGTTTCTCCCCAGCCTTCAGATATTCGTCGAAATGCCGTTCGCAGAAATTCACAGAGCCCAGTATGTTGCCTTAAACAATTTCCGTTTTACATTCTAATTGCTTAGTTATCGCCAAGGTTTACAGTGGCATCCAGATGTATCGTCGGAGTGTGCCACTGTTGCCTTTAATAATTTCTGTTAGTTTCATTTTAACTGCTCAATTACCACAAAGGTTTACAGTGGCATCCAGACGTTTCGTCGGAGTGTGCCGCTGTTGCCTTTAATAATTTCTATTTTTCATTTTAACTGCTCAGTTATCACAAAGGCTTACAGTGGCATCCAGACGTTTCGTCGGAGTGTGCCGCTGTTGCCTTTAATAATTTCTATTTTGTATTTTAACTGCTCAGTTATCACAAAGGCTTACAGTGGCATTCAGACGTTTCGTCGGAGTGTGCCACTGTTGCCTTCAATAATTTCTGTTTTTCATTGTGACTGCTCAAGTTAGTTATCACAAAGGTTTACAGTGGCATCCAGATGTATCGTCGGAGTGTGCCAATGTTGCCTTTAATAATATCTGTTCCTCATGTTAACTGCTCAGCTACCACCAAGGTTTACAGTGGCATCCAGATGTATCGTCGGAGCGTGCTACTATTGCCTTTAATAATTTCTGTTTTTCATTTTAACTGCTCAGTTATCACGAAGGCTTTCAGGGGCATTCATGGAACTGGATATTGAACTTGAAGGAAATCGGAAAAATGAATTGGAAGAATAAATAAATAAGAATAAATGAGTGCCTTGCACTGCAAAGAATTTTTTTTTTTCTCGTGGTGCTTAAATAAGAGTACGAAGCTTTAAATGGTTTGTCGCAAATGCGCTTTCTGTTATCTCTATCATACACTCGACAGTTTTCATTGAGGGAAAAATTAGCTCCTCGGGAAACAGAAACGAATGGACGAAAAATTTATACGTAATTAATTTCTGTAATTGTGGATCATCTTAAGCTTTGTCTGTAGCTTTGTCTGCTAAAATTCATGGATCCAAATAAAGAAACTTTCTCAGTGACCCGCTGCATACAAAAATATCCATAGCCTGCGTAGCTTGGCCGTTTAAGCAATTTGAGCGCGCTGCACGAAGCGCAAAAACGAGCGGCAAAGGTTTCGCCGCTCGTTTTGTTTGGCGGCTTTGTAGCGCCAAGTTTTACGCAGACCAAATAATTCGAATCTGTACTTCCGGTGACAAAAATGATTTTTGACAGCTGCGGCAGCGGATTTTGACACGTATTACTTTGCACACGTTGATTCCTGACAGCCGAACATAAAAATATGTAAGGAATGCGGGTCCAGCAACCCCGCATTCCTTTGAGGTACTTACAGATAGACCCCGCTGCGTCTCGTCATGATGTAAACTTTTTGGGGGTCCACCCCCAAACCTCTTAAACCACTCTTCTTGCGAAGTTTCCAGCGCCCTCGATACATTTGCTCTTTGCTGTAATAATTGCTGAAACGGACAATTATTGGTTTCGGTGACTTGCGACCTTTATTCAAGCGATGAGCTATGTCGATATCCTCGTATGTTAAATCTATTTCCATTAGTTTTGCCAAGTCGAGGATAATATCTTCGAGCTCTTCGTCGTTTGTTTCAGGGATTCCATGTATTTCGAGATTGAATTTTCGCGTGTATTGTTCCAAATCATCGTGTTGCATAAAGATTTCGCCTAATTTCTTTTCAAACTTGGCATTTTCTTCGCTCTTTTTCTCTAAATCGGTTTCCAATTGGGTCATTCTTCTTTGTAATGCTATGTTGGTCTTCGCCATCTCCTTCATTTGTTCTTGCAAAGTAGAGTTGTTCTTTGCCATTTCCTCCATCTTGCTTTGTGTGAATTCAAGACTTTCACGAAGCTCCTCGTAGCTTCGCTGTAGGGCTTTTTGCTCGCTTATTAGGCTGTTGGTGTTTGCTTCAATTCTTACTAGTGCCTCCCATATAGCTGCAAATGCAGGATCTTGTACGTGCTTGGCGCTTGCTTCATTCATGTCCTTGTGTAAGTCCGACATGCTTCCTTGATTTTCATTTAGTCGTTTCGCTTCTGGAGAATTACCAGAACCATCAGTGCTTGGACTTTTGCAAACGTCTCTCTTTCGTCTTGACCCGCTTTGCTCTTCCTTTCCCGGCATATTGTTTAGGATAAAGAAGTTTTCTTCGCGTTTAACCCCTCGAGTTACGGAGCTTAGAAAAACATGTCCTCTCGCTTCGACCGCTCGACCCAGTTCCTGATGCCCATATATGGAAACATCGGTGACGTCAGGTGAAAACCAAGAATTCTAGGCCGGCTATTTTTTATCGTGTACATTAATGATCTGAACAATGCTACAAACCTCGATTCAATCTTGTTCGCAGACGACACAAATCTATTCATCTCACACAAAGACCCAGATTTCTTAATTAGTACTTTAAATTGTGAATTAATTAAACTATCAACATGGTTCAGAGCAAGTAGACTCTCTTTGAACTTAACTAAAACAAATTTCATGGAATTTAGACCAAGGCAGAAAAAATCTTCGAACTTCAATGTTGTTATTGATGAGAAAACCATTGCACAGGTCAATGAAACAGTCTTTCTTGGGGTAATTTTAGACGACAACTTAACTTGGAATTTTCACATATCTAGTGTAGCGGGTAAAGTATCCAAATCTATTGGTATAATTTTCAGATCTAGTTTTTATTATTCAACTCCTTCTCTGCGCATGCTTTATAACGCAATGATACTTCCATACCTTAATTATTGCAATCTAGTCTGGGGATCAACTTATAAAACTAACCTTCAAAGAATCGTAGTTCTGCAAAAACGTTTGATTAGAATAGTAAACAAGTCGTATTATAATGCTCATTCAGAACCAATTTTTAAGAAGCTTAACTTGCTTAAATTTCAAGATATTTACTTAATGCACTTAGGTCAGTTTATGTTCTCGTTTAAGAACGCTATTCTCCCTCGAAAATTTGAAAACAAATTTGCAATAGTAGTGTAGTAAATAATAGCTCTACTGCATTTTCCGGATTTTACGCATCTTAGCGTAGTTAGCGTAGTTAGCGT
The DNA here is from genome assembly GCA_964020085.1 of Micromussa lordhowensis. Classification (NCBI taxonomy): domain Eukaryota; kingdom Metazoa; phylum Cnidaria; class Anthozoa; order Scleractinia; family Lobophylliidae; genus Micromussa; species Micromussa lordhowensis. The sequence goes on from OZ026599.1 coordinate 5,071,081, forward strand.
AAGATGCGTAGTTAGCGTAGTTAGCGTAGTTAGCGTTGGTAGCGTTGTTAGCGTAAGATGCGTAGTTAGCGTAGTTAGCGTTGGTAGCGTAGTTAGCGTAGTTAGCGTAAGATGCGTAGTTAGCGTAGTTAGCGTAAGATGCGTAGTTAGCGTATCAGGCAAACCTGAGTTGTATTGTCTGGATGAAACGCGTTTCCGGGAATCCCCTAGTCATCAATTATTTTAATCAACCGTAGCTGGATGAAACGCGTTTCCGGGAATCCCCTATAGACATGAGTAGCGTGACTGACTATTTAGTCGCATCATACATCTTTAAATATTTATCAATAATTGGGCTATTATCAATGACAAAATTGTCAACGCTTGTCATTTGATTAATTAAACTTTCTCGGTTAAGATCACCAGAGCGCATCGCTTCTCGAATCATTATTAACAAATGCTGGTAACTTTGATAGGCATAGGTACAATTTTGAATTTTTAAGTCTAAACTTTTGTGTTCCATGTACCCTTTGACTAATAATGCCACTGTACTAATCGCTATTAGACTTATACCACCAGTAGCAATAGCGCTAGCAATTCCACCTGAAGCGGTCAGTATAGAGAGTGAATTACCAATGAATTTGAGCAATTTGTATCTTTTGTAAGCCCTTTTATAAGCCCAACATTTCCTATGATAGCCTAGATAATAAGATTTTAGTTCGTCTATTTCATCAGCTGATAATTTGTCTGAAATATGATTCCAATCGAAAATATTCCTCATTATATTATTTTTATTATATTTTTATCCACTACCGATGCGCTAGTTAACGTAAGATGCGTGAGTTGAATTGTCAAGATTTGTGAGTTGAATTGTCAAGATGAAACGCGTTTCCGGGAATCCCCTAGTCATCAATTATTTTAGACAACCATAGCTGGATGAAACGCGTTTCCGGGAATCCCCTAGTCATCAATTAATTTAGACATGAGTCATCAATTATTTTAGACAACCATAGCTGGATGAAACGCGTTTCCGGGAATCCCCTAGTCATCAATTATTTTAGACAACCATAGCTGGATGAAACGCGTTTCCGGGAATCCCCTAGTCATCAATTATTTTAGGCAACCATAGCTGGATGAAACGCGTTTCCGGGAATCCCCTAGTCATCAATTAATTTAGTCAGCTTGCAATTACAAACTTACAAGACAAAAATATTTCTAGAAGTTTGTAAAAAGCTGTCTAGATGAAACGCGTTTCATAAACTCATTTGCATATTATCTAGACTATGATAATTAGCATAGACTATGATAATTACATAACAATTTCAATCAATAAGTTTACCATCGCGTGTGTTACGGATGAATTCGATGTTTTGCTTCGAAAATTGATCCTGTCGCCGGCTCGTATCGTAATCGGATCGCTGAAAATAGTGTGATTTGACCATTCATCCACAGGTTTGACAATTTTTACATCTTCACTACCATTACTAACGGAAGCACCATTGAGAAGTAAGCCAACAATCACTTCAGATGCTTGCCTATTGTCCGCGCAAGCACAAATGCTGCCACGAACTATTTTACCGTCTACAGGACTAGGCCAACCATATTGCTTATTTCTCTCACATCCATTACCGAAACTCCATTGGAGACTGCTTTTAATCAGAGGTCCATTCTCTTCTGCATAGAGGGTGATGTATCCCTTTGTTTTTTGCGTCTTAGTCTCTAAATCATTGTAATCGACTTTGCTTTTTAATGCATCATTGAATTCGATTGCTAAAGTTCCTAAATCAGTAATTAAAGCGTAATCCTTTAAAGCAGATGAGTTAGTCTTTTTAGCTAGTTCATTATTAACGTATGTAGTAGCCGCTTTTGTCTTTAATAAATCAGAGACGAAACGTTTAGTGGTTGCATCATGATCATCCATTGGAGCGGAAATGTTAGTTAATCTCTTGTTTTGTAAATGGAAATGGTTGTCTGGAGTTAATTTTAAGCCTAATCCTTTTTTAACCTTTTCTCTTCTTGATGGTTTGTCATGTTGTCCATTGCTATACCCCATATATATTTATTTATTATTATTTTTTTTTAAATTATATAATGGTTCCTTCACTCTTTTCAAATTCTTTCACATTTTCAAATGCTGTACTATTATTATCCCAAACATTCTTTGTTATTAATCCTCTCTTTTTAGTGAAAGGATTATCATCCACATTTATTCTTATTAGTCCGTTAGTATCACTAAAATTATTAATAATAATTGGTTTACTAATTCCACAAAAAATTATGTTAATATCAGTGCCTTTCACCCAAATCCAAAACCAAACTTGCTTTCCTAAAGAATTATTTGGAATATTAAATGATTTAAGAGATGATTCATCTGTAAAAGGATTACGTGAAATTATGACTCTGTTTTTATCAACATGAATAAAGTCACGGCTTCTTAACCTATAATTAAAATGTATAGTCATTTCACTATTTGTAGTTGCGCTATGTTGAAATACATAATAAAAAGTGAAATTACCCCCATTATCACCAGTAGTTACAAACGCATATGTATTTGGTGTTCTACCTTCATTACTATCAGAAAAATACAAATCTTTTATTAAAGAAATCTTTGAATTATTTCTTAATATATATTTTACTATTAATTCTATTAAATTTTCATTTTCATTAATAGCAGTATTTTCTTTTGCAATTTCACTATTTACTTTTACAATTTCACTATCAACATATTTTACAACATTATCTTCTGATTCATTTAGTTGTTTCACATTAACAGCATCGCCATTTTCATTTCCATCATTTAATCCTTTTAATTGTCGATTACCCATATCTATAGGTGCTTCATAATAGACGATTTTGTTTCTGATGTAATAGAATCTATCCCAAATTCGTGATTCAACATCATTCTGATGACCACTTACACCATAAACAATTACATAGATGTCGGTTTCTGCATCATAAGTCGAACCACTCCTATACTTTAAAGTTAAATCAATATCTAAATCAATAATCCCAATGTTTCCATATTTATGAAAATTGATAATTGTTCTACTGTGATCGGAAAAAGTATTTGTATTATTAAGTGAAACATTTAATGTTTCGGATACTGCATCGACAACCACTTGGTCTCGATCCACTTGATTACCATAATACATTTCAAAAGCTAATGTATACTCACCTAAATCTAACGATTTTAAATCAATAGTTAATCGGGTGCTATAATAACCGATAGCAGAGTCATATTTAATTTCAAATTGATAAGTCTCTCGTTTAATTTGATAAAAATCTCGATCAATTTTCCCAACTTTGGTAATATCATCATGATCTTCCTTAAATAGGTCATCATCCATGACAAAAGATAATTCATTCTCTTGTCGGTTTCCTTTAATATTAAGTGCTTCTGCTTCACTCACTTTATCTTCTATCAAAGAGTTAATTACAGCGTTATTATCAGTAATTGTCCTATTAACATAGTTAACATTACTTGCGTGAAAGCTATCTGATGACTTTGGATCTTTCAAGCGGATAATGCTATGATTAGCCAAATCAATATCGTCTTCCATAGGATCAGGATTTTTCCTGTTAAGAGCTGCTGCAGCGACATCATTTATTTCTCTTTTGAGTTGACCTCTCTGCTGGTGAAATAGCCAAAGTTAATAACATCATTTAATTGAGCATTTTGTGCCGCTTGACTTGAGTCATCTTCAACAAAAGGTTTAATATTTCTAATAGCATTTCCTCCCATATCGAGATTTCCTTGCATCCCTTGATCACCAGTAAGGGGCAGATATGTAGATTTTGCGCCACCAACTGTTAGGGCTGCATCGTCTGCTGAACTACTCCTAATTCCAGTGATAGGATTATCACCCATTTGGAGAGTACCAGTCATAGCACGTGAACCATCCAATTTTAATACATCTGTATCAGGTTTAGGTAGCTTTCTTATTTCTGCTTCGACAAATGCCTTTGAGACTAAATCATTTGTATCAAAAGTATTGAGACCGTATGGCTCAGTATTTTTTATCCGTTTACCTTTTAAGTCATAGTCATCACCTTTTAATTTTAAAAAGTTTTCATTGACATAAAGTTTATTAACAGCCATTTTAGAATCTTTTACATAATTAGGGTAATCACTGATAGCTACATCATCTTGTGTAACTAAATCTGTTATTTTATTGTCATTCATCTTGAGATTTCATGTCATAGCACGAGAACATTCTAATTTGAGAGTATCACTTAAATCAATCTTAGCAATCTCATCATCAACATAGGTTTTGTCTGCTTTTCTAGTAGATATATCATTAATAGCAATATCTTGTTTACCGTCTTGATCATCAACATAGGTTTTGTCTGCTTTACGAGAAGATAAATCATTAATAGCAATATTCTGTTTAGCGTCTCTATCGTCAACATACTCTTTGTTAGCTGCATCTTTTGAGCCAGTTGGATCAGAGAGATTGACTATCTTTTGACTATTCATATTAATCGGTTCAAAATACAAAATAGTGCCAGAATAATCAGTACTTTTAACACTTAAAAGATTGTGATTAAAATGAGTATTTTGCTTACCTGCTATTACTCTTGAATAAAATAAAAACAATAGAAAATTTCTAAAACGGTTACCATAATATCTAATCTGGAAGGTAATTTCACCAGGTTGACCATTACTACTGAACTGAATAAAAGCTTTGGTATATTTTCCATTATAGTCGTGAGAAAACGTAATTACATTATAATTATCATCACCATGATCCTGTGTAATCAAAGTTTCATCAGATAAGATTGGTGGTGAAACAGCTGACCTGGTAAAAATTTCAAAAACTACTGTATAAATTCCTGCTTTCAGTCCATCATTAGTCATCTTTAGAGAGACCCAAGCTTGACCACCAAAACCATTATCAAAACCTTGTTTAGCTACTAAATAGAGATTATAATGCACATGTTGATAAAAAAAGTGGTCTTTAGGGTTAAAATTAGGTGCTGTATTACTTATTGATAATTCAGCATTATCACCAAAGTTTTTAAAAAATCTCATATTTGGTTGTAAATGATAATTAACTTGAACATGATCAGTATGACTTTTTAATTGGCTGAAAGAGACAGCCTCATTATTCTCACTAGCGTCTTTGAGATTAATAATATTGTGATTATTTAAATTCAGATTATCTAACATGCTTTGAGTCCCATCTCTTAGAAGGACATCAGTCTTTTCTGCTTTACTGTTAATAGCAATATCTTGTCTAGTGTTTTCATCGTCTACATATTTTTTTGTTACACTCCCTGAAGAAATATGACTATCAACATACTCCTTTGTTACTGCATCATTTTTATCGATAGGAGCAGCTACTTCAGTTAATCGCTTACTATCAATGTCAAAATTACCATCATCAGTTAGATAAAATCCAATTCCAGGTAAACCAGGATCACCTTTTTCACCTTTACCTGTTGCTGATTTTGATTCAAGTTGTCCATTACTAAAACCCATATATAATATTTATAAATTAAATTTCTTCTTCTTTGTCTCTTAAGTAATCAGAATCTAACATTTTGAGATTTTTAATTAATAATATTATTTTTTCAGGAATAGATGTGTTGTATTTTGTTTCAAATTTTTTTAAACATTTTGTTTTTTGAATTATATTATCTAATGAAAAATTCATGATATTAAACTCCTCATATATCTCTTTTGTTAATCTTTTAGTAATTATTCTTCTCTTTTTTTCAATCTTATTCATTTCTAACTTCATCTCTCTCTCTTTTCTTATCACATCGTCCATCATTTTATCTTTCTCTTCACTTCTAATTTCTGTCATTTCTCTCATTATTTTATCCAAAAATTTCTCTTCAGTTGTCATATCTTCACTTTGATTTTTATCCATTCTTTATATTCTCATTGAAATTTTTTCTCATTGTCTTTTTTGTCTTATCAATGTACGCAAAACTATAAGGCTCACTAGTAGCACTCTCGAATCGCTTCTTAGGTACATTGACTTCACGGCACATTCTTGCTGTCTCTGCATTACTTGGAGAGTCAAAAATACAAAAATGAGAGCAATTCAACCTGATGTCTTTGGGAGTGAGATAATAAGATTGACTCAAATAGATTACACTGCAATTTTTATGACGACCACCAATAAAATATTCAATGAGAGGTTTTTGGTTTCGTTCACAAAGGAAGTCATCAAAGATGACTATTTTTTGGTTATCATTATCTAGGCTTTCGAGAGGAACGACATCACCATTACTCTCTTCTATGACATCATAACCAACCTCTTCTGAAATGGGTCGAAATGTTTCTAATAGTTGTCTGTACTTTGGTTGCTCGAGATTTTTAGAAAACAAGTAAATCTTATCATAGTAGAGTAGATTATAAAGCATATGCATGAGAACGTTAGTTTTACCACAACCGCTTGGTCCACAAATTAACATTCGAAAAGTGTCTGAAGGCATATAAGGTAGCAGTCTTCGGAAATTGCAGTCATTATTAGAAGCTGAATCATAATTAGGAATTTTCATCTATATAACTGAACATGAATTTTTTTTAATAAATGACTCATAATATATCACATAATATAAAAAATATAAATATTATATGAGTCTCTCAAATTGGAAACGATTAGCTCAGAAACGGACTGAGACTGGAAGGATGAAGAATCAGCTATATGATGAGATCACTGAAGCGAAGATAAAGAGTAAGACCTCTGACCAGCGGATAACAAAATCATTTAGACTAGATGAAATCATAGAGGGTTTAAGGGCACAAAAGCCTAAGAATAGACCACAAATGAGAATACGTCCTGCCCCAGCACAAGGTAAACCAGATGAAATTGATTATGCACCTGAAGTAGATCCATATGAAGATATGGATGTAGAAGGATTATTAGATCTCCAAGATTACGTAGCGCCACAGACAGAAAAACAAATAGCTAAGATACTTCCAGGCGCAGCCGGGCCGCCACCAAAATATGAAATGGATCCTAGTTTTTGGGAACTCTACCCAGGAGATGAATCTTTACCACCAGAATATTCTTTTGTGGAAGAAGAAGAACCTTTAGCAATTGAAGCACCACATGATGATGATGATGAAGATTTAGATAGGAGATATTAATAGAATTTTAGATCAAACAGGCCTTCCTAACTATGATGATGTTGAAATGAGATTAGCCCAACCAGAAATGACACCAGTTAAACGTAGTAAATATCTCGAGAGTAACATAAAACGAGCAAATTCAGAAATAAGCAGTATTACAAGTACATTTAAAACAAATACAAGTAAAAGACTAAATCAAGCTATAAAAAATAATGCTCCTAGAGATGTAATAGAAAAGCTAGAGCGAGAAAAGGATATGGCTCATAAATTTGCAGATACAAGACTAAAACCTATTCAAGAATATAGAGACTATCTAAAAGTACAGAAAAAGAAAAGTACAAAGGGAAGTGGCGTCAGGGGAGGTCTTAAAAGAGGCAGGGGAGTCTATTTCTATGATGATGCTAAAGAATTACTAAAGAAATTAACACTAATTATTGGTGAAATGGAAGCAGGCAATACAAGTGTCAAGATGAGAAATATGGGTCAAACTATCTTAGACACATTATTAAGAACAAAATCAATCAATAAGTCGCAATATCAAAAGTTAGTCAAAAAATATTTCGGGGTCTGAAAATTTATTTCAGAGTTTAGTACACATTATTAAATTATATTTACATTGGTATACGGAGAGAGAAATCTCATTAAGCAGTTTTTCTGTTAAAGATGAACCTGGTAATCGTCCAGGTGATTTTACTACAAAGTTTTCTAGAACTTTAAACTATGAACACAGTGATGGGATTTGGTATATTGGTTTTAATAAAATTATTTCAATGGCTTTTACATGGACAAATGTAAATTCTGGTTATAACAATCAAAAGATAGCTTACAGTAAAGACGGTGGGAAAACATTTACAGATATTGATTTTCCAAAAGGAGTTTGGGATTACAATGATATTGACAATTACATTAAGGAAAAGACTAAAATAGTCCGCGGTGATGGTGATGAAGAATTTCCAATCACTTTAACTTTTGATGATTCAACTTTTAGAGTCTTAGTGACTTTAGACGCTAACTATCAGCTTGACCTGCGTAAATCTAATTTTGGTAAACTAATAGGATTCGATAAGGTGATCTTAAGAGATGAGAGAAACGTTAGTCCTAATATCCTTAACCTATCAGAAGATGCAGATGTCCTAAATATTCATTGTGATTTAGTCTCTGATTCATTAGTAGATGGGAGAGAATCAGATATTGTTTTTAGTTTTGGTGTAGGAACTTTAAAACCTTCTTACAATTTTACCCTTGAACCGCGTCGTGTTATATTTAATCCTATCAATAAAACAAGAGTTTCAAGCGTTCGAATCTATGTAACTGATGGTTTAAGAAGACCAGTCTATTTAAATCATGCTAACACTGCATTTTCATTAATCTTAAAAAAAGTTCCATTCTAAGGTTATATGAAGTCAAGAGAGTTCAAAAAGATTTATCACCCAAGAATGGGACGATATGTCTACAAACACCGTGGCAATGGAATTATAGTAGACAATCTTATGAAACCACTAAAACGAGTAGCTAGCGCTTTAACTGGAGGGGTTTTAAAAACATTTGCTAAAAAAGCAATACAAGCTGGTGTATCTCAAGCGGGAGAACGAGTTGGTAAAAAGGCTGCTGATAAAGTTATAGAGAAATCTGGTGAGCTTATCCGAAAAAGGCTGTCCTCACGGTCCTCAGGGTCTAAAAAAGCGAAAAAGTCAACAAAGTCAACAAAGCCAGCAAAGCCAAAAACTCAGGATGAAGTTAATACACTGATTAATAATTTAATAGCACGCTCTTAAAGAAAAAAAATGTCTGGTAAAAAATATATAATGGCATTTAGATCACCAGAGAACGTTCAGAGAAACGAACTAGTGCAATTTCGTCTTCAAGATGCTATAAGAGCTCCTGCCAATACTCAAGAGCAAAATAAGAAAGGATACAAATTTCATGTTACTGATCGTGGTATTATGCTTGATTGGTTTAACGCCTTTTTTGAAGTGCGATTCAGATTAGACCTTAAAGCAAATGGTGGAGACAATGCAGACGCCAGAACAACAATTATTAATGGATCGCATTCATTGATTAAGCATATGGTAATAAAGAGTGCAGGAAAAATCGTCTATGACACTGATAATCTTCATCTTGTAACTTTTGCAAAAAATCTTTTAGAATATTCAGATGATTTTGGGCGTAGTACAGCCAAAAATAGCTTATGGTATTTAGATACAGATGCCACTTCAGATGATACAAACACTGGTTTGGAAAGTAGGCGTTTATTAACAGCTAACAGAGCTCATGTTAATACAAGTATTCCATTAAATAGGTATTCTTTTTTCGAAGAATTAGAAGGACGATTGTTACCTCCAATGGATCTCCAATTTGAAATAGAACTGACACCGGACGCTGAAGTATTATATGGAGCAGTTGATACATTGAGATTAGTAATTGATCGTTTTTATCTATGGGTACCACGACTAGAACCAAAAGATGCTCTTATGACTAAATTCATCAGTGAATACCAAAAACCCAGTAAATGGAAATACCTCAAAGAAATGTACCAAACTTCAGATACTACCAGAAACAGTGGTGATTTCAGAATCTCAGCTAGTATTGATAAAGTAAAGCATGTTTTCCTCTACTTCCAGAGACTTAAGGACGTTCGCGCCCATTGCTACTGTGCATCTCCAGTGCGCACGCTATTCATTGGTCACGCACGTGCCACGTCATTTTCAAGCGCGCGCACGGAGTCCAAAACTCAACAAAATATAGAGCTGATGACCTTTGCGTTAACTTTGTGTGCGAATATTTTTGTTGGATACTCGGTGACCCCCACTTTTTTTTCGGCAGATCAATTCCTTTTCTGATTCTTTCCATTATACTAAAAAACAAAAAAAATCTGAGCGTGGGAAGTTTTAATTATTTCTCATATACTACTCAAATAGGGTCGAATTGGTACGCCTATTACAGGTGTGCGTGACTTAAAGTTGTATTTTTTAAGGCTAATTCTAGCTGATTTTATGACATATGTAGCAAAGATCTATCATATAGGCCTATATATGCTGCGTTAAAGACACATAACTTAGATATGATTCTTCAACTTAAACATATGCCGATAGTAATGAATCCGGCCAGAATCGCCTCGAATGACTGGAAATCCTAGAAATGCTATGGTCTGTGATACGCCTTATCTTCAAAACGAGTTCGGTGACCCCCGATTTTTTTTACGTTTTTAATCTAATCTTATCATTTTCTACCTACAGTCAAAGTTTTAAAAAAATCTGTGCGTGGGAAGTTTTTGGGCGCGAACGTCCTTAAGACAAATGATATGTCAGCAAATCCTTATATTTTTGATACTTTTAAACTTAATGCTGCTAATAATAATAGCCATCTTACTACTTGTCGTCTTGAATATGGTAATGGTGTCTTCTATCCAGAACTTGAATATGATACAGAAAGTAAAACAAGAATCTATTATGATTTAATGAATTATTCATGGCAAAAGAATGATTATAATACAGGTACTCAGCTCAATATCAGTAATTTTTCGAGTCTTTATCCAATGTTATATTTTGATTTGACTTATCAAACAGAACAGGTAAGCAGAGATCCAAAGCAACTTAACATAACATTTCGCCTCTCACAAGCAGCAGGGGCTGATTTTCGAGTGCATGCAATTGTTCTTTATGAAGAAGATGTTGTTGTTGATAAAGTGGGAGATCAATTAGTTATTGTCTAAGAAACGACTTAGAAAAAATATTTTAATATAATATATATGAGAGTTAAAGAAAGAGCCAACGATAGAGCAGACAAAGAAATAGTCAATTTTCTAGATCTTGATACATCAAAGATAACTTTTGCAAAACCAAAGCCAAACAAGCACAATGGAACACAGATTGGAATATTGTACAATGGAAAGCCATTATTTGTTAAATATGATGGATATACACCCTTTGGATTAAAAGAAAACTATGGTAAAGACGGTACTTATCAAGGTACTAGCATGCAAATTAGTTGTGATAATGAATATCTAAAAAAAGCCAAAGAATTGGATCAATTCTTCATTGATTATATACATTCTTTAAATACCAAATATAAAAAAATACCAAGAGAAGCTGTATCAGGTTATGATGAACACGGTCAAGGTGGTTCTTGGAAAAGAATCTGCAAAAAACCGTATAAAATTGTTGATGAAGAGAGAGTATATCAAGATTACCCATCAAAGATGGAGTTTAATCTATTTTTTAGAAATGATATACTAGCTACAAGATTTTTTACATGGAATGGTGAAAATTTAGGATATGAATCAGTAAAAATTGGCCCAAGAAGCAAAGTTAAATTTATTGCTGCTTGGTTTTCAATTACAACTGGAACTTTTGGATCTTCTCTGAAACCAAAATTAATGCAAGTATCATATAGAGAGCAAGAAGATCTTTTCAGAGACTTCATCTTGGATGATGATGAAGATGAAGAAGAGGCTATCTCTATTTTATCTGATTAATACGTCATAGAATAAATATTATTTATGAATTTTTAAAAAAGTACATAAATAATATATAATGACTGAACTACATCAAATTTCTGTCACACTTTCTCAAGGTCAAAAAAGAAAACTATCAATGGCTTACAGAAACATAGAAGAAATAAGTTTACGCTTAAGTAAAAATTCATTAAGTGGTTCTGATGTTCTTATGGTGCCAATGAATACTGTTAAGAGGCTAGCTAAGGCCAAAACAGCTAATAGAGGAATGGTAGTTTCTATATCAAAGAATAATATCAGGCGTCAATCTGGGTCTGGTATCTTTAGCTCAATATTGCCAGTATTAAAGAATGTAGCACCAACTATCGGTAAAACACTAGGATTGTCTGCTTTAGCAGGGTTAGCTTCTGAAGGTGCTAGCCAAATAGTTAAGAAAATTAGTGGTGGTCAAATGCATCAAGTACCAAATAAAAATCTATATAAGTTAGCTCAAATGGGTGATCTACTGACTAAAGGACAAATAGGAGATTTAGCCCGAGCTCATAAATTAGGAGAAGATCTACTTTTCAAACTTACACAACGACAAGTAGGTAGTGGTATTGGCACGTTACTAGCTAGTATTGGTATTCCAATGATTATTGATGCATTAAAAGGAGGAAGTATAAAAAGTGGAGCTCTTAGAATGGGCGGTCCAAGATCAAATGGTGGGGCAGCAGTCCGAATTGGAATGCCTATGGCTCCACCACCTTTTATTGGTACTTGGGGCAGGGGTAGAGGTAGGGTTAGAGGAAAAAAAAAAAAGAACTAAAAAAGCCTAGCCCCAACCACCGACCTAAATTCCATAAAGATATCCCAATGAGTAATTTTGATCTTTTAGATTGGTGTAAATACTTAGAGATTTTTATGTTTTAAAAGTTTATTAGATAAACTATATAAAGAACATACATGATAAAAAGCGCTAGGCGCGTGGGCTAGGCCCCTCACAAATATATACAATACCTTAATCTGCGATAATTGTCCATTAACTAATAAGTCCATTAAAGAGTTCTTAAATAGTTCTTAGAATAGTTGTCCATTAAAGTGTCCTTCTACTAATTGTCCATTGAAAAATTAACCTAATATCTAATTCTAATATCTAATATCTAATTGACTTGAATTATCGAAAAGTAACAAGGGGAGAGCCATTAACAATATTACAAAAAGGGGATTCCCAGGCGGACTTGAAGGCCAATTCTGTTAATCGAAAATGATCAAGGTGGATTCTGTTGCGAATGTCTTGAGAAATATATCGGATAATAGCATCGGATCGCTCCGTTCCATTATGAAAAGTAGTTTTATTCCTAAATTTCCAAATTCCGTATAAAACGGATTTAACTATATAACGGGCAAGACGATTTTTCCTTTGATCAGAAGATTGCCATTTGAAAAAGAAAACAGTCAAACAATTCGGGGAAAAGGGAGCTGTGAAGAGAGACGACAGGGTAGGAGAAAAATACTCCCATACCCTTTTAACCATGAAACAATTAAGAAAACAATGGTCAATTGTCTCTTTACGGTTACATTTAGCACAGCGATCCGATGCAATATAGCCCCAAGACCGCATGGAATCTCGAACCTTAATAGCACGCAAAACAATAAGCCACAAGAGATCGTTCTTAAAATTCTCTGAAAAGTCATCACGAACAAAAGACATGTGTCGTTCAAAATGGAAACCCGGGCCTAAAAGCGGGATCCAAGTTCGGGGAAGAACAGGGGGGGAAGATTTTTCTTTTAATAAAGAACGGTAGCAATTTTTAGCCGAAAATTGAAGGTCAATTCAGTCTCGGCGAGAAAGAATCTCGCGGAGGCTGGTGAGGGCTTTCAAACATTTAGAATAAAACGGCGTCAGGATCTGGGTACTAGGGGATGAATTATCGCGAAGAAAAGACCACTCGGCTCTAAACGTTGCAAGTCTAGAGCCGAGAAAATATTTCAACATAAAAAAGGCCTTTGAATCGGCATCGCAAGCGATATTAACAATAGAGGCAAGCTTAAGAGCCTTTGCCTTAACTGAGAAATCGACTATATTAAGACCACCCTTTATGGCTGGTTGAAAGCAAGATTGCCGGCTAACGGTTTCAATCCGGCAGCCCCACAAAAAAGGCCAAATTAATTCATTTATTCTAGTTAGGACCCACTTTGGAACCGTCAGGACGGTCGCAAGGTAAGTGAGCTTACTTAACCCTAAAGTATTAATAATTAATGATTTACCTATAAAAGACAGGGATCGGGATTTCCACAAATTCAAATGTTTTTCAAGTTTCTCGAGTTTTGGCTGCCAATTATCACGTTCCGTGACCAGACCAAAAACAATGCCGAGAATTGTCATTTTCGTTACCCAAGTAAGGCCCAAGGGCTGGTCAGTGCGCGATTTCCACGCACCGAGCCACATGGCCTCTGTCTTGGAAACATTTAATCGAGCACCCGAACCCTGCTCGTATAAATTAATGACGTTAAAGAGTTGTTCCAAGGATCGGATAGATTTCACAAAACTAGTTGTATCGTCCGCGTATTGACCTACTTTATAGTGTGTTCCTTTCGCTCCCGGGAGGAGAAAGCCTTCGATTTCAGGACATTGTTTAACAACACAAGCTAAAGCTTCGACGCAAAGAATATATAACAAAGGCGAAAGGGAATCCCCCTGACGCACACCGCGATCTAAAGGCACAGGATCAGTCAGCCAACCGTTCACAATAATTTGCATATTGGCACCGTTATAAAGCGTGGAAATCCATTGAATAAAGGACGGGCCGAAACCAAAACGTTCTAATAATTTGATCAAGAAACCGCGGTTTACACGATCGAAGGCTTTCTCCTGATCTAAACTCAATAATATGCCGGTTTCGTTGGTGCGATCTATATAATCAAGAATATCTCTAAGAACATGAAGATTCGCTGAAATTTTTCGTCCGGGAACAGAACACGTTTGGTCGGGACTAACAATAAATTGTAAAACTTTTGCTAAACGAAGGGAGAGAGCCTTGGAACAAATCTTATAATCAACGTTCAAAAGAGATATCGGTCTCCAATTCTTTAGATTTTTCGCATCACCTTTCTTAAAAACAACGCGGGTGTGGCTAACCTTCATTGAGTCGCACATTTCTAGATTATGAAAACAAACATTAAAGACTTGAATTAAATACGGGCCGAGCAGATCCCAGAACTTAACATAAAATTCGGCAGAAAGGCCGTCAGGGCCAGGTGTTTTACCAAGATTCAGATCATTAACTGCGTTCGTAATTTCATTTAAAGTGAGCTCTCCTTCATACATTGCGGACTGATCCGGAGAAAGACTAGAATCTAAAGACGTTAGAAGATCGTTTTGTTTATCAAGATCAATATATAGGTTCTTGAGAAAATAATTTAGTATAGAAATCGACGTGTGCCTTCTCAATTTCGGACTGAGAAGAAACTTCCACGCCATTTGAATCATAAATAGCATTTATACGGCTCTTCTGAATTTTTTTCTGTTCAAGTTTAAAGAAATAGCGAGTTGGGCGTTCACCCTCCTCAAGCCATTTCGCCCGGCTACGTATTTTAACGCCTTCCATTTCGCGAATATAAAGAGACTTCAATTGACTTTCAATATCAACAATCAAAGACTGGACTGACTCATCGCCATTAACAAGGCGCTGACGTAAGCGAATTAAACGATTTGTTAAATTGATTCGGTCTTTACAAAGCGCTTTCCGCTTTTTGCGCGCGAAATCAATTGAAGCCTCTTTAATAGATTCTTTTAGAAATTCCCACCAGGCTTGAATGTTTTCGAACGCCGGGAGAAAATCAACATGATCAGCAAATATTCTCCGAATAAGATCACAATATGTTTCATCGCCAAGGAGAGAATTATTCAATTTCCATACGCCCGGCCCGTGTTTAATACACTCGGGAACATCAAAAACAAAAGAAACAAAATCATGGTCGGAAAGTGGGCAAGGTGTGATATCACACTTAAAGGAAGACTGGAAAAAATCTTTAGAAATCAGAAATCTATCAAGGCGACTACCAATTGACATGTCGGCATTAAACCAAGTAAATTCGCGCGAGTTGGAATGTAGCTTACGCCAAACATCAACAAGACGACAATCAGCTTTTAAAGCGTCGCATTCTTTATGAATAGAAACATTGCCACCAAATTTATCGAGCGCACTATCGTAGCAATTAAAATCGCCACCAATAATTACAGCAGGGCTCGGAAAGAAAAATTCGTGAAGGGAAACGTAAAAAGTTTTTCGATCAGTCAAATTGGTAGGCGCGTAAATATTAACTAAATTAAAATTAACATCATCAATTTTAACTAATAGACTAATAACACGACCAAGTGAGTCTCTCTTCCACGAAAGTACATCCAAATCGCATTTAGGAGAAAACAGGACGGCAACACCGCCCTGTTTCCCGTTAGCCGGGGACCAAAAACTACGGCCTAGCCAGCGACGAGATAAGCTATTAATGCTAGACTCGAGACTAACGAGCGTCTCTTGAACAAAACAAATGTCACAAGCAGATTTCTCGATTAAATCGAAAAGCAAATTACTATTCAAGGGGTTTCCAATTCCCCGAGCATTGATCGTTAAAAGCTTAAAAGCAAATCGTGGAAGAAAGACTCACTTTTTACGACCTTTTTTTCCGGCAGACTTGGGCGGCGCCGACTTTCTTTTCAAATTGACAGCAGTTTCCATAGAATCATCATCATCTGTTTGGCTTTCAGGAGCAGGCTTTGGGCGGCTCGTAACAAGGACTGGTGGAGTGGCTTTTCCCTGAAGACAAGAAAGGGCCTCTGGCAGAGGAGCAGGAGCGCGTCGACCACGAAGTCTGGACAATATAGGGGGATCAGAAGTGCTAGTCGTAGCAGACGTAGAAGCAGGATCAGGCGGTGGAACAGGATCAGAAGTGGACGTGTCAGTAGAAGTGTTATCCGAAACATCAGGAGCAGGATGAGCAGGCGAATCCAAAACAATAACAGCATCGGAGGGTTCAGGCGAATCGGGCGCAGGTAATGGAGGCCGCTGGACGGGGGTGACATCAGGAGTGCTCTGGCTTAGCAAAAAACCCTGTAAATTAAGAGCAGATGTTTCAGCAATCTCCACGGCAGGAGAGGACTGGACGCTGTCCACCACATGGGGGTCGTCCAAACTGGAGTCGTTTTCAATAATTTCCTCATTGTTTACATTTTCAGCAATTTCTTCATTTTCAGCAATTTCATCATTTTTTCCATTTTCGTCGATTTTATCATTTTTTTCGTTTTCGTCGGTTTTATCATTTTTGTCATTGTCAGTACTTTCATCAATTTTTTCAGTGGGCACATCATTCTCATAATTTTCATCATCGGACAGTTCTACATTCCTAAGCCACTGAAGGGAATCAACGTCGGAAGAATTGCTTTGTTGATCATCTTCAACGTTAACAGATGGAGAGACGCTACCGGGCGCGCGACTAGTAGGTACGGCATACCAGGAGTAGGGGCACTGTCTGCCCAGATGATCATCCGATTTGCAAATTGAACAGAGCATGGGAGCTGGACAGGCTGGCGCCTCGTGGCCAAGCTGTTCGCAATTAAAACAAATTTTGTTATTACACTGGTTGCTGAAATGGCCAGGTTGATTACAACGGCGACACGTAGGAACTTGGCCCTCGTGTCTTAAAAACAGAAGCAATTTGCCGAACCGAAGAAAACTTGGGATTGGTTTAATTACCCGCACACGGTAATGACGGATGCCATTACAAATACCAGGCTGGAAAGGAAAACGGCCACGGCGGTAGTGCAAGACTTCGCAATACGGTGCAAGGCGATTAATAATGGCTAGCTCTGAGAGCTCAAAAGGAGCGTCATAAATCGTCAGAAAAGTCAGAGGCCGATCAATATCTTGGATTGCATAACTGTCGCCTTGGACGGACAAAGAATTTAAACGTAAAAATTTTTCTTTTGCTGCAGGACTCTTGAAAGTAATAACAACTTCACCATTCATACGTCGTTGCATGCATGCGATCTCTCGGGGCGTAATATCTGCCGCTTTCAAAGCATCAAAAACTGAACGAGCTGACGTAGATCTCGCGGGCGTGAAAAAGGCGGACCTAGGCCGATCTGGGACATCATTAGCGTGATTATTATTCAAAGCTTGGCGTCTGGGCGGTTCCCGCAACCCAGCCGTTCTTGCTGCATATGATTCACCATTAACTGAACTTCTAGGCATTTCTTGACCAAATTCATGCACAGACGAACCATTCTCAGACACTAAATCCACATCATCACCATGGGCAGCATTATTCACATCAGGATTTAAAACACTAGCTTCGGCGCTCTCAACAACATCGGCATCAGCAACAACAACATCGGCGTTAGGAACAACAACAGCACCGGAATCGGTGGTCCCAGCATCTAGAACACGATATACTGGCGAAGACATAGGTAGAAAATCTGGCGAAAAACGACCAGGGCATCCGCCAGACAACAGCAATTTTCGAAGCAAAAGATCGAAAAGGATCCCTTATGATACAATGGGGTTTTAAGTCGAGATCAGACTGTACCACATCAGCATAAGTTAGCGCTTTTTATTTATAATTTAGAACCTCATTATATGAGTGGTAGTCATTGGGTTACAACCTATGTTCGTGATGGTACAATAAATTACTTTGACTCTTTTGGTATGCCACCTTTTCAAGAGTTGGTAAACCATGCAAAAGAGAAAAACTTAAATTTATTACACCAAAACCGACAAATACAGAATCTCTATACTACAACCTGTGGCTATTTTTGCTTGTATTTCTTGAATGAAATGCATAAAGGAGTAGATTATTTCGATTTATTGCAAGTTTTTAGCTTTGACACCGAAGAGAATGAAAAATTCATAGAAAACTATTTTGGTAAATTGCTTTGAAGACTTCTCATGTTTTTTAAATCTCGTTTCAAACTATTTCTCAGATTTCTCACTCTTTTAGTTTCTCCAGAACAACATAAAAAGGCAATTTTTCTATAAAGAAGTTTGTAATGTTTATACATCGCTTCTATTCTTTGTATTTCTTTTTCAATGACAATTTGTTCCATTATAATGTATTAAAATAATAAAAAAATAATAAAAATTAATTATATAGATGAAAAGCTATTGTGTAAAACAACGTAAACAGACAGAGTGCGTTCCTGGTTTAGAAAGGGTTGTACAGACAAGAAATGGTTGTACCATGATGCGATGTAAATGCGCAGAATGCGGGATAACAAAAACTAAATTTGTTAAGTCAGGGGCGAGTAGAAAAGGAAAAGGGCTATTACTGGGTAAAAACAGTCCATTTAAGGGAATTCCCCTCATAGGAGCTATATTATAGATTAATTATAATCCATAGTTTTAATAATAATTAAAATCCATAGAATTAATATATGTTATCTTATTGTGTTCGACAAAGAAAAAGGACAGAATGTGTACCTAATTCTGAAACTTTTGTAATTACAAAAAATGGTAGAAATGCAATGCGATGTATTTGTGCTGAATGTGGAATAACAAAATTTCGTTTTATATCACAAGGAGAAATGCAGGGAAGCGGTTTTGATGAACTAATTGTCAAAGGGTTGGCTGCTGGTGCAAAAGGATTGTATTACCTTGGGAAAATCGGTGCTAGCAAAGCAATAAAATCTGATTATGTAAAAGATAGGGTCAAAGGCATTGGTAAAAGGTATTTGAATAGAGCAATTGACTCTCTGGCTGACGATGTTTCTAAAAAAATTAGGGGAAGGGGAAGAACTGGAAAAGGAGTCGATATTCATAAAGCAATAGGTAAGTTACCTAAACCGAAAGCTGGTTGGACTCTTCCAGGACACAAATATACTGGTCCTTACAATGATTTAGAAAACCAAGTAAAATGGGATCGTGATACTGGCCAAATCTATGAAATCTATGATCAACCAACAGGTAAGACAGATGCTATAGCCATGCAACACGATGTTGATTACTCAGTATGTGCTGATAAGGGAGTAAATGTAAAATCATGTAAAAATGTGGCTGACAAGAAAATGGTCCAAGCTTTAGATGCAATTCCCTGGAATGAGAGACAGTGGGGTCATTGGCTGGCTAGAAACACTATTAATACAAAGCAAAAACTTGGTTTAGGCGTAAAAAAAAAAAAAAATTTAGACACATGGGAAGGTCTAGCTAATGAGCTACACAAACCTATAAAACGAAATTTTACCAAGCGAAGAGTCATTGCACATAATGTAGATGATATCTGGTGTTCAGACTTAGTTGATATGCAAAAGCTTAGCAAATGGAACCGAGGTTATAAATATCTTTTAATGGTCTTAGACCTTTTCAGTAAATATGGTTGGATAGTACCTCTAAAGACAAAAACAGGTTTAGAAGTCTCTAAAGCGTTTGAAAGCATATTAGAGAAAAAAAAGCCTAAAATGTTATGGGTAGACAAAGGAAAAGAATATTATAACAAAAATGTGCTGGATCTCTTAGCTAAGGATAAGATAAAGGTCTATTCCACTGAAAACGAAGAGAAATCAGCAGTTTGTGAGAGATGGAATAGAACTATCAAAGAAAAAATGTATAAGAGATTCACTATGCAAAACAATACAGTCTACATTGACATCCTTCCGAAAATACTCGCCTCTTACAACAACAGCCGACATAGATCAATAGGAATGACGCCTTCCCAAGCTAGAAAACCTGAAAACTATGGAAAAGTTTATTTTAATTTATATGGTGATTTAGCTTGGAAAGGCAATAAAAAGAATGATAAACCAGCATTTGTGATAGGTGATAGAGTCCAAATAAGCAAATACAAAAGGGTGACCTTTGATAAAGGCTATACTCCTAATTGGACTGAAGAAGTTTTCATCATAGACGAAATTACATTCACTAATCCTATTACTTATAAGATAAAAGACTTAAATGGTGAAGCGATTAAGGGTACTTTCTATAGAGAAGAGTTACAAAAGACAGATCAAGAGGTCTATAGAATAGAGAAAATTATCAGAAAGTCTAAAGGAAAAGCATTAGTCAAATGGAAAGGTTACCCAGACGAATTTAATAGTTGGGTGCCAGCTGGAGATTTAAAAAATTTATAAAAATAAATAATAATTTAAAAATAAATAGACAATATAGATATACAATGGTATGGAATGAAGAAGAAATGAAACAGCTTAAACTAGAGGATTACCCGAAATATAGAAGAGTTTATCGCAATGAAAAGATGAAAAGTTATGAGTGGTACTGTGATGTCTGTAAGAATGGAAAAAATTATACATTAAGAGGTAAATTTTCTAATTTGAACACTAGAAAACATAGTAAAAATTTACTTTTAATTAAGAATAATAATTAGATTTTTTTATTATTAAAAAAAAAACTATAGACAATATATATAGAAATGAAAAGAAAAACAAAAATCATCAGGGCAAAGAAAAAAAAAATAAAAAAAGCAATTAAAAGAGAAAGAAATAGAGCATTCAATAAATCATTAAAAAAGACACTATTAGATAGCCCACCTGCCGACCCAGCGCAAAGTAGCAGCGCTTTACAAGTGCCGTTAGTACCAACAAAATATACACCACCGGAGAAGCCATTAGAGAAGCCACCTAAAATAGTACCTAGACTAAAGAAAGTAAAACGAGCCCCACCTGCCATCCAAGAAAAGGTCAAAAAAATTCTTAATGAAATAGCTCCATATTATAGGCCTGAAACTATAAGAGAATTTCGTAGAAAATTGAAATTTATCCCTAAAGACATCACTATTACAGAGCTGAGGAATGCATTAAGAGGATATGTCCAATCTTATGAAGTGCCAATTGTTAATAGTTATGATCCATCAATACAGTTAAATAATACCAGAAAAGCAATATTTGATCTTTTAAAGCGATTATTGAAAGATAAAAGGGGATTTAAATACAATACTACTCTAAGGGTACGATTATCTAAACGAAAAGAGAATGAAACGATTTACCAAGAACCTTATTTTAACGCTGGCCCTTTTACGGTGACCAATAGACTAGATATAGAAGAGTCTGTCCATAATGGTATTGAAAGTATTTTAGAGTTAATAGCCCGTTGGCTCTCTGAAGGTTCTGGTTGGGTATTTGAATCGGTAGAATTACATATCATTAATATTATCTCTTACTTTCCATTAAGAGGAACATCATATATTAAGCTCCCAGTGGAACTGCGCAACCCTATGAAGGGTTTAATAAATCCCAAAAATGAAGACAATAAATGTTTCCTATGGTGTCATAACAGGTATCTAAATCCACTTAAAGGTAATCCGGAAAGAATAACTAAGGCAGATCGAGAATCTGTGAAAAAGTTAGATTACACTGGTGTCACTTTTCCTGTCACTCTTTCTGATATTGATAGGATTGAAAAGCAAAACAAGATCAATATAAGTGTATTTGGTTATAATCGTGATACTTATCCAATAAGAATATCAGAAGCTAATTTTCCAGACCATATGGAATTACTATGGATTGGTACTGATGAAAAAAAATACGAAAAAAGCCACTATGTGCTCATAAAGGATTTCAATCGATTCATGCATTCATTCACAAAATATGTGGGTAGGAAATATTTTTGTTTGCGTTGTCTTCATTGTTGCTCTTCTGCTAGAGTCCTGGAAAACCACAAGCAGGATTGCCTGCTTATTAATGGAACCCAAGCAATCAAGATGCCTGAGGCAGGATCAAAAATTTATTTTAAAAATCATAAGAAAATGTTGCCTGTGCCTTTTGTCATATACGCTGATTTTGAAGCCATCACTGAGAAAATAAATGGTTGTCAGCCTAGTGATGGTAAATCTTACACCAGTACTTATCAGAGTCACAAGGCCTGTGCTTATGGATATAAATTGGTCTGCAGATATGATGAGAAATATTCCAAGCCAGAAGTAATTTACCGTGGAGAAGATTGTATCCAGAAGTTTATCAGGGAGATGCTATCTGAAGTAAAAGATTGTCAAAGAATAGTTCGCGAAGAGTTCCAGAAACCATTAGTGATGACAGAGAAAAATGAGAGAGATTATCAAAATGCTACTAAATGTCATATTTGTTCCAGAAAATTCAAGGTAAGTGGTGCTAAAGTGGTGGATGGTGGGAAATTGAAAGTCAGAGATCATTGGCATATAACGGGTCAATATCGTGGTGCTGCTCATAGTGATTGTAATCTAAAATGGGCTATCAGTGCAGATAATTTAAAAATTCCTGTGATCTTTCATAATCTTAAAGGTTATGATTGTCATTTTATCATGCAAAATATTGGTCATTTGATCAGGCAAGGATGTAATCTTGATATATCAGTTATAGCAAGTACTTTTGAGAAATATATTGGTTTTAATATTGGTAATCATTTGACTTTCATTGATAGTTTTGCATTTATGAGTCAGAGTTTGGACCGATTAAGCAGTAATTTAAGTGATGATGCATTCTTCCATACACGGGAAGCTTTTCCAAATCTAGAACAATTCCGATTAATAAAGCGAAAAGGTGTTTACCCTTATGATTACATGGACTCATTCGAGCGATTCAGTGAGAAGTCTCTACCGGCAAGAGAAGATTTTTATAGTATTTTGAATGATGTAAACATTTCAGAGAGTGACTACTCACAGGCAAAGGAGGTCTGGAGTGCCTTCCAAATCAGAGACTTGGGAGAGTATCATGATTTATATTTGCGGACAGATGTACTACTCTTAGCTGATGTATTTGAAAGTTTTAGAAGCACTTGTCTGGAGTATTATAGGTTGGATCCTTGTCATTATTTTTCTGCACCTGGGTTATCATGGGATGCATTACTCCGAATGACAAAAATAAATCTAGACTTAATTTCAGATTTAGATCAACAACTATTCATTGAAAAGGGAATGAGGGGTGGTATTAGTACTATTACTCATAGACATGCTGTTGCAAACAACAAGTATATGAAGGATTACAATCCGGAGGTAGAATCTTCTTATTTGATCTACTTAGATGCTAACAACCTTTATGGTTGGGCTATGTCACAGTCACTACCAGTTGGAGATTTCAAATGGATTCCCTCTAAAGATTTTGAGGATCCTGAAGATTTCATCTTAGAAAATTACACAAATTATACTAGAAAAGGTGTTATTTTAGAGGTAGATTTAGAATATCCGGAAGAGCTACACGATTTGCATAATGATTATCCATTAGCACCAGAAAAGATTTTAATCACTGATGATATGTTGTCAAAGTATTGCAAAGATTTAAAAGATTCAGAAAATATTAGCAGTGGTAGAGTTCACAAGTTGGTTCCTAATCTAAGGAATAAAGAAAAGTATGTATTACATTACAGAATTTTGCAGCTTTATTTATCTCTTGGTATGAAGTTAACAAAGATTCATAGAGTATTGGAATTTACTCAGCGGCCTTGGATGAAACGATACATTGATTTTAACACTGAAAAGAGAACAATGGCTAAGAATAGTTTTGAGAAAGACTTCTTTAAGCTGATGAATAACTCTGTGTTTGGTAAAACCAAGGAAAACCTGAGAAAAAGATCCAACATTAAATTAGAAACTGATCCGGAACATTTATTGAAATTGACCAGACAACCAACTTACGTTTCTAGTAAAATATTTGATGAAAATTTAGTAGGAGTACAAATGAAAAATGTCTGGTTAGTCTTAGATAAACCATCTTATGTTGGTTTCTGTATTTTGGACATGAGTAAAACATTAATGTATGACTTCCATTACAACTATATCAGAAAAAAATACCCAGAAGCGAAGTTACTTTTTACTGATACTGACTCTTTATTTTACCATATAAAAGCAGAAGACATATATAGTGACTTCTTTAAGGATAAGGCTCGATTTGACAATAGTGATTATCCCAAATCTTCTAAGTTCTTTTTTGTAGAAAATAAAAAAGTAATTGGTAAATTCAAAGATGAAACAGCTGGTGATGCAATCATAGAATTTGTTGGTCTAAAAAGTAAAATGTATCCATACAAGACAGAAAACAAGAAAAACAAGACTGCTAAGGGTGTCAAAAAGAATGTCATTAAGAGTGAATTATCTCTCTCTGATTTCCTTGATACTTTACAAAAATGTAATACTATGAGGCATAAGATGCGAACTATCCGGTCAGAGTATCATCAGATATCTAGTTACCAAATTAATAAAGTATCATTATCACCTTTTGATGATAAAAGATATATTTTAGATGATGGTATCAGTAGTTATGCATATTGGAATCATAAAATAAAGAATAATTTATAGCATACATGCCAATTCCGAATTTTAAAAAATTCTTGTTGGAAGACCCACTTGATGATACTGATAGTAGCGATAGTGATTATGATCCTAATTCAGATGAGGAATCGACGAGCAGTGAGGAAGAAGAAGAAGATGAAGAAGAAATAAATAGATCTCTCTGAAATAGATCTCTCTCTACTGTACTTTAAAGAATAAAGAGACATTAATTATTATTATGAATAAAGAAACTATTGGCAATCTACATCGTAAAAAACTTTCAGAAATTGTTCTGAAAGAAAAAAAATACCAGATATAAAAAAAAAATTGTAAATTTATCCAACAAAAAAGATTATTCTAGAATTGATCAAATTGAACAAATAAGGTTAGAAAATGAAATAAATGATATCAAAAATCTTCGTACTAGTTATTTATTAAAGAATGCTATTTTACTTTTTTTACATACAGAAAATCAAGCAAAAAATATAAACAAAAATTTTGTTTATGGTGTTGATATCTTAAAGAATAAGACAAATGATAAGATTGATCATAATTCTCATTATAAAAGGTATAAATATAATATCTTTCCTGAAGAACTTTGTTACAGTGAAAATAATATAAATGAAGATAACTATTGTTATACATGTGAAAAATTTAAAGTATTCAACATCGATGAAGCAATAAGTACTTGTCTAAGTTGCGGAATAAGCATTAATGTCTCAACAAATCCAGAAAAACCATCTATAAAACCTGCAGAAAATGATTACAAAAGATATACTCATTTTTGTGACTGTTTGGCCAATATCCAAGGCAAAGAAAGTGTTAAAGTGTCAGAAGAGGTTATTAATACTATTATCAGAGAAATCGTTCATGAAAAAATGGAAAATTCTTTGGAAAAGTTAACAGAAGCAGATATTAAAAGATATCTTAAAAAACATCGTAAATTACGTTATTATAATCATGCCACACAAATTTTGTACCGAATAACAAATAAACCTCCATTACAAATGACTCCTATAATGGAAGAAAAACTAAAAATAATGTTTTTACAAATTCAAGAGCCATTTGAAATTTTTAAAGGTAAAATTAGAAGCAATTTTTTTTCGTATTCATATATCATCTATAAATTTTGTCAACTACTTGAATATAATGAATTTTTACCAAAGTTAAAATTGTATAAAGATCGTTTAAAACTCTATGAACATGATAAAATTTGGAAAAAAATATGTGAACATCTAGGTGGTGAGAGCGCTGGTTGGAAATTTATAAAGTCTTAAAAATTACGCATCGTGAGAACTATCTAAATTTTTGTAAAGGAACTTTACTTTACTTTACTATATCCTACGCTAACTACGCATCTTACGCTAACTACGCTAACTACGCTAACTACGCATCTTACGCTAACTACGCTAACTACGCATCTAACGCTAACTACGCTAACTACGCTAACTACGCTACCAACGCTAACTACGCTAACTACGCATCTTACGCTAACAACGCTACCAACGCTAACTACGCTAACTACGCTAACTACGCATCTTACGCTAACTACGCATCTTACGCTAACTACGCTAACTACGCTAAGATGCGTAAAATCCGGAAAATGCAGTAGAGCTATTATTTACTACACTACTTGCAATCAACAACCAAATCCATTCTCATTATACAAGACATGCAAAATCCTTTCGTCTTCCATTATGTAGAACAAATATCCGGCAATTCTCCATATTCTTTCAAGGTCCTAAATTTTTTAATTCCCTTTTCTCCTGAAATTGCGGGCTCTTCCTCACTGGCGTCTTTTAAAAAAAAAACTAAAAGCATCTTTAATTTACAACTATTAACTCTGTTCTCATTCTGAATAAGGCTTGTCATACTTGTCGTAATAAATTTAATTCAATCACCTTTTGCTTTTCGAGAGGTAACCTAAGCCTACAAGCCCTGTGGTTTCTTTTTAGGTTCCCTCGCCATTTTGTTTTCTTTATTCAAATATTTTTTTTTACTTCTGTATTAGACCTTATATTTGTACTTTTATATATCTATATGTGTACAATATCTGTAATTAACTATAATCATTGTAATTTCTTTGTATTGTTATTTAATCCATGTATTTTCATTTATTCTATTGTGTGCGGCAAAAAATAAAATAAATAAAAATAAATAAATAAATAAATGAAGTATGTTGTTGGATTGTTTTTTTTTTATTTTTTTATTTCACTTTGATGAATACATAATAACAGTTTTTGTCACTACATATTACTGGCAAGTACCAGGTACTGAAAGTTACAACACTTTTGTATATACTATGCCTTATGAAATATTATTCTATACATTGTGTAATATTAACTACTTATTACCCGAGAGTGAGGTCTTTACGGGAAAACTTCGGACCGAGACCCCGCCGCATCGACCGAGCGATAGCGAGGTCAATACGGCAAGGCCGAGGCTCGACATTCTCCCGCAAAGACCAAACGTTCGAGCTGTTTTTTTTTTTTTGCAATTTTTGTTTACAGAACACTTACACTACTTACAGTACTAATATTGTAAACTTACATTTACACTTACACTATACTTCCTACTTACTCTACTTATACTTACTCTACTTAAGCTTGCCGCACCACTTACAATAAATATATTACAATGCAATAGCGCTAATTAAATTACAGTTGACCTACTTACATTGCTCCTTCTATTATAAATAAATTGCATAACCACATAAGTTTTTTATCGTTATTATTATTAACATTGTCAACGCTAAGAATAATTTACTATACCTTACATTTTTATCGTACCGCACTATTTAAACTTTATGACTTTGGAAGTAGACGAGATGCTAGCAAAAGAAGGTGCACATTTCAGTTCCTGTTTAATTAGAGGAATTTTCAAGTACGTATCTTTGTTGCACAGCAGCTATAAAATCGTGAAGAGAAATAGCCTTGTTGTTTAATTTGCTAGTATAGATGTAGTAACGCATGAATAGTGTTGTGTAATTAAATCTATCACGTTATCTCCAGGCGAATTGGTGGTAATGCCGAATAACAGCTCCTCAGTAGTTGGGGAGATCTGAGAATTGTTTGTTTTATTGACCCAAAATGTTACTTTTTGTACCAAAGACTCTGTGAAGGAACAGTGGATGAAAGTATGGTCTATGGAATCCTTTCCCCCGCAAAAACAACATTCATCGTCCGGTTTAATCCCATATTTGAAAAGTTCTCCCTTTGTCACTACAGTTCTATGAATAAACTTAAATTGAAATTCTCTTAGCTTCGTTTCCTTGCATACTGTTCTCAGAGACTTAAAAATCTTTCCCCAGTGCTCTTTATTTAAAGACAGGTTCTCGCTCCATCTTTTGGGACCAGTGTGGCCTCCTGTGTGGGTTTTGGCAATGAGTAGTTGGTAAAAGTCTCTTGATTTCGCTTTGTCCAGTTTGATTCCGAGATTTTTATTAAAATAAAAAAATGGTCATTACTTGTAAAGTATTCTTTATTGACCGAATCCACTTGTCTCGCTTTCAATAGTAATTGATTCGGTATGGCACTGATGATCTGGTAATATAGCTCTTATCGCAGTTATCAGCGGTTTGACATGCAAACGAGGCGAAAGGGTCAATACTGCATTGTATTGACCCTTCAGCCTCGTTTGTGTGCCGCTCTAAACAAAGGAATATTTGACAGCGGGCTCAACTCCGATAACAGCTATTGGAGGAAGTTAGTTTTGCATGCAAATTTTTCTGAAAATTCTTGGAATGAGAGGTAGCTTCCATAGTCTTTCAACAGATCTTTAATCGAAATAATATCGTTTTCTACCCAATTATTGAAATATACAGATTTGTTATCCACGAGAATTTCTCTGTTATTAAATAAAACTAAATCACTTCCTTGATCGTACCCATATAATGTTTTTAATTCTTTGAAGAATTCGAGTATATTCCTGTAAAAAATTGGCAGCTCTGGGAGATACTTTGGATCGTAGTTGCATCTTAAGAGAAAATTTAAGCCCCCCAATTTTCTGAAAAGATGATATGGCACAGTGCACCAATTACAGTCTCTCGCGGTCAAGAGTCGGGGTGTCCATGCAAGTCTCAAAGATCTAAACATAATATCTACGTCCGTCATGCGTATTCCCCCTTTTTCTAGATCCTGATACAGGGAGGTTCGTTTTATTCTGTCTTTCTTATTTTTCCATATGAAATTGAACAAATTCTTTCTCACCGCGCCTGCGATACCATCAGGAACTTCAATGTTTGAGATAGAATGAATAATTTTTGAGAGACCCAAGGATTTAATTATTAGGACTCTTCCAAATAGAGTCAAATCTCTAGCCCTCCACATATCCAGTCTTGTCTGTAACTTTCTTAATTTAAGATTGAAATTAAGATCATTGTTTTTTTTCTCATCATACGAGAAATGAGTCCTTAGGATTTTAACCGGACTGCGCATCCTGGGAGAGAGTATTTTCGGATGAGTACAAGTTCTTAAAGTAAACTTCGATTTGGTCAAGGATCTCTTTTTCATTACATGTCGTAGATTCATCCTGCAGACGGAGTTTACTGATAGTCTTTTTGTTATAATTTCTTTTTTCCAAGTTAAAGAAATACTTGGTTGGGCGTTCGCCGTTCTCCACCCAGCGACATTTCGCCCTGAACATAGCATGCTTTCCTTTATCTTCATATAAAGATTGAAGTTCAGATTTGAGACTATCATAACGTTGTAGGACTTGGTCAATATCTGGGGCGAAAAAATCATTGCAAATAATAACATCCAGCTGTTCCAGCTGTTGTCTTATATCTTTTGCACGGTCTCTGGACACTTTTGCTTTGTGCTTTGTATAAGATATAGTTGTATTTCTAATGTCCATTTTAATTAGCTCCCACAGGAGACGCTTATCAGAAACTTGATGGTAATATCGTAGAGTGTTAGTATAAATTTCTCGAACTATGACAGCGTATTTATCGTCCTTTAGGAGGGTGTTATTAAACTTCCAAAACCCCGGACCTCTAGGGGTTTCGTTTACCCAAGATAATGAGATATAAATTGCATTGTGATCAGGTGCTATTGATGGATAGATTTCTGTCTTTTTTACACTTTTCGTAAGGTTTTTCGTCATTAAAAAGAAGTCGATCCTAGATTTCATATTTTTTGCTTTGGATTCATACGCAAATTTATCTAACTTAGGGTGCCGCGCTCTCTGAATATCTATTAGATCAAACATATCCATTGACGCTAGGACCAAATTCCTATAAATTGTCGGTGCCCAAGCTATTCCTCCTAATTTGTCTTTATTTGACAGCGTGCAGTTCCAATCTCCTCCAACAATTAACGCAGTCAATTCCGTTTTATCGATTATGCAATTATTTAGCTCCTGCATAAACTCTAACTGGTTTGTTGGATTATTTGGCGCGTAAACATTACATAGCGATAATCTCTGGGAGCCGAGAATGGTGTTGATTAACACAATTCGCCCGGAGTTGTTGCTGTAACAACAGTCAACCTGACAATGAAAAGAAGAGTTAACTAGAGTGCACACACCTTTGCTGTGATTCGTACCATGGGAAAAGAATATCTCACCTCCCCATTCATTTTTCCAAATATTTTCGTCATTTGGTTCGGAGTACGTTTCTTGGAGAAAATATATATTTGCTTTTAAATCTCTCAGGAACGAGAAAATACTCCTTCTTTTAGTTAGATCTCTAATTCCGCGAACATTCAAAGAAAGGATATCTAAATTTACCGAGTTGTGCACAAGCGAGCGACGTATCCACGCAATGAAACACACGCACAGAGAAAAGGTACTGATAATTTAAAAAGACGCCGACAAAAACAAACAACAAAAACAAAAAAAACCACCCAACAACGTTGACAATAATAACAGCGACAGCAACAAAAAAAAGAAGGAAAGAGAGTTTCCTTCAGCAAGCTCTAATGTCCCTTTCCCGGGTCAATTGAAACACAACGTTAGTTAACACTAGTCGTTACACTACAACCAAGTCGTACCTTGTATCCACACAAGCCAGCGATTAATTCCTAACTAGTTGTATAATAAATTTTCCAAGTCTTCTTTTTCGTAGATTCTTACCGGCGTTCCTGACGGAGACGTTTTCACAAAAATTTTTCCATCCAGTGACCAGGCGCTGATTACCAATCCGTCTTTGCGTTTATCGTTAGCTTTCCTTAGAAGATCCTTTCTGTAGGTTGTGAGATTCTCGTTGATGAAAATTAGGCCCTGTCCCGCTGCAACGCGTGTGGCAGTCGAGACGTTTGGGAATACATCTGGAAGCCTGATATTTTTCAATTTGATTCTTGCTTTGTAGAATCTGCTTTTCGCTTTGTGACTCTGAAATTTCACTAGGATGGTACCTGCGTCTTTTCTCTTGATTGTGTGAGAGATGTTTATGTCTCCTGGTGACAATGGTACGTCTAATGTCTCGGCGAGTTGAAGTACAGCATCTTCGGTTGAGGAATAGGCGCTGTCTGGAATACCACAAATCTCAAGAGATTGTTTTCTTGTGTATTGCTCTAAATTATCCTGGAGGATATAAAGTTCGGTTATTTCCTCTTCTTGTTCGTCTAACTTTTTTCTTGCGGCGTTCAGCTCGGTTTCTAAGGCGGTATTTTCCTTCTCTACTTTTATAATCGACGATTTCAAGGAGTCCAATTTCACTTTTTGCTCCTGTATTGCATTCCTGAGCCTCGCCATCTCGTTTACAAGCTTATTGTTCTCTTGGACAATATTTGAGAGTTCAATCTTTTTGTCTACTAACATTTCCTTGAGTTCCAGCCGCGTGGGTTCTTCAACTTCAGTAATAATTGTTTCCTCGTCAATGGCCTCGCTCTCTTCGGACGCCATGTTTGACCGTTTACACGTCAGTTCCTCTTCAACGGAGCCACGTTCTCCGCGTTTATGCTTGCCACCAAGCTTTAATTTTCCTCCAGGCATAAGCTTTTTACTTGGTTAGCATAAATGGTTGACTTTTAGTGCTCTAGGTTGCTCAACATTACTATAAACTTTAAACACGGGAAGGGTTAAGCTCTCCTTCAAAAATCGTGCCACCACACGCCGTCTCCACGCATGCTCTGTTGTTGGATATCTGAGATTTTTTACGTGTGTTTCAAGGTCTAGCACCCGATTAATACCTAACAAATTTGCCAAATCACGATCAAGGGTTATTTTTTTCGCCCCCAAATTTTTTATTCAAGAATGGCCACAGGTGTGTTTATTTCTGTTTCTAATTGGTGATATTGATACTTTTCGAACAGGCCGTCTATTACTTTTGTCACACCCTCTAAATTGTAATGTCCTGGAGGTATTTTTGAAAAAGATACAGTAGGATCTTTTTTTTCATCGCCCAACTCTGCTCTACCTTCTCTTTTCAAAGTATGGCAGCTGTTGTATAAACTGCAGGAGATCAGTTTCATAAAATGAACTTGGGGGATCGGCTCGTCAAAGTATTCAGTCTCTCCATTCTTTTGCGTGACAATTGTTAGAACGACCATTTTAACTTTTTTTAAAATATTGGATATATATATCAGTATTCATAATGGACGACCTCCAACCAACGACAGCTCAAATAGCCGCATCAAAGAAAAGCACGTGGGCAGAATTGACAGCACAGTTTCCGAACGCTGACAAAGAACAATTCTTTGCTCAAACATATTCTGATGGTAAAGGGAACATTACAGGATCTGAAATGTTTTTAAAGGGGGGCTCGAGCGTGTTTGGATCAGACAGAAAATATTGGAGCCCGCAAATGAAGGTCGCGCTCGGTTTGGAAGGTGTGGAAGGGTTTCCATATCAACTGTCGCCGCTGAGAGCAGTAGATTTCACTGAAGCAGCACCAAGCCTGAAGAAAATCTTCAATAACCCGATAAACATTTACGTGACACCAGATTCTTTCTTTGTGGTGAAATTCAGGGAAATATTTCAACAAACAAGAATAAGGCACGAATCCGCGGCAGAAGCAAAACGTTGGCTAGGAGGGCCGCATATGGACTATTGGCCGCAGCAGCTCAACTTCGCCGTATTTTGCGCAACGCAAGGCTGCGGAATTTCAAGAGAAATCTTTGACAGCGGCCTGAATCTTTCTCCGCAAGTGAGGGACTTCTACAGAATTTTGTTCCAGGAGAGGGGTATTCAGAGCATAAGCGCCCTCCCCGGAGACCCCACATTCAATGTATCAGGCAATCGTTAAGACGTGGCCTCGTACAAAAGGATATGTGCAGAGTTCGGGATAGACCCAACAAGCGATTTCCGGCTCACAAGCAGAAAAAACCACGGCCTGGGCGACGTTTACGTCGGCGTGTCAGGGCACGGGGCAATGAAAACAGGGGCGGCATATCCAGGAGGGTTTTACAAATTCGCCGATGAAGGGGGGGGGGAGCAAAAGATGAAAACTTGCTAGCTTTCATTGAGCTCGATAGTGTGGCATTTAGCCAGTACGACTGGTTCGAACCAAACAAATCATCAGGTTTGAGTCAGTCGATGCATCTTGGGCGCGCATCTTACTGCATCTTGGGCGCGCAAGTTAATGTTCAGAGCAGCATAATTGGGGCAGGTGGGAGAGCAAAAGAGGCGCAGACGGAGTTCTTGACTCTGATGGAAGACGCTGTTAGGCAGCCGGATTTGGCGAAGAGCGTGCAAAGGTATCAGCTCGCGGTTGATGAAGCGAAGGTCAGGGTGAATCTTGCAGTGTGCCCTGGAGCGTGGTTGATGCCGGCGAGAATGATCATCAACACGGAAAGCACGGTTGGATACAACAACAGACTCAAGCAAGCCGCCCCAGGAATGAAGCTAGGCGTCAACAATGACGTAAATTCAGGAACAAAAAAAGTGGGCCTCATACTGATGGAAGGGGGGCCATCAAAAATCAATCCGCCAAACAGCCATCCGTAAAATCCGATCCACAAAGCCGCGCAAAAAACCAAGCCGGCAGAGAAAACGCCGATTTCCACAGATGAGGAAGTCCCTTCAGAAAAAAACGCTGCAGCATGAAATAAACAAAACTGCCGTAATTGTTGGCGTAGTAACAGTCGTAGCATTGCTGTTGTTGGCATCGCGTTAACGCCGCTTTTTGATGTATTTTTCAAAAACGAAAACAACCGCCGCTAAAATCAGGAGCCAGGTATGCTCGGCGAGAAAGCCAATCGCCTGCCCCGCAGTTTTGAAAAGGAAGCTGACGATCGAGCCAATTAACCCAGGCAGAAGTGAGCCAATTTTTGCCACAAGGTCTTTAAGACCATTTCCTATTGCTTTGCCTGTGGCTTTCAGAGCTTTGGTGATTGACCCAACAACAGCCCCGATTGTAATGCCGGCGGCGATTAAGATGGCCGTCACGGTCACACCATATTTTTTGAAGATCTCGCGGATCCTTTCTCGGAGAAGCATGCCAGCTTCTCTTTCCTCAATCTGAGTTCGCAAACGAGAGAGCTCCTCGTTTCTTTCCGCCACCCTCGCCTCTGCAGCTTCTCTTTCTGAAGGCGAAGTGTTGTCATCTTGGATGATTGCCTGGTCTTCTTCGTTTTGGCCCTTGAGCTCGCTTTCTTGCTCTTTCAGTTCATCAAAGGCCTTTGTGCCGTTCAACCTTTTTTCTGCTTCGTTTCTATCTTTTTCAATTTGGGCGAGCTTTGCCCTTTCTCTGTCGACCTTTGCTTGCGCTTTATCTTTGTTTTTTGCTTCTTTTTCAAGCGCGCCCAATTTTTTTTTCTTAATCTCAAGATCTTTTTGATAATTTTTTTTTCAGTTGCTTGAGCCTATTTACCTCTGTTTCACTTTCAAGATTGCTGCCTTGTTCATCTTGAAGGGCATCAATCTGGGCTTGGACTCTTTGGGTTCGCGACCTCAGATTTTGAATTTCTTGTGATTCTTCATCTCTTTCTGCAGCAATGATCTCTGCCTCTCTTTGTTGTCTTTCAGCTTCCACCAACCTTTGGCGCTGTTTCTGGATTGTATCGCGGTCTTGGGCAATGATTTCTTCAGCTCTTTGCCCAAGAGCCTTTTTGACGAATGTCATAGCTTTTCTGCAAACCGCTGCCATCATTTAAAAGAACTTTAACCTCTCCCCCCTTTGGCCCCCAAACCACAATATCCATTGGATTTTTTTTGTTGGAAAATGAAAATTGCAGGGCATCGGGTCTGCCGTTGGGATACCTTGCTTTTATGAAAGATTTAAATTTTTTGATCTCTTTTGCTTTGTCCTCTTTGCTTAAAAGATTTTCACGAGGATTAATTTTTGTGGTGTCAATAAGTCCTGTTGTTGGGTTTCTCAAATTGTTCAGCCTTCTTTCAATATCTTCATTGGTTACCTTTACCTCCTTCACTAATAAGAGGCATTTTTTCATCATAAGACGGCAAGTCCGTAAAGCCGCTCTGCTCGTGCATCGTTTGCATTTCATGTTGTTCTCCGCCGTGATAGGGTGTTGACGCCGCGCCAGGCTGGAACGGCCGGGTTCTGTTGACTTCTTGATCGTCGTCGTCGTCGTCATCGTGGTCAATCTGATAGTCAAGATCAGGATCATCGTAACCAAAATAGCCACCTTCAGCCATTGCAATTTATTTTTAAACAGGTTTTTTCAATTAGAAGTTATATTTTTTTCATTTATAAAATGTCTGTACAAGATGACCTTCTGCCAGAACACAGCAAAAAGATAATGCGTGCCATGAAGGCAACGCGTGCTGTCAAGCGCATCACTTTCAACCCTTCTGAAGCCAACCCAGGCGAGACTCTGTATGTCCACGTGCCCAAGCTGAACGAGAACGAAGTCCTTGCGCCTAACTCTTTGGCCCTGATCTTCGATATCGACCTTTCTGGGGGGCACGCCAAACAACTTCCTTGTCCAGAACGTCTCGCGAGCACTCGTGGACAAACTTGTTGTGAAGTTTGCAGGCACGACTTTGGAAGAAACCTTCGGCCATGACATATACAATACGTTCAGTGACCTTTTCTTGCCCGGAGAAAAGCGAGACAACATGGTGCCCGAGGGTATCCAGAGCGAAGATTTGTGCAAGATCCGCCCAAATTCAGGAGACAAAAAAACATCAGGCGTTGAAGCCGAAAAAAAACTTAAAGAGGTTTACGGCACCAAATATCGAATCAATCTGGACCATCAGATCTTGACAGACCCCCAGGCGTTGTACAACGACCTAACATTTGAAGTGACCCTCGCACCAGCCAGCCAAGTAGTCAAAGGCACGGTCCCAACCAAACTGAAATATAAGCTGAAGAACATCCAGCTTGAGTATGAAATGATCGAAAGTAAGTATCTTGCAGAAGAGGCAGCCAGCATTTACACCAGAGGAAAACAGTTTTTATACAACCACGTGAGCCGTGATAAAGTGGTCCCTATCGACAGAGAAACAGCAACGAGAATAAACATCAAAGTCAACGCCCAAAGACGGTCATTGAAAGGGATCCTCTTGCTGTTTATGGAGTCGTACGCCGCGGGGGCAAGAGATTCGGAAAAATACATCTTCCCGGACATAAAGAAAATCAGCGTCACGATAAACGGCTCGCTCAACATGATATACAACAACGGCATCGAAAGTCGGGACATTTGGAGTGAAGTGAGCCGCTTCTTCATGAAAGAAAAACACAAAACCCAGTTCATGACCCTTCAGAAGTTCTACACCGACAACAAGTTCGGGCTTCTGATCGATCTGCGCACCATGGCCAGCCAAGAAATGCATGGCAGCGGCGCCCGTCTCGTGAACACAACAGACGGCGTGCAGCTGGAAATCGAGAGAGACGCCAAGGGGACAGGTAAAGTAAACTGCCATGTTTTCTTAATCTCTGACTCCCAGTTTAACATTGTGAACAAGCAGCTGCAATCTGCACAGTATTGAAATTAAACTTGTGCAGTATTGTAATGGACCCCGAAAATATTCCATTCAACGCGTTGATCGTTGGCCCGACCAACTCCGGCAAGACGCAGTTTTTCGTGAACCAGATATTCGGCCCATTCAAGGGTAAGTTTGATTACATCATGTTAATCTGCCCAACCTTCGCTCATAACATAACGCTGTATCGGTTTGGCGAGAGAGACCCGCGGCTGTATATCATAATCTGCGAGCAGCACGAGGTCGAAATCTGGTTGAAATTGGCCAGTTTTGCTTTCGAAGGCACCAACACACTCATCGTACTTGATGACTGCGCCGCCTCAAAAGACGTGAAAGGGCGGACCGGGGAGCTTGTCAAACTCGGTTTCTTGGCACGCCACGCCGGCATCAGTGTGTGGGTGCTGACACAGCAGCTCTCAAGCATCGCGAAGCCTTTTCGTGAAAACGTTGCAGCAATCGTTTTTTTTTTACACGCCATCGGCCAAGACCACAAAAACCATCTTCGAAGAATATGGCGGCGGGCTCTCCCATGACGAACTCAATCAGATGATTTCAAGGCTGAAAGCGCGCAAATTTGCCCATTTGATTTTTTCTTTGCGCTTTCCTTTCTACATTGAAGAGCAGTAGCACAATGCAAGTTTTTTGCCTATTGAAATTAAAAAAATGAACGAATATAATGGCTGAAGAAAATTAAGCAGTCATGGCCGAAGTCATGAACCTCTTGGAAGCCGAGCCTGCGGCAGCTTTGCCTGCTGCTAGACCCGACATTCCTGCTCTTCGCGAGCAGCTTGCGATTTTGGTTTCTACCGGCAAATGCAAAGAAGCAATCGGCGTCAATGTCAAAGATGTCATGAATAACTACAAAAGGTACGAGACCTACGTCGGTGCTAAGACAACTGAAACCCTGATTGAGAGCTTTCTGTCATTTTCCACAAAGGCACTCAGCCTGGTGGTGCGGCTCAAAGATACCGAAGCCCTGCAGAATGAGCTGAAAGACGACTACATCATAACAAAAGAACTGTCCAATCTTTCTGGCAACCTTGCGCTGAGATGCGGCCGTTTGCTGGCAGTTGCCAACGCGTTTTTGATCACGGCAAAACATGTCGATTTCCAACCGCTTGCTGGGGTAGACGAAGTAGATAATGCTAAGCAACCCCAAGTAAATGCTGAATAATTGCTCAATTAAATATAATTTTTTCAGAATGGCGCGCGAGGCGCAGAAAAAGGCGCCACGCACCGCTTGCTGGGGTAGACGAAGTAGATAATGCTAAGCAACCCCTGAATAATTGCTCAATTAAATATAATTTTTTTCAGAAAATATACTTCATGGCTGATTCAGAAGTTGATACGACTCAACAAGTGGCTGATTCAGAAGTTGATACGACTCAACAAGGGACTTTACAAACGGCTGCCACAAAGCCAAAAAATCCAAAACGTGTCGCTGCAGGCAAAGCTGCCGCTCAAAAAAACAAAACTGGCGCGCGAAGCGCAGAAAAAGGCCTTAGGCGAGGCCCAGACCATCATTGCAAATAATCAGATAAAACCTGACCCACCTACTGCGCCTGAACCGCCTGCTGCGCCTGAACCTCCAGCAATGACAACAACGCAATGCCTGAGTGTCATCAGCATTATATTATCGTTTCATTGGCGGGGATATACTACAAACGCGAAGAGATCAAAGGCGTTTTTACCAAGCCGCCGCCATCGCCTGTTTTGCCACGAGCTCCCCCGCCATCGCCCAGTGGAGGAATCAGAATGATGGATTAAAAAGACGCGGCTGATCAATTGAATTTTTATCCATATTGATATACCATGCAAAAATTCACCGAGGCTTTCATCAAAGTTGCTGCCGTCAGTGGAATATTAATTATCTGGGCTGACTTCACCATAGAAGCTTTCAAATGTTCCTGGCATATCCTTTCAACTTCGCCACAACAAGCTTGTGGAAACAATCATGGACGCAGCAACTCTAACCGGCATTGCCGCTGGCATTAGCTGGATTGCGAAACAGGTCGTGAAAGAGAACTCCACCGCCGAACCCAGCAGAAACGTCACGAACTATGCCAAGTTCACCGCTGTCATGGCTGGCAGCATCGCGCTGAAAAATTATCTCCAGGACTAGAAGATTCTTCCTGATTGAAAACAAAATCTTGACATAAAATTCTCAACGCTGCGGCTTTCACTGGCGTTAACTATCTCGCCAAATTTTTGGCCGGCGACGGTGGCAAGGCCGCGTTAGACGAGAAAACGCGGCACGACTCACGCAAGCCAACACAGCTGCTCGGCTGGATCAACACCAACGAAGAAATCAAAGAACACGCGCAGAAAAACTTCACAAACACCGATTACGCGTTCAAGCTATACAACCAGGCTCACCCCGACCAGAGACTGACTCTGCCCAAAGTGCCGAATTTCTCGGACATGTATCAGCCAAGCGAGCTGCAGAAAGCGGGAGAGCTTCTTTTTGTCGGCGGTTGCGCGCTCGCGCTTGGATACGCGGCTTTTCATTTTCTTTGAACTTTTGCGCTCCTTAAATATATGGATGCCAAACTCGCCAAAATCTACTACAGCCCCCAGGGGTACTGGAAGGGCGTCTCTGCGATAAAAAAATTGGCAGAAGTCGCTAAAGTGCCTGAAAATGTTACCAAACAGTGGCTCTACAAACAGGCCATTTGGCAGATCTATCTTCCAGCCCCGCGATACGTTCCTCGCCCGAAATTTGACGTGGCGGCGCCCAACTCGGTACACCAGGCGGACCTTCTTTTTTAACCTCATGACAAGCTTCGTAGAAAGATCTACAAATATGCGTTGACTGTTGTTGACATCGCCAGCCGTTACAAAGAAGCGGAGCCTCTGACCTCCAAAGACTCTGCTGAGGTTGCGAAGGCTTTTCAATCTATTTACCGGCGCAGTCCTTTGACTTGGCCACAGATGCTGCAGGTTGACCCTGGTCGTGAGTTTATGGGGGTCGTGACGAAAGAAATGAAAATCACAAAACTTACATTCGACGCGGCCGCACTGAAATTCACAGAGATCAGGCAATTGTCGAGCGTTTCAATTCCACGCTTGCTGAGCGTTTGTTTGGCCATCAGTATGCCGTGGAGATGCTTAGGCCTGAGGGCAAACGTTCAACTGAGTGGGTTAAAAGGCTGCCCGCTGTTGTACGCGCTCTGAACAATGAGGTGACCAGCCTTATTGGTAAAAAAACCCGCTGTTGCGATCAAAAAAAAATCGGTCTCCTCAAATCCGTCAACAAAGTATAACAGGCCTGTTGGGCTGGCCGAAAAGAAACTTCCCCCTCTCATCAATGTGAGATATTTGTATCAGCCTGGTGAGCTTGAGGGCGGAACCAAAAGAGCAACAGACCCGATCTGGTCTTTGAAAGTCTATAAGACCAAGCCAAATGAGCCTGTTGTCTATTATTTGTCTGACGGGCCTAAGCGCGGCTTTGTTCGCGAAGAGCTGTTGGTTGTGCCGCCTAATACCCAGCTGCCGCCAGCCTGAAATGTCTGTATGCCAGGGTTTGTATGCCGTCATCTGCTTTCCATCGCTTTGTATCAAATGGTGAAAGTGAGATCTTGTTCATGCACATTCCGTACATTTCGTGCCCCTCACTCCTCAAGATTTACATTTTGTGCATGAACTGCCTCCTTTCAAAGAGCGCTTCTTTGTAGTGCTCGTGCGTTATCTCTTTTTTCAATCACATTTTTTTCACGCCCTTCGCCTTCCTTATATTTTTTTCACCCACTTCCACCGAGTACATCTTCGGCCTTACTGCTACGACTTCATTTATCACTCCTCCCCCACATTCATCTTTCATCTTGCCTAAAACCTTCTTATTTCTGTTGTCGTAAAGCGGATTGTCCTTGGGGTAGTTGCTTGTGTCATACAGCCGTGAGTATTCTTGCATGTCTTTGTACACATCTTCTGTCTGGATGTCCAAGATCAGGCTGTCTGTGTCTGTGTAGACCAGCTCGCATTTGTGGCTGTATCAGGCTTTCAAGTAGTTATAGTAAAATTTGGTGATCAAGATCTTGCTATTATCTAGAATCGTCATTCCTGTGTACACGGGCTTGTTCAGCACCAGCTTTGTCGTTTCCAAAGATTGCGTATCTGCCATAACATGGACTCGACAGCAGCTTTCGAATCTTGTCGTTTTCCCAGTCTCTCACTAGGGACTTTAAGCAAAGACAACGGGGACGGCAACGGCAACTGGAAAACCGAGAAAAGACTGGGGAGATGACGCGGTTTTGGCGCGAAGTTAGAACTAGTTAAGCTATCAAAACAAGACGCGGACGACAACGCCAAGCACATTCGTACCAAGACCTACCAAGACTTAAAAGAAGTGCTTTTCTTAAATATGCCTTCGCTAAAAGAGGTGCGAGACATGCTCCTGATAAGTCATTTTCAAGGAGTGATAAACGATGAAGAATTTTTGCTGTTATATGATTTAAACAGGTCAACCAATCTGGATCTTCCGTACGAGTATTACGACTCTTTTGACTTTGATTTGCTGGAAAACGACGAGTGTTTGTCGGAATTTCGATTTCGCAAGCAGAATATTCCCCTTTTAGCCGACGTACTGCAGGTTCCTGATGTGATAACATGCTACCAAAGAAGTGTTTGTACTGGGTTGGAGGCCCTTTGCGTTGTTCTCAGGAGACTGGCATACCCTTGTCGATACGCCGATATGATAGCCAGATTTGCAAAACCTGTTCCAGTCTTATGTATGATCAACAACTATATGATCGACTTCATATATCAGACGCACAGCCACAGAATTCTCCAGTGGAACGACACGCTACTGAACCGTCGTGCTCTTGACACGTACGCAACTGCCATCACAGCCCAAGGGTCCCCTTTGGAGAACTGTTTCGGGTTTATTGATGGGACTGTTAGGCCAATTAGTAAGCCAGGAGAAAATCAAAAGATAGTCTATAATGGCCATAAGAGAGTGCATGCTATTAAATTCCAGTCTGTAGCACTTCCAAATGGAATGATTGGAAATATGTTTTGACCAGTCGGTAAGTTAAAAGACGTGTACGCTTTTGTCTCTATTTCTTTTACCTAGCTGTTTTTATTTCTTTAATTTTTTGGCTATTTTGTTTGTAGTTTAAATATATTTGGTAAAAATTGTTTTACACCAGTTTGATTTTTCATCTCTCTCGTCTCACATTCACTTGGGTAGCACATGTTAGAGCAAAGGAAAATAAACTACAAAATCGTTTGAATAATTTACCCAAGAACAGTTAAAGTTTGTTCTCTTATTCTGGAAAGGTGTGGGGGTGGGTGGGTGGGTGGGTGAGGGAGGAGACAAGAAGGCAAACCTTAGAACAGTATAAAATATCAAGGTGATTGTTTCTTTTAATTATTTTTATTTTGTTATAAGAGGGGAAGCGCCATGATGCTTCAATGCTACATGATTCACACCTTCTTGACGATCTGCAGCAGTTTGCATTCACACCTGGACCTGTTATGCACCCGATGTGTCTATATGGAGATCCGGCGTATCCATTAAGACTACATCTCCAGGCTCCATTCCGAAACCGGCATCTTACACCACAAATGGAACTCTTCAACAAATCTATGAGCCCTTTAAGAGCCTCTGTTGAGTGGCTATTTAATGATATAGTCAACTACTTCAAATTTATTGATTTCAAAAAGAACCTCAAAATAGGTCTGTCAGCTGTTGGGAAAATGTACATAGTGTGTGCTCTACTCAGAAACGCCCTAACATGTTTGTATGGCAATACAACTTCTGAATTCTACGACCTCGACCCCCCTTTTGTGCAGGATTACTTTGCCTAGACTTAGATGGTATGTACGTGTCATGCATTTTGTCATTTCAACACATTAAAAGCAAAATATTCTGTTATTCAAATTGTTTGGGGCATTTATAGAAAATATAGTAAACATATAGAAATAATAATAAAGTGCTTTTTCAGCTGAGAGCAGAAATTCATTTTTTGATGTTCCCTATGGAATTTTTTTTCAGTTTGACCCCTTCCTTCTCTAATCCCTCCAGAAATCAAGATCAACATTCTCATTAAAAATTCTCTTTGTGACATTTCTTCCCCTGCAACATTCTAATGATCTTTCACAAAATGGGTATATGTTGTGGATTAATTTTACCTTTCGTACAATCCTGCTTTTCTCTTTGTTTTTTATTCACTTGTTGTATATTACCATGCACCAGAACAAAGTACAAGTGCTAAAGTAAAAATAAACCACAGTATCTTCTTTCTGGAACTGCAAAATTAATATTTGCAGTCTGGACTGTACCTGCATATTTTAAAACATGACATCACCTTTATTCACAACATCATGATTGTTAAGTGGCAAATGGCTTTTACACATGTATCTGTCTAAAACCTTTTGTAGTTCCAATGACAACAACGCATGTACAAGTGTAACAATATGAACATAGAAAAGTTAAGTCATGCCGCGGGGCTCCATACATCATAAGATACTGCAAAGAATGTCCTAAAACAAGAAAAACTGAGGTTGGGTACAATCTATTGCACTCATGGCTGTTTTAACTTAAATAATTTGTTGTCACTTAAGCACAGTATAACCAATGAAACAAACACTGTTTTGGGCAACAAAGTTTTGGCAAAATATAAACACAACCTGAACAATGCCTATATGGCTATAAAGCCATATGCATATAGGCCCTGTAATAGTGTCTGATGTGATGGTTTATCCATTCTTTACTGACCAGCTTTAGAAACAAACCCTTCCAGCACTGTTAATAGCTGCTGCTGCGTCT
Source organism: Micromussa lordhowensis (assembly GCA_964020085.1). Taxonomy (NCBI): domain Eukaryota; kingdom Metazoa; phylum Cnidaria; class Anthozoa; order Scleractinia; family Lobophylliidae; genus Micromussa; species Micromussa lordhowensis. The sequence continues at coordinate 5,114,416 of OZ026599.1, forward strand.
GCTGCTGCTGCTGCATCATGGCCATTTGCATCTGGCTAAGTTGTTGCAGCTGTTCACTCTGCTGTTTCTGTAGATTAGCAAACATGACTTTTTGGTTCTCTTGCTGACGGATCAGTTGCTGGGTCATTTCCTCTTGTTGCTTTTCGTGGGCACGCTGCTCCTGTTTTTTCAGCTCCAACTCTTCTTGCCTGATTTTGAATTCTTCTTCAGACCTCTCCTTAAGATATGTAATGGTGTCTGTTCCAGATCGCCTTGCTTTCTTTTCCTTCTTTACATCATCGCTTGCCTCTCTCTTTTTGGTTTCTCCAACTTTTTCCAGAGCCTTAGCTCGCATGTCTTCGGCCTGCCTTTTCTCTTTCTCCAAGTTGGCTTTTCTTTCCTCAGACAGCACTTGCAGATCCCTCTCTGCAGCCTCAGCTTTCTCACAAATTTCCTCCATTGCTATATCAAACTCTGAGGGCTCATCAACGGTGATACCACTTGCTTTAGTTTCTTCTGCAACTTTTTTCTTGTATTTCTTTATAAGAACTTGGTTTATGCGATCTCTTACAGACCTCAAAGAAACTGTGAATCGGGGCATAGATACTGCATTTAGGTTTATAGCAATTTGCTCCCACAGTTTAGCTCTTTCTCTGCTTCCCTTTGGCTGGCTATAAGGGTCGACAGCCAAGACTTCTCGTACCAAAAGAATGTCGTGTTCTTTAGTCCAGTGCATTGGAGAAGTCCCTAAAATAGGATATTAAAGGTAAACGTAAATTTCACAGTACAAAAGACAGTTAAACTTAAATAAAATTAAATAATATTACAACTTAAAAACAGCTTTTAGTCGGTTAAAATTAAGCCGTTGCAGCTATTTCAATTAACAAACAACGCACAAGTCCGCACAATCAAAACACTGTATTACTTTGCATGCTAAACTAATTACGGCAGACTCAAATGGACGAAAACACTAACCCTTATCTTCCGAAAACTTTGCAATTGGACTAAATTAGACGGGTTACACAAGCCCAAGAATGTTCATTCTTGACAAGGCTGCCCAAATCATTGTATATTTCCTCAATAATAATCGCTTAGATGTTTAGTTGAACGACACGACAAATGCGATGATTGATAAAGATCAAATAACTTTTAATCTTGGCCGTGTTAAAACGCCTAAATAAGCTTTATTTATTCCGTCTGTCGATATCTGCCGTTTTAATTTTTTTGACGATTTGGTCTTACTGAGCTGTTTAACTTTCATGTCATTTTTTTCGACTGAAATCAGTCGTAAGGGGAGTTTATTTAGGTGAATGAAGCTCGCAATTTTTCTACTCACATGTTTACTTTGTCGATTGGCTTTGACACGTATCTGTGAACAAAAAAACGCATCATGACCATGAAAAGTCTCAAATATAGAGCAAACAAGCGATAAAAGAATTTGAGATTGCATAAAAGGACTACTTTGCGTTAATTTAGTAAAGAAGACAAAAACAATACTCACGTTTTCACACAACGCAAAAATGACTCAATTCACGTCGGGGCCGAACGCAGAACGTCAAAACTTTTCCCGCCTGTCATGCGCAGTTGAGTTTAGGGCTTTTCCCGGAACGCCCGGCGTCCCCGTCGCCGTCCCCGTTGTCTTTGCTTAAAGTCCCTACTATCTTCATGTCAACACGGTTTCTCAGGTTCTCCATCGTCTTGCCAAACACCGAGTTGTTCATCAGATTGTAGAAGTCTGTTTCGAAATCGCTCTTTGCCTGTTTTCGAAACTCCGTGTTCATCCTGATGTATGGCTCCATCGACGGCTCTTGGTCGAACTCTATCACTCGATGGACTTTCTTCAGTCGCATTCCCTGACTGAGATAGAACTGCAAGTTCTTGCAGTGGGTCACATATTTTTCTTTGTCCTCCAGCGTTAGCACCAGCTTCTCTGTGTTTGGTATGGTTAAATCTAAGTCGGCCATCAGCCGCTGCTGGTATTCTGACTCTGATTTTATCTGAGCCTATCGCCTTCTTTTCTGGCGCGAGTGGGTAGTCATTGTGCCAGTCATGCAGCTCTTCTGGGTACTCAAGATCCACTTCCAGTATCCAGCCTTTCTTTGAATTAGGCCTCATTTTCATGATGTGCTCTTATGTCGGCATGACGCGCTTCCAGTGAAAGCCACTCTTCGGCAAAGGCAGGCTCATTGCCTATCCGTAGAGGTTGTTGGCATCAAGATATGTGATGTAGTTCGTTGGTTGGGTTGGGTCGTACCCTTCGACCCGCGGGTTTTTCGCTTTTGCGTAGCGCTTGCTCGCCATTGAGATACCGCCCCTCATTCCCCGCTCGATAAACAGGTGCATGTCTAAGTCCGTCAGGAGCTCGAGTTCCACGCCTGTCTTTTTCAGTACAGCGTCCTAACTCAAGCCTGGCGCGCTGTAGTAATGCGCCGGATCCAGCCCGTATTTCTCCTGGCAAACCTTTCTGAAGTTTTCAAACACGTCTGCTAAAAGCAGCGTGTCTGTGGCTACGTAGAGGTCGTGATAATCGCCAAGATTTCGGCAGCCAAATGTCCCCCAGACTTTCTTTGCATGCCCACACTCTTCATCTGTTATTCCCTTGCCACTCAGGCTTGAGTAGAACTTTTCTTTCTCCGGCAGTTGAGCTTCGTGAAACCTTTCAAACGAGTCCATGTACTCGTATGGGTAGACGCCTTTCTTCAGCAGCAACTGCCGCTTGTTTTCTTCTGGAATCATTTTTTTTCATGATGGGGAACTCATCACTCCCCTTCACCAGCTTTTCAAGGCTGCTCAGCAGGAAATTCACGCTGTCGACGAATCTCAGATTCCCCAGTGAAAATGAGATGTATTTTTCAGTGTTTGTCGGGATACATTTGATTTCTCCCTGAACCCTCGCCATCGCTTGCATCAGCAGGTGGCCGTCGTATCCTTTCAAGTTGTGAAAGATGACTGGTATTGGCATTGTTTTCGGGTTTAGTTTGAGCTTAAAATTGCATTCGTTATGCGCGGCGCCACGATATTTTCCTGTCATGTGATCGTGGTCTCTCACTGAATCTTTGAAGTTGGGCACAAGCAGTGGATCTGCACAGAACAGGCATGTTTCCTGAGTGTTTGCGATCCATTGATCGATTGCGTCTTTTGGCCGTCTACTTTCGTACGGTACGTATCTATTATTTACCGCCACGTGATAGCATCTTCTGTGGCTTTGGCCGCTGTATTTTTTTGTATCAGGATCATACACCGCCATCGAATCGAGATAGAGGTATTTATGCAAGCTTTTGTTGCAAATATGACATTCTCCGGCGTTCCTGTGTTTTTGCCAGTCTTCATTTGTCATTACAAGTGGCCTTTTGTTTTCCATGTCTTCTCGCATTTCCCTTTCATGATTCTGAAGGTATCTCAGAAATACGAAGACCGCATCTTCGCCCCTGTAAGTGTATAGGCCAAAAGTCTGTCCATCGCTTCTCCCAACCACATAACAAAACCCGCAGGGCTCATGCTTCTCTGATTTTACTGTAAAGCTTTGTTTGTCGTCTGGCTCGCATTTGGTTATCTTTCTCACTAGACATTCAAAGTCCGCATAAACCACATAGGGCGCATTCATCTGCTTGTGGTAGTTGTAAGAGACATCTTGTTTTCGCCTTGTTTAGGCATTTCCGTTCTGGTGGGGCTTTTCATCAGCCCTTTGCACTCTGGTTTGTGCTTTTCAAGAAGATCTCTCGTTTTGTAGCCATACAAACACCTTTCGCAGAAATGCTTGCTTTCATTATGCCTGTTTTAGTCATATAAAAGTGCTGTGAGCCTTTTCACACCCTGTTGCCTTTGGCCTTTGTCTTGTGGACAGCCATTTCGTTCGGAACCGGCACAGTTTATTTTATTGCACCGCCAACGGACACCGTTGATATCCCGATGGAGTGGACAGATCGTGAAGGTCTTATATGACTCCCCTCATGGAATATCCTTTTATGTCAATGTAAAGCATTTGGATGTTGCCATTGTCAAACAAAGTTCACTTCTATCGATTTATCGGATTATTATCATCTCGCTGTCTGTTTTGGCGTCGCCAAATACGTTAAGGAATCTCAGATGATGCGAAACATCTCTTTGGCATTCGCCGAGAGAAATACAACTTGCTGAAGTGGGATTCTAACCACAGCTGGAATTTTGGTAGATTAATGTAGAAAACGAACACGATATGGATGCCATCTGATTGAGAAAAGCTCAAGAGTGATTGAAGATTGTAACTTGCGTGAATTTTCTAAAAAAGGCAATTGCGTTCAGTGTGTTTAGCGGTAACGTCAGTGTTCAGAAAGAAAATGCATCAGAAGCGCATTTGGTTCTTGGGGAAATCAAATGTTAAGTAAAAAACAACAGCAAGACAAATAAAATGCCGTTGACTCTGGTTGCGTTTCTTATGTACCGATCACGAATGACTGTATCGTTTTCATGTTGTTGACAACAGTGAACAGGAAACTTGAGATATCACTAGACCATTTAGAGTTTATTTTGTGCGAGTGTTTCTTCACATTCCCTTCTAGAATAGAACCAACGTTCACAAAGCTCTAAAACGGCATGCAAAGTTCTTTGGAGCATACAATTTTTTTTTTCTGGTCCTTAACTTTGGCGATAGGTGTTTACATTTGATCCTTGGGAATCAACCACTGCACATCATATCCGGGTTCAAGGATATAAAACTTGAGTCCTGAAATGTCGAACAAGAAAAACAACAACAACAAGAGATAGAACAAAACAAATATTTCGTTGACTCTGGTTCCGTTTACACATGTTTCCATTTCTCCACCGAATACTATTTCAACTCTTTCGTATCAGTTCCTTTGTTGTTGACAAAAATAATAAACGTGACATGACGCTTGACCTTTCAGGGTTTATCTTGTGAGAGTTTTGTTTCTTTTTTCCTATTTTCTCTTTGCACCCACTAAAGAATGAGCGTTAGAAAAAAAACCTGGCAGCATACGGTTTTTCTGGCCAAACAAATAAAACCTTAACTTTGACGACAACTTTGGCAACTCACTGGCGGTCACTGGCCAAACGGCCCGATCTCAAAGCTCCGTAAATTCCTCAAAAATGGTCCAATCTCGCCAAAATTGCCTCATGGTAGCCGTCGATAAGTCTTCTTTCCATTTGCTTTCTCCCAATGTTCCAAGGTTTATCTTAAACACCTGAGAATCGCTGGTTTTCCAACTCTAGCTTTCAATTTCTGCCCTGTCTCGAAGCGTAACCAATTATCTTGGGCACAGGATTTGAATTTCTAGCTTAGCGACCGCGCCGCATGACAAAGTCACGTCCAGCCAACGAGAGGCACGGGCAATTGTTTATCTTTCAAATTGACCGTGCCACGGTCCCTTGGGATATCACCAGAAAATTAAACGGCGGGAAATTAGTTCGGCTGACTGCGAGCGCGTGTAGTGGTGACGCAATAATATACTTATCTTCCATCTCTCGCTGCAGCAACAGTGCTTTCAGTTGAACGTTATTCGCTCGTTGTATTTTTGCAGTAAAGTAGTTATATAGTTGAGGGTTCTGAGACATTTTCCATTTTGGTCCCCGCAAATATTTTTGTCCTGGATTTTTCTACTCTTTTTCAAAGTTGGGACCAATACTGGGCCTATAAAGTATGATGAAAGAGATCTCGAGGGTTACATCAGGAAAGAATTGTGTAGGTGCTATGCAAATATCTACCAATGCAGATGATAAATTATGTATAACACCCACAGCTGCCATGCAAATATCAACCAAAACCTTCAACCAAATCTATAACCAGATCTATAACCAAAACTTATAACCAAACCTGTAAACCAAAACCAAAACCTGGGATATTGGTCTGGAACCAAATATGAAAACAAAATCTGAACCAAATATTAAAACAAATATGGACATCAAAATATAGGAATAAAATATATCATTATAATGTATATAAATTAAAGTTTTTAAAAAATTAATCAAATAAATTTTTAGTAATTAGGAATTATTTCTTCTGATTATTTTTTTTGTTGGTTTAATTGTTTGATTATCAACTTGTGACCGTAAGCAAGACTTTTTACTCCATCATCTAAGAGATATCTTTTGTCATCAAAACAGTTGAGTGATACTTTATTTACCTCATAACTTCCAAGCTGATGGTTTTCACTTCTGATTGTTTTCATCTTATGATAGATCTGTTTATTATTGAAGAGTGTTTCTTTATAGTTCTCATGTTGAATGTCCTTTTCAATCACATTCTTTTTAATTCCTTTAGCCGTCTTTCCTCCTTGTTGGTTATCTTTCATATAACTGTACATCTTTGATCGCAAACCAACAAATTCACAAATTGGTAGTCCAGCGGCTTCATCTTTGAACTTACCAATAACTTTCTTATTTGTTTTGTTAAAATACTTAGAATCTTCAGGATAATCACTATTATCAAATTTGTCTTCATCCTTCCAAAAGTCTAAATAAACATTTTTGGTTTCAATTTCATATGTCAGACTGTCTGTATCTGTGAATAATAACTTAGCTTTATCTCCGTATTTCTCTTTAATATAATTATAATGAAAATCGTACATCAAAGTCTTACTCAGATCCAATATACACATTCCAACATATGCTGGTCTATTCAAGGTTAATGTTTCTTTTATCTTATGAACAGCTACTAGATTCTCATTGAATATCTTACTACTCACAAAGGTTGGTTTGTTTGTTAATTTCATCAGCTTCTTCTCATCAGTCACTAATCTTACATCTACTCGTTTTCTGATATTTTCCATTGTTTTACGAAATACACTATTATTCATCAACTTGAAGATATCTTTTTCAAAAGAATTTTTGGCATTCTTACGTTTTTCTGTATTAAAATCAATATACTGCTTTAACCAAGGTGACTGATCAAATTTTAGCATTCTATGGACTTTTGTCACTTTCAAACCTAGATCCAAATATAATTGTAGATTTCTGTAATGTAGAACATACTTTTCTTTGTTTCCTAAGGTTGGTATTAATTTACTAACTAAACCGATTGATATATTATATTTTTCCGCTATTTTCTTACAATAATCAGATAACATGTCTTCCGTTACTCTAACCTTTTCTGGTCCCAATGGATAATCATTATGTAAATCATGTAGTTTTTCAGGATGCTCTAAATCTACTTCTAATATCAATCCTTTTTTACTATCTTCTCTATATTTGGCTAAGTCTATCTTACTGATCTGTTTTTCATTCATCCATCTGAAACCACCAGTTGGTTGATATTGGCTCATTGCCCATCCGTATAGGTTATTAGCATCAAGATACATAATATATTTTGAGGGCGCCTTCTCATCGTATTCTTTCATGTATTTATTGTTTGCTTTACCATAACGATTGGCTATATAGCTAATTCCACCACGTAATCCTTTTTCAGTAAACTGGAACGTATCAATATCTGTCATAAGCTCAAGTTTAATATCAATCATTTTCAACATAGCATCCCAAGATAAACCAGGAGATGTGAAATAATGACATGGATCTAATTTATAATACTCAAGGCATGTTTTTCTAAAGTTTTCAAATACATCAGCAAGTAATAAAATATCAGATGCTAGGTATAAGTCATGATACTCTCCCATATTCTTCATTGAGAATGTTTCCAAAACTTTTTTAGCATGTTTATAATCATCATTTGAAATATGTTCATTATTTAATACACTATAAAATTCTTCTTTTGATGGTAGTTGTTCTTTAAACTTTTCAAAGCTATCCATATAATCATAAGGATATACACCTTTTCTGATCATCAAATCCAGCTCTTTATCACCAAATATTTGAGACGTATATTTAAACGATTCTTTTGGTAAATTGCTCACTAATATATCCAAACTGGAACTCATGAATTGGAAACTATCAAGGAAAACCAAGTGATTTCCCAACATAAATGCCATGTATTTCTCCATGTTATTTGGAATGGCATTAATATTCATTGTACATTTTTCACCTTTCTTATTTGTGTATGAATGTTTATTTACTATTTCACCAATTTCCTGCATTATAAAATGAGAGTCATAACGTCTAAGATTATGAAATATAACAGGTATTTTCATTTCTTCTGGATTTACTCTTACTTTCAAATTACATTCTTGATGAGCAGATCCTCTATAATTACCAGTGATATGACAATGATATCGTACTCTAATATCCTTATCAGTATATTTTTTTATTACAAACGTAACATTCTTCAACTTTTTGAATTCTTTCTCATTCTCTTTTGTCATTCTCAATGATTTATTGAATACTTTTTTCATGACCTTTTTACAATATTTTACTTCTTCTAACATAGCTTCCATGAATTTATTTACAGCTTTTTTACCTCTATATGTTCTTGCAGATTTGCTGTATTTATCATCATAACAACAAACTAATTTATAACCATATCCACAATCTGTATGTTTTTGATATGCTTCAGTGTATGATTTATCATCATTAGGCTTACAACTGGTTATCTTTTCTGTTATAGCCTCAAAATCAGCATATATAACAAATGGAACAGGTTGTTTTTTTATGATGATTATTAAAACAAAGTATATTATTACTTTTATCTGGCATTTTTACTGCTTGTATTCCATTTATTTGAATACAATTGTATTTATGATTTTTCAATATTTTTTCAGAACTAAACCATTGAAGACAATGCATGCAGAAGTGCTTTTTATTCTTATGTTTTGTTTGATTGAACATAAAACGGTCGAAATCTTTCATCAAAACATAATGTTTACTTTCATTTTCAGTTATCAATAACAATTCCATATGATCTTCAAATTTTTCTGTTGATGAATAAATGGGATATGGTTTTTTATTTTCATATCCAAATACATTAATATTGATTTCATTTTGCTTCTTAATTTTATTGTACTGCTTTGTAGTGACTGGAAATTTTATATTATTATAATTTAATTTTTCAATATATTGTCTATCTGATTGTTTAATTCGTTCTGAATGCACATCCTGTGGATTCAAATGTCTTATATGACACCATCTGAAACATTGATTATCTTCATTTCTTATATTAATTAATCCCTTCATATTACTTCTAAGCTCTGTTGGGAGTTTGATATATAAAGAGCCTTTCATTGGTTCATATTGAACAATATTGAGATAGTGACTATCAACGAATTCAATGGTCCAACCAGAACCTTCAGATATCCATTGAGCTATAATGTTTAATATTTGTTCTTTTGATAATTGTAACGATTCAGAAATCATCACATTATTGATGATAGTTTGAGGTTTACTATTGAAGTATGCAGTTTTGTGAGCTATGTCATCATTTGCCATGTTTCAACAAATTTAATACCTTTCATTTCTGAAAGTGTATTCTTGATATGATACGCAACAGCTTTTCTAGTGTTTTGTAGTTGTAATAATGGATCTTTTTATGTTTTATGCTAATTTCAAAAGACTTTGTGTAGCCTTTCAAAGCTTTTTTAACTTGCTCTATCTTAGTCCTAGGTAAAGGTACAGGTTTCTCAGTTCTAGGTAAAATGGGACTGGTTTATAATCATCCCTAAATTCCAAAGGTGGAAGAATTACGTTTTCTTCATAATCCTGTACCATTTGTTTGACACTCTTCCTTGGTATAGGAATTGGCTTATCTCTGAATTCCAATGGTGGTTGTATGATATTGTCTTCATAAGATTTAATCATTTGTTTTACATTTTTTCTTGGGGTTGGGATTGATTTATAATCATCCCTAAATTCCAATGGTGGTTGTATTATATTACGTTTTGTTGATAGCTTTTTCATTTCCAAATTTTGCTTCAACAATAATTTAATTAATTGAGATTTTGATAATTTTGATAAATCATCTTTTTTCATTTCTTTCATTATATTTGTATTAGATAATATTTTTTGTTTATTAACCCGAGGGTCGCAGGTTTTGGGGGTAGCTCGAAAGCCGCAGAGTTTAGTCGTATTTGTAATCATTTCTGATATTACTGTAGACGTGCCAAACCTTTAAGTATATTTTAGGACATTATATACTATGTAATTTATAGTATTTTTATGAAAATTATGATTGAAAAGTGCGTTTATTATTGTCATCCTGCTTGTGGATATTATGATAAAAATATGTTACAGTGTTATATCAGCAAACTTTTTTACATGAAAATGTACTATGTAATTTACTGTATTATCATCATCCTACAGCTGTAAAACACCATCATCATCACAATCTAGCTTATGATATTTCAATAAAAGTTTTTTATAAAACATTGTAAAAATAGCCAGAAATAATAATATTTTTAGCTATCCATACTGAATTATGAATAATATATAATCACATAAACAAAAATAATTTATCAAAATTGTCAAAATCTCAATCACTGCTACCAACACCAAACCCCAAACGCTGGTAGCCAAAAGCAATAATGTTCTTGGCCACCAATAGATAGCAATAAACCAGATTAGTATATACCACACAAGTGAATAGTACTTTTCGCGCACGCTGATTGGCTAGCTCGGAGGTGATTAGCCAAGTACTATTCACCTCCGAGCAGCCGAAGAAAAACAAAGTGGCTTTTGTCGCTATATTTCAACTAATGAAGTTACTCTTTGGGCTGCTAGTTATTCAGCTTGTGTGGTATATACTAAAACAATTATTCACCTCAGTGTCGGTGAAAGTGGTGGATATTTACCTCCACTTCGGTGAATAATTGTTAATTATTTCTGTATTACCTACAATATATGTTACATAAATATCACTTTATATCATTATCATATTTTTATTAAATCCTTCATTGGAATCCAGCTGTTGAAATCATCACCATATCCCTTCCACTTTACTAAAGCTTGTTTCTTCTTATAATTCCTCCGAATGACTTTATCAATACGGAAAACATCCTGCTTGACTTTCAATAATTCAGGCTCATAAAAACTCCCTTGAATATCTTCATCTTTGAGATCCTTTATTTTGTATGTGATTGGATTAGTGTATTGGATCTTATCAACTGTGAACACTTCTTCTGTCCAATTTGGTGTATAACCCTTATCAAAAACATTCCGTTTATACTTGGATATTCGGACCTTATCACCTATTTTAAATTTTGGCTTCTGCTTTGATGTTTCCATATCACCATATAGATTAAAGTAAACAGTTCCTTCATTCTTCTTTTCACTGGCTTCTGTGGGTGTCATTTTGATGCTTGAATGTTTGGTATTATTATACTGTTTCAATATTTTAGGTAAAGTATCGAGATACATTGTATTACCTTGAACTGTGAACTGTTTCCACATCTTAGTTTTAATCGTTCTATTCCATCTTTCAACCACTGAGGACTTCTCTTCATTCTCGGTGGAATACATTAGTATCCCATTTTTCTCTAATAAGTCTTTCACATGTTTGTTATAGAACTCTTTACCCTTATCAACCCATAAATACTGTGGTTTTCTACCTTCCTTAAATATCGTTTTAAATGCTTCAGCGACAGATTCACCTTTCTTATCCTTCAATGGGACAATCCAACCGTATTTGCTGAAAACATCAATAACCATAAGAAGATATCGATAACCTTTATTCCATTTACTGAACTGTTGCATTTCAACTAGATCGCTTGCCCATATTTCATCAATATGATTTGTGATTACACGCCACCGAGTGAAGTTGAGTTTTATGGGTGTATGTAATTCATCAGCTAATTTTTCTTGCCAGTTTTCTTCACTCGACGGCTTTTTCCGTTTTTTGGCTTTTTGACACCCATTCCCAATTTTGATTTGGCTGCTATAGCATTGCGAGCTATTGCATGTCCCCATTGTCTTTCTTTCCAAGGAATGGCATCAAGAGCTTTAAGCATTTTACGTTTTGCATTGTTTTTACATTTCACTTGATCACTTTTTGGTTTATTTCCACATACTGAGTAATCAACATCATGCTGCATACTTACAGCATCTGTTCTTCCTGTTGGTTGTTGATATATCTCAAGTATCTGACCAGTATTGGGATCATACTTCAGTTGCTCTTCAAGAGGATTTCCAGGACCTGTATATTTATGTCCAGGCATCACAAAACCCTTCTTTGGTGCTACTTTGAGAATAGCATTGTGAATATCCAACCCTTTTCCATATCCTTTCCATTTGATCCATGAATTGTATGATCTTGATCCTCCAGCATCTTTATAAGCCTTATACAGTCTTTTGTATTCAGCAACCATAGCTTTGCCTTCTTTGGCTGATATTTCAGGACGTTTGAAAAGTCCAGGATCACTAACAACATTCCAACCCTTTTTGAAATCCACAAATGGGAATGTCAAGAGCTTGATCCAAATATTTGTTTGCAACATTTTTTATCTTCTTCTTTGCATAATCTGATTTTATAGCTTTTGAAACACCCTTTCGAGCAAGGTAAGCCCCACAATTAGGCAAACCTTTCAAAGCAATCTCACTAAGAGAATGACTATCATAAATATCAAACAAACTGCCCCCAGCTAGTGAGGGCTCAATTAGTTTTCCCTATTCATGATGAATTTAAACTTGGTTATTCCACATTCAGCACATTTGCATTTCATTGCATTCCTTCCATTTTCTGTCACAACGTATTTTTCACTCCCTGGAACACATTCAGTTTGTTTCTTCTGTTTCACGCAATATGATTTTACCATTATATATATGTTAGATATTTTTGAAATAATTTATGATGAATCTGTGATTGACACTGGTGTCTGACATATCAAATTTGGAATTGTGTATTACAGCAAGAATGGATCTTCCCTTCTGTCTTTCTAGTAGATGGTATAGACACCAATAACCACATAATACTGAATCACGTTCTTGTATCTCATCCCCTGAATATACTTATTGTTTTCCACTTGTAGCCATATATTTACTGACCTCTGTTGGCATCATTAATCCAAATGAGTCGAAGTATTCACAAAATCTGTCAATGTTTCTATAACATACCCAATGTGTGCCAGGTTTGATATGGTCATCAAGATTAATTATTCCACATTCCTTGTTTTTGATTTGTTTTGGTAAAACATCCTTGCTGAAAACACCTTTAAAGTATTTTATCCCAAGTTGTTTCACCCAATTTTTCAGATCATAGTTGGATAATGGTTTATTTACAAAATGGCTCCAACCAACGGAACGTTGTTGAATGGACTGTTTGGACCAAGCAGAAGACCTTTTCCCTTTCTCTTTTTTTTTTGATGGGCTTTTTTTTTATCCCATAACCGATTGGATTCTTCCAACTACCAAAAAAAGGTGGTGGTTGATATGGCATCAACATCATTGAATTGTTTTTACCTTTACCCTTTGTTGGAGGAACATATACAGGAATTGATCTTCTTGGTCTTGATTTCTCAACATGTAAACCACTTCCAGTCAAAGCTTTCAACACCATAGAAATCCCAATACTTGCTAAAAGTGTGCCCAAAAAGCCTCCTGATTGTTTTGTTGTTGGTTTTATAACAACATCTGAACCTGATTGTAAAGCAGCAAGAATGTCTTCTTTCTGTTTCTTTGATAGAAGATGTTTGTTTGCGATTAGTTTATCAATCTTATTCTGTGGTATGAGAAAACCACCTTTTTGTTTCTTCCCAAATATTTTATCAATACCAAGACTTCCAAGAGCTGATAATGCTCCAGTAGCAAGCGAGGGAGCTACTTTGGATACAGCTGTGGTTGCATATGGTAATAGTTTTGTACCAAGAGAGAACTGATAAACTGGACCAAAGAGAACCACCATGTGCAACAACCTTTCCGATCTGTGTTATGGATATCTTAACGTCTGATCCATTCCCCAAGCTTTTGGCTTTCTTCAATTTCGCGATTTGTCTATTGGTTAACATGAGCTGGTCACTTCCGCTTAACTCGTCATTACTCAATCTAATGGTAATGGCTGAATTTTATCTCTATAAGCTTTTGCTAGTTTCTTCCTCTATCCTTCTGACAGTTTTACTCCATGTGGATGATAAGTACTCATATATATATAATAGGTTATATAAATATGATCATTTATTGAATATGATTTATGAATTGATGAATAATTACATAGACCTCAGCATTAATTTTCCATCAGTCTTTCTCATTTCAACATCCTGTTCATAAAGGACAAGTGCATAAACCGAGTATGGTGCATTTGTAGCAGCGCTTAGTGTATATTTAAAAGTCAGTTTGGTCATACCATCTTTGATATCTGTTGGTTGCTTCGTCAGATCAAAGCAAATAAATGGAAAAATGGTATTGAAGTTACTCCTCTGGAGGAGAGTATCATGAGCATATTCACTGTTAACATGAACGTACCTCAAAACATCTCGGAATACGCGTGTTGGTTCCTCATGTGGTTTGTAATGAACTTCTGGATATTCTTTTCCATTTCCCACTTCGAGATACACCGATTCAGGCTATTACCGGAAGTTGCATGAAAGCGAGGCCTAAGGGCCAAGAACTCAATACAATATGGCGGAAGATAAAGAGAGAAGTCACAGCAGCCACAAATGCTGCGCTGCAGCATAATGTATCAATCGTTCAGACAATCGGAAAGATCTCACCTTTCACGCTTTTCCCCAAGACCAAGATCAGAGGAAAATATGGATGGCAAAAATGAAACGTGGCGATCAAAAATTCACATCTAATACATCACTTTTCTGCTGTTCGGCACATTTCACCGCGAAAGATTATAGATCTTCCTTGACTGGAAAAAGACGCGATCTGATCAAGAATGCGGTTCCTTCTATTTTTCCGTGGACGGAGGACTACGATAAAGGAATTCGAACTGAGAGGTCCGAAAAGAGCAAACGTTCGTGATAGCAAAAAGCTTCAACTATCAGTTGCTCCCGGGGTTGCTACGGACTCTGTCAACACTGCTGAGAAAGAAGAAGCCAAACTGCAAGAGATTGAAGAGAGGGACTTAGTTGCCGAGATTTGTGAACTCACGCAAAAAGTGTTTCTTTTGAAATTTGGCCCGGAACGTTTCAGTTCCAATGACGATGACATATTTTTCTACGCAGGATTTTCGTCTTATGAAACCTTGCTAACATTTTGGAACTTCGTCAAACCGAGTGCTGAGTCGCTTCTCAGTTGGAACCAGGCACGTTCTAAAGTTAATGGAGAACTCGAGGACACTGCATTTCCTTACTTACAAGGTCAAAAGAAAGAAAAACAACGGACACGAGAGATTGAGCCAATTGATCAGCTGTGGATGTTTCTTTCGAGGATGCGACTTGGACTGTTTGAGCGTGACTTGGCACATAGGTAGATTTAACGTGTCTGTAGGCACTGTATCCGATATTGCTATCACTTGGGCAAACTACCTTTACCTGGTGTTGGGTAGTTTGCCTACATGGCCTTCAAAAGATAAGATAAAACAGCACTTACCAGAATCATTTAAGGGGAGGTATGAGAGTGTACGAGGAATTCTTGATTGCACTGAGTTGAAATGTGAACTTCCCAAGGATTATCAGAAGCATTCAGAGATGTACTCTGATTACAAGTCTCATGACACATCCAAGGGGTTGATATGTCTTTCACCTTCTGGTTGGATTACCTTTGCTAGCCAGTTATATCCTGGAAGAATCAGTGACAAAGAAGTTGTAGAAAAGAGTAACTTTTGCCAGCTAATTGAACCAGGGGATCAATATCTAGCAGACAAAGGGTTTGAAATTCATGACCTCATTGCTCTCAGAGGAGGGAGTTTATATATTCCTCCAAAGAGATTCTCTGTATTTGACCAGTTTACAGAATCCCAATGTTTTGAGACCATGAGTATAGCTAATGTGCGAATACATGTAGAAAGAGCAATAAAAAGGGTAAAGGCTTGGAATATTTTCAATCAACTTCTGCCTCTTTCCAGCTTTGGATCCATTAATCAGATCTGGACTGTGTGTGCATTGTTAGTCAACTTTCAAAACCCAATCATTTCTGTTTAAAGAAACAATTTATTTATTCTATTTTTAAGTGATATTTACATTGAAATAGCACTTGAATACAGAATTAAACTAGAAGTACTCTCGAGAAGATATAGATGTCAGCTCTGTAAAACCTGCCTTTCAGACAGCAGAAAATTAAGCCTCTTCAAGAACTCCTGCATTTAGGCTTAGTTTTTTCATTCATGAAAAGTTCACAATTTAAAGTTCACAGTATGCAGAGTTTAAGTCATTTCAGGTTTTTGTCTTTAATGTATTGCTCATAAAAAGCAAGGATTCTTGGTTTTATCTCACTTTGCCATCTTGATGAGAATGTTACGTTCATAACCAATATTGGAAATCTAATGCTAGTAAAAACAACAAAGTCTGTCAATGAAAGCTTTGTGATTCCCATCTGCATTTGGGACTGAAACCAATATTTGTGATTTTCTTTTACTTCATATTTATTAGAGTCTGTTTCCATAAATGGAAAACTTGTTTCTTTTTGATGATCTTTGATAGCATTTGTAGGTGAGAAATCTTGTTTTGACTCAAGACATTTGATTTCTACATTTCTAATCTCAGTGTCACCATTGTGATATTCAATAACAGCAATTCTATCAGGGCTTGCTGCAAGAACTGTATTATCTGTATCCACAATTAGGCCAACCTCTTGAAGTGTCACTGCTTTAACATCTGGTAAAGATGACAGGTACTCTCTCTACAAATTTGCTGCCACTGGTTCATTTTCAATACCATATATCATACCTTTGCTTTTATAATATAGGTTTTTAGCTTGTAAATAGCTCACTTTCTTGTTGGGTTTTCCTTTTGATTTAATTTTTTTAACCAGATTTTCTGGTATTTTCCTTTGGTCATTCATATGGGAAAAGACATCTTTACAGATACTGGCAGTTATCCTGTTCTGTTTTTTCTCAAACCAAGTAAGGTTGTCTGCTTGCCCCCTTGTTGCCTTTTCAATGTGCTTTTGCTCATCTGTAAGTTTTTCAATAAATTTTTCTGATTGTACAGATGGTTGTTGTGTTTGTATAAATGGCAAATTAGATGCCCCACCATTCGATTGTAGCTGTTGTTGCTCTGCAGCTGTTACAGATACACTACTAGAAGTACTGCTAGAAGTACACTGAGGTGTTACTGGGTTAAACCCTTGCAGTTGCTTGTGAAGTGTTGACCCTTTAGCAACTGTTCCAACTATGGTTGTAACTGTTGGTATAGGAATTTCATCTGGAAGCATTGCAGCAAAAGGTATGTTTGGGTTTAGGTTCTGAAGGTCTTGTTTCAGTTTCAACATACCCTCCACATCTAGTTTCTGGCATTTGGGGGGTCTTGGATCATACAGTTTGGAAAGGACACCTCGTCTCTTTCTTCCAGGTAGGTCAGAGGAATGTCTGGGCTTTACTAAATTAGACGCCATGACAGGGTGGAATTCAACTTCTCGTTTGTTCCCCTTTCCCCATTCCCTTGGCTTTGATGTGCATGGTAGGCTGTCAGGCACAGACTTTATTAGCTCTGACTTTCGTGTCATATCCTCGAGTTTCCAAACTACCGCCATAACATGACAACAGCATCCACTATTAGAGGCGGGACACTGCTTGTCACACTTTGCTGCAACAATTTTCGGGGTTTCCGTTTGGTTAAGAACCAATTTAACCTTGTATTTTACGTTCCTTTTGTAAGAAGCCCAACAGCATGCTCTCAAATATACAACACGTTTCTCAGCGCTGTTGCAAACTTGCAAATCATGTACAAAGTTCATCATGCGAAGACCTTTATCATTCGAGTTTATCACAACATCTGCATTGGCAAACTTCTTGACGGACTTGCCAGAATTTTTTACTTGCTCAAAAGCGTCCATCGGGAGAAATGAAGGTAAAATAGAAAAGTCTTCCGAAAATAGCGTAAAATCGTCGGGTGGAAAGTTATCAAAAGGTGAATCAACTGAACTTGTCTGGCTGACCGTGTTATTTACCACATCATTTTGCTTAAGTTTGTCAAGCTTTGCTTTGGTATAGCACCTGTCAGGGTCAGGATCATATACTTTGTCCCTATAAAAGGATATCGCGTTGAATGCTTTGACTCTGGCAAAAAAAGAAAATAAAATAAAATAATAAGTTGACCGTAGAGGCTTTGTGTGAGGCACGCCTTCGAACAGTGTTTCCTCAAGTTCGCGCGAAATGTTTCAAAGCTTACTTTTCGACTAGATCCTTCTTTGATCCTTGTTGATTGAGCCGTCTACATTTTAACCAGAACTTTAACTGTGGAACGGTCCATTTACCTAAATTCTCTACATTTTCAACGCTTGAGCACGGTATATCCTCCGGTGTAAGGTTTAAATTTACCGCCATGTTTCGCTCCCGGCCACTGCAAATGTCACCCTTGGCCCTTAGGCCTCGCTTTCATGCTACTTCCGGTAATAGCCTGAATCGGTGTATGGCAACTCATTAATTTCTTATTGTCAACTACTTTGAAAGTGTTGAACAAGAATTTATTGACAGTTTGTGTTTCAAGATTAGCATCATTGAGAATAAAAACAAAAACGTGTCTTGGTTTGTTAATTGATGTTGAAATACGGAAGTTGGCCGACTGCTGTTGTGTTGAATTACCTCTCTCAACCAATTCACGAAGATAGGTTCACTTTCTTGTATCAAGGTATTCTCTCATGTACAATGACTTTCCATCTGCATTGAAAACAATACGAGGGACTATCAACTGAAATTTAGTAAGGACCACACACAATCATTTCCACCTGCCCGCCAGGCAATATTGTTGTCACTCTCAAGATCGATTCTTATCTCAATTCGAGAATTTGGAAGATGTTCACCATGAAGGCTCTCAAAAAAGCCATACCGATTGAGTGGTATTTCTGCATTCACTGCTTTACCATCATTTAATAGCAATTTTCTGGTAGCAAAACCTGAATTGTAAGTTGCCGCCTGAGCTACAGCTGTTCTTTCTTCAGCATTTCTGTTTGTATCAATATAAAAGAATTCATTAGTACCCTGACTTTTTGAATAACCTTGTGAATATTCTAGAAGATTTTTGATGTTTGTTGCTTGGTTAGTACCCGAACAGTCATAAACATCAACACCATTCATCTTGACATTCAATTTTTTGATAAGAGCAGAGGCAGAATTGACTATCCCCAAATGATCATCAGCAACGACATCAGCTCCATCTGCTAGCTTATCTAAAGTAATATCCACATTGAATCTGGCGTGATACCAATCGAAAGGGGTTGATTCTCCACTATTGTCAACAACAAAACGATGATTAGCTTTTTTTTGATGAGCACCGTTTGCAGGATTTACATTCAATGCTGTTTCCAGTTCAAAAACAACATCTTCATACTTTTCTATAAGCTTTGAGTTTCGATAACTTGTCATATATTATATGTTTATATAAATTTCCTTCTTCTGAGTTTTCCACCTGAAAGTATCTGATTTACTCTTTCATTTATCTCATAATCAGTTAATTCTTTTGGTTCAGACAAACTTGATAGGATTGATATATCTGGCTCCATCATAGCTGATGGAGTTTTATTCTTGCTAAGAAGCTCGACTATTTTATCACCAGCCTTCTTACCAGCATATTCAGCAGTTGTTACAACCGCCTTTTTTGCTGCACTTTTGGCTGCTTTCTTTGCAGCTCTTCCTAAGATTTTCCTTCCAACTGACTTGAAAATATCACTTACACCTTTACCGTATGCATCACTCACTCCTTCATCGTAAATATGTTTTTTTATATACATACCCAAATTTGGATCATAGCGTTCTATAAATTCACACTGTCTCATATATTATAATGTTACATTATATCTCTGTGGATCGAAGAAACAGTTCAATGTACCAATCTATCCCATTCAAATCAATTGGAGTCCCAGATGAATCAGTAACATAAAACCGCATTGAAGATATCAAATGACCTGATACTGGACTATATGCAAGAAAACGATGTTTGTAAGTAAATGGAAGGGATCTGACAAGATTTTCAACAGGAATAACGGCTACTGTGTTTGAAGATTCACCATCAACAATACTTTCTGTTACCTTATCACAGTTGATATGTACCTCATCAACCCCTCTTGTGATATCAGGGAGATTTATTCCATACTCTGTCTTTCCAACCTTTTTTGAATCAAACCCAATCCGTTTTCTGAAATCCAAGTCTGTGAGATCTACTTGATAATTATCATCCAATTCAATGAGTACTCGATAAGTAGATAAAACAAAATACAGATTGAAACCGTATACATCTTTTCCATTATTATCAGCAGCCTTCTTAACAAGATCTCCATTGTCTTTCATAGCCTTTTTAATGTATTCATCAATGTCATCATAGCTGTACATACCATCAACAAATGTGATTGTTTTCCAATTTGCTCCTTTATCAGGACTGTATTTAATTTGATTATTACCATATGATTGTCTGATCTTTTACCAGCTGTAAGTCATAGATATTGTTCTGACAGCAATTTCATGATTCATGTCATAAGATAGTTTAATATGCTCATTGAATTTGTGGTGAAGTCATGAATAAAACTTACACCTGACTTTTGTCTATTTTTTGATGAAAAACGCAATAAAAATTCACTCATATATTAATAGATTAGATATTCCTTGATTAGATCACTCATTTGCTCGTTATTTATGATGTTCAGTTTGTTCAACTTATGCACTATATTCGAAAACTCTTCTCTGACAGCATTACCGTTGTTTCCAGCAGACATAGACCCTCCAAGCAGCTCCAAACGTGAAAGTAAATCTTGTGGATTCTTGTAATATACTACACCACTTCCGAGTTTTGAATAGTTTTTGGAAGTCTTGTGTATTGGTATTTGACTCAGTATATTGAGATCATTGAACACAGATCTTGCTAAGTCGGAGTATTTCTTTCTGCTGTTGAAACGTTTTGTAAGAAGATCAAGTGTGTCGAAGTCAGCTTGTTTGTCATATACTTTTTTGGCCGTTTTCATGAGGACCCGCAGACGACTTTTTTTTGCACACCACATGACGCCGGAGTTGCTAAGGACGCTAGGTTTTCTATTAATTAACAATGAACGTCCTATTGTGAAAAGCAATTAATTTTTTCAACATTCTTGCCAACAATCTGTCATCAGTAATTCGATAAGGCGTCTCATTTGGCGGCATCTGGCGGTAGAGTAATTTAACAAGCGATTAAAATGAAACAACCCAAATATTGGCTCGCGAGTCCTCCACAAAATTGCGCGTGACTTTCAACTTTCGCGATGTCATAACAGAGATCATAGCAGAGAGGTCTATTTGAAGGAAAGTGAGGGAAAATCAAACGCGAAAACCAACGGTTGTCTGCAAATCTCGAAACTTAAATGTAACCGGAAGAATTATACTGAAGAATAAATGCGTAGGATAAAAACATTTATTACTGAAAAAAACCGCAGTAAAAGAAACTACAGCAGACTACTTAAAGTACAGATAGATACAAAAATCATTACCATCCCTGATGAATGTTGTTTCCTTGATAACGCATTGCAATGTTTTTAAAATATTTTCACATTGGTACCGCCGCGGCTGGAGTCGCATCACCTGGTCACCAGTAATTACCTACTTAATTTACAAAATTAAACAAAGCAGTACGTGAACAGCGCATTTAACCAACTAGCCTTTGTGTTCCTCTGGCTAAGTTCTTATCCAGGTCTGTAATCATTGTATGTAAGCATCTAAAAAAACTTAGTCAGTGCATGTACAACCTCAGTAACCGATAGCCTTTTTGAGGCATCCGCTGCAGTAGTGCTGGTAATTAGTTCCGAAAACGTCGGAAGAAAACTTCTCCCTCGAACGGCTGCTTCAAGCATTTTGCCAAAAGAAAAAATGTCGCTTTGCTTACTTTCCGTTCTGCCCGCTTTCACTTCCGGCGCAAGGTAATCGACGTCACCTCTACGATATCCCTTTGCTCTGGCTATAGCTCGACTTTTGCCAAAATCGATTAGGATTGGATGAAGTTCTCCCGAGTTTCCTTGATGCATCAACACATTGTTTGTTTTCAAGTCATTGTGCAATACACCCTTGTTGTGCATATATTTGAGAGTCTCTGCAATTTCATAAAAAACACGGGCGGTTGATTTTTTTTTGAGTCGCCGGTTTTTCAAAGCCTCATGGAGGGTAGTGCTTTTTCCGTCAATGCCATAGAATTGAAGAACGAGGCAGAATGGCTCCCTCTTTGTACAGACACCAAAAAGGAATGGAAGATTTTGGTGGTCACCAAGACTTTGAAGAATTCGAGCCTCGTGCTGAACCTCGCGTCGACACCGTTCAGTTTCTTCGGGCGAGTCCTTTCTTTTCTTAATCTCTTTAACTGCCGTTTTCATGCCTCTGTATTCTGCCAAATAGACAGATCCAAATGTCCCTGAGCCTATCGGCTCATCCGCGTTAGTTTTAATTAGAAGCGACGAGCAGATTTCTCGCACCATTGGCAGGTTTTTCTGACCAGGGATCGTAACTGTAGCTCGTGTGGACATTCCAGCTCCGGCCGATTTGCTGAAAACGCGAGGCTGTTCATCCATCCTCTTTCTTTTAAGCGATAACGCTAGCATTTGTCGCCCTCTGCTACGTTCAAGTCCTTGCACTTTGTCCCTTCGGCGCCCTTCCTTCTCAGCCCCTGCCTTCTCAGCGTTCTCGGCTTCGCCATTTTTGTCGAATTGTAGTGCCGCGCGGTTGCCACTTTTCTCACCCAAATCTAGCGGTACTCTGTTCGACGTGGCTTCTTCGTTTTTCTCACTGGGAATGTTGCGTTGAGCAAAACTGACATCCTCAACATCGCGTTCAGCCTCCTGACCACGTGCGCGTCTCTTTTGTCTCTCTTCTCGCTTCTGCCTGACTTTTTTCTCCCTCTGCCTTCGTTTCCACTCACTTTTCTGTTTCTTTTTTTCTTCCTTATAATGTGGGCGAGAAAAATACCTATCTGCTTTTGATTTTAGCGGTTTATCTGGTTGAGACATAGCTGCGGCTGAAGACAACTCAAATAACATTTAAATCTGTCGGAAATGGGCTGTTTGTAATTCGACTCAATGTCACTGGAGATCTGTCGAAGCTCAACAGTTGTACTTTTTTGTACTTAAGAATAATAAAAAGAAACTTAGACGCACACACACTGGTGGGTAGTCCTGCTTGTCCGGCCTACGCTGCAGGCGCTGTTGGACCGCGGCTTTGGCTTGTTTTTGTTGTTGCGTTTCATCCACCAAGTTTGCAGGGGAAAATAGGAGAGACTGATCTCTCGTAATTAATTGACTATTATTTAACATTGCTCAAACAACAACGGGGAACAACGTAAGGTTTTCCACTCAACTAACTTCGGTGACCACGTTTGACCGTACCCTCCCCTACACGGAGAAAACTGTTTATTCCATTCACTAGGAAGGGTTCGGCTACAGGTAGGACACGCAGCTGACAACGACCTCTTGACTATATGTCCCTTAATTACACACAACTCATCCTTTACCGTGACGCCTGACCTTCACCATGCCCTGAGCGTTCGAAGCATGGGAAATGGAGAATTCGTGCGCGAGAGATGGCTCCCCAGGGACCCCTGGGACCCGGATTTGTTATTGCGCCCACGTTGGTTGATCTGCGGTAGTACATTTAATAAATAATATATAGATTTAGGCCAGCCTAAAAGCGTAGCTCCTGGGCCGGGTTGTTCAGAGCCCGATCAAACTAGCCGAGGATAAAGTAGAATTTTGATTTGAGTTTTGTAACTTTGCGGTGAGATTTTCTGTATATTGTTTTTGTGTTTTGAATTTTAATGAAAGCAAAATACGCAAAACAAAAGCAGTGAAAAAACTTTGTACAAAAGAAAAGGTTATAATTCGGTTAAATTTTAATCCTGGGTTAGCGTTAACCGGCTTCCTACCAACCCTACGCTGTTTACAGCAAGTTAATCCTGACATGAGCCCGCGATCTGATCGAAAAAAGCAGCACTTGGGCAGCGGTCAACTTTAAAAAAACACGTGACCTCGATGAGCCCTGAACTTGAGCCCGCGATATGGTCACGTGATACTGGTCAGCGGATTCCTTGTTTTGACAGGTGTCAATTGACTGCAACATGGATGTCCAAAGGACGCTTTAAACCAAGGGTTTACGTGTCGTTTTGGTTTACGTGTCAATTGTGGCCGCCATGTTGCGCGACTCCACCACCGTCGTCGTCGTCGTCGTCGTCGTGCGTACGCGCCCACGAGCAATACCGCTAGCCATGATACACATGAGAAAATCAGTTCATGGGTTCCCTTCAGTTTCCTAATATGGGTATGGGGCTCCGCTTGGCGGCCTTCGGCCGCCGGAGCTCCGCTATCAATATTTGGAGGAAGATGGCTCTTAGAGAAAATTTAACCAACGCAGTAGGTGGATCATACTTTATATGGAATTTGTCTTACTGTGAAGCGCCAGATTTGAAAATGTATAGGCTCATGTGCTATGCAAGTTTCTTTCATTCTGTCCGTGTCAATATGGAGTGCAGTAGCGACGGAATCGCGAAGATCGATAAATCCGATATTACGATACACAAAGTCTTCTCTACCTGTTTGAACCCTAGGAAGACTTGGTTTGCCTTGAACACAAATTTGTGTTGTACAAAGCCATCCACGTTTTGCTCCTCGGCTACAGCAAAGCTTTTTCACGAGGAATATGCTCTGGTGTCGTTTGAAGATTTACGCGGGAAGGATGGAGTTCCCGCCTCCAGCAAATGGTTTCATAGCAAAGGACTACGAAGCGACAAAGTGCATGTGGCGACCACCTTTGGCCTTATCCTCGGTATTCTTCGGTTGAAAACATTACAAGATTGCCCATTTATCAAATCCCGATATTTTGAATCAGTGGTATCGTTGCTGAACGCAAAGACCTTCGATTTAGACCTCGAAAGCTCAAAGGCAGACACTCCTGAATTGATTAGGCTAAAATCACATGTTTTAGCTATCGAAAACCAATTATCCTCAGCTTCTCAGGAGATTTTAAGTTTGCACGAAAAGCTCAAGTCTTTCAAGAACGAAGATGCCGAAGATCCCCCCACTCCGCCTGCAACACCGAGCCCGCCAAAACTTCGCGCTCTCCCGCCAAAATCCAACAAGGAGAAGAATATTCAAAATCAATTGTCCCCGAGACAAGGAACACCCAAGCGATCAGGAGTGAGAAAAAGAACGATATCAGAGCTCAAAGTTGACGAAGACCTCTCACCAAAAACTAAACGAAGAAAAATCCGGGAAAGAGCGAGGTTTGTTGTTAAGCAATTAAACAGGGTATGTCATGCCAAAGGAGAATCCCTGGGATCCATCCTGGGAGAGTGTTGCGTCAATGGGGGGAAAGACACTACCAAGGCACAAGAAGCAGTACGTTCTGCTTTTGACGTAATGGTAAAAGAGAAGGGGGCACGTGAAACATTTTCAAAGTTGCTATCAGAAGAGACCCTGGATGCAAGGGTCCAATCCATGCGCGTTCCTGATTGGGTGTTGGTATTGTTTAAGCTGAAATCCAGAATCTCGGACAAAGGCTGGCAAGACTTCACTAATTTAACAAAACTTGGAAGAACAGGGGTAAGTTATGGCTCAAGTTATATTCTATAATAGTTAATGTTTACCCTTTTGGGAGCCAAAATTACTCAATTTGAAAAGTGGCGATAGAAATTATATTAAAATATCAAGCAAATTCATGTTGCAGGATCACGTCCTTAATTCTCGTAACCAGCATGTTTTATATTAAGTCATTGATGTTCGTCTCTGGATTTGGGTGAGCAGTTCCCCAACGGCAATGTTCACACCACAAGGTCCAGATCTGCCACTGTGTGTGTAATACTACGTTTAGTGAAGCTACCTAATTTTAAGATAAAAGTTCCAATAATGCGCCATTTGTACTTCATTATTTTATGTAGTCATTTCAGCAATTAGCTCTAGCATAGTTCATTGTTTGAAAAACCCATTCTTAGAAATTAGCAATTCAGTACATTATTTGATGTAATATCTCGGTTTATTTAATGATCACAATTTAACACATTGATCTATTATTTACTTTTATTATTAATATTATAATTATTCATTTCAGAAAAAAACTGATGAGCCTATCTTCCTGACCAAAAACAACATTGTAGCATTAAAACAAGAGCAATTTAAAGTGACTAGAAGATTGGTTGGTCTTCAGAAGCTTCCAACTGACGTACCAGGCTATGAAGTGAGTCTTCCTAATGTTGTCACTTGGGTCATCAGAGAAATGCGGCTGCATGGTTTTGTCTCCTCTGAAGTGGTCTTTAATTTGAAGTGTGATGGGCGCCCTTTCTTTGGTAAGTAACCAGTGGCTTATTAAACATTTTCATTCCAACAGTGGCTATATACTACATGTAGTTGTAAAAGTGGATCAGGCCAAAATACTAGTACACTAAAAGAGGTTAAAAGGTAAAATCTAGAAGCTTTCATTTGGATAGAACTAAAACCACAGGAAATTATGACCTCCCAAATGAAAAGCTAGCACAAAGAGAAACTTTAATAGGAAACTTAAGCATAGACGTGTTTGAGACACTGATGGCAACATTTGGGAAGTTGACATTTCTTATCCCTGGCACATGATACAAATCTTTTTTAAGAAGCATTAAAATTAAAATGCTAAAACGAGGGTTTTTCAAATGGTTGGTTGAGGTCAGGGCACACCAAAAGCAGTTCTGTTTTCCTTCTCAAAAATGTATTTGCTTATGTTTCCTATGCATTTGTTTTAACAGTCACCCCTTAATATCTCACTCAAAGTAAGAACAATATTTTCTCTCCCCATAATTATTGACCTGGGAGGCAAAGGGTAGATATTTAGTACTTGCAATGCATTAATAATTGTATTTAGAGATAAATGATATTGATATACCATAGGCTAATAATTAATGTTTTTAGGGAAAGACCAGTTGACATTTGGTGTTGTTCCTTTGGGTGATGGGTGTCATTCAGCTCAGAGTGCAAAGTCAGTCATGCCCCTTTCTATAGCCAATTGCAGAGAGAAAAGGTCAGTTTTAATATTAACTTTTGAAAGTCCTTCCCTTAAGTCAGGCCAAATTGAACTACTTCTATTGATATGCACCATCAGACAAATGCATGGAGACCCGCTAATTTATCTGTGAAACTACTCTGGAAATAACTCTAGCCTTCATTAAGGTGGTTCCCTAGAAATAGCACTTGACATTAGATTTTTTCCAAATTTTTTTGTGGTTGTTCCTTATAAACTAGTCAAAGGTGCATCACAAATCTGCACAATGGTACCCATTAAGTGTGTTTTTCTTTTTCTGAAAGCCGCTACATTTCGGTGTATCAGTGGCCAAACGCATGGAGTTAATATTAAGTCTCAATAGATACATTGCATTGTGTTAAAGGAACAATGATTATTATTTGGATATGTTTCTTGGCAAAAATGTACATCTTTGGATAAGAGTTGACAAAAAGTGTCTCTACTGTGTGTCTACTAGGGATAGTAAGATTCAGGTCATGAGTGAAAGGGTATTAAGTAAACATTTTTGGCAGTAATTTTGTTACAGAACATTAAAATTTTTTCTTGTTTATTCAGTGGAAAGTCAATGAATTATCGATTACTTTAATGCAATAAAAAAGGTACCTTGCAGTGCTTGCTTTAAGAGAAAACAAGCATTTATTTTGATGTCAAGCTTAGCTCCAGGGAAATCTCTTATGCTGTGTACATGTATGTGCACATGCTCATTTGTGCACATTAATGATGCGAAAATCGTGTGCAGAAGGGATGTGCAATGCAATCTGAGGAATCACCTTAAACTAACTCTTACATCTTTCTATGTAAAGGGAGGAGCTTAAGAGAATTGTTGTCAATTTAAACAAGCAAAAAGATGACCTCAAGAGAAATGGAATTTATGTGGATGGAAAGCACTATCGGATCAGTTTCAAGGGTAATCATTAGTTAAATCTGTGTACCAGATTCCATTCTTAGGAGCAACATTTTGCATAGAACAATATGTATATAGAATGGATACAACTCTTTAAAAATGTCATGATATCTTAAACTCTGAAATGCAAATATTGCAGCAGAAACACCAGGTGGCACGCCCGTGAGTCTGTGAGTTCTTTGATATCATGGCATTGTAAAGTGGTTGGCTTCCTTGAGTGACTCACCCCATACATAACAATTAGGTGTGTAGAATGTCTCTTGGCAATGCAGCTCTTTAATAATGTCATGATATCTTAAACTCTGAAATGCAAATATTGCAGCAGAAACACCAGGTGGCACGCCCGTGAGTCTGTGAGTTCTTTGATATCATGACATTGTAAAGTGGTTGGCTTCCTTGAGTGACTCACCCCATACATAACAGTTAGGTGCGTAGAATGTCTCTTGGCAATGCAGCTCTTTAATAATGTCATGATATCTTAAACTCTGAAATGCAAATATTGCAGCAGAAACACCAGGTGGCACGCCCGTGAGTCTGTGAGTTCTTTGATATCATGACATTGTAAAGTGGTTGGCTTCCTTGAGTGACTCACCCCATACATAACAGTTAGGTGCGTAGAATGTCTCTTGGCAATGCAGCTCTTTAATAATTTCATGATATCTTAAACTCTGAAATGCAAATATTGCAGCAGAAACACCAGGTGGCATGCCCGTGAGTCTGTGAGTTCTTTGATATCATGACATTGTAAAGTGGTTGGCTTCCTTCAGTGATTCAGTCCATGCATGTATGTAACAATCAGGTATGTAGACGGTTTGCCCCGCGAAACAGTTTTAGCATTACATTGTGATGTTGCTTAAGTTGTGTTTCTATTATGCAGTGACTCCAGTTTAAAGCTAGTATAGCTTCTGACTTATGGCCAAGATCAAAGACAGAGAATTGATACCATGTTCCATGTGTACAAGGCCTTCAACTTGTTGGAATTTACAAATGCTACTTAACTCTAGGGAAGTCTAGAACTCCTAAGTGCGAAATGCAACAGAAACACTAGGTGGCACGCCCGTGAGTCTGTGAGTTTAGACTTTATCTACTGTTTTTTGTTGGTCATAATGACTGCATAGTACCATTCAATAGTGATATTCAGGTTGATAATCATGACATTGTGAACTCGTTAATTTAAAAACTTGTGAGCTTATTAATGTAAAATGATCTTGCATGTAAAGTTCCTGTGCAATCTCAGTTCCTTCTTTATTATTCTTGCAGTGACACTTGATTACAAAGGCCTCCTGTTGCTTTGGTTCAAGATCAATGATGAAAAGTTCATGCTTGCAGGGCGAGGCCTGAATGTGGAGTGTTGTCTGTTTTGTACAGTTTTAAGAGTAAGGTTTTAAATTTGACAGTATTTATTAACTTTGAGACTCTAAAGTCATTAAGTGAGATCTTAGGCCACGGGCTGAAAGGGAAGCTAGCTGATCCTAACCCTACTCATCATTGTTACATGTACTTTGTGTTTACTGACTGAACAAGTAAGCCAAGAAGGGCTTTTAAGTATTAAACACATTGGGTGATAAAAGGACTAGCCTCAAAATTAAATGGATGTCTGCCCCACTGTGCACTAATGTGATAGCTATTACTTCCCCAAATTTGTATAGGCCTGTGACTGCGACTTAGGACCACATGAAGTCTGCTTGGAACATTTCCAACAAATAAAGGCAAACATTGGCGGGTATGGATTTTTAAACATTGAAGTTAGTTTTTTTTTCTTACAGTCTACTCTGGAGTCGAAACTAGCAGTATTTTGTGGAAAATTGCCATAATTTTATTCAGTGCAGCTCTGTTGGAAAATGGAAAAAAAGTGTCTGTCTACTCTCACTAGTTCTGCAGTTTTATAATTAAAAGTAAAACTTGTTTTAAAAGTAACTTAGTGAGCTAGAATCATGTACAAAAGTCCTAATGTGTGCTATTTTCCTTTTCTTAAAACTGTCAATATAGATTCACTGGTCTACGAGATGATCTCATGTGCCTCCTTGATGAAGATTTATCTTCGATGAGTCTCTGTGCTCTGCATTGTGAGATGAGGAATACAGAGCAGCTATTGAAAAGTATTGGCCTGCTCGCTCACAAGATTGGCTCCCTGCAAGAGTGCAATGAGGAACTCTCCCAGTATGGTCCCTCAAATTTTAAGGGGGATAGAATCACTGTTAAACTTAAGCAGGGGCAACAAACTGCTGCTGGGAGACACAACATTTCTGTTGCTTCATTCTCAGGTTAGACCAATTTATTATTAGGTTTACTTAATACAGCTTAAATTATAAATTTAAGAAGCCGTTTATGATTATTTAAACTTAATGAAACTTTACCAGACACAGTCATGATTTTGAACAATTACTACATGTAGCCTTATTCAGTTGTTAAGAATGGTTTTCCTGATTGATACACATGTTTTGATTTGCTTTAATCTAACAGTTTTTTGGGCATTTCAAATAAACATTTTGAATTTTAATCTAGCCATGTCTGATATGTCTGAATGAATTTTATCTCTTTTATGTGATTAAGTTATTATAGAGTTCAATGTGCTTTATTCCCTTAGGTAGCACTGAGAGAAAAATCCTTTCATCCCTTGAAGAAATTGTGGAAAAGTCATTGCCTGCCGACAAAATGACAGCCTACTATGATGACCCTGAAGCAGCAAAGCTATGCATTCTGGCCAAGATAACATTTTGTGAGAAACGTCAAAAGGTTAGTTTCTTGAATTACTCTATTAAGATTTTTTGGCAGTTATGGTGCTATTAATGGCTTAGAAAACTCCACCATTAGCACTTACAACTGTCACATTCAACAATAATTGTACTCAATGCATTTAATTACCTGGTCGTTTATTTTCATTGATTTAGTATTTCAAAGAAATGCTGGACAGTGGTATTTTTATCCGGGATTTTGGAACAAAGTTGGAAGAGATTCAGTTAAAGGATTCAGGTAATTAATTTCAAAAAAAGGAAAATGCAAATAATATCTTTTGAAAATGTGCCATACTCTTTGTTTGAAGAACTGTGTGTTGTCAGAGCATGTACAACTAAGTAGAACATGTTGTTTACTTGGACTAATATCTTGTGGCTGTACTTTTGGTAACAGTTGCATAATAGAATAATTAATATTTGATTACTATAACTTATAGTTAAGAGGTACATTCAATTTAAGACATGTCAGTTCGAATTTTTGCTGGCAGTTTGTTTTGGAGCCTATACATAGAGCCTATCCATAGTGTACATTACATAGATATTCTGTACTCTCTTCTACATGTAGCTGTCGAAAAGGAGTTAAAGTCAAGGCTGGAATGGTGGAAAGAAAAGCAGATTGAAATTGAAAATGAATTTAAAGTTGTGTACCAAACTCAGGACAAAGTGCCAAAAGACAAGCATAAAAGGAGAAAGGAGGAAGTTAGCTCTCACAACCAGGCTCTAAGTTCATATGCAGCCATGCTTACAGTGGAATTTTTAGTGAAGGTGGGTTTAATCAATTTCTCAAAAAATATATATTAGTAATTTATTATAGGCCAAGCTTAAACTACCCTGTTGGCACTGAACATACAGCTGTTGAATTAGGTGGGAAAGTTCACTTTACAAGGGTCACTTTAAGGGTCTGATAGCTATAAAAAGCATAGTACCATATATGGTTTTGTCCTTGTATTTAATGGTAAGTTTCCTATTTTACAGTAGGACTGCCTTGGGGTAATTTCTCTGTGTTACAGATACTCACACATTGTACATGTACATCATGCACTACAGTATATATATGCTTGAATGACTCTGGGAAAATGGGGAATTCCAGACTGTGACAGTTTTGATCACCATGGCGGTTTAATGACCTGTGATCAGGGGCCATGTACCTTTCTGTATAGTCACAAACTGTTTTCTTGATTTGTTTACTTTATAAGTAGCTCTTTCAACTGGTTTGTCTGGGTGTTTAAAAGCTTTGAGATGTTGAGGTAGCCATTTTAAGAATTTGAGAGAGAAGCTGGGACTGGACCTTTTTAAATCACTTTTTAAAACTTTTTCTGGTTCCATTTGATTATTTTAATCCTTCTAGGTCTGCTCACAGTGGGAGGAAATTGCACTGATTATAAGAGATGGCCAGTTCTCTGCAGATGAGGAAAATCTCATTGATGTTTTGGATGTTAAGGTTTGTACATGCATGGAACTTTCACACTATTTACCAGTTATCTTTTTTGATGTTCATTATTTACCAAGAGTGTCCAATTCAATGCCAGAAAATTTCTTAGACATGTTGTCTTTCTCCAATTTGTGGAGTTGTATATTAACAACTTTGTTGTTTGATCGCATTGTACAGTCAAAGGGTTGAAATATAGCTTTCATAGAAAAATTCACGTTTGTTTTTTTTGCCTGTTTTACATTTTAGTGGGTGATTAGGATGAAAATAATGATTGCAAGTGCCAACTGTTTATTTACAATGCACATTTCACTAATTGTCTCTCAGTGCAAAGAATGGGGCTTCCTCCTTCTGGAAATGTTTGGCCCAACCCTTGGAACTGGTGATTATGGCCACATTACAATTGAGCATGTTTCAATGCTATTCCGCAATCACCGGTCATTGAATAAACTTTCAAATCAAGGTTTTGAAGCTGCTCACAAGCTTCAACGGCAACTATATACAAAAGCTACTTCACACGATGCATCTGACAGCACCTCATCATGTAAGTTCATAGTTGTTACATGTACTAGTAGATATTGTAAGTGCCATCCCACCAAGCTGCAACCATTTTGGTCACCATGGCCAATAGGGAACAATTTTAGTGTTACTGTATCTGGGTCTTGTTCATGGTCTTTCTGATATTTAAGTGAGATAGATATTTACATAAAATATTGATTACACTATGTTTTCCTTTTAATTTGCCTCTTTTACCCTGATTGTCTGAGTAGCAAGACAAGGCTGTGCTCTAAGCAAAATTGAAGGGAGCCCAAAGGTTCTTATGTATCTTATCTTGGGTGATCAGCTATAACAAGCTTCATAAAAATAAAAGGTTAAGCAAGTCGCCTAAAGGTAAAACTTGGCCGCCTGAGGCGCTTGAGCCTTGCTACATGTAGAGCATAGCCCTGGAGAGACCTGGGATTTCATGTGCGTCTTCAAATCACATAGAGCATTGAGCAAAGGATT
Organism: Micromussa lordhowensis; assembly: GCA_964020085.1. Classification (NCBI taxonomy): domain Eukaryota; kingdom Metazoa; phylum Cnidaria; class Anthozoa; order Scleractinia; family Lobophylliidae; genus Micromussa; species Micromussa lordhowensis. Next base: position 5,147,355 of record OZ026599.1, read on the forward strand.
GGTTCAGAACTCTGAGTAGTATTCATACATATGATTCGGTTTGCAGTTACATTTTTTTAATGCTTGATCGGCTATTTTTCTCGCAGTACAACAATATTTCAGAAATATTTGCGATGTTTAACATTATAAAAATCCTTCTTTTGCCTGATTGTCCTTTCATGACCTACAGATACTGAATTTGGTAATGTGCATTAAATTTTAACCACATGCAATGTAAAATCTTATTTTAACTAATGCATTTCATTTTTCAGTGAATCAGATTCTTACTCACCTATACACTGAAAACCTTCTTCAGATGAGATATGCATTCAGAGAAGCCATTAATTGCATTGAATCAGGTATCTTGTACGAGTCAAAATTAATTTAAGTTGTCTTTAAATAATTTAAGTTGTCTTTAAATAATAAAATGGCTATTGTAGGTTATATGTAGATTTATATAGTAAAATACACTAGGTAAGGTTAAGTGTATTGTTCTACTGCAAATAATTATATTTCACTGATACAGCTAATGTATCCTTGTGAATTCACTCCTTTTGTACTGAACATGGTTTATCTGCACTGACTAGATAACAAAATGTATACTGGTTCACAGCAGCCTACTGCCATACAGGATTAAGCAGGAGTATATTAGCTGTGACCAAAATAACTGAGTTTCAAATGCAAGTGTTGTGACTGTAGAGACAGTTTCTTATTTCTTTTTGTCTTTTCCTCCGCCAGGAAAACCATTCTATTACAGAGGGTGTGGGTGGAAACCTTGGAGGCCAGAGTGGTCTCAAGAAGATCAAGAATGGATCAGAGGGATGGATACAATGTTAACTATGCTGTTTGGTCCCGATTTCTGTGAGTATGAATGTACAAAACCATCAAAAGCGTCTGTACTATCTCCAGGCCAGATTAATCATGATGTCACCGACATCATGGAAGTAAATGAAAATACAGTCAAAGCCAGTGCATCCTCTGTCAGTGGTGAAGGCAGCTGTAACCTGACTAAGGATGAAGATGATGTGTCATGCAGTGTCAGTAGTGAGGACAGCTGTAACCTGACTAATGACGAAGATGATGTCTCATGCAGTGTCAGTGGTAAGGACAGCTGTAACCTGACTAAGGATGAAGATGATGTTTCATGCAGTGTCAGTGGTGAGGACAGCTGTTACCTGACTAAGGATGAAGATGATGTTTCATGCAGTGTCGGTGGTGAAGGCAGCTGTAATCTGACTAATGATGAAGATGTTGCCTCATGCAGTGTTAAAAAGAGACAACTTACGCTTGCAGATTTTCAGAATGGGAGATTAAATAGCCTAACCCGCAGCGAGGCAACAGCATACTACTTACCCAAAGTGGCCTTTACTGCACCAGGAGATGTCTCCGTTTCCAAAAATTGTACAAAACTATTTAACCCTTTGCTGGCGAATGGCCGTCCATCAGAAAGCATTGTACAACATGCAATAAAATTGCAGCGCACCTTCCCAAATAAGGTTGTTAAGCTTGGTCATCTGGGTTGCTACAACTTGGCTTCACTAAAAGTGTTTGAGAAAATGTGTGCACTGGCGTCAGATGCCTCAAACTTAAGGCAAGAAATTTGTTGGCTTTCTCAAACACCTGAGGCACAGACTACTGCTGGGATCAAAGATGCACTTGTTAATTCAATGCTTCATGATGTGATTTTACAACAGGGACAGAGTATTATGGACTTATCAGACTTTTGTACCCTTGCTTGTGAACGTTATGTGAACAGTTTTGCCATTGACACAACATGCCTCACCTTTCTAAAGGAACAGAAAGAAAGTAATGTTGTGTACCTCCCATGTTACAGTCAATCTTGGGCAAAACAAGGAGCACAGTATTTCAGCCAAAAGGTTTCAGGGTATTTCACTCATTGCCCAGCAGATGCAGTAAGTATTATCCTGACTCCAATTCATATCCCATCTAGACGACATTGGGGAGTTCTCTGCTTTGATGCAGTCAGTAGAACAGCCTATTTTGATGATGGCTTGAAGATCATCCCACCCCAAAGCACTGTCCCAGTTGTTAAGAACATGTTGAATGGTTTCAGTGTTCTTTCAAATGATTCCAGATTCAAGGTCGAACAATGGAACCACCCAAGACTCTGCCTTCCTTTACCCCGTATCAACATGCCACGGCAGACAACAACAGGTGTAGGAGCAGGTAGCTGTGGTATTGGGGTAATTCTCTGTATCAGAGATATCATTAGAAGTGGAAAATGCCTTCCTCCATTCCAGTGGGAGTTTAAGGACATGGGCATTCTTCGAAAGCAGTTGATGTCTCAAATTTTAGAATGGAGAAACAATGCTAAGTGAACTGGTTGGCAATGTACTTTTGGAAATGTACTTTAAGATTCTGAAGTGACTGATTGTTTCGTCCTTAAAATGTTAAATTGATGTTCTTTTAGGCAAGGCATGCAAATCCCTTTAGTAGGAATTATTGTTTATGCCTAAATATTATTGTCAATATTCTTTCATATTACGAAATTGCTTGAGTATGAGTTCTATCCATCCTGTGATATAGATTTGTTCATGAACTTTGCCACAGTTTCAGGTATCCAGTGTTAAATTGAAAATGAAAAGAATATTGTAAATGAAAAAATAATCAAACTTCTTGTAATATCAATGCTGTAACCAAAACAATTTGGGACATGAATTTACTTGATGTTAAAACACTCATCCCACTACCTCTATATAAAATATATGGGGGTAACAAATACAAATTAAAATTTTGACATGAGGGTTAATTAAAGGGTTGATTCTCGGTAACAGAGTAAATGTCAGAGACTGATATTTTACGGTTACTTCTAAGTACTTTTGTATTGTAGCATATAACTTAAGCCGAGCTTACCCGTTACTGCTGTTATTGTAAAAGGGGTTACTGAAAAGTCCTTAAAAACATCTGTGATGCAGACCTGTATGCCTGGTGATTTTCAAACTCCACTTAAATAACTTTGTTTGATATTGTTTGAAAGAATAATGGTCAAGAAGGTAAATTTCAACTGAAGGAATTAATTATATGAAAGGATAATTATTTACAATCTAAGCAAGATTTACGTACAAGAGTAAGATAATCTTCTGCCGTGTACGCATTTGCATGAAGCTGCAAACTTGACGAAGTTCTGAATTGCCTGATAAAGTGTTCAGTCCTAATCACAACTCTTTAAAATTCGCACTTATCAATAAACAATCTAATAGTCATTTGGCCATGACTAGTGCTATACAGCTTTGGCCACCAAATTATTTCCGCTTCCCGTGTTGCTCGACCTTTTCCCAATCCAACAAGCAACACAGACTTAAAAGAGGGCTTCTGTACTCCATGTTTGAGGTACGCTAATGATTTAGCCTTGGCAATTTCCTCTTCCGCGGTCAAGGCAGTTTGGGAGGGTGACCCTGCGTTTTCAATTGGTGTGTTTCCAGCGAACAGAACCTCCGTTTTCAACTCCACAAGGTCTTGTTCCTGCAGAGACAGGTACAGCCTCTCAGGGTCGAAGATCTTGTAAGACACCCTCCGCGTTCTACTGCTGTATAAGGGTTGAGCTTTATGGCTAGTATCTCTAACAGAGTTTGCTTGAACTTGCAGCTTGAAGAGGAAATGCTCAAAGTGGGATGCTGGTACTTGGTGCGAGTCGATTTTGACCCACCTACCTAGTGTATTTAAAAGAAGTGAAAAACTTAAAATTAAAGAAAAAATCCTCTAAAGATCATCCTATTAATTTGTCTTTTAATTTGTTGTGTTTTGCTCTGTTCATGGTTTTCAGGGCTTATAAAGAATAAAACATACTTTCACAGCAGCACAGTTTTGAACGCACTCGTACGATTTCAATGATAGCTTAAACATACTCAAACGACATCTGATCGGCTTTACTTATCGAAATTTTAACTCGGTGACTTATATTATCATTTTCACTTGATCGATAAGGATAACATTGAGAACAAGGACACTGAATAGCGGAGCCTTTAATATACAATTAGGCCTTTGAAGAATGCCAATATCCTTATACTGATATAAATTTCTTAACATACATTAGCTTCTGTATCAATAGCGTATATATTTTTCAGTTTACCTGGCAAACGGGGATGGAGCGTGGCGTTGATTCTTTCAACCAAACCTGCCACCCACAATTTGTAGCCGGCCTGGTCAATTGGGTCGAGGTCTTGCCTCGGCTGTGGAAGTAAGACAGTGTTCCCAGAATTGTCTTTAAACACCGGAATTACGGGTGAATTGTCTTCGTGTCGATCCCGTCTGTGTTTCGTAAGCGAATAAAGGGATTTAAAACTTTTCTTACACGACAGACAATCCGTGAGCATGGTCGACATTTTGAAATTACTTCTCGGAGCGCACGTGTTCTAATGCCGAGCCTTCTACGTTGATACAAAACGGAAGTGAAAACATTTCCAAAGGTGGCAAAAAATGAGCTCTATATGATCTAACCACTAACAATTGGCTTCATTGTAGTCTCGTAGAATTGTTATCGCTTCGGAAGTTTGGGTATTTCAGTAGTCCTGGCAGGAGCCTAAACAACTTTTGCTATCCCCGCGGAAGTATAGAATTGTATAACATTCGACGCTCGTGCCTCTGCTGACATTGCAGAAGCAAGGCTTGTGTTTGTTTAAACTTCAGAATATCCGGTTTTTAGAAATGTTCCACACAAGAATGTAAATGAATTAGCCGGGTATTAAGTTGCTCTGTTTAGGAAGACTCGTGGCATTTTATAATGATATCGATGTTCTGTTAACCGAAGTTCCGATTATCCTTTGAGGGAAAACGGGTTTATTAATAGAAAAGCATATTTTGAGTGTTAATTGCTGCTTTCGGAATAAAAAGTCATTAACCAGGGACGATGACGTGTGAGTAATACTTTCCAGGTATTTCTCTTGGTTTCTGATGGACGGTCCTGCACAGTGTTGTCAACATTTCCTTTGTTTTACATTGCGCAAGCGGTCAATTCAGATGACCGTCGTGCACGTTTCCAAGGCTTGCGGGTCATCATGATGAGCCACAACTTTCAGATGTCCATGCAGTTTTGGAAGATCAATGACCAAACCACCATACTGTCCTCCTTTTGATATCTTATAGGCGTTTCTCTTTTTCTGAGTGTAAATACCTTCACCTGTGGATTCGGCTTTTTCTTTTTCAATGGTTCCTTGTGTATATTTCCTTGACGCCAACACATCATCAATCGCTTGTCGGTGTGTCCTCAAAGTATTTAATTTTGAGGTCAGACCTTCTTTTACATCTTTTGTTTTCGCGTGGCTTTTTTAAATTCCAATTGATTTGGCCTTTAGTGAATTTTCATTTTTTTCTTCTAACAACTCACTTTCTGACATTTTTATGAAATTCGACGGTGCAGTGAGATTGAATTTTTTTAATTTTTTCCATATCCATTGCATTGAAATTTCTCGTGATATCCAAATGAGGTTTAGGAGGCACTGGGGGTTTAGGATGTTCTGGAATTTCAATAGCAGGAGAAGGATACCCGAATTCTTCAGATTGTTCTTTGTGCATGATTTCTTTCAAACTGTTCAAATTTCCTTCTGCCAAGGTCAGTTGGTTTTTCCCAATTCCTTCTGTCAAGGCCAGTTGGTTTTTCTGTAATTGTTCAATGACTTTATTCTGTTTGTCATCAATGGTTTTCTTAACGTCTTTCTGAACTTCAATAGAAGGTTTCAATATTTCTGCTGTATCATCATACATATCTTGTTTTTGTGTTTTGTAAGTCTTGATTGATGACTTCACGCGCTGCTTTCACCTTATTTCCAGCTTCAATTCCACTCCTGAGGAGGTTTTTCGTTCTATCAATATCCATATATATATCTGTTAGATAAAATAACTTATCTCAACTTTTCTAAATTATCCAATATAAGTATATATGGATATACCAAACTATGATAGTGGTGAGAAATCAAATAACGGTTTCAAACGATTACACGAATACATGCCGAAAAATACATTCAGGATGCTTATGGCCGGTAATTAAGGATCAGGCAAAACGAATCTATTAAGTCATATATTGCAGTATCCTTTGATCTATTATGATCAGATCCATTTGTATGCCAAAAATCTAGATCAACATAAGTATATGAATTTAATTGATAAGATGAATGGAATAAGTGAACAGGTTGGTTACCCAGTTTTGATGGCAAGCAATGACGAAATCTTACCTGTCAACCAGCTACAAGATACTGATATGCAGAGAGTCATTATATTTGACGATTATGTATGTGAAAAAGTACAGAAACCTCTGATAGACTATTTCATTCAAGGACGACATAAAAACTGCTCTGTGATATATCTCACATAATCTTTTTATGGATGCCCTAAAGCGATCAGATTGAATTGTAGCCATTTTTGTCTGTATGATTTTCCATCCTCGAGAGAAAGAAATTTGATATCTCAAGAATTGGGAATTGATAAAGAAAAATATATCAAGGCAACCAACAAACCATACTCTTTCTGCTATGTAGACAAACCGATGAAAACAGTGAAGAGAAACTTTTATGGAAATATATAATATACTTGTATATGGGAGTGCTTAATGACAATTCAGAAAACGATCATCTTGGTCATTTTAAATTTTCTGCTGAAAGAGGACCACCAGGACTACAAGGACTAAAAGGAAAACCTGGTGTTGGATATAAACTAACATCTGGTGGAAATTTTGATATTGATGGAAAACGATTGACTAATGTTGGAGAACCGACTGGAGATGGTGACGCCACAACAAAAGCTTATTTTGAATCCGAAAACTCTAAAAAAGCCGATAAAACTTATGTTGATTCAGAAATTTCTAAAGTAAAAATTCATTCATCTCCAAATTATCATTTACAACAAAGTTTCACTTTTTATAAAAATTATGGTGATGAAGCAGAATTAACTAAATCAAACATTTCAATCACCAACCATACAAATCATTTGGATTTATTAGAAATATATCGACAAGGTGTTCATGATGGTTTTGCTTATTCTAATGTGAAATTGACAAACAATATTAATCTAGGTACTTATTCCATTCTTTTTGAAATTTTTGGTCATAATGGTTCCAATATCGTTACTGATGGTCAAAATGATCGTCTTTTATTCTTCAATGTTGAAGGTGATCCAATAATTAATGATTTCAATCATGATTGGTTTTCAAATTATGCTAAAGCGTATATAATGTTCAGCAATTCTAAAAGAGATGTTGACATCACTCTTCAATTTCGTTATTATGGCTCCAACAACTCAAATTTCAAGTTTCTCGTTTTCAGCAGATGTGTTAAAGGAGTACAAAAAACTGGTTTTCACCATACCGTTTTTAATGTTCTTGATGTCCAGGATAATCATAAGATTCTCTATTTTGAGAATTTGAATCTCAATGGTAATCTTATTGATGGTTTAGGTGATCCTAAATATCTCGATAGTGCCTCTAATAAAAAATATGTCGACACTGAAAATATTCGACAAGATATTGCCATTGCTGATAAGGCTGATAAATCATATGTGGATGTAGAAATAGCAAAAGTCCATGTAGATTCCACACCATTACTTCCAAGAGACGGTAGTAGAAGCATGACTGGTGATTTAAACATGGATGAAAATCATATTCTCTCTTTTAAAAAATGAACAACAACTTTAAGTTTTAAACAAGACATGTTTCGATCGTTCAACGATCATCTTCAGTTGTGAATTCGTTTACAAGTTCGTTTGATTTTATACAAGCAATGGCGTATAAGTTAAAACGTGATACAATTCAATTATTCGAAAATATTAACGTACAATTTTAACAAGCGCGAGAAATAGAATAACACTTGCGCGAGCACTGCCCTTAACACAAGAAAGAAAATTGTACAAAATGGAATTAAGTACATTAATTACGACATAAAAAACGTATTAATAAAGAACAATAATGATAAAGAAATAAATAAAATAAATAAATAAACCATTACTACATAAAAAGTAACATCAGAACGAGAGAGATAAGTCAGCATGTTTCAGCTGCTTATTTAAAGTAGGATTCTCCCATTTGATGTGCATTGCTTCTTTCAAAAGGAGTTGCAATTTGTTGGGCGCGCAATCTACAATGGAGAAGCAGGTCTTATCGGCTAGACACCGACATGCCTGTGATTGCTGTAAATGCTGGAAAATGTGCGAGTTCCTATCCCTGCTCAGATGTTCACGAACGCGCGTCGAGAGATGTCGGCTAGTCTCTGTGAAAAATCTAAATAATTATAAGGTTGATGATGCTTATGAGGTTAGAGTCAGAGATTTGGGAAGCGTTGTCAACAAAGAATATCTGAATGAAAAATTTCTTAAAGTAGACAAAGATGGTAATTATTTTGATCTAAAACAAAATACTATCAAAAACTGTGAACCTTACTATGATGGACTTTTTGATGATAACAGTCTGGTCAGTAAAGCTTTTGTAGATGCTGAAATTAGTAAATTACCCAAATCATATACTGATCTTTTAAAATTAGATGGAAGCAAAGCTATGACCGGTGCTCTTGATATGGGTGGATTCGGTATAAAAAAATATCAAGCCTTTTGTGGAAGATGACTCAAGTCAAGCAGCTTTTGATGCACAGAAGAATGATGTTATCAATTTTGGTTATTTTCACACTGAGAGAGGAGAACTAAAACGTTTAATAAATGAAGTTGGTTATGGTGCTTTAAACAGAAATGATCCAGATCCAATGGAAGATGATATCAATATGGCTAATCATAGTATCATCAATCTCAAAGATCCATTTAATGATCAAGATGCCGCAACAAAAAAATATGTAAACACCACAGCTTCTGATTATTTAAGAAAAGATGGTACATCTTCGATGAATGGAAGCATAATCCATTTTAGTTACAATGGTTTAGCTTCTGGTTTCAATGATTTAGATATTAATATCAAGCTAAAAAGTAAAACTGATCCTCAAACCACCATTTATGTTGTTGTTTACGGTGTTAAGGGTAATGTTAATAATGTCTCTGTAAGTTTATGGGATCGATTATACTATTATGACAATGATTCCATCGAATATGAGGTTCCAATCAATATGAATGGAAAAGATATAATTGATGTAAATAAAATAACTACAAAATATTTAGATGTGAATGATAAATAAACAGATAAAAAATGTTGCAAATCGTGTTGAAAGTGGTGATGTCATTAATAAAGCACAATTAGATCATGTGAAAAGCAATATTGCAACGAACAAGAATGACATCTTAACCATTGAAGCAAATAATGGTTATTATTGGTTCACAAATCAGTTAGCACATAACAATGAAACCACAGTGAAATTTCCAACAATAAATAAGCATCCTTATTTAAATAGGCAAACATCGAGCAACTTGAGAATATCACTCATTGGTTCTTATCAAATCATCTATAATGATTTTTATAAAAATCCTGGTAGATTTGTGATTCGAAATGATGCAACTGCAAAAGACTTGTTCGACATTTCCCTTGTCAGTGTGTCGAGTTTAACACCAATCTCAATAAATGCAGTAATTCATATTGATCATGTCGTTTCTCGTGTGCGAATTTTTGCAGAAAGCATCAGTAAGATTCATAAATGTATTCTTGATGGAGCTGGATATTCTTCCTTTTTCATTAAATATTTAGGACCATGAATAATATAAGATATATATATGATAAAAGAAGTAATCAAATACGTCAACTGCTTATTTGAAATAACCAAACCAAAATACGAAAAGGTGAATGATGTTATACTAAAGTCAGCTTTAGTATATCAATATCTTTACCTCAATAATTTCGATATACTCATATCAATAGACGACGTCCTCGAACTAAATAAGAATGAAATCGGTCTAATTGGCCCTGGAAATGGATGCCTCACACAGTTCCTCGAAAGAATATTCAATCAGTCAGACATATTACACTCACATTGCATTCTACATGATGCTTTTGGTCGATTCTATGCCCATCATCAATTAGACCGGGGGTACATATATGTCATACCCAAGAACCGAACACCAAAATGTATTAAAAGATCTTTTTGAAAAACTCACAAGTGCAAATTAATTTCAAATTGAACGAGAAAAACCGTATGATTACTTATTAATAATACAAACATGAAAAAATTCGCGCAGAAAAATTGCCGGAAGATGTTTCTTGAAGCCATTTTTTTCGCATTCCAGAAAACTTTTTTCAGAGTTTCCGTACAAACTTTTTATCACTGCTTTACATGATATCATCGGCCTACAAAATTTCTCATTGTCTTTCTGCCAATCATTATCCAGAATTATGATGTGTAATTTGCACTGGTGTTACGCTTTTTGCACCGGTGTTACACTTTTTGCACTGGTGTTACACTTGAACTGCACTGCTCTCAGCCAATCAGAATCGAGTAATTTTTTCATGTGTATTATTAAATATATAAACAATGTATATGAAAGAGCCGCGAAAGAGCATATTCAACTGGAATCATATTTCAGATAAACTGACAGAAGAACAGATTAAAGAATTAAAATCTTACTACCTAACATATCATAAAAAGTGTTGGGCTCACAAACAAGCATTAAGAGTGACTTCCCATAAATACTACGGATAGGTGTGCAAAATGCAAAAATCAAATTCCCTCAAACTTTTACACAAGAAAGCCCTCTGGAAACTATTTCAGAAAATACAACTTTTAGTTCGTTTGGATTTCTATTTTTCAACTAAAGCAATTTTTTTATTTTCACCTTCACAGAAGCCCTCGAACCACTAAAAAATGTGCTTCGTATTTGCGACTCGTGTACGAAAATTAAAACAATTATCAAAACTATTTTGATATCAGACAATTTAATGACCCTTCCTTTACAAAGTACCATTATCAGAATTGGAAAAGATTCAAACTTGAATTTTTTTAAAATTTTCAAATTTACCCTCCTAAACAGCATTATCAGAAAGCTCGATTTTGGCAAATTTCAACGGCGAAATTCCCTACCTGGTACATGAATTCCGCTATAAAAATGGTATTCTATAGAAAGAGCAAGGCTTCCTCTATCGTTCTGTGAAATAAAATTTTGGGGCAACTTAAACTACGAATTTTGACGACCTAAATTATTTGTGGTACTCTCTTGAAGTTTATGACCTTTGAACTTACAGTTGTCTTCATGAATACAACATATAACCTAAACATCTGCTGGAATTTTAGCCCGAATGCGACCTTTTTTCCATTTAAATGATTTGAAGTTATTTTTTTTATCCTCTGTGGGCAACTTTATGGAAAGTAATTTTTTGTTACGCTGAAAAGGAGTTCTAACTTTTTTAGTAGTACGTGCGTATTTGTTTACTGAAGCGGAAATTTGTGAATATTAAATTTATTCCATCTAAGTTCTGTTTCGTGTACTGCAAGGCGTTAATATTGCATTGTAGAAGGTTTTCTTCTCAGATTTTAAAACAACATATAGTTTTTGACTTACCGTCCACACGCATGGCTTGATTCACTCAGTAGTGTTACACCGGGTGTGATAGCGGTGAGATAGCGTGACGACAGATGAATAAATCGAGTTCATCAAAATATATTTATTGTATCTTTTGACATCATATTGCTTTGAGACTACTTGATAAAGCGTCTTGTGTAATAAGTGTACAAAATTTTGAAACTCTTATTACGGTGAAATAAAGAACCTGGATCTACTATTTTTTATGCCGCGATCATGTGATCCTCGAGTGTGGCCACCTGCAGTTGTTCTCAAATCGTTGGCGGCAGGTGCGTCACGTGCGGTCGTAGGGTTTCGAATCCCGCAAATGTTCGAAAACCATTGGTGTTTTTTCCGAAATGTTTG
>OZ026599.1:5161629-5166629 GCA_964020085.1 Micromussa lordhowensis
CTTTACATACCTGTTGCCTTCTTCCCCTCGCCAACGTCAAAAGCTCGCCAAACAGTAATGCCATTATCAGAGTACAGAAAATTGTTTAAAGAGTTTATGCCAACCCACTTCACTGGAACTTGGGCATTTCTTTCGGTAGTAGAGGCATCAACAATAACCACCCTAACATTTGGTATTCCACCATTAGAAAGGATGGCATTCATAAAGTCATTAGCATTCAGTACATCATGACCCTCGTTGATGTATCTCCTTACATGCGCTTTGACAGTCGCAGCTTTCCTATCACAAGAGCCTTTTCCTCCCTGGGGATCACTGAAGTCGACCCTTTGTACTGCAATTCCTGTTTTGGCTTTCATTTGGGCACAGCTCGCCAACATTTCCGCAGAAAGGTAACAACCAGCGTTGTCTTGGCGGAGGAAAGCAGTTGTCAGCTCGAGATGCTCGTTCTTCAGCGTGCGTAAAGTGTGTTCTACGATCCGCACGACAGTAAAACTGTCTTGTTTACCATTCTCAACAATATGGATAAATGCCTGGTGTTGGAAATGCTCCAGGACCTTCCGCGCGACTACAGCAATGTGCCATGAAATTCCCCGCTTAGCGAACCAATCTGATTGCGACTCTCTATATTTCTGTGGTAGGAATTTCATGGCCCAATCCTGAGTTATTTGAACAGAATTCTCATGGAGGTTATCCAGAATGGAAGTTCTAGCCTCGTCTTGTCTGCAACTTCGTAGTTGATGTGCTTTCCACGCTTTAATACAGTCAACCGCTTGACGGCAAGAATACGTCAAATCGTCAAGCTCCTCTCTGTTTATACCACAGTCCACAAAACAAGTCTCAACGTTTTCAAGGACCTCTTTCAAGATTTCGCACTGCATACAGTACTGGTCATGTGAATGATTGCAGGTGCCTTTGAATGGATCCTCCATACTGTCGCTTAGAGCATATGTACTGCAGTGATCAGCAATGCTTGTGGATTCCACAACATGAACCTGGAGAAAAAGGCGAGCATACAGAACAAATAACGAAACCTCGTTCAAGTGAAAATATTTTACCAGTCCCCTGGTCCTTCGTTACATAGATTTTTCACTGTATTTAAGCAAACATTTGTCATAATGTTCAGAAACAAAATCACGAAATCACACTGCTGTCTATCAGTTCTATTTTTATACACATTCATCATTAGTTTCATTAAATGTACCTTATAGTCTGACTTCAAGTACTGCTTTGCTTCCTTAAGCAATTTCTGATAATGGCTCACCACTTCTCTTCTAAGACCACATTCTCCTAAATGGTCCAAAATACGGTGCAATTTGTCAAATCCTTTGGCCCCCTCTGCTGCAATATAATCTAGCCCTTGCAAAGATTTCCTCACAGTTACACTGCAGCAAGACAAAATGCGAAGCATGGTAGATGACCCAAATGGCGTAAAATCCGTTTCCTTACAGTATTGTACGTATTGCTTTACAATACGTTGTGGGATCATGGTGCGTGTTACGTTGGGTGTTTCCAAAACTTTACCAGATGAAAGATGCAGGTAACGCTGCCCAAAAGGGAGATCTTGAATGACATGAGGACTGACAATAAACGTCAAAAAATGGTCCAGCTGGCCAGTGTCCACATGCATTCTTGGGCTTTTCTGCAAGGGTAGTGGAACACCTCGACCATACTGGATTTTATGCTTTCTGGCCATAGTGAACTTAAATTCAGAGACGTTTGGTATAAAACTTTGGATTCCCTCCAATGTAGTGAGGTCTGCCATTATTGATAGAATTTGACGACGCGTACTCCAACTCGATGCATTATTGTACGTTTCAGCCAAGGCCTCCAAGTACTTCTTATCTACATCAGACTCCTCTGCGATTCCCAATGATTTCTCCACAGATTTAGACGCCTTTAACGCTTCCCATAAGTGACCTGCATCGCCGGGTGCAATCACATTAAGTGCTGCTACGACAGATTCCCTGGCTTTTGACACGTGACTTTTCCTGGTGCGCGCACTTGCGTCCTGCCACCTATTTTTCTTTGCACTTACAGTAAATCCTGGATTACAGACACTTAAAAATTCATTTAACTTTGTTCTCTGTTCTCCTAGTCTACGTTGGTACCCAGAATCTGACGACTCTCCACTGCTACTTGTATCTTCTGGAACGTAAAAGCTCGCATCATCTGCAATAAGGAGTTGTGCCATTGACTGAGACAGCTCCTCGTCTTCCTAATGGAAAGACATATAATTTGTTTATAAAACAAAGTATACACTTTGTATCTCCTCAGCAATTTACTCAAAGCAGTGATTAAAACCATTTGCAGGCGGGGAGCGAGATCTACACCTCACCTATTTTCTTCGCGCTCTGTTGCACATAAGGCAGCGAGCGAGATCTCAGTGGGGAAATAAAGCCTATGAAATTTCTGAATGATTCAAAACATAACCAGATTTCACGGATCACAATACAGTTTGTCTCTAAGTATTTCGAAGAACAATGTGCTTGTCTCTCCAAATTTGCGTCGCCATGGTAAACCACGCTTTTTTATGAATGCTTGAATACTTGTTTGATCTCTGCTGTAATGATGTCATTTGTACTTTGTTAAGCTCTCTGTCTATTTAAATGGCAATCTTTCATTGATTTCTTCGGTTACGGATGGATTGCCCTAAATCGTGGCAATATCTCATTTCTGTAAGATCAAGGTCAAAGGGTCAGTCAAGGGTACTTTCCGCTGACCTACTCCCTCCCTCAAGACCGATCTCAAATGACCAAAAAAATTCTGTGTTGTTATACTTACTTTATCAAGCTCTCCTATCCTCGAGGAGGTAGTTCCTGGGCACTCTATAGATTCTTCTTGCTTCTCGGCTCCCTGAATTGCGTCTTGGGATTCAGGAACTGTCAAAACCACATCGTCTTTTTCATCTTGGCCACTAAGTCTTGTTCGACATTGTTTGCAAATGGCTAATGTGTAGGGGTAAATAAATCCACTGTTATAAATTGAGTAAACAAGAATAGTTCAAGTCTGCTATTAAAATTGTTTCCTGTTCTACAAGTAATTTACCTTGAGATCACATTCAGGGTCTACGAATATCCATCATTTGTTATTTACTTTTTAAAAGTACTAGTTCTGAACAGTTTCACAGGAGACAGCCCAATTCGGCCTTCTCTAACAAAGCGTTTAAAGTGCCCCTAACCCTTCAATTTGTTTTCTTTTGGTAGATTTCCATATCTTTCAAGAACTCATTTTCGAAAAAAATTTTTAGAAATATTGAATCCTTTTTTTTTACGAGCGCTAAAAGTGAAGGCAGTCCCGTCGATATTTTCACCTATCATTCGCATTAGTCCCCCACTCGGCCAAATGTGTCCAAATATGGAGCGTGACGTAAGAAAAGGACATCGTCAAGGCATTCTGAATCGTCCAAAAGATACTCTTCGCTACTTGTGTCGGAAAACTCTTCGGAAGAGGACATATTTCATACCAATAATCTACGATCGCATTATACTTTCAATACTTTCCATACTTTCAATGCTTCGTGCTTTGGAATAGTGTCCTTTTCTTACGTCACAGCTAAGAAAGTGTCATATCGGACGCTTCTCATTGGCTCGTTCCTAATGAGCCCACGAGACAAACATTTGTCCAGCGGGGCTTAAAGCGCGCAAAAATTTAAAAATTTCAGTAACTTTTAGCACTCGTAAAAAAAGGATTCAATATTTCTAAAAAAAATTTTCGAAAATGAGTTCTTGAAAGATATGGAAATCTACCAAAAGAAAACAAATTGAAGGGTTAGGGGCACTTTAAGTCACTCATACCATGACAATATACTTACGAGAGCCTACAGGCAACAAAATTTGCGTCTGAAGGTGGAGTCTTAACGACTGAGCCAGACTTATCCCACGATCCCCTTTCTGGTTCTTCTCATGTTGTATCCATTGCTCTGGACAGGAACAGTTCTTTTTGTTGCTACGCCACCTTATCCCCCATAGGTCCCGATGACGAGGGCATACTGTTGTGTTAAAAATACCTTCATACATGTCAAAACAACCTTGGAAACAAAATACGTGATATGCGTTTACTGGAAGTTTAGTTTAATGGTATGGGTTTCGAAAAACCATGCGACAGCACCGTAACCCCGGGGATGTAAGCCCTTGGATAACATTGAGAAAGGCATCACAGAAAATGTCACGCAGTGTTATAGGACTCCGCTTTCTTACCCAATTTAAATGATACGTTAGAATGTTTCGGTGGTAGAACAAAGCAGAGGAGCCATCCACGGTTTTGTTCAGAGAAGGGGATTCAATACTAATTAGTGCCTTTATACCTTATTTAACAACCAAGAGGACAACAATGCGATAAGTCACTAGATTCGCAGATTTTCATAATAACAAGCAGGTCTATAAATTATCATTACTCTGTAATCCCCTATTATGCTACTACCTTGAAGTTTCGCTTGAGTTATTTCTTGTAGTGAGGCAAGCCGACATATCCCCCTCCTCCCCCGTCCCGCATTCCATCTTTACTTTATAGTCTCATAGTCCCACTTCTCCACGAGGTTAGTATTGGAATCATTTTCGTGGGAGAAACTTGCAATTACCGCAATTTTACTCAACAGACTATTACGCTTTGGCACGGTCAGCTACATTGAAAGAGTGCCATTAGATTTTGATTTCACATATCATGAAACCATCCCTTATTGGTCCTCATGGTGCTTGTCTGTTATAGTAGCATTCAGTATTTTTTGATAATCTTCCGCAATATTTTCGATCAAAGATAAAAATGAATTTCAAATACACTGACCTGCTCTAGCCAACAGTAGCCTTGCTTCGTCCAGAGAAGAATCCCTCACACCAATAGCCTTCAAATGACCTCGAATGTCTTTGTCACATTTTCGAATTAAAACACATTGAACATGAGCGGGATTCGTAACACTAGGGCCGCACGTGCCACCAACGATTTCAGAGTAACTGCAGGTGGCCATTTTTTATTTGTTATTGTCATGTGATACCATACTCGAGGAT
>OZ026599.1:5176629-5204129 GCA_964020085.1 Micromussa lordhowensis
GATTTTACCGTAATTTAAAAGCTGTTTATTGAGATATAAATATGAGCACTTCCGATCAAATTACGCTTCCCCATACTCGTGGCGATAGGGAGTTTAAGAAGCAACGACGCCGACGCCGAGTGTATATCAATTTGTATTTCACCTAGGAATCTTGCGATACTCTTAAAGCATTTACTTTGTTACTCTTTGTCAAATAATATTATTTGGAAACAAAACTGAGAATATTAGACTTCGTAACAACAATTTTTGAAATTGCGCAGGGCAGTAGGTTTTTACAGACTTCTCTCGGCACAATTTTGTGTGAATTCTGTACTGAGGTGATTCAATTTTCTTCTGCCCGATTTTCAAGGTTGCTTTAAACAGACAAGACAGGGACAATAGAGATTGTCCACTAAAATCGAAGACAAATTATGCTCATGGTGTGCTTGCGTTGCATATCAGAGTCAAAAGGCTGTAAGCAACATAACAGAGAGCTGTAGTGAGAAACATATTTGCAGAACAAAGAAAAGTGTGTTTATTTGACAACCATTGAAATATTTGTAAACAAGCAGTAGAACAATTACAGTTAGCAGTGTAAAATATTTCCGTGTCGCTCATGAACCAAACAGTATCTTAAGAAATTTGAGACAAGTCTTTTCTTAAATATGTAGTTTTGTCTTAACGATAAATAGGGTTTTTTCCTGATTTCAAAAAATGTAACAAAGGAATTTTTAGGCCTTACAAGACGTTTATGACATCAAAACAGGTTTGACAAGTTTACAGATATTCTTGCAATCAATAAAGATTCAAGCGATTCCAGTAAGCAACAGAAAAGCAAGCAGCAGGGGTGGCTCCATTTATGCTGTGAGGGCCAGGCTCCCAAGCACGCCAAGGATAAAAGTGCTTAGGTAACCGCTGACCTGGGTCGAACTTCCTTGGAGACCCGTCCCTAAATAGGAAAAAAGAAAACGAAAATCAGACATGGAAAATTTTGTGACTCATCTTAACTCTTTAAGGTGACTTGGGAGAATTCACAAGATTTTTGAGCTATTTTTGAGCTATGTTTTTGTAAAAAACAAAAAAAAACTTCTTAGTCGACGGGTCTGGCCTATGTTATGGACGCGTGAATGGATGATTGAGTGGATGAGTGAGTGAGAGATCTGTGTATGTCACACCAATCAGATTGGGGCTACTATAAACAACCAATCAAAATAGCACTTGTTAAGGTGAAGGAGATTTCATCCTGATTTTAGAACGGCCATCTTTGTTTTTCTACAAACAGAAACATGTATTCTTGTATTGGCCTTATTCTGACATTTCCAATCCTTCGTTTCCTATTGTTGAGCCCAGGACTTTGTGGATGGGTTTCAAAAGAGTTCAGAATTCGATCATCAGCCGAAGAGTCATAGTCTTTAGCACACACTAACATGTCATCAAGGCTTTGCCCGTGGGCTTTGCTTTCGCATTACGTGAAATTACGAATGAAATGAGTTTTAGCCGCCCGGTAATTTGATAAATTCTCGCATAGGAAAGATTGTTTCTAGTGCCAAATGCACGATTGGAATGGTGAAGGGGCTTTTGTCCGTGATGGTATTCGCCAGGCTACCATCGATATCATTTGCATCAGGTGCAGTTCACAAAAAAGAATACAATCATTTATCAGTTTATGTTTACGCAACAAGTTTCAATTAAGTAGCGCTATTCAGCTGACTATTCACGGAGTAATACTGTCTTCTCGTTGAAACGTTCCTTCGAATCAATACTGAGACACTCATTTGAAGTGGTTTTCTCTGTCAAAACCAAAGAAATTACGGACGGCTAGTTATGAATGAAAACACTGCTGAGTTTTGAAATTTGTTTTTGTTGCCGATAAATGTAGCATGATATTTTTATTTGTTAGTTTCAAGTGGTAACTCAGTGACTCTTCTTCACACGGCCAGAATAAACAAACAAGAAGCCAATCTAGCGGCAAGTCCAGAAACTTTAACTTGATATAAACTAATGGAACTTGACATGAATCTCTTTTCTAAGTGTCTTCAGCGAAATTTTAATATTCTACTAACTTAAATAATATGTCTGCATTTTTATTTCGCAAACATTTTTCCGTTATTTTTGGGAGCAAAGAATGTATTCAAAGTATCTTTTCATTGCTTAGTCTCAAATCTCAAGGACCGTAATTTGCATAATTTGTTCCACGGCCTCTTAAGAAGTATATGTTTGTTTAGTTTAATAGTTGTTAGTTCCAGTTTGGTTTAATATTCACATTTTTTTATTTTTGCATGTTGCCTTTGGCATTCATTTGGTAAGTTCTACTTGTCGCTGGTGTCTTGCAAAGAACGATAATATTAGCTTTCTCACTTGATTTGGATAGCTTTATCCCTTGGGATATGGGGCTAAACAACATAAATTTTAACCTTTTGTCGTTAAATACTCGCGGAATTCGCACTATTGATAAAAGGAAGGCTTTTTTCAATTGGTTGGTAAAATCCTCCGCGGATATATGTTTCCTTCAAGTACTCCAGAAATGGAAAATATTTGGAAAAAACAATGGAAAGGTGACTTGTTCTTTTCCCATGGAACTGGTCATAGCAGAGAAGTTCTCGTTCTTGTAAAGACCAGTTAGACTTCAAATTGCAATCGATTAAGGTTGATTCGCAAGGTCGCTACATTCTTCTCGAGGCTATAATCCAGGATTCACCTTTTTTACTTTTAAACATCTATGCGCCGAACAAATGTTCTGAACAGTGCGATTTTTTCAAAACAATTTCTGAGGAGCTAAATGGTTCGTTTACTCTCACGGACTTTTCTGTGATCGTTGGTGGAGATTTCAATGTGATTTTTGATAACGATTTGGACGGGAGCGGCGGTCTTAAGAAAACGAAAGACTCGGTCAAGCTTTTAGAAGATATTTGTTTGGAGCATGATTTGATAGATATTTAGCGTGTCCGGCATCCCAAAGAGAAACGTTTTACGTGGCGTCAAAAACCTCCAATTATTCAAAGACGATTAGACTTCTGCTTGATAAGTGACGGTTTACAAGATGATGTTGTTTTGGTTGATGAAAAACCATCCATTAAATCGGATCACTCGGGCGATAACATTACTAATTAATAGTGGGGATGATAGTAAGCGCGGTCCAAGTTTTTGGAAATTTAATTCTATACCTTAGAGAATGATAGTAATTATCGCGATCTTCTTGATGAAAATATTAAAAATTGGCTGGAAGAATTTAAAGAGGTTTTTGATAAGCGGGTTCTTTGGGATTTATTAAAATACCAAATTTGACAGCTAACTATGAATTATAGCAAAAAAAGCTCAGAGTAGGAAAGCTAAGGTAAAAGAGTTGAAAGAAAGATTAGAGAACTGTACCAAAAACTGCGAAAATGACCCGTCGAAAGAAAATTTTGAAGAGCTAGAATGTTTACAAACAGAATACGATGATCTTTATGATTATATTACTCAGGGTACAATTGTTCGTTCCCGTGGAAATTAGTATGAAAAAGATGAAAAAATAACAGGTATTTCTAACAGTTAGAAAAATCAAATAAGAAAAAAAGCTGTGTACGGAATATTGTTACAAGTGACGGAACAATTACAACTAATCCCAAAACAATCATGAATAAACTGGAATCATTTTTCTCCAATCTCTATAGTGAGAAAAATAGCGATCATTCATCATCTTTTTTAGACGACCTAAAAGGAGTTCCAACTTTAACTGAAGAGTTACGAGCCGTATGCGAAGGAAAGATTGAGTACAATGAATGCTTAAAAGTCCTACAATCCTTTCGAAAAAAATAAAACTCCTGGCAACGATGAACTAACAATTGAATTTTAGGTGGCCTTTGTTTTTGGTTGGAAAACATTTAGTAGATTGCGTAAACTATTCTTTCGAGTATGGAGAACTTTCCAATTCTCAAAAAACAGACTATAAGTACGCTAATTGAAAAAAAGGAAGGGATAAAAGATTAATTGAAAATTGGCGACCTATATCGCTAATAAATGTCGATACCAAAATAATTTCTAAAGTTTTGGCAAACCGTCTGTAAAAGTTTTGCCTCATTCAATTCACTCTAATCAAAATGCATTCGTTAAAAGTAGGTCAATTTTTGATGCAGTTAGATCAATCCACCGTAGGAAAAAAGATGGCGGCTGTACATTTTACCACAATACCTGGCGAAACTAACACAGCGTATTAGACACAAGGAAAGCAAATTTTTACAATATTTGTCCCTGTACTAAGGAAATTGTGTATCGTAGGTTTGAAGATTTTATAACCCTTCTGTACCTTTTTATGAACGTTTTTAAAGTTTTCGTGCGCTAAGAACTCTGGGTAAATGTACCAGTCGCCATCTTTTTTCCTACGTAGGATTGAGGATATTGTAGACTACTCTAAACGAAATGAGTGGTCGGGAATTTTGGTAGCAATCGACTTTGAGAAAGCGTTTGATACACTGAATTTCAATTTTTTAATTAGAGCTCTGCATAAATTTAATTTTGGCCCTTCTTTCCCACTTTCCAAAACACAATCTTTGCAAAATTATCAAAATTTTGGGAATATATTTTGGCTATGACGTAAAACAAAGGGACAACCTCAATTTTAGAGAAACTTTAAAAAGTATAAAAAGATCAATCAATCTCTGGAAATGAAGAGGACTATCCCTGATAGGAAGAGTACAAATAGTCAAAACTTTCGCTATCTCAAAGTTTATGTTCAGAGCATCGGTTATACCGACGTCCAAGGAACTAATTAAGAAGGTGAACTCGATTCATTACTGCTTTATCTGGAACGGGAAAGATAAAGTGAGGCGCTATGCACTAATCTCAGACATTGAAATGGGTGGACTCAAGATGCTAGACATTGACACGATGATAAGTGCAAAACGAGTGACATGTTTAAAGAAATTTTTGGAAGATTACCAAAGTACTTGGATAACAACAATTCAAGATAAGTTTCTTTCACCAGTTGGAGGACGTCTTGTAAGTTGTTATCGAGAAATTATGAATGAGCTTATCTGGAATAACCTATTTCTCTGTCAGGACAAAAAATCAATGTACAGAAGGGACGTAGTAAATTTAGGTTTTGTAAAGGTAGGAGATTTAATCTCGACAAACAATTTCTTCTCGTACGGTAATACCCCACTGGTAAATCCCGAAAAAAGTTTTTTTCTCATGAGTTGAATTCCTTCAGAATGGCGTTCTATTCTGAAAGCTTCTACTGATTTGAAGGTGGTCGGGGTCGGGGTCGGGGTCGGGGTCGGGGTCGGGGTCGGGGTCGGGGTCGGGGTCGGGGTCGGGGTCGGGGTCGGGGTCGGGGTCGGGGTCGGGGTCGGGGTCGGGGTCGGGGTCGGGGTCGGGGTCGGAGTCGGAGTCGGAGTCGGAGTCGGAGTCGGAGTCGGAGTCGGGGTCGGGATCGAGGTAGGGGTCGGGAAGGGGCCGAGGCCGGGTTCGGGGCAGGGTAAACTCCACCAAAGGCAATTACGATGGCAAGGGGTCCTAGAGCTCACAGTGATACATGGTGCAGTGAATTTCAAAAGCTTTTATCCAGTATACATACAAGTGAATATCAAAACAACACATTCGCAGAATAATTAAGAAACATGTGTTCGTCTATAGTCTTCAAATTCCTTCAAGGTGCAAATCATGGATTATTTCATTAAAAGCTTACCCTTTATGCATGCTCCATCCTTGTTGACGTATCCCTGTTCACACACGCAAGAGTATCCCTCTTGTACGTTCACACATTTTTCGCCGGGAACGCATGCATCACCAATTTCAGAGCATTCATCCACATCTAAGATGAAAATCAGAGTAATTAACAGTTATTCCCTGAATGCAGGCTGGATATGAGGGCCGGCCGAGTTGGCTATAACCAATCTCATACCAAAAAAGCACGAACGGAATAGCTGTTTATTAAATTTCGCTTCCCAGGAATTTTAGCTTCGGAATGTTTGCTTTCCGCACAAATTGTTCAGCGTGATATCTAGCGCATTCAGTTTCCATATAAGGTCGCACGGTATATGAGCTGATAACCGAGATTGAGTGAACCAATCAGAACTCAAGAAACGCAATATCCGAGGTTGAAAATGTTTATAAAGAGGGTTTCACTCACAGGTGATCATCAGTCACACATAGTTATTGGAACAGAAGAGGGTGTTCACATAAGAAAAGAGTTCAACTCCCACAGGATTGGGTTGGGACAAACGACAACGAGAAATGACCAAGTTCAGAAATTATGACACGACGGCTAATTTTTGGTATTTTATCTTGGAATTGATCGCTGGGGTTACATTTTTGGTTTGAGTAGCGTTTCGGCTTACTAAACAGTTTTAGATAGTTGTGAAATTCAAAGGTAAAATATAACTCATTTTTTTCTCCGACCGACCGTCGTCCTTGGCGTCGCCGTCGTCATTGCTGAAGATCTCTATTACGATACAGAAGTTATTGATTCGAGCCACGCAGTGTCCGTTTTTTTTTCTTCTTGTATACCTTTGTATACATTTGACACTTCTCTTCATAGGATGCTTCATTTTTTTTGTTTCGTGCTTTCAGAAACGAAACGGTGTTGTTTTTACTTCAGGGGTGGACTATGTACATTGTGGAGGTAATATCCAATCAGAGTAAAGTTCGTATTGTTAATGTAAATACGTTGGGAAGATACGGTCCATCACAACAAAATGTGGCATTTACAACATTTCTTGTTATTATATTATTTCTTGTTATTATTAAAAAACTACGATCTGGACTTCTAATCGGATAGTGATAATCAAAAGGAAATATATTTTCGAGCTAGAGACACCACCACAACATACCATTTCTCCGCCAAAGCGATATTTTAAGTCGATGGAAGCAGTTAGTTTTGTTTACTTCAACAAAGAAATGGTAATGTTTTCCGTTTCAGTGGTATTTATTATATAAGAATATAATATAAGAACTTTATTTAACGAGGGTAAAGCACATTGATTACTGGTCACCCCAAAAATTTTTTTTCGCTAAAACAATAAAGCTTATTTTGTGGAGTAATGTGCCGCAAAAATTTTTCGATTTGGTTAAATCTTTGATTTTCTATGACTCGTCAAAGTACGTCAAAATGCCGCCATTTTGGTTCACGACCGAGTTTAACGGGGAATGGGTCGAGGGCCGGATGTGACGTCAAATCGAGAACACGATGATTCTGAGATTCGCATATTTACTTGTTTCTGTGGGAAAGGCCGGAAAAATTGTTCGAAAAAAATGCTAGCCAGGTGCGCTGTATTGTCATGTAGCAACACAACAAACTTACAGGAGATACTCCGCTACATGCCATACCGTTTTATGGATGAAGAGAAGAAACGTACAAAGGGATGGCTCAATTAAACGTGCAAAAGTGATAGCCGTGTAAGTGTTCGGTGATCTGTTCTATAAAGCATTTAATTCAAACCAGATGATCTCGCTCGATGCCTGGATTTTCAGAGAGAGGAAGGGATTTTGCTGACTCAGTGGCTTTGGAATAACCGCTTGTCCATCGAGTCATGCTGCCGTTGTTGCATCTGATCTGAGAAACAACAGCAGTCAGTCGGCACCAACACACCAACCACATGAGGAACTCTGTAGCTCGTAGAGGAGCAATAGTTTGGAATACGTTGGTTCCTCAACTTAATGAAGACATAGACAATGTTAAGAAATACGCGATTATGGCTAGACGATCAAAGACTCTGTTACACCTAGATTTTGACTGCATCTCCCCTCAAACATTAACCAGAAGGGAAGAAGATTTTAAGTATAATTAGTGTTAATAATTAGTCGATACTGGAGTACCACCTTGTATTTTAGAATCTTAGTCTTTATCGTTTTAGACTTGTAATTAGTGAGTAGCTATATGATTTTAGCTGGTGTATATCCTATTTATTTTTTAATTTATTAGTTATCTTACTTAATTATTTAGACACGACCCCACAAGCGAAGCGTCGCTTTAAATTTTTATCGTGTATAAATAAAGATTATTGATTGATTGAGCTGACAGATAGTTTTGTATTTGCCCGCTACTAATCTTAAAACTCCATTTCTGAAGCCATACAGGTTTAATTCCTGGAAATTCAGTAACACACTTTAAGATAACATCAGCACCAATATCTTCAAGAACAAGATCATTCTTCTTTGAGTCTTGACAACCTTCTAACTCACTTTAATACAATAATAACAACAATAACATTCGCTGATGTTTTGAAGGGAAGCGACGCTACAATTTCCACACTCGCACGAAAAGAACACAAGCATTGTGTCATGGGATAATCATTTTGATCTACTTTGAACGCATGAAGTTAAAATAATTTGAGAAAGTAAAGGGACTTGACTTTTATTTATACGAAAGTATGTTAATGCGAGATCGAAGAATGCGCGAAAATAGTAAATACGCGCCACGCGCTACAGTCTTACTAGTATCACTCTTTGACTTCTACATATCATTGCCTTCGGGTCTGTCCATCAGAACTCGTTCGAGTTCTTTGTCAGCATCCACCTCATTTGGCTGTCCATTCTTCGTTGGCCAGAGAGTTGTCAGCATATAAATCAGCTCGGTCGTCATCGTTTAACTATTCACTTTGCGTTGTTGATAAGTGCGAGTCGTCATTCTCTTCAGCGATATAATAAATTTCGGAGTCTTCTGAGTCAAAGCTCATTTCAGAACCCGACGAAGTAGAAGATATTGTTGATAAAAACAGAAATCTGTCGACTGTGGAGCCCCAGCGAAAAACTTATGCGGCAAAAAGGCTTCTACGCTCGCACAGAGTAAAAGGCCCGACTGGGACAGCCGAAGCTTTCGTTCTCGAAGTGACGTCACGGCCTTACTCTCCCCAGATTCCCCATGCTCGGTCGTGAACCATACGAAACTCGGTTTCAAAGGGGCACAGAAATTCGAGGATTTAACCAAATCGAAAAATTTTTGCGGCACATTACTCCACAAAATAAGCTTTATTGTTTTAGCGAAAAAACATTTTTGGGGTTAGGTGCACTTTAACGAGGGTGAAGCACATTGATTACTGGTCACCCAGTAGTTTTCATAATGGCCCTCCTACAAATTAAAATAACAAGGCATCAATTTATTAATCAACTACCTATGTGATCCACCAACTAAATTTAAATAATGATCTACTAATATTACAATATTGATTAATTAACTACTAATAAAACTAAAAAGTTTTACCAATCTTAAAATGATCAATAAAAGAATTCCTACTATTGACATAGTAAGTATCAATGTTATCAGGGTAACGCTTGTAATTCATAAGGTAAACTAACTTGTTGAGATAAAATTTAATTTCGTGACATGGAGACAAAAGAAATTTCATACGGATTTCATACGGTTAGAAATAATTGGCGACCCAAATGGCTCTAAGTCACACTGAAACGACGCATTCTAGAGAAACGCATATTTCTGGTTTCCATGAAAACACCGAAAGCATTTCTATTTCAGCTTCTTTGTATTCAAGCAAAAATGGAGGAATAATTGCACAACTGTCATCAAGAAGAGGTCATTTTAGAAAAGAAATATATACTGCGTCACTGACATCAAAACATAGAATGCTGCATTCATTCGAATCAAGCGCTGCCTGACACAGAAATTGAAAAATTATGCCTAAAATGCTTTTGTCTCTTACCGTTATTTAGCTCACACATAACACTTTGAATCTGCTGTGCCGCCGGCTTCTCGAAGCTTTTTCTACCCTATTTATGACCTAACCCTTAACTTAATACCCTGTCTCAGGTATTTTTAATGGCTTTAGTTTCTGGTCTTATCTATTCTTCTAGAAAGCATACCTAAAGAGGAGTGCAAAATCATACCCAGTTTAAGACCAAAATGACCAAAATCGATACTCTATTTCTAACCAAAATGTCTTAAGAAACCATACCCCTTGAGGCTGGATGACATATGTATGGCGGTCGAAACAAGGGACTGTCCCCTAGGAATGTGGCGCATTAGCAAATATTCTCCCTCGTCTCGGGACTTCTCATGCACAAGATATCAAAACCCCAGCCTTTCTCATCTTTTTCGAAACGAAACACTACATTGTATTTCTTGTTGCACCTGCATTCGCTTAAGAAACAGTTGAGAAAAATTAACTGCTCATCTCACTTTGAAAAAGAATGCCGGTTTACTTAGAGCTTAACTGTCCGCCCAATTACTTATGGGATTGTTTGGCAGGAAACACTACACCATTTCCTTCCAGAGACTTAATCGCCTTGAAAATAGGGCCAACCTACTTGCATTTCTCGTTGCGAACTGTCGGAAAGTATTTCTTTACATGCTAAAATTTGCAGTAGCTAAAACAGTGAAAAGAGATCATTAAAGTGAAAGCATTTGTCTTAATTCACTTACCCTCGCAAACACCATTGTCATTCATTCTATATCCATCACTGCATTCGCAGTCGTAGTTGCCTTCGTAGTTAACGCAGACAGAGTTCGCTGGACAAGTTCCTGGATCACTGCATTCGTCAGCGTCTGCATCAACAAAAAGAAAAATACTGTCTTTATATCCAGTAAAAAGCCGCTTGTGAGAGCTTAGTGGTTAAGGAATGGAACCTCCTGGCAGAAATTATAATCCCAAAATTATGATTTTCGAAAACAATCAAAATAAGAATGTGGCTCTAGAATGTAAAGAATCTGTAAGATATCTAGGTGTAATAATTGACAAAACCCTTTCTTGGAAACATCACATTGACCATGTAGCTATTAAAATAAGCCAAACTCTAGGTACGGCATTTTCTTCCATGACATACTCTCTTAACCATTTATAGATCCCTAGTTACGCCTTACTTAAGTTATGGCCTGATGGCTTGGGACCAAGCATATAAATCACACCTTGGAAAGCATCGCAAGCTCCAAAAGCGAGCTCTTCGCTTCATCTATTTTTCTGAGCGAAATCAGCATGCGATTCCTTTATCGATGCCGGTGTTTTACCGTGAACATTTTTGCATTATGATCTCTTAGCTCACCTTATGTTTGAAAAAGGACACAGAAATGCTCCTGGGAACATTCAAGATCTCTTTCATTACATTTCTAAGATTCATTCTTATAATACTCGATCCTCTGTTTCAAACAATTTTTATACACAAAGCTCCACACTCTCGATTCAAGTGAACTCATTCTCTAGAATCGGAACTAAAATTTGGAATGAAATGCCTATGTCTTGAAGAAAACTTCCAAAAAATGCTTTTAAGAGGAAAATAAAACAAACACTTTTTGAAATTCTAGCTTCAGAAGACTGTTATATTGATCTTCCAGTATTCATTCAAACAGTAAAGCTGGATTTCTTTTCCCGTCTTAGCATGTATTTATTAATTTTCAATAATATCATATTAGTGTATTTCTAGTTCTTCGTCGTAACCGTTGTCAATTACTATTTGTAATACCGTTAGTTTATTAGTGGTCTCTGTAGCCTCTCTTTATAATTTCTTTTAATTACTTTTTGTAATACCGTTACTTTATTAGTGGTTTCTAGTCATTGTTGTTAATTTCAGTCTCTTTAATTCTCTTCCTGTTTTCACTTGTTTTTAGTTTGTGCCTGGTTGTACATGTATATCAATAATTTGTAAACATGACCCGCCTAGACTAGCGTTGCTAGCTGTCGGCATAGCTTAATTGTAATTGTAATTTAAAAGCAAAATAAAACGTATGTATGTATGTTTGTATGAAATCTGCCAGTCAATAACCCAAAAATATATGAACCTGTTTAGCCAAGCAAGATCAAGCCGGTTCTTATATGTGTTTAACAGTTAAATTATGATAAACATTACAACATAGGGGTGTGATTTACAGTTGTACAATGGTATTGAAGTGATAGCCAATAATTTATGGCTCTACCTTCCCTCACCCCTCCCCACAATAAGAAGGTGTTCACACTACATAACACATGCTGTTTTCAGCTCTCAGTATAAATATGTTAGAGACCTGCATCTTTGGCGTACCAAAACAGAAAAAGAGTAACAAGATAAACCAATGGTTGCACGAAAGGCTAAGGAAAATGTAGGCAAAAAAAACAGAGTTTCTTTCCAAGAGAAAGCCCAAGTCAACGCAGATATGTGTCTAGTTTTCTTTTAGAAAGTGAAGGAGAAATATAGTAACAGAAAACCTCACCGAAAAAATACAAAACTGAAATCAAAATTCTCAGAATTCTCTCTTAACAATGGCAGACCCATTCTTCCGAAAACTCTCTACGTCTTCAGGAGCCCATCACTAGGAGCTTACAACTCCAATACTAAGCCTATGTCACGGCATTTTTACAGACCGGTCTATTTTTAGGCTTCTTTTCCCGCCAAATAGGTCAGTTCCGTTCTACACGAGCGCGCATCGGTAAGGCAAACAATAACAGCTGTTCCTTTTAATCTTCCAGTTAAAATGCCGAAGTCAATTAAAGAGTCAAGTACGTGCTTATGATTTCTCACTGTTGTCCCAGCGGGTGTCTGAATTCGCGGTAAATTCGAGCTAAAAAAAGATAGGTCTGTGAAAACGCCGTGACAGGAATATGGGGTAGTTGCTGGCTCCTAGTAATGGGCTCCTGACGTCTTTTAGTAAAGGTCCACCGCGGAGGGTATGTGCATCTTTTGTATGTACTTTAAGCGTATTATACATAGTATTTGTCCTTTTTAGAGCCGCATGATCTTCGTGTCTTTTGCCATTACAAAATGCCATGTGCTTGTCGCATGTGGCATGGTACGCATGCGCATGACCTCGCGCTTGCGTGTTGAAGACTTGATTGCGATTTGCGACTGATTGAAAAAAAAAATAAGCCGAAGTAAGGGACTGTCCCCTAGCTACATTTCGAAGTGTGTTGACTGTAGTAACTGATATATGTTTAGAAAACCTAAATTAAATAGCCCTTTTCCTTTTACAATAGGTTCTTTACACCTAGTCGAAGCGAAAAACCCCAGGTTTTGGCAACGGAGCGGATCTGTGCTGCGCAAAGTGGTGCATTAGTGAAAATCGCAATCGCTCCGGGACTTCTCATGTAGAAGATATAAAAACCCCAGCCTTACGGCCCTAATAATGAAAAAGTATACTTCTAAAAAGCATACCTAAACCCAAGTGCAAAAACAATACCAAGTTTAAGACCAAAATGACCAAAATCGATACTCTATTTCTGACCAAAATGTCTTTAAAAACAACATCCTTAAGGCTGGACATATGTATAGCCGAAGCAAGGGACTGTCCCCTAGCAATGTGGCGCATTAGCACAAATCCCCGTCGATTCGGGACTTCTTATGCATAAGACATCAAAACCCCAGCCTTTCTAATCTTTTTCCAAAAACGAAACACTATTTCCTTCTGGGAAATAGGTTCTTGTTGCACCTGCATTCGCTTACGAAACAGTTGAGAAAAATTAATTGCTGATCTCACTTTTAAAAATAAAGTCGGTCTACTTAGAGTTTAAGTGTCCGCCCAGGTACTTATGGGATTGTTTGGCTGGAAACACTACACCATTTGCCTCCAGATACTTAATCTTGTTGACAATAGAGCCAAGCTACTTGCATTCCTCATTGCGAACTCTCGGAAAGTATTTCTTTAAATTCTAATTCAATAATTTTCAGTAGCTAAAACAGTGAAAAGAGATCATTAAAGTGAAAGCATTTATCTTTATTTACTTACCCTCGCAAATACCACTGCCGTTCTTTCTATATCCATCACTGCAATCGCAGTCGTAGCTGCCTTCGGCGTTAACGCAGACAGAGTTCGCTGGACAAGTTCCTGGATCATTGCATTCGTCATCGTCTGCATCAACAGAAAGAAAATATGGTCTTTATATACAGTAAAAAGCCGCTTGTGAGAGCTTAGTGGTTTAGGAATGGAACCTCTTGGCAGAAATTATCATCCCAAAATTATGATTTTCGAAAACAATCAAAATAAGAATGTGGCTCTAGAATGTAAAGAATCTGTAAGATATCTAGGTGTAATAATTGACAACAACCTTTCTTGGAAATATCACATTGACCATGTAGCTAATATATAGATTTAGGCCAGCCTAAAAGCGTAGCTCCTGGGCCGGGTTGTTCAGAGCCCGATCAAACTAGCCGAGGATAAAGTAGAATTTTGATTTGAGTTTTGTAACTTTGCGGTGAGATTTTCTGTATATTGTTTTTGTGTTTTGAATTTTAATGAAAGCAAAATACGCAAAACAAAAGCAGTGAAAAAACTTTGTAAAAAAGAAAAGGTTATAATTCGGTTAAATTTTAATCCTGGGTTAGCGTTAACCGGCTTCCTACCAACCCTACGCTGTTTACAGCAAGTTAATCCTGACATGAGCCCGCGATCTGATCGAAAAAAGCAGCACTTGGGCAGCGGTCAACTTTAAAAAAACACGTGACCTCGATGAGCCCTGAACTTGAGCCCGCGATATGGTCACGTGATACTGGTCAGCGGATTCCTTGTTTTGACAGGTGTCAATTGACTGCAACATGGATGTCCAAAGGACGCTTTAAACCAAGGGTACATGTGCTCTGTCAACCTACAAGGAAAGCCCGCGAAAACTGAAGCCTCGTTTTGGTTTACGTGTCAATTGTGGCCGCCATGTTGCGCGACTCCACCACCGTCGTCGTCGTCGTCGTCGTCGTCGTCGTGCGTATGCACCCACGAGCAATACCGCTAGCCATGATACACATGAGAAAATCAGTTCATGGGTTCCCTTCAGTTTCCTAATATGGGTATGGGGCTCCGCTCGGCGGCCTTCGGCCGCTGGAGCTCCGCTATTAAAATAAACCAAACTCTAGGTACGGCATTTTCTTCCATGACATACTCTCTTAACCATTTATAGATCCCTAGTTACGCTTTACTTAAGTTATGGCCTGATGGCTTGGGGCCAAGCATATAAATCACACCTTGGAAAGCTTCGCAAGCTCAAAAAGCGAGCTCTTCGCTTCATCTATTTTTCTGAGCGAAATCAGCATGCGATTCCCTTATTTATCGATGCCGGTGTTTTACCGTGAAAATTTTTGCATTATGATCTCTTCGCTAACCTTATGTTTGAAAAAGGACACAGAAATGCTCCTGGGAACATTCAAGATCTCTTTCATTACATTTCTAAGATTCATTCTTATAATACTCGATCCTCTGTTTCAAACAATTTTTATACACAAAGCTCCAGACTCTCGATTCAAGTAAACTCATTCTCTAGAATCGGAACTAAAATTTGGAATGAAATGCCTATGTCTTCAAGAAAACTTCCAAAAAATGCTTTTAAGAGGAAAATAAAACAAATACTTTTTGAAATTCTAGCTTCAGAAGACTGTTATATTGATCTTCCAGTAATCATTCAAACAGTAAAGCTGAATTTCTTTTCCTCTTAGCATGTATTTATTAATTTTCAATAATATCATATTAGTCTATTTCTAGTTCTTCGTCGTAACCGTTGTCAATTACTATTTGTAATACCGTTAGTTTATTAGTGGTCTCTGTAGCCTCTCTTTATAATTTCTTTTAATTACTTTTTGTTATACCGTTACTTTATTAGTGGTTTCTAGTCATTGTTGTTAATTTCAGTCTCTTTAATTCTCTTGCTGTTTTCACTTGTTTTTAGTTTGTGCCTAGTTGTACATGTATATTAATAATTTGTAAACATGACCCGCCTAGACTAGCGTTGCTACCTGTGGGCATAGCTTAATTGTAATTTTAATTTAAAAGCAAAATAAAACGTATGTATGTATGTTTGTATGAAATCTGCCAGTCAATAAGCCAAAAATATATGAACCTGTTTAGCCAAGCAAGATCAAGCAGGTTCTTATATGTGTTTAACAGTTAAATTATGATAAACATTATAACATAGGGGTGTGATTTACAGTTGTACAATGGTATTGAAGTGATAGCCAATAATTTATGGCTCTACCTTCCCTCACCCCCTTCCCCCCCCCCCCCCACAACAAGAGGGTGTTCACACTACGTAACACATGCTGTTTTCAGCCCTCAGTATAAATATGTTAGAGACCTGCATCTTTGGCGTACCAAAACAGAAAAAGAGTAACAAGATAAACCAATGGTTGCACGAAAGGCTAAGGAAAATGTAGGCACAAAAAACAGAGTTTCTTTCCAAGAGAAAGCCCAAGTCAACGCAGATATGTGTCTAGTTTTCTTTTAAAAAGTGAAGGAGAAATATAGGAACAGAAAACCTCACCGAAAAAATACAAAACTGAAATCAAAATTCTCAAAATTCTCTCTTAACAATGGCAGACACATTCTTCCGAAAACTCTCTACGTCTTCAGGAGCCCATCACTGGGAGCTTGCAACTCCAATACTAGGCCTATGTCACGGAATTTTTACAGACCGGTCTATTTTTAGGCTTCTTTTCCCGCCAAATAGGTCAGTTCCGTTCTACACGAGCGCGCATCGGTAAGGGAAACAATGGCGGCTGTTCCTTTGAATCTTCCAGTTAAAATGCCGACGTCAATTAAAGAATCAAGTACGTGCTTATGATTTCTCACTGTTGTCCCAGCGGGGGTCTGAATTCGCGGTAAATTCGAGCTAAAAATAGACAGGTCTCTGAAAACGCCGTGACAGGAATATGGGGTAGTTGCTGGCTCCTAGTGATAGGCTCCCGACGTCTTTTAGTGTAGGTCCACCGCAGAGGGTATGTGCATCTTTTGTATGTACTTTAAAGTAATATATATATAGTATTTGTCCTTATTAGAGCCGCATGATCTTCGTGTCTTTTGCCATTACAAAAATGCCATATGCTTGTCGCATGTGGCATGGTACGCATGTGCATGACCTCGCGCTTGCGTGTTGACGACTTGATTGCGATTTGCGACTGATTGAAAAAAAAAATAAGCCGAAGTAAGGGACTGTCCCCTAGCTACATTTCGAAGTGTGTTGACTGTAGTAACTGATATATGTTTAGAAAACCTAAATTAAATAGCCCTTTCCCTTTTAGAATAGGTTCTTTACACCTAGTCGGAGCGAAAAACCCCAGGTTTTGGCAACTGAGCGGATCTGTCCTGCGCAAAGTGGTGCATTAGTGAAAATCGCAATCGCTCCGGGACTTCTCATGTAGAAGATATAAAAACCCCAGCCTTACGGCCCTAATAATGAAAAAGTATACTTCTAAAAAGCATACCTAAACCCAAGTGCAAAAACAATACCAAGTTTAAGACCAAAATGACCAAAATCGATACTCTATTTCTGACCAAAATGTCTTTAAAAACAACATCCTTAAGGCTGGACATATGTATAGCCGAAGCAAGGGACTGTCCCCTAGCAATGTGGCGCATTAGCACAAATGCCCCTCGATTCGGGACTTCTTATGCATAAGACATCAAAACCCCAGCTTTCTAATCTTTTTCCAAAAACGAAACACTATTTACTTCTGGGAAATAGGTTCTTGTTGCACTTGCATTCGCTTACGAAACAGTTGAGAAAAATTAATTGCTGATCTCACTTTTAAAAATAAAGTCGGTCTACTTAGAGTTTTAAAGTGTCCGCCCAAGTACTTATGGGATTGTTTGGCTGGAAACACTACACCATTTGCCTCCAGATACTTAATCTTGTTGACAATAGAGCCAAGCTACTTGCATTCCTCATTGCGAACTCTCGGAAAGTATTTCTTTAAATTCTAATTCAATAATTTTCAGTAGCTAAAACAGTGAAAAGAGATCATTAAAGTGAAAGCATTTATCTTTATTTACTTACCCTCGCAAATACCACTGCCGTTCTTTCTATATCCATCACTGCATTCACAGTCGTAGCTGCCTTCGGCGTTAACGCAGACAGAGTTCGCTGGACAAGTTCCTGGATCATTGCATTCGTCATCGTCTGCATCAATAGAAAGAAAATATGGTCTTTATATACAGTAAAAAGCCGCTTGTGAGAGCTAAGTGGTTTAGGAATGTAACCTCTTGGCAGAAATTATCATCCCAAAATTATGATTTTCGAAAACAATCAAAATAAGACTGTGGCTCTAGAATGTAAAGAATCTGTAAGATATCTAGGTGTAATAATTGACAACAACCTTTCTTGGAAACATCACATTGACCATGTAGCTATTAAAATAAACCAAACTCTAGGTACGGCATTTTCTTCCATGACATACTCTCTTAACCATTTATAGATCCCTAGTTACGCTTTACTTAAGTTATGGCCTGATGGCTTGGGGCCAAGCATATAAATCACACCTTGGAAAGCTTCGCAAGCTCCAAAAGCGAGCTCTTCGCTTCATCTAATTTTCTGAGCGAAATCAGCATGCGATTCCCTTATTTATCGATGCCGGTGTTTTACCGTGAAAATTTTTGCATTATAAACTCTTAGCTAACCTTATGTTTGAAAAAAGATACAGAAATGCTCCTGGGAACATTCAAGATCTCTTTCAAGACATTTCTAAGATTCATTCTTAT
This sequence comes from Micromussa lordhowensis, assembly GCA_964020085.1. NCBI lineage: Eukaryota > Metazoa > Cnidaria > Anthozoa > Scleractinia > Lobophylliidae > Micromussa > Micromussa lordhowensis. The sequence goes on from OZ026599.1 coordinate 5,194,955, forward strand.
CATACTCGATCCTCTGTTTCAAACAATTTTTATACACAAAGGAAAATGTAGGCACAAAAAACAGAGTTTCTTTCCAACAGAAAGCCCAAGTCAACTCAGATATGTGTCTAGTTTTCTTTTAAAAAGTAAAGGAAAAATATAGTAACAGAAAACCTCACCGAAAAAATACAAAACTGAAATCAAAATTCTCAAAATTCTCTCTAAACTATGGCAGACCCATTCTTCCGAAAACTCTCTACGTCTTTTAGTGTAGGTCCACCGCAGAGGGTATGTGCATCTTTTGTATGTACTTTAAAAGTATTATATATAGTATTTGTCCTTATTAGATCCACATGATCTTCGTGTCTTTTGCCATTACAAAATGCCATATGCTTGTCGCATGTGGCATGGTACGCATGCGCATGACCTCGCGCTTGCGTGTTGACGACTTGATTGCGATTTGTGACTGATTGAAAAAAAAATAAGCCGAAGTAAGGGACTGTCCCCTAGCTACATTTCGAAGTGTGTTGACTGTAGTAACTGATATATGTTTAGAAAACCTAAATTAAATAGCCCTTTCCCTTTTAGAATAGGTTCTTTACACCTAGTCGGAGCGAAAAACCCCAGGTTTTGGCAACTAAGCGGATCTGTGCTGCGCAAAGTGGTGCATTAGTGAAAATCGCAATCGCTCCGGGACTTCTCATGTAGAAGATATAAAAACCCCAGCCTTACGGCCCTAATAATGAAAAAGTATACTTCTAAAAAGCATACCTAAACCCAAGTGCAAAAACAATACCAAGTTTAAGACCAAAATGACCAAAATCGATACTCTATTTCTGACCAAAATGTCTTTAAAAACAACATCCTTAAGGCTGGACATATGTATAGCCGAAGCAAGGGACTGTCCCCTAGCAATGTGGCGCATTAGCACAAATCCCCCTCGATTCGGGACTTCTTATGCATAAGACATCAAAACCCCAGCTTTCTAATCTTTTTCCAAAAACGAAACACTATTTCCTTCTGGGAAATAGGTTCTTGTTGCACCTGCATTCGCTTACGAAACAGTTGAGAAAAATTAATTGCTGATCTCACTTTTAAAAATAAAGTCGGTCTACTTAGAGTTTAAGTGTCCGCCCAAGTACTTATGGGATTGTTTGGCTGGAAACACTACACCATTTGCCTCCAGATACTTAATCTTGTTGACAATAGAGCCAAGCTACTTGCATTCCTCATTGCGAACTCTCGGAAAGTATTTCTTTAAATTCTAATTCAATAATTTTCAGTAGCTAAAACAGTGAAAAGAGATTATTAAAGTGAAAGCATTTATCTTAATTTACTTACCCTCGCAAATACCACTGCCTTTCTTTCTATATCCATCACTGCATTCGCAGTCGTAGCTGCCTTCGGCGTTAACGCAGACAGAGTTCGCTGGACAAGTTCCTGGATCATTGCATTCGTCATCGTCTGCATCAACAGAAAGAAAATATGGTCTTTATATACAGTAAAAAGCCGCTTGTGAGAGCTTAGTGGTTTAGGAATCGAACCTCCTGGCAGAAATTATCATCCCAAAATTATGATTTTCGAAAACAATCAAAATAAGACTGTGGCTCTAGAATGTAAAGAATGTGTAAGATATCTAGGTGAAATAATTGACCACAACCTTTCTTGGAAACATCACATTGGCCATGTAGCTATTAAAATAAACCAAACTCTAGGTACGGCATTTTCTTCCATGACATACTCTCTTAACCATTTATAGATCCCTAGTAACGCTTTACTTAAGTTATGGCCTGATGGCTTGGGGCCAAGCATATCAATCACACCTTGGAAAGCTTCGCAAGCTCCAAAAGCGAGCTCTTCGCTTCATCTATTTTTCTGAGCGAAATCAGCATGCGATTCCCTTATTTATCGATGCCGGTGTTTTACCGTTAAAATTTTTGCATTATGATCTCTTAGCTAACCTTATGTTTGAAAAAAGACACAGAAATGCTCCTGGGAACATTCAAGATCTCTTTCAAGACATTTCTAAGATTCATTCTTATAATACTCGATCCTCTGTTTCAAACAATTTTTATACACAAAGCTCCAGACTCTTGATTCAAGTGAGCTCATTCTCTAGAATCTGAACTAAAATTTGGAATGAAATGCCTATGTCTTGAAGAAAACTTCCAAAAAATGCTTTTAAGAGGAAAATAAAACAAATACTTTTTGAAATTCTAGCTTCAGAAGACTGTTATATTGATCTTCCAGTAATCATTCAAACAGTAAAGCTGAATTTCTTTTCCTCTTAGCATGTATTTATTAATTTTCAATAATATCATATTAGTCTATTTCTAGTTCTTCGTCGTAACCGTTGTCAATTACTATTTGTAATACCGTTAGTTTATTAGTGGTCTCTGTAGCCTCTCTTTATAATTTCTTTTAATTACTTTTTGTAATACCGTTACTTTATTAGTTGTTTCTAGTCATTGTTGTTAATTTCAGTCTCTTTAATTCTCTTGCTGTTTTCACTTGTTTTTAGTTTGTGCCTAGTTGTACATGTATATTAATAATTTGTAAACATGACCCGCCTAGACTAGCGTTGCTACCTGTGGGCATAGCTTAATTGTAATTTTAATTTAAAAGCAAAATAAAACGTATGTATGTATGTTTGTATGAAATCTGCCAGTCAATAACCCAAAAATATATGAACCTGTTTAGCCAAGCAAGATCAAGCAGGTTCTTATATGTGTTTAACAGTTAAATTATGATAAACATTATAACATAGGGGTGTGATTTACAGTTGTACAATGGTATTGAAGTGATAGCCAATAATTTATGGCTCTACCTTCCCTCACCCCTCCCCACAATAAGAGGGTGTTCACACTACATAACACATGCTGTTTTCAGCTCTCAGTATAAATATGTTAGAGACCTGCATCTTTGGCGTACCAAAACAGAAAAAGAGTAACAAGATAAACCAATGGTTGCACGAAAGGCTAAGGAAAATGTAGGCACAAAAAACAGAGTGTCTTTCCAAGAGAAAGCCCAAGTCAACGCAGATATGTGTCTAGTTTTCTTTTAGAAAGTGAAAGAGAAATATAGTAACAGAAAACCTCTCCGAAAAAATACAAAACTGAAATCAAAATTCTCGGTACTCCCAGGTAAGCTTTGAACAACCCGGCCCTGGAGAGTACTAATTAACTGTTAGTGTTTAGAGTAATTTTTATTGCCCATGAAAGAATAGGGTAACTAGTAGTTAGTGGTGTACTCTGAATCTTTTTTTTCTTTTGCTCTTTATCAACTACTACAAAGTCGTTTTTCTTTCACTGGCAAATGAAAATCGCTCCAAAAACTGCAAAGAAACAAAAGGTTACAAACCATTCAGCATCTAATAACTTTTATGTGATTCATCAGTACTGCCCAGGCTTCTTGAAATCAATCTAATCAAAACCACTATTTTCATTTACTCTCTAATGAAAAATGGCTATTTAGTTTGAAGCAGTTGATAATGAACAAAAACTTCAGAGTCTACCAGTTACAGTAATTGCTAATTTTGACTTGCATATGAGATATACCGAACTGTTTTCCTTCTGTATTATATAAGTAGCGAAGAGAAACACAAACTGGTATAACAATTTTAATAAATCTTCATATGACCATAGATCTACTAATGACAATGATCATCTCAAGGGCATAATAGTAGAAATTCTCATCCAACAAGAACAATACTGAAAAAAAAAAACAATTGTAAGGAACAGACCAATTTCGATATATTAATATTCAGCCTAAAACAATAGACCTGAGCACGAGGCTATGGGAAATAAACCCGACAAACACTGTAGGTATTCTCCAGAGCCTCGTACTGACGTCCATTGTTTTACGCTGAATTTTAATATATCGAAATTGGTCTATTAGTAGTTTGATAATAAGTCGCTACATTGTTCTCACTCTTGTAACAATACATTAGTTTTTTTACAGGGAAACAATGATAAAAAATACAGATTAGCTCAATATTTTATCTTTCATACACTTTGAAGAATTCTTCGACAACAGTCAAACAAAAACTTCGTTTCATTTTCTTGTTTTTGAACATTCACGTCACAGTACACTGAAGATGACATGCGTATACATGGAAGAACAAAACAAAACAGTCAAACAAAAACTTCGTTTCATTTTCTTGTTTTTTAACATTCACGTCACAGTACACTGAAGATGACATGCATAGACAAATTCTCTGACCTTTCTGCTCTTGTTACCTAGACGTTTCAAACTTCGTATCGGTATTTCACTCGGCTTACGGTCGAATGTAAATTGACGACGATGCTTACATTTATGGTTATTTAGATCAACATTAGATAGCTTTGATGTAGCCTGATTCCCGATAGCTTCACTCAAATATGTTCGCTCATAAGAACATCTCTCTTAACAATGGCAGACCCATTCTTCCGAAAACTCTCTACGTCTTTTAGTGTAGGTCTAGGGCAGACGGAATGTGCATCTTTTGTATGTACTTTAAGCGTATTATATATAGTATTTGTCCTTATTAGAGCCCCAGGATCTTCGCGTCTTTTGCCATTACAAAATGCCATGTGCTTGTCGCATGTGGCATGGTACGCATGCGCATGACCTCGCGCTTGCGTGTTGACGACTTGATTGCGATTTGCGACTGATTAAAAAAAAATAAGCCGAAGTAAGGGACTGTCCCCTAGCTACATTTCGAAGTGTGTTGACTGTAGTAACTGTTATATGTTTAGAAAACCTAAATTAAATAGCCCTTTTCCCTTTTAGAATAGGTTCTTTACACCTAGTCGGAGCGAAAAACCCCAAGTTTTGGCAACTGAGCAGATCAGTGCTGCGCAAAGTGGTGCATTTGTGAAAATCGCAATCGCTCCGGGACTTCTCATGTAGAAGATATAAAAACCCTAGCCTTACGACCCTATTAATGACAAAGTATACTTCTAAAAAAGCATACCTAAACCCAAGTGCAAAAACAATACCAAGTTTAAGACCAAAATGACCAAAAACGATACTCTAAATCTGACCAAAATGTCTTTAAAAACAACATCCTTAAGGCTGGACATATGTATAGCCGAAGCAAGGGACTGTTCCCTAGCAATGTGGCGCATTATCATAAATCCCCCTCGATTCGGGACTTCTTATGCATAAGAAATCAAAACACCAGCCTTTCTAATCTTTTTCCAAAAACGTAACACTATTTCCTTCTGGGAAATAGGTTCTTGTTGCACCTCCATTCGCTTACGAAACAGTTGAGAAAAATTAATTGCTGATCTCACTTTTAAAAATAAAGTCGGTCTACTTAGAGTTTAAGTGTCCGCCCAAGTATTTATGGGATTGTTTGGCTGGAAACACTACACCATTTGCCTCCAGATACTTAATCTTGTTGACAATAGAGCCAAGCTACCTGCATTCCTCATTGCGAACTCTCGGAAAGTATTTCTTTAAATTCTAATTCAATAATTTTCAGTAGCTAAAACAGTGAAAAGAGATCATTAAAGTGAAAGCATTTATCTTAATTTACTTACCCTCGCAAATACCACTGCCGTTCTTTCTATATCCATCACTGCATTCGCAGTCGTAGCTGCCTTCGGCGTTAACGCAGACAGAGTTCGCTGGACAAGTTCCTGGATCATTGCATTCGTCATCGTCTGCATCAACAGAAAGAAAATATGGTCTTTATATACAGTAGAAAGCCGCTTGTGAGAGCTTAGTGGTTTAGGAATGAAACCTCTTGGCAGAAATTATCATCCCAAAATTATGATTTTCGAAAACAATCAAAATAAGAATCTGTAAGATATCTAGGTGTAATAATTGACAACAACCTTTCTTGGAAACATCACATTGACCATGTAGCTATTAAAATAAACCAAACTCTAGGTACGGCATTTTCTTCCATGACATACTCTCTTAACCATTTATAGATCCCTAGTTACGCCTTACTTAAGTTATGGCCTGATGGCTTGGGGCCAAGCATATCAATCACACCTTGGAAAGCTTCGCAAGCTCCAAAAGCGAGCTCTTCGCTTCATCTATTTTTCTGAGCGAAATCAGCATGCGATTCTTTTATTTATCAATGCCGGTGTTTTACCGTTAAAATTTTTGCATTATGATCTCTTAGCTCACCTTATGTTTGAAAAAAGACACAGAAATGCTCCTGGGAACATTCAAGATCTCTTTCAAGACATTTCTAAGATTCATTCTTATAATACTCGATCCTCTGTTTCAAACAATTTTTATACACAAAGCTCCAGACTCTCGATTCAAGTGAACTCATTCTCTAGAATCGGAACTAAAATTTGGAATGAAATGCCTATGTCTTTAAGTAAACTTCCAAAAAATGCTTTTAAGAGGAAAATAAAACAAATACTTTTTGAAATTCTAGCTTCAGAAGACTGTTATATTGATCTTCCAATAATTATTCAAACAGTAAAGCTGAATTTCTTTTCCTCTTAGCATGTATTTATTAATTTTCAATAACATCATATTAGTGTATTTCTAGTTCTTCGTCGTAACCGTTGTCAATTACTATTTGTAATACCGTTAGTTTATTAGTGGTCTCTGTAGCCTCTCTTTATAATTTCTTTTAATTACTTTTTGTAATACCGTTACTTTATTAGTGGTTTCTAGTCATTGTTGTTAATTTCAGTCTCTTTAATTCTCTTGCTGTTTTCACTTGTTTTTAGTTTGTGCCTAGTTGTACATGTATATTAATAATTTGTAAACATGACCCGCCTAGACTAGCGTTGCTACCTGTGGGCATAGCTTAATTGTAATTTTAATTTAAAAGCAAAATAAAACGTATGTATGTATGTTTGTATGAAATCTGCCAGTCAATAACCCAAAAATATATGAACCTGTTTAGCCAAGCAAGATCAAGCCGGTTCTTATATGTGTTTAACAGTTAAATTATGATAAACATTATAACATAGGGGTGTGATTTACAGTTGTACAATGGTATTGAAGTGATAGCCAATAATTTATGGCTCTACCTTACCTCACCCCTCCCCACAATAAGAGGGTGTTCACACTACATAACACATGCTGTTTTCAGCTCTCAGTATAAATATGTTAGAGACCTGCATCTTTGGCGTACCAAAACAGAAAAAGAGTAGCAAGATAAACCAATGGTTGCACGAAAGGCTAAAGAAAATGTAGGCACAAAGAACAGAGTGTCTTTCCAAGAGAAAGCCCAAGTCAACGCAGATATGTGTCTAGTTTTCTTTTAGAAAGTGAAGGAGAAATATAGTAACAGAAAACCTCACTGAAAAAATACAAAACTGAAATCAAAATTCTCGGTACTCCCAGGTAAGCTTTGAACAACCCGGCCCTGGAGAGTACTAATTAACTGTTAGTGTTTAGAGTAATTTTTATTGCCCATGAAAGAATAGGGTAACTAGTAGTTAGTGGTGTACTCTGAATCTTTTTTTTTTTTTGCTCTTTATCAACTACTACAAAGTCGTTTTTCTTTCACTGGCAAATGAAAATCGCTCCAAAAACTGCAAAGAAACAAAAGGTTACAACCATTCAGCATGTAATAACTTTTATGTGATTCATCAGTACTGCCCAGGCTTCTTGAAATCAATCTAATCAAAACCACTATTTTCATTTACTCTCTAATGAAAAATGGCTATTTAGTTTGAAGCAGTTGATAATGAACAAAACTTTAAGAGTCTACTAATTACAAAGATTGCAAATTTTTACTTGCATATGAAAATTATCGAAGTGTTTTCATTCTGTATTATATAAACAGCGAGGAAAAAGACGGGTATAACAGTTTTAATAATTTATCACATGACAATATATCTACCAATGACAATGATCATCTCAAGGGCATAGTAATAGAAATTTTCATCCAACAATAACAATAATAAAAAATTATTTGTAAGGAATTAGTAGTTTTATAATAATTCGCTACATGGGTCTTACTCTTATAACGATACATTGGTTTTTTACAAGAAAACAATGATAAAAAATAGAGATTAGCTCCATATTTTATCTTTTCTATACTTTCACGAATTGTTCCACAACAGTCAAACAAAAACTTCGTTTTATTTCGTTGTTTTCTAACATTCACATAACAGAACACTGAAGATGACATGGGTATACATGAAAGAAAATGTGCATAGAGAAATTATCTGACTTTTCTGCTCTTGTTTCCTAGACGTATCGAACTTCGTACTGGTATTTTACTCGGCTCACTGTAGCATCTAAATCGACAACGATGCTTACCTTGATGGTTATTTAGATCAACATTAGATAGCTTTGATGTAGCACGATTCTCAATAACTTCACTCATAAATGTATAAACATTTTTCATAAAGTCCGAGCACCCATTCTTCCGAAAACTCTCTACGTCTTTTTGTGTAGGTCCACCGCAGACGGTGTATGCATCTTTTGTATGTGTTTTGAGCCTATTATACATAGTATTTGTTCTTACTTACAGCCGCAGGATCTTTGCAGTTTCTGCCATTACAAAATGCCATGTGCTTGTCGTAGGTGTCATCACCCGCATGCGCATAACTTGCTTGAAATTTCAGCTTGGGCGTTTCCTTCGAAAAGCCCAAGTACAAAATAATTATTGCACGCTTTGCGTGCTTATGTTTTATATAGCCTGTATACCAGGCATCAAGCTGCGTAAACACACAACGCTGTTTAGCCTTTCTTAAATGTAAGCATCCCTAGGTGCGGCAAGACCCCCAAGCTAGTCTTTATCGATAAAGGGTTTAGAATTCTTTGCACTGGCTAAATATCAATAATGATTTTGAATTTACAAGCTATACTGGATAAAATCGCATGGCATTTCTTTTCATAGTCAAATTTAGTAGTAATTAAACATTGTCTACTTGAATGGTGTCAAAGAACCCGTCTATCTTGCAGCGGTTTTTAGCAGGTCAGTATCTTTACCAGAGTGAACGATGGGAAAGATTTTATTTAGAGTTGAAAGGTATATTGGATTTTAATGAAATGATTGTTAGATATAGCAAAAATGATTGTTAGATATAGCAATAATGATTGTTAGATGTAGCAAAAAGAGTTTAGACTGCCTGTTTCAACTTTCTTACGTTCTTAGTTTTGTACAATATGAGAGCTTATGAAATCCACGACGGCAACAGCGAAGAGGACGTAATGAAACAAAAAGCTTAATGAGCACAACAATGGCTGTGCGCATGCGTCCTATGTCTTTGCACATTTCGTA
>OZ026599.1:5209129-5224129 GCA_964020085.1 Micromussa lordhowensis
AGTGTAGCTGAAATCAAACTATGATGCTGAAACGAACAACTCAGATGTTAAAAATTCAAGAATCGTCGAAAACAGAACTTAGAAGATGAAGCAAACAACATGCAATTAGATAAAGAGAATACTCGACGAATCAATTTGAATAGTAAATATTGGAGACTAACTGTTGTGTTGAAATATCCTGATTCCTTTTATTTGTTTCTATTGTGGTCAATAAGCTTCCTTGTAAAGTACAACTTGATCTTGCGTTACGAAGCTCTTAGAGCGTCTAGTTGCTATAGTTAGTATGGTCCCAGGCGTTTACTACTTGCATTCCTGGTTGCAAACTCTCGGAAAGTATTTTTTTACATTCTTATTCGATAATTTGCAGCAGGTAAAACGGTCAAAAGAGATCATTAAAGTGAAAGCATTTATCTTAATTTACTTACCCATGCAAACATCATTGTCATATTTCTTCCTGTATCCAAGATGACATTCGCATCTGTAACTGCCATCGGTGTTAACACAGTAAGTATTATCTCCACATGGGCTAGCAGTGCACTCGTCACCGTCTACATCAACAGAAAATAACCAAGGGTTCCAGGCTGAGATGGCTTAATTATAAACAGCCCCACGTGCTAGGGTGAATCTTATTAGCAGATGAACTATTGATTTAAGTGAGTTGCTAGAGTGGTTTGAACCTGTGAAATATACTTTAGCATATTTTATACTATTACGCTCCATTTTTTTTTTTTCATTCGGTGTTACAGGGCTAGTATACTTTAGTTAATATTGTTACTGCCAAATATTTTATGGTTTTTGTATTTCCTGCGTCGTCGTTAAAGTTTCTTTGTAGTAATCATATGATGGCCTTTGTCGTTATTTTTTGCGGATATGTTTTCGCACGTACGGTAAATGAAACAAAGAAAGCTATTATCCTTTGTATTCGTTAGCATTTTTACGAACGTGTTCAGGAAAATCATTCAGTTCTAGTCAGCGTTTCATCGTGTTAAGATCAAGAACAGAGTTCATTGATTAACGCTGTGAAATCCCTAACGCGGAGACAGAAGTAAGTAGTTTTTCCTTATGCATGTTACTATTTTATAGCCTTTCATGCCAGATTTATGTAGTTCAATTTCTGTTTTCCGAAGTTTTCAATAGTTTTGTACATAGTCTAATTTTAGTTTTACTCCATTATTTACTTCTTAGTTTTCGAAACCGCTTCCCTTCGCCGTGTTACACATCGCTTGATTAAACGTCTCATCGCTTCGCTTCAATAAACTCAGTTTACACCAATCATCGTAGTGACTTTGTTGTAGCAAACCGCTTGAAGGGCGTAACAAAGTTCTGTCTATTAACGTAGTATTTATCGATCGTCCTGTGAGTAACCTTCCACGCTCACAAATACACTTTGGTTTACCAGGGCCGGGTTGTTCGAAAGCCGGTTAACGCTAACCCAGGAAGAAAAAATAACCGAAGTATCAATGTTTTTCACTCCTTATCTTTTGTGTAGTTTGAGATTGCTCAAGCTCAAAACTGAACGAAAAAATATATTAACAGAAGACTACTACTAACAGAAAACCATGAAAGAATAAGGTAATTAATAGTTAGTGGTGTACTTTGAATCTTTTGTTTTCTTTTGGTCTTAACCAACTACTACAAAGTCATTTTTCTTTCACGAGCAAATGAAAATCGCTCGAAAACATTCAAAGCAACAAAAGGTGACAAACCATTCAGCATCTAATAACTTTTATGTGATTCATCAGTAGTGCCCAGGCTCATTGAAATCAATCTAATCAAAACCACTTTTTTAATTTGCCCGTGAATGAAAAATGGCTATTTAGTTTGTAGCACTTGATAATGAACAAAAATTCTACTAATTACAGTGATTGCCAATTTTTACTTGCATATGGAAATTATCTAAGTGTTTTCATTCTGTATTATATAAACAGCGAGGACGCTAACTCAGGGTTAAAAGTTAACCGAAGCATTGACTTTTCTTGTATAAAAATGTTTTTCGCTTCCTATTTTTTGTTTAGTTTGAGATTATTCAAATTTTTAAAAGAGAAGGCCAAACAATATAAACAGAAGACCTCTCCGAAAAGTTGCAAAACTGAAGTCAAAATTCTCGATAACCCTGGGTTAGCTTAATCGTGCTTTAAACAACCCGGCCCTGGTTTAACGTCGTCCTTGGCGTCACCGTCGTCATGACCAATTCCCCATTTTAGTGCTCAATAAGCTTACTTGTAAAGTACAACTTGATCTTGCGTTACGAAGCCCGAGTAAACGCTCTTAGAGCGTCTTGTTGATATACTAAGTATGCATGTTATCAGGATAGCGCTTGTAATTCACAAAGTAAACATGTTCGATCAGCAAAATAACTGTTGAGACGGGCCAAGTTTAATTTCGTGACACGGAGAAAAAAGGAACTTTTATACTGGTAGAAATAATCGGCGACTCAAATGGTTCTAAGTTAAGTCAGACTGAAAGGACGCATTCTAGAGAAACGAAGATATCTGGTTTCCATGAAAATACCGATAGCATTTGTATTGTAGCTTCGAGCAAAACTGGAGGAATAATTGCACAATGGTCATCACACATAAGACAACCTTTTTCAACAGAAAAATATGCTGCATCACTGACAACAAAACCTAGAATGCCGCATCCATTCCAAGCAAGCACTGCCTGACAAAGAAATTGAAAAATGACGCGTCAAATGCTTTTTTCCTCTAAGCGTACCGCGTTATTTAGCTTACACATAATACTTTGAATTTACTGTGAGACCCACTTTCGAAGCATTTTCCCTATTTAAGACCAAAATCTGCGATTTTTCTACCCTATTTAAAACCTGACCTTTATATTAATACCTTGTTTCAGACCTGCCTTAGTTTCCTAGTTCAGAATGATGTTTAAGGTATTGTGAATGGCTTCAGTTGCTGGTCTCATCGATAATCTTGAAAAAAGTATACTTCTAAAAAGCATACCTAAAGACGAGAGCAAAACCCATACCTAGTTCAAGACCACAATGACCAAAATCAATACTCTATTTCTGACAAAATTTATTTAAATACCATACCCCTTGAGGCTGGACATATGTATAGCCCAAATAAGGGAATGTCTCCTGGCTACATTTCGGGAATTGTGGGAAATATCCTTACTAGCTTATTCTTCTGATGGTTATTTATTCATAATTGCTGCGGAGCGAGCGTAGCGAGCGAGCAGCAACATAAACAGGATTTAAGAAGAATATATAAAAGGGAGTACGATTCTCGAATTCATTACTTTTTACCAGAATGCATTGCGCCTTTTTACCAGAATGCATTGCGCCTTCTACCAGAATGCATTGCGCCTATTTACCAGAGTGCATTGCGCCTTCTATCAGAATGTATTGCGCCACGAACAACACGCGAGGTTGTGACATCGTTGTGCTGTCGTCCTTTTTCGCGTGGATTGCAATTGATTAAGGTTCGTTATGGTTTGCTTTGATTTACCTGCTGTAAAGCCATGTGAGCGAGATCGTGCTTGGCTTTCACAACCCTTGCTGTTGTCGTTAATGCAGAATTATCTGGACGATTAATTGTCGCTTCTTAATTTAAAACCTAGTGCGTTAATTTCGTAGCGGTCTCGGGCCCTTCGTCAAATTCTTAATGAAGAGAAATCGCCGAAACTTAGGCTTGTAGAATGATTAAAACAAACGAGAACCGTAGAACACGCTAATTTATATCTGCTGCGATCGATTTGTTTCTATCCAAACACGAATTTAATCTAAAACTTCAGCTTTTTCACACATCGCAACGGACGCGTCCCCATCCGGAGTCTGTCACATTCCATTCTAGAGAACATGTGAGTACCAGTTCAGAATTTATAAGTCAGCTTTCTACTCTTACAATTTCCACATCTTTCGTTCATTTGGAGGTTGATGTGTATCAATTCATGTCCAGACAGTTAAGATCACCATGTGCTTCTGTCACGATCCCGTCACGATCACCAGCTATGCGTCGTATGTAATAATGTGTCCTTGTTGTTTTTTGCAGACAATTTGGAAATCTGCGCCACGAACAACACGAGGATGTCATTACAGTCTTTTCGCGTGGATGCAGGAGATCATGATTGACTTTCACAAATCTTGCTTTTGCTTTTAATGCAGCACGAGAAAGTTTGTACAAATCTGGACGCCCGGGTTAACTTGGACAATTAATTGTGACAACTTATTTTAAACAACTACAGAATGCAGGGCCACTTTTCAACATTCACCAACGAGCCGGCTCGTTTGGCTCGGCAGTGGAAAAATTTGTATGGCGTTAACTGTTGAGTTCATATATTTAGCAGCTCGTTTGGCTCGGCAGTGGATGAAAGAACGAGGAATAATTGTATGCGCATTAAGTGTTTGGTTCATATATTTAGCGGCTCGTTTGGCTCGGCAGTGGATAAAAGAACGAGGAATAATTGCATGCGCGTTAAGTGTAAAATTCGTATATTTAGCGGCTCGTTGGGCTCGAAGAGAAATCGTCGTTACTAAAACTTGCAGAATAATTAAAACAACGGATGCTACGATCAATTCCTTTTCATCCAAACAGTTTTAGCAGTTTCACATATCCGGCGATCGACTAGCCTGCGAACGCAGACCTATTTTCGGCTGCTACTGGTGCCGCCAGCGTAGACAAGCGACAGCCAAAAATAGTTCGCGGGCTAGCGATCAACGCATTTTCGATACTGTTAACACTCTAGACTTAATGCGTACTAGTACCGAATTTGCAAGGGAGATTTCTGCTCCTAGAATTTCCACATCTTTCGAATTTCATCTCGATTTTCTGGTAAACTTGGGGGAGGTAGGTGTGTATCATGTGTGTATGTGTATGAGCTTTATTGTCTCGATCCCTTGTCTTGTCACGCCTCGCCATCGATTCGTCATGATGCATTAAGTTGACAAAAAAGAACAGTTTTTAAGTTACACATCACAATTTGACACTACTTTAAGAAATAAAGGTTACAATGTAAGACTTGGAACGCGCAGATAGATTGTCAATGACTACGTAAAATATGTCCTTATCAACAGTGTGCCGCAGCATTACTATCTTTTAGATATCCTAGTCTAAATATAAAAGAAAGGTAGGAAAATTTGAGATTTTGCCATGGTTTTTAGCCTCGCCTTCAGCGGACCACAATGCTTTGCGCAGCGAAGAGCCTCGCTTTCAGCGGACCAGAATGCACTGCGCAACTGCCTCAATTCGAGACCAAGAACATAAGCAACTGAGAAGTGCTAACGTAATATAACATAAGATCTTCTACACTATCATCTTGCTTTTTCGAGTTTCGACGCAGTTCAGGCGAGTGCCAGTGCGTCATTGCAATATTAAGGTATCAGCCAGGGTTCAGATTGCGAATTTTCGAAATTTTTTATTTCGAGACGTTCAGATAGAGCTTTTCAAGAGCTTTCTTTAAAAAAAAAAAAATTCACACAAAAAAAAATATTATTTCGTTGGACGTTGAAGTTTACTACAAGTTAATTGTTTTAAATACCCGTTGACAAGTCCTGTCATTCTGGATTAACTTGTAGGTCAACGCATCACGAAATAATTCACAAGGTATAGTGGTGTCATTTTATCACGCATTACATGCCACAAGATTGATTCAAACGCCTGCAAAAAAAGAAAAGAAGAGGTCGTGTTTGTTTTCATCTGCAACGGCAAGGCGTAAGAAGCCGAAAGACTCGTTTAGCTCTGATTGGGCTGAAAAATTAGCGGAGAGTGACAAAGGCTCTTACTTCGACCAGGAGCAATGGCTAAAGGAGTTGAACGAGCAGCCAAGCGCCGAATGCGATTCGACCATTTCCTCGTCAACAATTAGTGCAAGCCGGTCAAAAATTATGGTTGAAGAACCTCGTGCAGATCTGGAAAGCACTGAAACATGGCAAAAGTTCTATTGTCACGCTATCGTAGCCGGTCAAAGACTGCAGGAGAAGATCAACGAATCGGTGACCTGTCGCTTTTGTCAAGAAAGCGCTGAACTTTAGAATTTAGGAAGAATTTAGGGAGAATTTAGAAAGTAAAAACGGACTTGGTTCCATTTGGATGTTTCAGTGCCAGAACGAAAGCTGTCTGTCGCACGAAACTAATCTTCCATTTCCGACGATGGAAAAAAAGCAGGGCGCTCGCGATAAATTGTGCATCGGTTCTTGGCTTTCGAGCTATCGATGGTGGTCACGCGACAGTCTCAAAGGTTTTTAGTTTTCTTGGTCTATCGCCGATAAACAGAAAATGCAGTGTATTCCCGCCACGTCCCGCGTAAAGATTTGGCCTACTGTATATCACCTGTCAAATGCCTATTGTTGTTGCATGATCCCTCGCTGGTAAACATCAAAATGGATAATTAGGTGTCAAGATGCCGCAAAAAAATATATTTTTCTTGTTTTCTCGGAACGAAAATTTTGGCAAGTTAACCGTACATTTTTAACTCCAAGTCGGCAGCCCCTGGAACCGATTTCGCTGAAATTTGGCCAGCTTATTGTCAGATTGTTTTTCTTGAAAGGTGTGTCGGCGATTTTTGTTTTCTTTTTCCGTTTTCGAATAATCGTCATTTTTTCCAAGGAAGTGCTGATGATTTGTCCCCTCTGACTTTATCTTATTGTCACAAAAGAAACAAATAAAAACTGAGACCCGGTTTTTTTAGTAGAACGTGTCAAGAAGCAAATGCGATGTTTATCGTTCTCTTCCGACCATTCTTAGCGGGACTGGAGTTGACTTTACACAGACATATGCTTTCGCAAAAAACTCCTCAATTACGCTATCTCTTACGATTTTGAGATTTTTAAAGGAATGAGCCATAATCTGAAGGGTGTGGCTGATACCTTAAAGAAGATAGATGTCGTCAATAGGTTGATATCAAGTTCGCCTTGAATAAGTTACACTGTTAGGTAGATACATGTCGATGAATAGATTGATCAGGTCGAGTTCGCCGCTAATAAGTAACACTGTGAGATTTTCGATAGTACGGTCGTCTGCCAAAAATTGAACGTAGTTTAAATATTTTTTCTGATAGCTTTGTCGTATACTCCTGTAGCTGCCATGCGCTTCTTGCCGAAGCACCTCGGCAAATTTGACAGGCTTTTATGTGTTCGCACTTATGCACTAATTCGCACAGCTACATTCGATATTTTTTTAACAAGCCGTTGCATAATCGCACAAAATCAGTTAATTTTGTTCATGAAATCGTAAACTTATGAACTTTATTGTTGCATTATTTCTTTCAGAAATTAAACGCTGTAACTGATGACATCATGAATTGAATACAACCACATCTTACTCAACAATTTCTGGGACTTGACCAAACAAAATAACTTGATGACAACCATTTCTACACAAGCTCTATACAATCCCTACTTCAATTTGCAAACAACATCCCAATTTCCGCAGCACTTTGATAGCTTTGGCTACACTAGTTTAAATTATTAACTTGGCACGTGTTGTTTCCTCCTAAAGTGATCCTTTCTTAACCTTCGCGGCAAATGCACTTATAAGAGCCGTCGGAGGCTTGGCTGCAAATTTAATCAATGGGTCACTCCTAACCTTCTCTGAAACATTCAGATATTTCTGGAGAAAACGACATAGCGGATTCATTAGAATCTGATACCTAAGGGTAATCAAAATAATTTTGTATTAAAATCAGAAAAGCAACAATTTCTCAAAATTCCTCGTCAGAAAAAAATTGCCGCTTTGTAAGGAGGGTTAACAACAATCTTAGTGCCATAATTAAGAGGGCTGTCCAATACTCTGACAAATTTATGCATAGCATTGTTTTGTTTTATATCCACATAACGATAGATAAACAATTCAATACAATTAAGAACGACGCAATACAATAGAAAACAATACGATGCTATGCATAAATTTGTCAGAGTATTGGACAAGTATGAAAATGAAGTGTAAGTATACGAGTTTCTCTGTAAATTGATTTTTCGTTTGCTTCCTCCTTATATTTAGAACAAACAAAGTATTGAATATTGTATCGGTAATAAAGCAACATACCGACGCACGCTCCATTGGCATCCTCTCGATAACCGAATTTTGAACATACGCATCTCGTTCTCCTACTCAGGTCATCATAAAGGCACATAAAACCCTCAGCACACCCGTAACATATGGAGCCCACTATGAAAAGTCAAAGATAATAAGGCATGATAAGATAACTAAGACACAGATGACTACAGCACCACATGAAAACAAATATCACTTTGGATTTTCTATGTTTCTTGTATAGATAGTTTATCCTTTTTTGGGGGGAGGGGGTGGGAATTTAAAGCTGAGTGAAGCCATAACGAGTAACGCATTTGACCATGAGATTAGAAGAGACGTGGCCGTTCTTAGATTTGATAGAGACAAAATAATTACCTCTGCAGTATTTCCCATTTCCGATAAATCCTGTAGCACAAAAGCACTCTCCGTTAAGACAATGTGCAAAGATATGACAATCTCGCTGACGTTGGCATAAATGTAAGGGCCCTGAAACAATGATCAAATGCGAATAACAGGAGTTTATTGACTGAGTGTGTGAACTGAACGAAATATACTTTAGCTTGGGACCAAGCGCAGTTAACGATCCACGCATGGAAAATATCCCAGAGCAGAATTTCTTTCGGCAAATTCTATCCTCAGTATCTAAATTACGAATACCAAGTGAATTGTTAACGCGTCTGGAGCTGGAGGGTTAAATATTCACTGGACGAAAAATGAGATTTGATTCGAGATATAAATGTTAGTAGTAGTAGGTCAGCAGAATTAGCCGGGTGTTGGACTTCCCTTAGACTTCCCTTCCTTCCTACATAATAATTTTTGACTTCCTGCATACTAATGTGGATTTCCTGCATACTAATAAAATGCGTTCCTCTATACTAATAAGCGTCGCTCTAGTACAATGAAAACGATAAACTTGCCTGGGCTTGCCCGCTAATAGTTAACCCTGATTGGAAAAAAATTCTCTTATGTGCTAAAATTACAAGCGCGCATTTTAACGAAAGCGCTATCGTTCTTGTAATCGCTTTGCTGCGAGAGTTTATCTCTGAGACTTTCAGTTTATTCGAAACGTTCATCATGAAGATGGCTTTTTTCACCAACGTTGTTGATCTTCAAGTTGCTTTGAACGCTTGTTTAACTGTCCGTGATTTGGAAACGCTGACAACCGCAAATTTTTTGAAAGCGTAATAAGGTTCTCTAGCTTTCTTTGAAAACGTTCTCCGATTTTCGAAACCGGGCTCTTTTAACCCCGACTGGTTCATGAAAATACCTGTTAAGTTTTTATCTGAATTCTCAGCTTTGCTGACGAGAGAGAAAGAGAGAATTAATTCTCAGCGAACTGTTCGAGTTTTCCGCTACGTTAGTCACGTCAACCCTAGATTTGCACACAAAGTCGAACGGAGAAACCCATAGGACAGCTCTATCATTGGAATTACAACAATAGCAGTTCAGAGCGCCTAATTTAAACACGCGACAATAAATATTTTTTAACAGCACGTTTTCTTAAGAGACTTTATTGCTTGTTAATAGCGAGATTTGACATGAATAAAAAATACATTTATTGACAACGAAAGCTCCAACAACTACGAAGTGTTTAACACAAAGTACATTTGTAAATCAGGAAATTAGGTTGCAATGAACAATAAGACTGAAGTCACCTTAAGGTGGCTCAAAACAGTAATATTTCCGAAAGAAGAATGGGCTCTAACGTGCACTTCAGCTCGAGCAATGGCGCAATCACTCGAGGGGTCGCAAGACAGCGCGCGAGATAACTCACAACAAACATGGCGGCGGGCCCGAGGCTTACCTCGTAAAACTTTGTTTCGCCAAATTTAGTGAGCTGTTTACGACATCGCTTGTTTTTACCTTCAAAAACATCCATCCTTCAGGTAATTTCAAATGAGAAAAAAACATTCTTTTAAACTGCTGTGCTGGAACGTGAACGAAAAGTTCACGATCGATCGTGCCGGCTATCAAACAACAGCAGGAAAAAATACTCTTCAAGTTTTCTTCGTTCTTTTTACTAGGCCACCTTCACCTTCGGGTATTTGTGGTACTCTTCCTCTGCTGCTTGTGCTGCTAACGACAACAGCGAAAAAGAAAACACTATTCGCGGGTATTCACGTCTCTTCGCGTGGAATTGCGGGCTTCACTGAGCAGCGGACTGCCTTCCCGCGTGCGCAAAGTGCGATCTTGCAAGGTCAAGATTTTAATTTGCGCGTTGAACGCGCGCGAAATATTCCATATTCACGAAGCTAATATCTCGAAAACGGATCCGGTGACCTTACTTTTTAATGCAAAAACTTATTCAACAGCAAGAGCGGAATGCATGTGCGACATTTAAAAAAAAATCTGCGAAGTGGAAATTTTAAACTTGGAAATTTGCATTTTTTTTTAATTGAAGGAAAATCTACTCCGTAGAATTTTTTCTAGTTTTCCTGTTTCTTCTTCTGTGTGTAATAAAAAGATTTTTGTCAAAAAAATATGGCGTCACCGGCTTAGTTTTTAAGATAGATGCAATTAATGCTAAAAAGTGAGTCAAGTTTGTTGCTATCCAACAGGACAGTGCTACCTTAATTTATGACTTAAACGCCATGAAAGGAACAGTGGAGTGTTATCTTAAAACAAATACATCAGCCATTCAAAACAGAACACTCTAAGCCTGAAAAATCACACCTAGTCCTTTAAGTCACACAAAAAAACAGAAAACTGTTTTGAGCCACCTTTTAACAAAGAAATAAACTGCAATCGAACAAGACACTAGATATTAGTTTGAAGTTCTAGTCTTCATCTTGTGGAATGGGTTGCTTCAAAAAAAATCGATTAAGCAAGAATTTCCGCTTATCAGTGGCTAGTTCTGTCGATTCTAACCAATCAAATCCATCTGTATCTTTCAGATCTTTTTGGGTTTCCATCACTTTTTGGAAGGTGTAATCTTTCTTCATCGCTCGCATCCACTGCAGATACTCTAAAAATACTTTTCTCAGTTCCTTTTCTGTAGAGAGGAAGGAGAGCGTTCTGCGCTTTAAGCTACATTTTCCGAAGCGTTGAGCTTCATCTAATATGCACGGCCAAGGATTTAAGTGCTCTGTGACTTCCTGGGAAGAATCCGTTTCTTGGCTAATATCTGTTACCTCGTTGAAGAAGGCAGTAATTATATCCGTCGCTTCAAGACATTTTTTTTTGGGGGGGGGAGGGGGGGTTTGAACAGCTCGAGCTTTGACAGCAAACTGAACGGCAAGTGGAGCGCCGCGTTTAAAACAAGCAGTGAAAATGTGAAGCTTATGGGACGGCGGGTTTTAGTGTGACAAGCCACTGATACTGCAGGCGGGGCTACTAAGCTCTCTTCTCTGTGTTCGGCCCTTTATCGTCTCCATACAAGGTGAGCCACTCAGGAACTGAATCTGCTGTTGATTTATAATGTTTGATGTTATTGGCTGCTTTTCTAACGCCTCTTTTTAGAGATTTCAGTGATTTCTTTAGTCCTCTTGGCAGAGATTTCAGGGCGGATTTCTTACCTCCTCTTGGTGTTGATAAGTGATGGACTATTGTATCCTTTTCCTCTTCCTGCACTGATAGAGGTGTTTCACTTGTTGAAGGTCTTATCCCTGGCTCCTCTTTGCTGGATAGATCATCACTCTAACCTTGGGTTGTAGTTTCGCTTCTTGTAACCACTTCCTTCGATTGATATAATCTAATCCATGTACATCTGTGAGATGATTAGACAATCTAACGAGATATTTCGCTTCACAATTCGGAATTGGGCATTCACGGCACACGCATTTAGTCATGTTACCAATTCGAGATCTCAACAAAACAGTTCCAGCGAATTTTACCCTTTTATGCGAAGGACAAAAAGGACACAACATAGGACAAAAAGGGCACAACACAGGACAAAAAGGACTTTTGAGGGACAAAAGGGACAAAACGAGGTCATTCAGGACAAAAGGGCAGAGAAGGCATCTTTTTGGCTCTGTGTTTTCCCTGGGCGCGCGTGGAACACTCGCGCGTGGCTAAACCTAAAACAAATCATGGTTAGCGTATAAACCTGAATTTATTTACAAACTATCTACTAATTAATTCTTTTTTAAATACTATATAAATCTCAAGGAAAAATCTTTCTATTTACAATCTATAGAAAAACTATTTACAAAACTTTCAATTTTTAAGGCGGAATCGGTAATTTTAGGGAGAACGTAACATTGATATTCAAGTTGGTTAACTTAAAATTGTGTAAGATTTCTTGACTAGCAAGGCAAGTCCAAAAAAATAAATAAATCATGATCAATAATATCAAACAATTAGTCTCCTAAAGGATGGAAAGGTTAATAATCTATAGAAGAGGGGTTTCATGATCTAAAACGACGCGCGCGTGTTCCACGCACGCCCAGGGAAAACACAGAGCCACCTCTATCAGTGCAGTTCAGTGCAGTGCAGTTCTACCAGCTTCACATTTCCACTGCTTGTTTTAAAGGCGGCTCTCCACTTGCCGTTCAGTTTGCTGTCAAAGCTCGAGCTGTTCAAACCAAAAAAAAAAATGTCTCGGAGCGACGGATATAATTACTGCCTTCTTCAACGAGGTAATAGATATTACGAAGACAGTGAAGACTGTCAATCTAGCCAAGAAACGGATTCTTCCCAAGTCTAGCCAAGAAACGGATTCTTCCCAAGAAGTGACTGAGCACTTAAATCCTTGGTCGCGTATATTAGATGAAGCTCAGGAACGCCATGAGGTTCAGCTCAATGGTTTGGTCGACAAGTACAAAAGGAACGGAGAGTCGGAAAATGTAGTTCACCTTAAAGCGCTCTCCTTCCTCTCTACAGAAAAGGAACTGAGAAGAGTATTTTTAGAGTATCTGCAGTGGATGCGAGCGATGAAGAAAGATTACACCTTCCAAAAAGATCTGAAAGAGACAGATGGATTTGATTGGTTAGAATCGACAGAATTAGCCATTGTTAAGCAGAAATTCTTGCTTAATCGCTTTTTTGTGAAGCAACCCATTCCACAAGATGAAGACTAGAACTACTGTGTTTTGTTCTAGTGCGTTGTTCGATTGCAGTTTATTTCTTTGTTAAGGGGACTTCAGTCTTATTGTTTATTGCATCCTAATTTCCTGATTTTACAAATGTACTTTGTGTTAAACACTTCGTAGTTGTTGGAGCTTTCCTTGTCAATAAATGTATTTTTTATTCATTTCAAATCTCGCTATTAAAAAACGAACAACAATAATAATAAATAATAGATAGTTTAATAAGCAATACATTGCAGCCCGAAGGCTGAATTGCGTATTTACATATGATATAACTAATAAAATATATATAAAAACTAAATACAGTGAATATGAAAGTATAAAAAAAAAGATAAAAGGACTAACAATCTACGTATATATATTATCTATACAGGATCTAATAATAAAAGTGTTCCTAAAACGATCTGTCTTGCATTTGGGTACGATGATGCGCCTATTGCACCTTAGGGAATAACGTGACGGTCCACTAAATTGTATTAACCTGTTCAAACGGTGTTCAGGGACTTTTATAATGGTGTCGAAAGTATTACTACATAGCCTCGTAATGAAATCTACAATAGGGACGATGTTCATTAATTCGATAGCCTCCTGGTAGGGCAGACCTGGGCATATTATAGACATTGCCCGCTTCTCAACTCGCACCAACTCGTCTTTTAAGTACTTTGGCAAGGCATAAAAAAAGGCAGGTGCTGCGTAAGTAAGAACAGAGCGTATACAGGCAGTGTAAAAAATGGACATATCATGTCGAGGAACTCTTGATCTTTTTAACTGCACTAAAAAATAGAGACGCTTTGACGCTTTCTTGATTACGTCACTAATATGCTCGTTCCACGTGAGGTTGCTCGATATGGTCAGACCTAGTAGTTTTGCACTAGTCACTCTCTCTAGATCTTTACCATCTACCACAATAGGCGCAAACTGGGGCTCATTCTTTACAAAAGATATTCTGAGTTCCTTACACTTTTCGCTATTGAGTTTGACTCTATTCTGCATAGACCACTCCGCGACCCTATCTGCGATATCCTGGGCACAACTGCGGTGTCTCTTCTCTTCACAACAATGTCTCTTCAGAAAACGTACTGTTCAAAATATTTATTGCCGCGTGTTTAAATTAAGCGCTCCGAACTGCTATTGCTGTAATTTCAATGATAGAGCTGTCCCATGGGTTTCTCCATTCGACTTTGTATGCAAATCTAGGGTTGAATTAAGTGGAGTTCAGTGCGTGACTAACGTAGCGGAAAACTCGAACAGTTCGCTGAGAATTAATTCTCTCTTTCTCCCTCGTCAGCAAAGCTGAGGGTTCAGATAAAAATAGGTATTTTTATGAACCAATCGGGGTTGAAAGAGCCCGGTTTCGAAAATCGGATAACGTTTTCAAAGAAAGCTAGAGAATCATATTACGCTTTCAAAAATTTGCGGCTGTCAGCGTTTCCCAATCACGGACAGTTAAACAAGCGTCTAAAGCAGCATGAAGATCAACAACGTTGGTGAAAAAAGCCATCTTCCTTATGAACGTTTCGAATAAACTGAAAGTCTCGGAGATAAACTCTCGCAGCAAAGCGATTACATGAACGATAGCGCTTTCGTTAAAATGCGCACTTGTAATTTTAACACATAAGAGATTTTTTTTCCAATCAGGGTTAACTATTAGCGGGCAAGCCCAGGCAAGTTTATCGTTTTCATTGTACTAGAGCGACGCTTATTAGTATGGAGGAACACATTTTATTAGTATGCAGGAAATCCACATTAGTATGCAGGAAGTCAAAAATTATTATGCAGGAAGGAAGGGAAGTCTAAGGGAAGTCCAACACCCGGCTAATTCTGCTGACATACTACTACTAATGTTGTGTAAATATGATTCAAATATGATATTAATTTGTCATATTTCTCCATATTTAATTGATTGGCAAATATGATATTTATCTTCAAGATAAATAGGATAATGATGCATTTGTTCTGAGGACAAATATGAACAAATGTGGTGT
>OZ026599.1:5231629-5241629 GCA_964020085.1 Micromussa lordhowensis
ACTGGTGCCGCCAGCGTAGACAAGCGACAGCCAAGAATTCGCAGGCTAGCGATCAACGCATTTTCGCCACTGTTAACCCTCTGGACTTGATGCGTACTAGTACCGAATTTGCCCTATTCTCCCAGAGGAGATATAGGAAACAAAGAAGTACCGAATTTGCAAGTGAGATTTCTGCTCCTAGAATTTTCATCTCGATTTTCTGGTAAACTTGGGGGAGGTAGGTGTGTATCATGTGTGTATGTGTATGTGCTTTATTGTCTCGATTCCTTGTCTTGTCACGCCTCGCCATCGATTCGTCACGATGCATTAAGTTGACAAAAAAGAACAGTTTTTAAGTTACACATCACAATTTGACACTACTTTAATAAAATAAAGGTTATAATGTAAGACTTGGAACGCGCAGATAGATTGTCAATGACTACGTAAAATATGTCCTTATCAACAGTGTGCCGCAGCATTACTATCTTTTAGATATCCTAGTCTAATGTATTATTTTCTTTCCTCAGAGAACTGAAGAAAGTATCACTGAAAAAAATAATGATAGTCCTGAGGTAAATACATTTCTGACAGTAACTTTATATACTTTTCACTGATGGTCTGGCACTGACAGATACAAACTGTACATTTAAGAATAGATAACTAACCATTGTGCGTCATGGGAACTCAACAAACTTTGTACTCTCATGTAATGCTCCCATACACGGTAGATTATCAGGAAAACTTAAAATATTAACACACACTGTATGCGTTTAAAGAGACACAGTCAACCGGTGCACATATGCATTTCTTGAGCAAAAGGCACTCACAACAGGTTTTCCGGTAGACGAGTAAAATCAAGCAAAACACTGGGAAAAATGAGGCAGATTTCTAGCTGAACTTTGATTTTATGTTGAGAAAAACTAGTGTCCAGGTCAGCACAATTACAAAGCTGACTGTGTCCCTTTAATTCAATTATTAATCTAGGAGGGGTTGTTTTACAGCTGCCCTTTAACTGTAAGAAACAATTCAGAGCAAGAGTTGGTGTGTTGCTGTTAATAATCATGTTACTTGCAGAAATTGACAACTTTCGATAACTATAAGTTACCATGGCAGCGACACTTAGAGTTTAACCCTTGGACTAATACAAATAGATTATTTAGACTTGATTGCTTGTCTAATGTATTATTTTTTTTTTCTCAGAGAACTGAAGAAAGCATAGCTGAAAAAAATAAAGATGATAGAATAAGGCCTGAGGTGAATACATGTATATTTCTGACAGTCAAACTTTATATACATTTCACCGACAGTATGCTCGTCTGATTTTGACAAAATACCAAGTTTACCAGTTTTTTTGTGTCGACGAAAAATTTATACCTCAAGTCATGTACTTTAAATACCAAGTCGTCTATATTTTTATGTCAAGCTAAAAATTTATGCATTGAGTTTATAACATTGTTATCAGTTGCCAATTTTTTGTAACGAAAGTACATTTTTGTAGATAAATTTTCTTCTTTTGATATCAAGTTTCTTATATTTGTGTTGAATACAATTTTTCCCTTGCCCTCAGAACTTTGTTGAAGGAATAACAAAATATATATATCAAGGTCATAGTTTCATAAATCAAGAAGGCCTGGTGATGACCCGGTTAAAAGAGCTTGGGCAGTCTGGAAACTATGTGCTTTGAAATTCAAAATGGCCATGGCTGCTTTCTTCATTCCCAACGTGGAGGAATTTTTTGAAACTATTTTGTTTTTGTTCAAGCAAAGAGAGACCATTGTTTGAGGCTGTTATATTTGTGTTGTATTCACTCTCCTCGTTGTTGTGCCAGTAAAGGCTTTCTCACCAACAACTGCCTTAGCGCGTTCATAAGCTGCTCAACGTCATGTGCGATTTCATCTTGGCAAGGACATGTTTTCATTAGGTGCTAATACATACAGCGTTAAGTTTGTTCATATTGTTCTAATCTTCTCAACAGGAACTCCGCTTGATCTCCGTCTCGTAATTCCAAATATGTGTTGCTTTGGTTGAAGAAAGACAAACTCCAATTCCTCCACGTTGGGAATGAAGAAATTCATAGCCGTGGCCATGTTGAATTTCAAAGCTTGTAGTTTCCAGACCGCCCGAGCTCTTTTAACCGGGTCATCACCAGGCCATCTTGATTTATGAAACTATAAACTCGACATATATTTTTTTATTCCTTCCACGAAGTTGTGAAGGCGAGGGAAAAATTGTTTTCAATACAAATATAAGAAACTACATCAAAGCAAGAAACTTGATCTACTAAATATAATATGTACATACTTTCGTTAAAAAAAAAAATTGGCAACTGATAACAATGTAATAAACTTAATACATAAATTTTCTACTCTACATAAAAATATAGACGACTTGGTATTAAAGTTACAAATGACTTAAGGTATAAATTTTTTGTTGACGTTAAAAAAAACTGGTAAACTTGATATTTTGTCACATTCAGATGAGCATACGTCCAGTCTGACACTGACAGATACAAACTGTACTTTTAAGAATATATGTTTAAACATTGTGCATCATGGGAACTCACCAAATTTTATACCATTATGTAATGCTCCCATACACTGAAGAGTATCAGCAAATCTTAAAATATTGACACACACTATATTGGTTTAATTCAGTTAGTAATCTAGGAGGGGTTGTGTTACAGCTGCCAAATTCAGAGCAGGAGTTGGTGTGTTGCTGTTGATAGTCATTTTCCTTGCACTTTCGGTAACTAAAATTCAGTATAGCATTGAGACTTAGAGGTCACAAACAATGGAAATTGAATTACCATGTTTATTCATTTCTTTTGTTTGTGTCCTCTATGCCTCTTTATCAATATGACTTGATTGTCACCACAGCTGACATGGCATGTGGAGATCACAAAGGAACTTACTCTCTGTACATGATCTCCAAATTCAAACTTTTAGTCACGAGATTAAAAAAAAATCAAAGACATGTACAGACTAGACTAGAATTTTTTTAGTCACATTGGAAACCATATCAATTGCAATTTCAAGCGCTGCAACAGAAGAGTAAAGTTAAAGTTAACTTTATTTTTGGCAAAGTCTTGCTGTTAGTTCTCCTGTATGCATCCCTATCATAACAAAATCAACGCAAACCTCATTTTCAGACAGGCTTGAGATGTTCCACAGAGCCATTCAAATGTCTATTTTTCATTGTTATTACTGATAGCTGGTTAGCCACTTGTATACCTGATGCAAACACAGTGATATTATTCACCATGTGTTTTACTGGTTTGGTTATTAAATGTGGGAGTCTCTTTGCATTTACATTTGTTACATTTTGTCACTCAACAATAACTTTAGATTGAATGATTCAAATTTAACATATATGATGAGGAAACCTAAAAAAAACAAGAGGCTTAATAGAAGGTTAGGTTTCCTCTCAAAACAGAAGGAATTGAATGACAAATATAGAGCAGGATGATTCAGTTAGGTGTGACACAAGAGTTGAATCAAAGACTAAGGAAATAAAAGAGGAGGGAGGGGGGGGGGGAGGGGGAAATACAAGTAATAAGATTTTTTTTATTTTTTGTCTTAAATGCACAGCCTGAGAAGAGAACAATGAGCAGCGAATATGTTTCCCCCTATGAAAAGGCAAAAATGATGAGAGTGGAGGATAACAATCTGGCTTTGCTAAAACAGAATATCGTAAGTTCAAAATTTAATAAAGTAACAAATAGTTGAACTGACTAGTTATCACTGACAGGAATCTTGACCATTAATGTACAGTGCTCAACAACATTTATGTTCAAATAAGAAGAAATGCATGTTTCTTACATCAATGGCTTGTGTAGCACACGTGTAGAATTTGTCTTTATGCAATGCATTGTCCTTATGCAACGTATATTTTTTTCTTTCAGATTCCAAAGCCATATGCGATTATTACCACCTTATTTTTTTTGAAAGCCAGGAAACTGGATGAAGTCAAATTGATTAACATTAAGAAAGCATTAACAAGCTTGGGGGTAACTTCACCCAAAGGGCAAAATTTTTCAAAGGAACATTATGCAATTTTATTGGGGAAGGAACTTTTTGATAAGGGGAAGGTGAGAAGAATAGATGAAGGGAAAGTGATAACCAAAAGCAATCTTGAATTGACTGCGTAACTGAAGCTGGCTCAAGATGGAGGTTTTAAAATGCATGTAGCTTTCAAACATTTCCAGGTACATGTATACCGATACAAAAGTCTGGACAGTCTTTTTTTATAATCCAACACTTTCTATGTTGAAGCACAATGACATAATAATATGAATAAAGTAGAGGTTCAAATTGTAAAGCAGTTTCCAGAGCAGAACTACATTGCTGGTTCGAGCCTAAATGAGGTTTGCAATCTTTTGTCAATTTCTATTGAACAAACGTGACATGACTTGAAGGTCTGTCTTGATCCAGTTCAGTTTATTCATTTCAATGATTGCTTTTAGAATTATTTTTTAATGGAATTATTTATCAATTTTAGAAGAGTTTTATTGTATATATGGGTTTTTACAGTAAATCAGTAGAATTAACATACTTTCTTTTACCATAAGTTTGTTTAAGTTCAGCAAATGCAGATCAAATATAAAGTGTAAGTAAGAATAGGAATTATCTAGTATAAAAATGTTCACAGAAGAAGGATGATTCTTTATAATATTTATGCAAATTATTGAAACGTTCACAGAGGAAGTATGATTTTTTAAAATATTTATTCAAATTATTGAAATTGAAGTAATTCAATTATCTCTATAGGTTTAATTCAACATCAAGAACATATTTAGGATGGAAAATATACTTAATAAATTATTTATAATCAGTATTTTATATATGTTGATTACAGTCTATGAACTTCAAACTTTCGAATTCGTCCTTTATTGATATGAGGTTTTTTCATCGCTTTGTTTGTTACAGATATGATATGTAATGCATGTGTACTATTTTTTGGGGAAAAAATGTGGACATTTACATGTAGCTGAAAATTATTACATTAAAGTGCATACATTTTACAGATATTTTGTGCAGGTTATTTGTGTATATTTTACTAACATTTTATGTATTCTCTAGTTTGCTTTTTCCAAGATTTTATTCAGATTACGTTTGATTGTTTCATTACCCTGTCTCTTTTTCGTAGTGATTTCACAGAGAAAATGACAACATTTTGTTAACATTTAGTTCAGTAAAATGTGTACATTCTACAGACATTATCTGGACTTTTCTGCAACATTTTGTGTAGGTTATTTATGTAGATTTTACTAAGATTCTATGCGGCTTTCTTTTACAGAGATTATATGAAGATTTTGTGTTACTGGATTTACAGACATTTTTCCCCCTGCATTTTTTACAAAGAATATATGGAGATTTTACAGAGATTTCTATATATGCCATAAAATCTCTGTAAATCTCGACCTAAATTTACAAGAAAAATAGAAGATTTTACAGACATTTTGCACGATGTCAGGACACAAAATGCGTTAAAATTTACAGACTTTTTATGAAGATTACAAAATCTCTGTAAGTGTGCAAATTTACAGACATCGTAATTTACAAAGGAAATGTAGACATTTTACAAAGATTTGATTAACTTTTTTGAAGTCTGTAAATGGTTCAAATTTTCCAGTGAGAAGTGTACTTTAATATAAGAGTTTGTTGGTATATACAATGCGGTTAAGCAATTTGTATTGAAAAATTCCCGTTCTTATATCTAAAGTCACTTTGTCTGGGATTAAATAAATCTGTTTCCAGTTAAAATCTCGGTCGTTGTATATGGAGTTGTATTTTAGCCTGGCAGTAGTTAAAGATTTTAGAGTTGCATCAAAGTTTAATTCGTTTTTTTTCAGGCGTGAATTATAGATAAAATAAATTCCTAGAATTTCCATAGGTTTGTTAACCGTTTCTATATCCAAGCTTTCGTTGCAATTGTGGCTGCTACCAAGCCAGTAAGCTTCCGTGTTGTCTTTGTTGAGTTTTAAGCCGGCACACCCTTCAAATGCTTTTAGAGTACCAAACAGGTGTTCTAAGTAACCTTTGTCCTGTAAAAATGTTGTCAAATCGTCGGCAAAAGCAGCGAGTTTAACCTCCGCGTGGTCTATCTTAATGCCTTTAATGCAAGGATCGTTTCGAATTTTGATTAGAAAAAGTTCCAAAGCTATAATAAAGAGGTATGGCGACAAAGGATCTCCTTGTCTAACACCTGGTGTAAAAAACAGAGATCCAATTAATAAAGGAATTATTAAAATGAAAGGACCTTAAAGCGTTCGATAGAAAATTCCAACTTAAAGAGTCAAATGCTTTTTCGAAGTCAATTGCGACCATTAACCCCAGTACTTAGTTAATTTATACAAAAGAAAACAATTGTTAAATACTTGTGAAATGTTCGTGGCTAGTCTCACGCGGCGTTTCGTCTCTGCCAAGAGACTCCTCAGAGACCTTTAGAATTCAAAGGCAAACTCGTTAGGCATCACGTAAACAATTGTTTACTTTTGTATAAATTTAACTCGTGAACGTACGGTTGGGAATCCTTCTGCAATAGAGGGCCAAATCGCTAAGATATCAAGGCCAAAAAGGCCCCAGGGCACCAAATTGTCTCAAGCTTGGCCTAAACATGCAGTCCAAGTGGCACCTTGTGCTTCGGGGTGCCTGCCAGGTACCATTTGCCCTCAATATCTGACCGGATTCCCAAAAACATGCCCGCACTGACCCAAAGACAGTGCCGGCGGCCAGAGTTCCTCTGACCACCCCCCTGGCTAGCAGATTGGCCCTCCACGCGTGCACGTGGCATGGACCACTCCAGCAGGTTGCCATGCCAACAACAGAACCCTCCCGCAAGCTTCAACAAGGCACTAACATAGCCAGAAACACAGTCAATAACAAGCTCACTTAACACTTAACACTCAAAGTCTGCCAAGCAAAGGGTGTAGGTACAAGACACCCTCCCCTCTCCCCCTTCCTTTGACAGCTGGACCCCCTACAACCCACCAGCAGATAGGCCAGGCCCTGGGCCATGTACCCATCCTAGCCTTGATGGAAACCCCCCTGGCTTTTAAGGCACCAGCCAAGCCTGGATTCGGGCTGCGCCCGAATCCAGGCGAAAACCTAGCGGCTATGTTTTTGCGAAATCGCTGAGATATCAAGGCCAAAAAGGCCCCAGGGCACCAAATTGTCTCAAGCTTGGCCTAAACATGCAGTCCAAGTGGCACCTTGTGCTTTGGGGTGCCTGCCAGGTACCATTTGCCCTCAATATCTGACCGGATTCCCAAAAACATGCCCGCACTGACCCAAAGACAGTGCCGGCGGCCAGAGTTCCTCTGACCACCCCCCTGGCTAG
This sequence comes from Micromussa lordhowensis, assembly GCA_964020085.1. Classification (NCBI taxonomy): domain Eukaryota; kingdom Metazoa; phylum Cnidaria; class Anthozoa; order Scleractinia; family Lobophylliidae; genus Micromussa; species Micromussa lordhowensis. Next base: position 5,238,947 of record OZ026599.1, read on the forward strand.
CAGATTGGCCCTCCACGCGTGCACGTGGCATGGACCACTCCAGCAGGTTGCCATGCCAACAACAGAACCCTCCCGCAAGCTTCAACAAGGCACTAACATAGCCAGAAACACAGTCAATAACAAGCTCACTTAACACTAAACACTCAAAGTCTGCCAAGCAAAGGGTGTAGGTACAAGACACCCTCCCCTCTCCCCTCTCCCCTTTCCTTTGACAGCTGGACCCCCTACAACCCACCAGCAGATAGGCCAGGCCCTGGGCCATGTACCCATCCTAGCCTTGACGGAAACCCCCCTGGCTTTTAAGGCACCAGCCAAGCCTATGCGCCCGAATCCAGGCGAAAACCTAGCGGCTATGTTTTTGCGAAATCGCTGAGATATCAAGGCCAAAAAGGCCCCAGGGCACCAAATTGTCTCAAGCTTGGCCTAAACATGCAGTCCAAGTGGCACCTTGTGCTTTGGGGTGCCTGCCAGGTACCATTTGCCCTCAATATCTGACCGGATTCCCAAAAACATGCCCGCACTGACCCAAAGACAGTGCCGGCGGCCAGAGTTCCTCTGACCACCCCCCTGGCTAGCAGATTGGCCCTCCACGCGTGCACGTGGCATGGACCACTCCAGCAGGTTGCCATGCCAACAACAGAACCCTCCCGCAAGCTTCAACAAGGCACTAACATAGCCAGAAACACAGTCAATAACAAGCTCACTTAACACTAAACACTCAAAGTCTGCCAAGCAAAGGGTGTAGGTACAAGACACCCTCCCCTCTCCCCTCTCCCCTTTCCTTTGACAGCTGGACCCCCTACAACCCACCAGCAGATAGGCCAGGCCCTGGGCCATGTACCCATCCTAGCCTTGATGGAAACCCCCCTGGCTTTTAAGGCACCAGCCAAGCCTGGATTCGGGCTGCGCCCGAATCCAGGCGAAAACCTAGCGGCTATGTTTTTGCGAAATCGCTGAGATATCAAGGCCAAAAAGGCCCCAGGGCACCAAATTGTCTCAAGCTTGGCCTAAACATGCAGTCCAAGTGGCACCTTGTGCTTTGGGGTGCCTGCCAGGTACCATTTGCCCTCAATAATTATTGCAAATGAATATGGCCATTTCGTACTGAGAGTGCTATCTACCTCGTTTCCTCTTAAAAGAAGCCATACCATGCCTGTGAAAGCCGCTGAAGTCAGTGCAAATTAGTCGAACGAGCCGAAACACAGGGAACGTAGAGGTTGAATTGATCATTTGGCTTGTGGCCTTAGTCTAGACATGCTAAACCTCTGCGATGCATAAATGAATGAATGAATGAATGAACTTAATTGATATTTTAGCCTAAGTGACCTCTCTATGTCTTTCACAGTGGATCAAACTAGCCAATCATTCCGACAAGAGCATGGAAAGCAGTCAAAGCGGCCATATATTTCTGTATTTCGGGCAGAAAGTGGACGTTACGTGACATTCAGTTGCAATATCTGACTGGATTCGCAAAAACGTGCCCGCAGAATTTCACTTGTCGCTATTAATCTCGATGGAATTCTGTCCTAGAGCTAGCTTTCCACAAGACTTATCGTGGCTGAAATAAAAGGAAATAACTCTCTTTTATACCTTTTGAGGCCGGGAAGACTAAATTCACGGTCGTTTCATCGAATCATGAATTGTACAATTTAATTAAGAGCGCATTTCAAAATGAAATTCCAGTCCAGATCAACATAAAAGTTCACGTATCAAAACCGCGGCCGAGAGTTAATCTATAGCTTTCTGAAGGCCTGCATCACCCTAAATGGACTGGAAAACGAGCTTCCTACACTGACAATCGATCGACCTTCAAACAAACTAGGCCATAAACACTCCACATGTTGTCAGTACGTGAATTATCGACCGGAAACCACACAGATAAATTGCTTCCGCGCTGGCGAATCACAGGCAGTTCTGATAGTTAGCTAAGCCGAGCGCGTCTAAAATTCATAAACTGAACAAGGAAATGCTACTCACGGTCGGATCGGCGCTTGACCTGATGTTCTTGACTCCGCTCGCAGCCATGTTTTGCTCGCAAATAACAATATCCCGGATGTATTTGAATTTCACCGAGCGGGAAAGCAGCCTTTCAACAGTACAACAGATTTTTTTCAAGTCTTTAACCACATCAACGTTCAGGCCAAAAAACGCCAACAGCAGCTAGAAATGTCTACTCCATTGCACGCCTAAGCCCTAAACTCATGTGGCTAAAGCTTTTTGCTGTCTAAAGCAAGCACAACATTATCGCCACACTGCAAACGGCTCACTATTACGGGACTAAAAATGTCGACCCGTATACACATCTCAGAGCCGTTTAATGTACGATAACGGACGACGCTTGCTAGCAAATCGTGGGACTTCCACCTTCATTGGACTTAATGATGTCCTCGGGCAAACTTCCTTTAGACAGCAGTTATAAAACGCTAATCGCTCGGCTCCTGTCGGAGTCACCGGGCGAACTGAAATTCAGACGAGTGTAGCCTGGGCTAAACTTAACACCAATTGAAAAGGGGAGCAGGGGAGAGGTGGGGGGGGGGGGGTAGCCATAAATAATAAATCATAGAAAAATAAATGAAACATGCCGCAAGAAGTTTTTTACATTTCATGCTAGATGAGCTTTACAAGGCGCTTCCATAAGCAAAGTCAAAAGACTAAATAAACAAATAAAATCACAGGTTACATG
>OZ026599.1:5241829-5279329 GCA_964020085.1 Micromussa lordhowensis
TTGTTACTTAGATCTGATAATTGCTTTCTTACTGCGTCAGCTGACTTTTGATCTTTAAAAGGCAAAACCACTCGGTGAACATCATTTTCGTTGATGGTCTGAGCTTGCACTTCACGGTTTTCCGATCTCACTGAGGTAACAAAGTGAGAGACAGTGGACTCGATGAGGCTCGATGAGCTCCCTGAATTTTACAGAAGGTACGTGGATGACACGTTTGCTACGATGAAAAATGTACCAGCAGCAGAAGATTTCTTATCAACGCTTAATAGCTGTCACCCTTCCATAAATTTCACTATGGAACTAGCGTCTGACAACAAATTACCATTTATCGGTATGGAAGTGCTCAAGAGGGGCTGCAAACTGGAAACTGTTGTTTATCGGAAACCAACGAACACTGGCCTGCTTCTTCACCACCAAAGCCATGTCGATAAAAGGTACAAGAAATCACTACTCAAGACCATGTTAAATCGTGCGTTCCATCTGTCGTCCACATGGAAGTCTTTCGAATCTGAATGTGATCATCTCAAGGTGATGTTTACTAACCTCAAGTACCCCGAAAGCCTCATCGAGTCCACTGTCTCTCACTTTGTTACCTCAGTGAGATCGGAAAACCGTGAAGTGCAAGCTCAGACCATCAACGAAAATGATGTTCACCGAGTGGTTTTGCCTTTTAAAGATCAAAAGTCAGCTGACGCAGTAAGAAAGCAATTATCAGATCTAAGTAACAAAATCGATCACACTCTTCAACCCGTGTTCAAGAGTCGCAAAATATACGAAGACATCAAGATATGCGAGCCAAAACCAGCTATAATTAGCCAACAATGCGTAGTGTACAATTATAAATGTGATCTGTGTGATGCAGAGTATGTCGGCTACACCAACCGACATTTACACCAACGCATTGACGAGCACCGTTATTCGGCAATCGGCAAGCACTTAAAGAACGATCACGGTCTGGAAACCATCGGTGACCTTAGCAACAACTTTTCCGTTTTAAAGAAGTGCAACGGAAAACTGGACTGTCTGATTTATGAAATGTTATTCATAAAGAAGAAAAGGCCATGCTTGAACACACAATCAGACTCCATACGCGCAAAACTATTTATTTAAATTTGTCACTTATCTAAATTTGTCACTTTTTACATGCATACTTTATGTTCTATCACCTCGCACGCTATATTAAGCTGTGAAATTTTTTATTCTGTTTTCACTTGACAATGATGACATGGAGTCATCGAAACGTTGTGTTAAACTTTTTTCGCTCATTTTTATCCTTAGATGTTTAACTAAATGTAATCTTATTCGAATATTACAGTCGTCCCAAGAGAAACTGAAGACAATGCTTACGCAAATTTTTGCGGGGCAAACAAGGTGTATTATAGGGGATGTGGAAATGGCAAATTGCACTCAAAGTCATTGGTGTATCATCAAAACATCTTCGGGTCTTCCTCAAAAGTCTTCGGCAATCTTCTGAAATCTTCGGAAATTTTCAGAAATTCTCAGAAAATGTTCGGGAACGTTTGTCTGCCGTTCAGAACAATTTTGGAAAATCTTCGGAAATCTTCAGAAAATCATCAAAAACCCTGTCATCAGTATGTTTGTATAATAAAAAGAACATTACACATTAAGTTGAAGATATGAATTTTATGTTCTTGTGGCAAGAACAATATCTCACCCATTCGTTGCACTCAATCATGAGATATTGTTCTTGCCACTCGAACACAAGACTCATGCCTTCTCGCAACCATGTAATAATATCCTCTACGTAATATGGTAGCTCACAAGTATTGACTATCAAGAAAACAATTTATTTGACTCTTGATGTTTGGACTAAAATAACTGTAAACAAATGCTAAAACTGTTTTACCACTAAACAACACATCATTAATCTAATACTTTTTAGAATTCCTTACAGTAGTGATAAATACAGTGCATGTCAAGACAAAACATAAGGGTTCACATAAAAATTACGGTAAGGTGAAATTTATTAATTTGATAAGGTACCAAATTCTTACCACTTGTAATATAAGTAAATATGGAGGTCAGTCAGGAGAATTTGCATTTGGATAATGGGAATTAAACATTCAATTTTAGCCCCAAAAGTAATCATTGTATTTAGTGTATAGTGTATTGTAATATGGTAGCTCACAAAAGGTACTTAGTATTGACTATGAAGATAATTTTCTTTTGCACTTGATGTTGCACTGCACTAACTGTAAGCAAATGGTAAAAATGTTTTACCACTAAAAAAAAACACTTCATTAATCTAACACTTTTTTAGGTTATCTATAGCTGTAGACTCTTGTTTGACAAATGGTTAACCAAAAATTGTTATTCGGAAAAAAATAAAAGGAGTCACTGATAGATGTGATTGTTGTTGTCACTTTTTAGCATGGGTGGTGCATGAATACATACATACATACATAACCTTTATTTAAGTGTCCGACAAGCATGGATGTCTAGGAGCCTAGCCTTGTTGAAGAATACAGTTCTGATAAAACTGGTCATCAATCTAATTGTGAATGACGAACTTTCGCCTTGATAACAAACTTTCCAGAGACCATCAAACCTTGAACAGACGTTACAAATCCGGAGACCATCTGATTAAAAGCTTCTAAACTTTTGAAAGCCTTGAGCTGCTCCTTTGTATAATAACTTGTCTCCAACACTAAATAGCTGAGCAAATCGGTTGATTCTATTGGCGGAAGATTTTCTGAATCAAACTGTTCCCTTGGAAGGCTTGCCGGATCCACTCCAACCACAGATATTTTCTGTACATACCGTTTCTTTACGTGGCTTTCCAGGTTTTTGGCGTATTCAGAAAGCACAGGAATGTTTTTCTCCATCTCCTTACCGGATTTTTCTTCGGAAATATCCATTTTAAACCCCTAAACATATCTATAACACTAACTAACAGTGTAGAAACCGCATGTGCTTTACATAAATTTCACACTAGAGGGGCTCCAACATGGCGGATGCCCATATATGGAAACATCGGTGACGTCAGGTGTAAACCAAGAATTCTAGGCCGGCTATTTTTTATCCTGTACATTAATGATCTGAACAATGCTACAAACCTCGATTCAATCTTGTTCGCAGACGACACAAATCTATTCATCTCACACAAAGACCCAGATTTCTTAATTAGTACTTTAAATTGTGAATTAATTAAACTATCAACATGGTTCAGAGCAAGTAGACTCTCTTTGAACTTAACTAAAACAAATTTCATGGAATTTAGACCAAGCCAGAAAAAATCTTCGAACTTCAATGTTGTTATTGATGAGAAACCCATTGCACAGGTCAATGAAACAGTCTTTCTTGGGGTAATTTTAGACGACAACTTAACTTGGAATTTTCACATATCTAGTGTAGCGGGTAAAGTATCCAAATCTATAGGTATAATTTTCAGATCTAGTTTTTATTATTCAACTCCTTCTCTGCGCATGCTTTATAACGCAATGATACTTCCATACCTTAATTATTGCAATCTAGTCTGGGGATCAACTTATAAAACTAACCTTCAAATAATCGTAGTTCTGCAAAAACGTGTGATTAGAATAGTAAACAAGTCGTATTATAATGCTCATTCAGAACCAATTTTTAAGAAGCTTAACTTGCTTAAATTTCAAGATATTCACTTAATGCACTTAGGTCAGTTTATGTTCTCGTTTAAGAACGCTATTCTCCCTCGAAAATTTGAAAACAAATTTGCAATCAACAACCAAATCCATTCTCATTATACAAGACATGCAAAATCCTTTCGTCTTCCATTATGTAGAACAAATATCCGGCAATTCTCCATATTCTTTCAAGGTCCTAAATTTTTTAACTCCCTTTCTCCTGAAATTGCGAGCTCTTCCTCACTGGCGTCTTTTAAAAAAAAAACTAAAAGCATCTTTAATTTACATAAAATAAAATAAATAAATAAATAAATAAATGAAGTATGTTGTTTGATTGTTTTTTTTTATTTTTTTATTTCACTTTGATGAATACATAATAACAGTTTTTTTCACTACATATTACTGGCAAGTACCAGGTACTGACAGTGACAACACTTTTGTATATACTATGCTTTATGAAATATTATTCTATACATTGTGTAATATTAACTACTTATTACCCGAGAGTGAGGTCTTTACGGGAAAACCTCGGACAGAGACCCCGCCGCATCGACCGAGCGATAGCGAGGTCAATACGGCAAGGCCGAGGCTCGACATTCTCCCGCAAAGACCAAACGTTCGAGCTGTTTTTTTTTTTTTTTGCAATTTTTGTTTACAGAACACTTACACTACTTACAGTACTAATATTGTAAACTTACATTTACACTTACACTATACTTCCTACTTACTCTACTTATACTTACTCTACTTAAGCTTGCCGCACCACTTACAATAAGTATATTACAATGCAATAGCGCTAATTAAATTACAGTTGACCTACTTACATTGCTCCTTCTATTATAAATAAATTGCATAACCACATAAGTTTTTTATCGTTATTATTATTAACATTGTCAACGCTAAGAATAATTTACTATACCTTACATTTTTATCGTACCGCACTATTTAAACTTTATGACTTTGGAAGTAGAAGAGATGCTAGCAAAAGAAGGTGCACATTTCAGTTCCTGTTTAATTAGAGGAATTTTCAAGTACGTATCTTTGTTGCACAGCAGCTATAAAATCGTGATGAGAAATAGCCTTGTTGTTTAATGTGCTAGTATAGATGAAGTAACGCATGAATAGTGTTGTGTAATTAAATTTCTTTATCACGTTATCTCCAGACGAATTGGTGGTAATGCCGAATAACAGCTCCTCAGTAGTTGGGGAGATCTGAGAATTGTTTGTTTTATTGAACCAAAATGTTACTTTTTGTACCAAAGACTCTGTGAAGGAACAGTGGATGAAAGTATGGTCTATGGAATCCTTTCCCCCGCAAAAACAACATTCATCGTCCGGTTTAATCCCATATTTGAAAAGTTCTCCCTTTGTCACTACAGTTCTATGAATAAACTTAAATTGAAATTCTCTTAGCTTCGTTTCCTTGCATACTGTTCTCAGAGACTTAACAGCCAATTTCTGAAATTATCGAAAATCGGGCGTCAGTCGTGAAATTTCGAAATCCTTCGTATTTTGCCCATATAGTCTCTATAGAAAGGTATTTTAAAAAATAAGGTTAAAAGTTTCATCAGCGTGTTATTTGTTTCAAAATCGGGCAAAGTGTGAAATACGGCAAATTAGCGTCCTTTCGGTCACGAAACTAACGGAAAATTACCCATTTTCATCTCGCTCGTAGAGAAAAACGCGAAGTCCTCTGTTAACGAAATGTTTACAAAATATAAACACATCCTTGTTCTTCATAATGCACTAGTTTAATTTAGATAAGCTTGAAAATTGGAAATGCTTCGGCCATTTGAAGAAACCCTATTTTGGCAGTTAAAAAAATTAGCAAATTTCATCTAACTTCAACACAAAAGAAACCCAATTGGTACGTAGAGTTTGAACTTCAAATTAAGACCTTGATAAAGTTCAATCTTTGTTATTTACTATGTTAAAATATTTCTGGCGGCACTGCAAAAGTACCCCGTCGAGAGCCCAAAATGTGAATGGTATTTTGTCACGAGGAGACCCTATGAAACGAACAAGCGCTAGTGTATGAACACAGTATTAACACAAACTTTAGCTGGTTTCTTTAAAAGAGAGCTTCTTCAAATTTCTGTGGGGATGGATGATAATTTTATACATTCTTTCGTGAAATAAAATTATATCTCTTGAACAATAGGTCATTAAAACAAGTTATAAATAAAAGCGATCATCTTTCAATTTGCTCGTCGAGATGATTATAAAACTTACCCGATTCTTGAATTATCTGCTTGACTAGGACAATCTTGCACTCGATTGTAGAGTCTAGCAATATCCTGAAAAACATTTTTACCTTGTTGACCATGTGATTGATAGCGTTATTTACTCTAAATGTGGCAAGACGAAGATGCGAGCAAAGGTCGTATGTTGACATTCCTGAAGTTTGTCACTATACGTTTGCGTGACAGTTGCGCACTGCTACTGACCTGGTAAGCTCGTGTTATGATTGTCAGTATTATATTAGATAATATTGAAAGTTCTAAGTTCTTATTTTTTTCGCCTTGCTATCAAAGCCTTTATGGCATCTTGTGGTTTTTCTTGCTTCGTTGGTGGTTACTGCGGTCCAAGTACCTTCAATCCGGCCAATGTGCAATGTGTTTCAATCGGCAATTGCAAGAAAGATGTCCGCTCCCACCTAGTCTACTGCAAAATAAGCGACGATTCTGGCGTCGACAGTGAAGCAAAGCTGTTGCTAGCTCGCGCAGGTAGGTTTTAGGCATTACAAATCCATCATGCCGTTTTAACATTTCTTTTTTCTTCTATAACTACCGTCGTTGACTGAAATTTCAATCGGTAATTTTCAGGCATTTTTGAAATAGAACAATCTCATTTGAAAATGACTGTCTGCCCTCGCCATCGCGATTCATTTGGTACCAGATGGCGGTGTAATAGGTCTCGTTGTACCATTCCTGCTGAAATGGCTGCCCACAAAGGCAAATCCTCAGCTCCAAAAGCCCAGTATAGCAAAGATATCAGTGATGTCACCTATTGTTATTAATATGCCAACCAGAGAGCTATTGGCTGGTGAAACAAAGAATTCTTTTGTTTAACGTTTTGAACATTTAAATAACAAAAACAATGTTTGTAAACAAATATCTTCCCTATGGATTAAAGAAGGCGCATTCCGCACACGTTTTGCAGACCACGAAGATGCTTGTACCGGTAGGCTCGCGTACGTATTTCACATTGTTTTAACATTAATATACATCATTCAATTGCTGGCATGTGCGAGAGAAGCCGAATGGGGAGGGAAAGTGGAGATTTGCTGAGCACGTTGCGCCAGCGAAAACCGCCCTCGCACGCGTCTCGCGTTCCACGCGTGTCAACCCCTTGATATCTCCCTCGGCCCTCCCCCTGCAGGCTACGTCAAAGTTGTAGATTATTGATTTTTTTTAAATTACATTTCGTTTCCATGGATACCAGGGAGAACAAGTTAGAGATTTTAAGTCAGTCCTGGATCATGGTTTGCAAATGATCTTTAACGAACGCTAAGAAGAAGTCTCGCAAGGCGAGATTTTCAAGGGATTTATGAGGTTCACTGAAAGCAAAGAAATATAGAAGGTGATTTATTTTTGAAGACCACTCATTGTCTTTTATTTTGTTTTTTCTCTTTTTTGCTAAGTTTTACAGATAGCTGCGTTCGCCAGTAATACGTGGTTTTCTATCTTGTCGAAAAAACGTGCCTAAAGACAAAGACAGTTCTGGCGAATTACAAGCTTATAATTTAATTTGTTAATTCTAAAGCTTACAGATAACCTGGCTTTGATTTCTGTAAAATCGCGTATATCCCTGAAGGTATAACATCTGCCCAAAGATTTTAATAAGCTTATGAAATGTGTTATGTAGCCCGCGCCAACATTTCTTTGGAAAAATAGGTAACTTATTGGATTGTTTTATTCTCTCGACTTTGCAATGGTTTTTTATGGTACGTTATTTTTCTGAGTTTGGTCTGGTAAACGATCTACGATTATGGCGTTTTCTTACAATGAAATAATGAAAATAGATCTTTTGCGCGACATCGGTAAGTTACCTGTCCCGAACTTTCAAATGGAGTCAGTTTTAATTTAAAAGCGCCATAAAACTCCACTCTAATGACTTGAAATTCAGGATACAAGAAGAGATAATAAAATAGTGCATAAGAACCTCTTGAACATCATGTGCGATTAATATGTAAGGTGGGTATTTTAATTTTCTCGGAAATGTGGATGAAGTAATACAGGTAAAAAACGGGTGTCCGTAATAGCGAGGTTTCCGCAGGGCGGAGTTGCGGAATGCTCTACATTACCAAATGACCTTGGAGGTAACAAATATTAATTAACAAGTATATATATATTTTATGTACAATTATACAGCTATTTGCAAGCAGTGCAGGGAATATTTGGCCAATCTTATCGCAAGTGCGGCGGTCACTGAAGGTGTCAGTGAACCTGTGCAGACGGCTGAAGCCACAGGCAGTCAAACAGAAGAGCTGGCATACACTCTCGAAGAAAGCGACAAATCTCCACAGGAAGAGGTAATATCATTTCAGTGTCTTGGCATTAAAAAAGTCGATCGTTTCACGTTTTAGGTGTTACGACAAAATTGTGCATGAGCATCATGAACTTAAGGCGGCAGAGCAATGTTTCTTTTTTTCCATTAATATATTAAACAGTGTACATTTTGCCCATTTGGAATACAGGAAGAAGGTCTTAGTGCTGCATCTGACGAGCTGACAGCAGGCGTTGAACGAATGAAGATCTCTGATGACAGCCCTATCCTTTCTCCTGAGACGGCCAGTACAGTTTCTTCTTCTGGAGATGGGAATGGATCTTCAAGGGTGACAGCCCGACCAAGAGATGCCCTGAACATTTTCCTCAAAGAGTGTCAAATCCAGTCGCTTGGAAGGCCTTGGCTGGATTGGGGCGAAGTCAGTGTGCGTACAAGACAGCGCTATGTCCAGCGATCTGGTGAGATTGTTGCAGCTGTACTTAAAGTGATTTCTACCAATAACGCTCCCTATCTGTGGAAAGCGCTACAAACGTCCGGTGCCGTGAACCAGCAACTGGGTCTCCATCAAGCATCTCTTCCATCAGAGACAGCTTACCTAGAAGCACTGGCAGAGGCATATAGCAATGCAACCAGCTGGGACACACGGCGGCAAGTGCTATCCGTAATGTCAGGAGTCGCCAGTTTCAGAGCCGTATCTGAATTTATACCCGGCTTGACACAATATCATTACACAACGGCCAACCTGCACCGTGTTCAGTATGGACGGCATGCCCCAGTGCCCACCAGCGAGTCCCCAAGACTAAGGATAGACGCGAACCAACTGGATCATTTCCTGGGGTTTATCACAAGCCCTCATCTTGTTCAGGACCTTCCTTTTGGCGAAAAACACCTCCAGCTCTCGTCCGGGAAAATTATCATGGTGCCAAACATCATTCGCACAATGATACCTGAACGGATTGTCATGCAGTACAGGCAGTATTGCAGTGAGACGAACTTCAAGCCTTTTAGCCGCAGTACCATGCTACGAATACTGACAGAGTGTAGTGCTTCGGTGCACAAGTCCCTACAAGGCCTCGATTATTTCGCAGAAGAAGGGGCACGAGCATTTGATGACCTTGCCTCAATAGTGGAGGATATTTCTTCACTCAGAGCTGACGGCCAAGAGTGGGCAAGCCGCATTAAAGATTCCCTGAAGGCAGGAAAGCTCTATCTTAAAAGCGATTTTAAGGTAAATTAGTAGCGTATCTGTAGTGTACATTTTTTTTCGGAAAGACTTGTTTAGGGGAAAGGGTTTAGAATCATAAAATTTTCTCGCCAAAGCAATCGAGAACTGAAGCGTTTAACAGCGGCAAAAGGAGACATGGCTGTAGCTGTAGCTGTAACTGTAACTGTAGCTGTAACAGTAGCAGTAGCAGTAGCAGTAGCAGTAGCAGTAGCAGTAGCAGTAGCAGTAGCAGTAGCAGTAGCAGTAGCAGTAGCAGTAGCAGTAGCAGTAGCAGTAGCGGTAGCGGTAGCGGTAGCGGTAGCGGTAGCAGTAGCAGTAGCAGCAGCAGCAGGATCAACACCAAAAACATAACTGAAACATCAGCAGACATATTTATATTGGTAGTGTGAAAATAACATATGTCTTTTTGTCTAATCAGGTGCACATAGACAGTGAGGCTAGAGTGGCTGACCACTGCAGCGTATACGCACTGAGCGACCCATCGGAGTCTGCGTTCAAACAGCGGTGTGACCACAAGCATAACGAGCTCTGTGATCAGTGCCAAGCCCTCAATGGTCCCCTACAAGAGGTCGGCGAAGCTGCGCAAGATGCTGAATTTCGCAACGAGGATGATAGAGATGAAATTCTCTTTCTGTATGAGTCGGCAAAGCGATCTATTCAGGCATGGAAAGCCCACCAGTTACGGTCAGTACAGCAGGATAAATCGAGGATGGATGTTCTTCAACTGCTGGACGACAACGCCGTGCTGATTGTCAACGACTGGGCCATGAAGTTCCTCCCCCAGCTGTACAGGGAATCCCAGCAAGATTGGTTCGGGAAGAGGGGAATTTCCTGGCACATCTCTGTTCTCTTTCGGAGGAAAAGTGGGGAGCTCCAGTCCCAGGCGTTCATCCACATTGTTCAGTCTTGCAGTCAGGACAGCACTGCGGTGATCCTGATGATGCAGCACGTGTTAAAAACACTGAAAACGGAATATCCAGAGATTAATTGGGCCTACCTTCGTCAGGACAATGCCGGGTGTTACCATTGCGCCAATACTGTCCTTGCGTGCCAAACAATGGGGCAGTCAACCGGGATCAAAGTAGCGCGACTAGATTTCAGTGACCCCCAAGGTGGCAAGGGAGCGGCCGATAGGCTGGCAGCTACGTGTAAGTGCCACATCCGCATTTACCTCAACGAAGGCCACGATGTCACGACAGCAGAGGAGATGAGGGAGGCCCTGCTTTCCCATGGGGGGGGGGGTGGAAGGTGTCAGGGTAGCTCTCTTGCCGTCAATAAACCAAACAGTGGAGCTGCAGAAAATTCCTGGCATAAACAAGCTGAATAACTTTCAGTTCACTGACGGATCCCTCCAGGCATGGCGCGCGTATGGTATCGGTCCAGGAAAGAGCATTTCGAGGGAGAAAGTTTCAGGTCAGTGAAATCGTATTGCCAATGTGTCTTTTTAGTCATTTTCAAAGACACTGGAGATGCGTTAACGAGCTTAGCCTATAGACAGCCACTTCAAATCTGTTGCTAAGTGTTCAACTGACAGGTTTAGGTAGATTTTATTGATGAAATAAACTGAGAGTGACAAACAAAACACGTTCTAAATATTTTGCTCCAAGAACAAATGACAGAAACTCCCCACACTCGTAGTGACTCCCCATGTTCTGTGATAGTTAACTGGAATCTTAAATGACGTCATCAAGAAGGAAGCCAGCTACTAGAGTACTTAGGCGCCTGACGTGCTTCCTCAGCATGATGATGATGATGATGATGATGATGATGATGATGAGGAGGAGGAGGAGGAGGATAATGAGGATACCGATAGTGATGAAGAAGACAAATAAACTGAAGATGCGTACAATATAACTGATTCATTGCTGTCTAAATTCTTTTGTCATAATAGTACGCGTAACGTAGGCCTCTTAATTCACTCTGATGTGATGTTTATGTTAATTCTGTCTAGTTTTATTACAGATGTCAACTACAGCTGGCTTTCTGTTTTATTTTCTCCTGGTGAATTCAAAGCAATTTCTGCAAAGCAGCCAAAGTCAGCCATGGTGCAAGTAACCACGGCCGATGATCAGCAACAATGTGCCAGTGCTGAAAGTCCACAATCTTATGTCTTTTCATGCCCAAAGGAAGGTTGCGTTAAAGTATTTCAACGATCGTCTGCCCTGGAACGTCACCTGTCGTTAGAATCTTGTTCCATGTCACCGGAGAGACACACTCTAATTGACCTGGCCAAGCAACAGTACGCCACCCGTCTCCACGAAGGCGTAGGCCTACTTCCTTCTCTGCAAGTGTCCAGCTCTGTTGACAGCTCGAGCCAAAGTGAAGCTTTAAAGGAGGGCTGGGCACTGAAGGAAATGAAGAAAGCCTACCGATTCAACGAAAAACAGAAAACCTATCTGGAAGCGAAATTTAATATCGGCCAGTCCACAGGTCGGAAGTTGGAGCCGGATGTCGTTGCAAGAGAAATGCGCCGTGCCCGGGGCACAGACAGGGAAAGGTTGTTTTGTGGTTCAGAGTTCCTCACTTCCCAGCAAGTGTCTTCTTACTTCTCGCGCCTTGCAGCGAAGCTGCGTCAGCAACAAGTTGAGGCGACACCACAAAATGTCTTAGCGGCAGAGGAGCAAAGCAATTTCTCTCTGGCAAGAGCGGATGTGATTTCCACCCTGCATATCTGTCACCCAATAGTCGTTGATCAGTACGAGATATGCTCATTGGTTAACAAGAAAACCGAGTTTCGGAAAACAAAGTTGGGGATGCTACAGCATCTCTGCCAATGTTTGGAACTGGATGTACCAGTGCCGGCGGTGAGGAGGAAAGCTCCATATATGGCACTCCTGGAAGAACTTGTAGATAGCTGCCCCTGTAGAGCTGCAAAATGAAGCACAAAAAACAATACAAGGCCTTTTGCTATCCGTTTCCTTATCAAGAAAAATGATTAGCCTTGCAATATTTAATTATGCCTCATGAACACTAGCTTGTTGAACATTACTAAGACAGTTCAAAGCTCTCAGTTAGTGGGAACGCCCAAATTTGAAAGCAAAACCCGAGGAAACAAAATGAGTGGAACTGTGCAGAGAGAGAGTTATTTTAAATTTGGGTTCATGGTTTTAAGATTTCGTTGTTCTCACTATTCTGGAGCTTGGAACAGACCCGGTCGTAGGATCATGCGCGGTCGTTTCTTGTAGGACTAAGAGAAGTCGAATGACATACCAGGCTTTGTGTGCTTCTCGAGTATCGTATCTACACTTGAATACTTGAATACTTTAATACCTAAAAAATCCAAAATTTTTGTCTTTTGTTACTTGTTCACCTGCGTAGCGCGTGGGGATAGTTCTGTTACTAGGTCCCACACGGTTCTGATCACGCCTCAGTTTGAGTCACGCAGTGACAAGGGTTTCAATTTTTTCCGTTTAAAGAGAGTTACTGGCGCTGTAGATCAGATCACTGTGGTAAGTCCTCTTTAACGAGTTTTTCGAATTCAGGGCCAAAATAAATTGCTAGTTTATAGCAATTTCATAAATATTTATACTGACGATGCAACAATCACATAGCTAGCTAATCTGTTTATTTTTGGTGTTAACTTTGACCTCTTCTAAGTGAATTTATACAATCTTCGCTTGATAATTCTAAAGTAATTGCTTTTCCTGTCTTAAAAACTCAATCGATGGATGAAGTAAAGCTTAGAAATACTCTGATTTTTGGTATTTCCTGATTGTTGTATTTTTGAAAGTAGCCAAAGCAGAATAATGTAAACAGTTTCGAATTACAGCAAAATGTGTCTTATCCTGTCTTCTCCATGTGTACAAATACGTGAGTTGACAAAATTAAACAAAAAATTTTATCCTACTAAGCTCAACAGAGAATAAGCTGCTATCAGCAATTACTGTACAGCTTTTCGAAAACAAATTATTCGTCGCAAGTGATAATTAAACAAAGAACTTGATTTGTAGCGTGACGGCCGTTGTTCGTTTCGCAGGCTCTCCTCGTTTCAAAGTACCCTTCACATTTTCGTCTCTCGCCGGATACTTTTGTAGTGCCGCCAGAAATATTTTGACACAGTGAACAACTAAGGTTGTGCTTCAACAAGGTCTTAATTTTAAGTTCAAAATTTACGTACCAATTGGGTTTCTTTAGTGTTGAAATCTGATGAAATTTGCTAAAATTTTAAACTGCCAAAATAGGGTTTCTTCTAACGGCCGAAGCATTTCCAATTTTCCATCTTATCTAAATTAAACTAGTGCATTATGAAGAACAAGGATGTGTTTATATTTTGTAAATATTTCATTAATAGAGGACTTCGCGTTTCCTCCTACGAGCGAGATGAAAATGGGCAATTTTCCGTTAGTTTCGTGACTGAAAGGACGCTAATTTGCCGTATTTCAAACTTTGCCCGATTTTGAAAAAAATAACACGCTGATGAAACTTTAAACGTTATTTTTGAAAATACTCCACTACAGAGATTATATGGGCAAAATATGAAGGAATTCGAAATTTCACGACTGACGCCCGATTTTCGATAATTTCAGAAATCAGCTCTTAAAGATCTTTCCCCAGTGCTCTTCATTTAAAGATAGGTTCTCGCTCCATCTTTTGGGACCAGTGTGGCCTCCTGTGTGGGTTTTGGCAATGAGTAGTTGGTAAAAGTCTCTTGATTTCGCTTTGTCCAGTTTGATTCCGAGATTTTTATTAAAATAAAAAAATGGTCATTACTTGTAAAGTATTCTTTATTGACCGAATCCACTTGTCTCGCTTTCAATAGTAATTGATTCGGTATGGCACTGATGATCTGGTAATATAGCTCTTATCGCAGTTATCAGCGGTTTGACATGCAAACGAGGCGAAAGGGTCAATACTGCATTGTATTGACCCTTTAGCCTCGTTTTTGTGCCGCTCTAAACAAAGGAATATTTGACAGCGGGCTCAACTCCGATAACAGCTATTGGAGGAAGTTAGTTTTGCATGCAAATTTTTCTGAAAATTCTTGGAATGAGAGGTAGCTTCCATCGTCTTTCAACAGATCTTTAATCGAAATAATATCGTTTTCTACCCAATTATTGAAATATACAGATTTGTTATCCACGACAATTTCTCTGTTATTAAATAAAACTAAATCGCTTCCTTGATCGTACCCATATAATGTTTTTAATTCTTTGAAGAATTCGAGTATATTCCTGTAAAAAATTGGCAGCTGTGGGAGATACTTTGGATCGTAGTTGCATCTTAAGAGAAAATTTAACCCCCTTAATTTTCTGAAAAGATGATATGGCACAGTGCACCAATTACAGTCTCTCGCGGTCAAGAGTCGGGGTGTCCATGCAAGTCTCAAAGATCTAAACATAATATCTACGTCCGTCATGCGTATTTCCCCTTTTTCTAGATCCTGATACAGGGAGGTTCGTTTTATTGTCTTTCTTATTTTTCCATATGAAATTGAACAAATTCTTTCTCACCGCGCCTGCGATACCATCAGGAACTTCAATGTTTGAGATAGAATGAATAATTTTTGAGAGACCCAAGGATTTAATTATTAGGACTCTTCCAAATAGAGTCAAATCTCTAGCCCTCCACATATCCAGTCTTGTCTGTAACTTTCTTAATTTAAGATTGAAATTAAGATCATTGTTTTTTTTTCTCATCATACGAGAAATGAATCCCTAGGATTTTAACCGGACTGCGCATCCTGGGAGAGAGTATTTTCGGATGAGTACAAGCTCTTAAAGTAAACTTCGATTTGGTCAAGGATCTCTTTTTCATTACATGTCGTAGATTCATCCTGCAGACGGAGTTTACTGATAGTCTTTTTGTTATAATTTCTTTTTTCCAAGTTAAAGAAATACTTGGTTGGGCGTTCGCCGTTCTCCACCCAGCGACATTTCGCCCTGAACATAGCATTCTTTCCTTTATCTTCATATAAAGATTGAAGTTCAGATTTGAGACTATCATAACGTTGTAGGACTCGGTCAATATCTGGGGCGAAAAAATCGTTGCAAATAATAACATCCAGCTGTTCCAGCTGTTGTCTTATATCTTTTGCACGGTCTCTGGACACTTTTGCTTTGTGCTTCGTCTAAGATATAGTTGTATTTCTAATCTCCATTTTAATTAGCTCCCACAGGAGACGCTTATCAGCAACTTGATGGTAATATTGTAGAGTGTTAGTATAAATTTCTCGAACTATGACAGCGTATTTATCGTCCTTTAGGAGGGTGTTATTAAATTTCCAAAACTCCGGACCTCTAGGGGTTTTGTTTACACAAGATAATGAGATATAAATTGCATTGTGATCAGGTGCTATTGATGGATAGATTTCTGTCTTTTTTACACTTTTCGTAAGGTTTTTCGTCATTAAAAAGAAGTCGATCCTAGATTTAATTTCATACCTTTTGCTTTGGATTCATACGCAAATTTATCTAACTTAGGGTGCCGCGCTCTCTGAATATTTATTAGATCAAACATATCCTTTGACGCTAGGACCAAATTCCTATAAATTGTCGGTGCCCAAGCTATTCCTCCTAATTTGTCTTTATTTGACAGCGTGCAGTTCCAATCTCCTTCAACAATCAACGCAGTCAATTCCGTTTTATCGATTATGCAATTATTTAGCTCCTGCATAAACTCTAGCTGGTTTGTTGGATTATTTGGCGCGTAAACATTACATAGCGATAATCTCTGGGAGCCGAGAATGGTGTTGATTAACACAATTCGCCCGGAGTTGTTGCTGTAACAACAGTCAACCTGACAATGAAAAGAAGAGTTAACTAGAGTGCACACACCTTTGCTGTGATTCGTACCATGGGAAAAGAATATCTCACCTCCCCATTCATTTTTCCAAATATTTTCGTCATTTGGTTCGGAGTACGTTTCTTGGAGAAAATATATATTTGCTTATAAATCTTTCAGGAACGAGAAAATACTCCTTCTTTTAGTTAGATCTCTAATTCCGCGAACATTCAAAGAAAGGATATCTAAATTTACCGAGTTGTGCATAAGCGAGCGACGTATCCACGCAATGAAACACACGCACAGATAAAAGGTACTGATAATTTAAAAAGACGCCGACAAAAACAAACAACAAAAACAAAAAAAACACCCAACAACGTTTACAATAATAACAGCGACAGCAACAAAAAAAAAGAATGAAAGAGAGTTTCCTTCAGCAAGCTCTAATGTCCCTTTCCCGGGTCAATTGAAACACAACGTTAGTTAACACTAGTCGTTACACTACAACCAAGTCGTACCTTTTATCCACACAAGCCAGCGATTAATTCCTAACTAGTTGTATTATAAATTTCTTAAGTAGACCAATTTATGTCTCAGACATAAATTGTAGTTAATGTGACAACCGTGAGAATCACTTGCGGATTGTGTGACATGCAGAAACACAGGGTAGGTTTTTTCAGGCCAAAGTTCAGTTCTGATCATGTGCGTCCATAGTGCAATCTGCAGGCTGAGCCAATCAGGATAGCTCTTATTCACTGTCAATCAACTCCTAGTGTATTGAATGTAACCCTGGTGTTTATTCATTCCATCACTCTAGCAGGCAAACATCTTCCCTGCTTTAGTTTGCTTTCTAGTACAATTATTTTTCGTTTCCGTATCACCGTCCTACTCTGAGTTTCAGTTCATTTTGGTTTTTCCCACAAATTCACGTTCACGATTTTACGAACATTACTTTGCGTCCAAGGATAATGCCGCCGATTCGTCTTGGTCGAAGACCTCGTGCTCAAACCGCCATGGATTCCGCAGATCTAACCGACTATTCGGTTTAACAGCTGAGAATTTTACGCAGACAAAGGAATAGCGCCTCCTCTGGTAACAGGACCGCTCTTTTGAGCCGGCTTAGAAGTTCTGCTTCCCAAGCCGTGTCTTTTTGAACGAAAGTGTAACGACAAATAATCTACAAGACAACAGGCGGGAAACAATTGGCGCGAACGTCCTGAAATGCTATACGACGATTGATTGAGGAGTCCATCTCGGCTGCTCTGAGAGCAACTGCTAACCAAGCAGCTCTGGCCGCAGTACAAGTTTTGCAGCCCAATTCTTCGCCATAAACCACAACTGTTCATCGTACATGTACCACACTACCCGTCGATCTTGTCACGCCACGAAACATCGAGTCTATCAGATGTCTTCCAACACGCGGAACCATTTCAGGATATCCCTGCTCAGGAAGGAAAGATAATCCGGCGTACTCGGATACTGAAGAGAAGTTGCGGCTACTTTGTTTGGAGTGTTTTATTCTTGGACGCTATTGGAAACACCATAATTCAGATAAGTTCATCCTTTCCTTGTATTATTTTACCTGAATTTGTCGTGGACCATTTTCATAACTGTGTCATTCCCAAGTATCCTGTAGACAAATATTATTATTGGGAGTAGTGAAAGTTGAAATTATGATCATGTATGTGGTGAGCGTGGGACAAAGAACTGAACATTTCAGTTCATGCTTGGAGTCGAACCCATATACTCTCAGATAGCGGTTCGGAAATAAAGAATTGTTGTGATGTAAGAACGCATCCTCAAAAGTAACACGACTTTAGAAAAGCACTGTCCCTGTATATTTTGGGGCCCATATTCGAAATTCACACAACCGGAGATGCGATAATCGTTAAAAGTACATTGATTGTTTGCTCTTTGCTGTTTTGTCACCAGGTTGATGAAAACACCGTTTCCAGCCATTGCACTCCATGGGCATAACCAGATCCTTCATTCCTACGCCTGAAGCCTAGGTGTTCCGCCCCCCTCCCCCCCTCTACTATGGAGCTTATACAAGACTGCAAGAATTTCATTCCTTTTACCTTTCAACATGTCATTTGGCCTTTTAATGGCAGACATTATTTAAAAAATCAATATATACATGTATACATACTTTTATTATAGGGAAGACTGTCTGGTCAATCTGCCCTGTCAGGGCTGTGAAAACTTTGCTGTCTTCCCAAGGTACTTCAACCGGTCTGCTTTCCCAGTTCTTATCTGATTCTCCCTTCGCTAAAGTGGGACTTACATCTGAAACTAAGCAGCTTCCCTCCACGTCTGGTCTACTGCCCTCTCAATATGCTCATGTCAGTTGTTTGGTGCTACATCTAACTAAACATGTTTTGGGCTGGGTTTGTTTCGTCTATGGGGAATACACTTCGTGTATTTGTGGGGATGAAGTGCTCCCATACAGGTCACTCTTTGCCCCATAGACTCACAGAATGGATTGGTTGCCATGGTAACCATGAGTCTTAAGCACCTTACCTGACTAAGGACCTCCAGGGTATTGTGACTGCAGCCCTGAGGAGGATTAAGGACCTCTCGCAGGGTATTGTGACCTGCAGCCCTGGAGAGGAGTAAGGACCTCTTTTAGGGTATTGTGAACGGACGGCAGCCCTAAGATTAGGGTATTGTGAACGGACGGCAGCCCTAAAGAGCAGTAAGGAACTCTTGCAGGGTATTGTGATCTGCAGCCCTCAAGAGGAGTAGGACCTCTCTTAGGGGATCGTGACCTGCACCCCTAGAGAGAAAGGAAGTGAGGGGGGGTGTTGACCCCTCCCATCTTACCTAGCTAGACTAGTATTCTGTTAGTGATACTGGCCTGTTGGAGTACTTCATTCCCAACCCCTTTTCCCACATTTATTGTTGTCTGCGTTGCTGTCTCTCAGGGGTTGGGAGCATTAAAGACCAATTTATGTCTCAGACATAAATTGTAGTTAATGTGACAACCGTGAGAATCACTTGCGGATTGTGTGACATGCAGAAACACAGGGTAGGTTTTTTCAGGCCAAAGTTCAGTTCTGATCATGTGCGTCCATAGTGCAATCTGCAGGCTGAGCCAATCAGGATAGCTCTTATTCACTGTTAATCAACTCCTAGTGTATTGAATGTAACCCTGGTGTTTATTCATTCCATCACTCTAGCAGGCAAACATCTTCCCTGCTTTAGTTTGCTTTCTAGTACAATTATTTCCCACCCTCCCCCTCCCTATGTCATAAGCATGTCAAGCCCAGCTATAGTATACACAATATACTTAACTTCTTATCCAGATTTCTGATACATTATGTTACATATAGGATGTAGTGAATATAAAAATGCAATACACAAGAAATTTTGTTATAAGTTAAAATTGTGATGGAAATATATATTTATATAAGTTGTTACAGTTTGCAGTCCACATTGTTTAGACTTGCTGCATATTTACATCATGGACACTTAACAAATAGAGCCATAAAATGCACATCATCCGATTAGCTATGCTTATGATTAAGATCTACAAAACTGGACTCTAGAGTAAATCTTATGTTTCTCAGGTGAAGATCTTTCCTCTGTTCTATAACGCTGAATTGATATAGACAAATAAACTTTGGGTTGGGATGAAGTGCTCCCATACAGGTCACTCTTTGCCCCATAGACTCACAGAATGGATTGGTTGCCATGGTAACCATGAGTCTTAAGCACCTTACCTGACTAAGGACCTCCAGGGTATTGTGACTGCAGCCCTGAGGAGGATTAAGGACCTCTCGCAGGGTATTGTGACCTGCAGCCCTGGAGAGGAGTAAGGACCTCTTTTAGGGTATTGTGAACGGACGGCAGCCCTAAAGAGCGGTAAGGAACTCTTGCAGGGTATTGTGATCTGCAGCCCTCAAGAGGAGTAGGACCTCTCTTAGGGGATCGTGACCTGCACCCCTAGAGAGAAAGGAAGTGAGGGGGGGTGTTGACCCCTCCCATCTTACCTAGCTAGACTAGTATTCTGTTAGTGATACTGGCCTGTTGGAGTACTTCATTCCCAACCCCTTTTCCCACATTTATTGTTGTCTGCGTTGCTGTCTCTCAGGGGTTGGGAGCATTAACTTCTTTTTCGTAGATTCTTACCGGCGTTCCTGACGGAGACGTTTTCACAAAAATTTTTCCATCCTGTGACCAGGCGCTGATTACCAATCCGTCTTTGCGTTTATCGTTAGCTTTCCTTAGAAGATCCTTTCTGTAGGTTGTGAGATTCTCGTTGATGAAAGTTCGGCCCTGTCCCGCTGCAACGCGTGTGGCAGTCGAGACGTTTGGGAATACATCTGGAAGCCTGATATTTTTCAATTTGATTCTTGCTTTGTAGAATCTGCTTTTCGCTTTGTGACTTTGAAATTTCACTAGGATGGTACCTGCGTCTTTTCTCTTGATTGTGTGAGAGATGTTTATGTCTCCTGGTGACAATGGTACGTCTAATGTCTCGGCGAGTTGAAGTACAGCATCTTCGGTTGAGGAATAGGCGCTGTCTGGAATACCACAAATCTCAAGAGATTGTTTTCTTGTGTATTGCTCTAAATTATCCTGGAGGATATAAAGTTCGGCTATTTCCTCTTCTTGTTCGTCTAACTTTTTTCTTGCGGCGTTCAGCTCGGTTTCTAAGGCGGTATTTTCCTTCTCTACTTTAATAATCGACGATTTTAAGGAGTCCAATTCCACTTTCTGCTCCTGTATTGCATTCCTGAGCCTCGCCATCTCATTTACAAGCTTATTGTTCTCTTGGACAATATTTGAGAGTTCAATCTTTATGTCTACTAACATTTCCTTGAGTTCCAGCCGCGTGGGTTCTTCAACTTCAGTAATAATTGTTTCCTCGTCAATGGCCTCGCTCTCTTCGGACGCCATGTTTGACCGTTTACACGCCAGTTCCTCTTCAACGGAGCCACGTTCTCCGCGTTTATGCTTGCCACCAAGCTTTAATTTTCCTCCAGGCATAAGCTTTTTACTTGGTTAGCATAAATGGTTGACTTTTAGTGCTCTAGGTTGCTCAACATTACTATAAACTTTAAACACGGGAAGGGTTAAGCTCTCCTTCAAAAATCGTGCCACCACACGCCGCCTCCACGCATGCTCTGTTGTTGGATATCTGAGATTTTTTACGTGTGTTTCAAGGTCTAGCACCCGATTAATACCTAACAAATTTGCCAAATCACGATCAAGGGTTATTTTTTTCGCCCCCAATTTTTTTATTCAAGAATGGCCACAGGTGTGTTTATTTCTGTTTCTAATTGGTGATATTGATACTTTTCGAACAGGCCGTCTATTACTTTTGTCACACCCTCTAAATTGTAATGTCCTGGAGGTATTTTTGAAAAATATACAGTAGGATCTTTTTTTCATCGTCCAACTCTGCTCTACCTTCTCTTTTCAAAGTATGGCAGCTGTTGTATAAACTGCAGGAGATCAGTTTCATGAAATGAACTTGGGGGATCGGCTCGTCAAAGTATTCAGTCTCTCCATTCTTTTGCGTGACAATTGTTAGAACGACCATTTTAACTTTTTTTAAAATATTGGATATATATATATCAGTATTCATAATGGACGACCTCCAACCAACGACAGCTCAAATAGCCGCATCAAAGAAAAGCGCGTGGGCAGAATTGACAGCACAGTTTCCGAACGCTGACAAAGAACAATTCTTTGCTCAAACATATTCTGATGGTAAAGGGAACATTACAGGATCTGAAATGTTTTTAAAGGGGGGCTCGAGCGTGTTTGGATCAGACAGAAAATATTGGAGCCCGCAAATGAAGGTCGCGCTCGGTTTGGAAGGTGTGGAAGGGTTTCCATATCAACTGTAGCCGAAAAAAGCGCTGCCAAATCCCGCAGTAGATTTCACTGAAGCGGCACCAAGCCTGAAGAAAATCTTCAATAACCTGATAAACATTTACGTGACACAGATTCTTTCTTTGTGGTGAAATTCAGGAAAATATTTCAACAAACAAGAATAAGGCACGAATCCGCGGCAGAAGCAAAACGTTGGCTAGGAGGGCCGCATATGGACTATTGGCGGCAGCAGCTCAACTTCGCCGTATTTTGCGCAACGCAAGGCTGCGGAATTTCAAGAGAAATCTTTGACAACGGCCTGAATCTTTCTCCGCAAGTGAGGGACTTCTACAGATTTCACTTGTATTTTACAGTCACGAGAATTTTGTTCCAGGTGAGGGGTATTCAGAGCATAAGCGCCCTCCCCTGAGAATCCACATTCAATGTATCAGGCAATCGTTAGGACGTGGCCTCGTACAAAAGGATATGCGCAGAGTTCGGGATAGACCCAACAAGCGATTTCCGGTTCACAAGCAGAAAAAAACACGGCCTGGGCGACGTTTACATCGGCGTGTCAGGGCACGGGGCAATGAAAACATGGGCGGCATATCCAGGAGGGTTTTACAAATTCGCCGATAAAGGGGGGGGGGGGGGAAGCAAAATATGGAAACTTGCTAGCTTTCATTGAGCTCGATAGTGTGGCATTTAGCCAGTACGACTGGTTCGCACCAAACAAATCATCAGGTTTGACACAAGCTGGGCTTGCACGCATTAACCAGTCGATTGAGGCCTTCGTTTACTGCATCTTGGGCGCGCAAGTTAATGTTCAGAGCAGCATAATTGGGGAAGGTGGGAGAGCAAAAGAGGCGCAGACGGAGTTGTTGACTCTGATGGAAGACGCTGTTAGGCAGCCGGATTTGGCGAAGAGCGTGCAAAGGTATCAGCTCGCGGTTGATGAAGCGAAGGTCAGGGTGAATCTTGCAGTGTGCCCTGGAGCGTGGTTGATGCCGGCGAGAATGATCATCAACACGGAAAGCACGGTTGGATACAACAACAGACTCAAGCAAGCCGCCCCAGGAATGAAGCTAGGCGTCAACAATGACGTAAATTCAGGAACAAAAAATGTGGGCCTCATACTGATGGAAGGGGGGCCATCAAAAATCAACCCGCCAAACAGCCATCCGTAAAATCCGATCCACAAAGCCGCGCAAAAAAACCAAGCCGGCAGAGAAAACGCCGATTTCCGCAGATGAGGAAGTCCCTTCAGAAAAAAACGCTGCAGCATGAAATAAACAAAACTGCCGTAATTGTTGGCGTAGTAGCAGTCGTAGCATTGCTGTTGTTGCCATCGCGTTAACGCCGCTTTTTGATGTATTTTTCAAAAATGAAAACAACCGCCGCTAAAATCAGGAGCCAGGTATGCTCGGCGAGAAAGCCAATCACCTGCCCCGCAGTTTTGAAAAGGAAGCTGACGATCGAGCCAATTAAACCAGGCAGAAGTGAGCCAATTTTTGCCCCAAGGTCTTTAAGACCATTTCCTATTGCTTTGCCTGTGGCTTTCAGAGCTTTGGTGATTGACCCAACAACAGCCCCGATTGTAATGCCGGCGGCGATTAAGATGGCCGTCACGGTCACACCATATTTTTTGAAGATCTCGCGGATCCTTTCTCGGAGAGGCATGCCAGCTTCTCTTTCCTCAATCTGAGTTCGCAAACGAGAGAGCTCCCGTTTCTTTCCGCCACCCTCGCCTCTGCAGCTTCTCTTTCTGAAGGCGAAGTGTTGTCATCTTGGATGATTGCCTGGTCTTCTTCGTTTTGGCCCTTGAGCGCGCTTTCTTGCTCTGTCAGGTCATCAAGGGCCTTTGTGCCGTTCAGCCTTTTTTCTGCTTCGTTTCTATCTTTTTCAATTTGGGCGAGCTTTGCCCTTTCTCTGTCGACCTTTGCTTGCGCTTTATCTTTGTTTTTTGCTTCTTTTTCAAGCGCGCCCAATTTTTTTTCTTAATCTCAAGATCTTTTTGATAATTTTTTTTTCAGTTGCTTAAACCTATTTAGTTCTGTTTCACCTTCAAGATTGCTGCCTTGTTCATCTTGAAGGGCATCAGTCTGGGCTTGGACTCGCGACCTCAGATTTTGAATTTCTTGTGATTCTTCATCTCTTTCTGCAGCAATGATCTCTGCCTCTCTTTGTTGTCTTTCAGCTTCCACCAATCTTTGGCGCTGTTTCTGGATTGTATCGCGGTCTTGGGCAATGATTTCTTCAGCTCTTTGCCCAAGAGCCTTTTTGACGAATGTCATAGCTTTTCTGCAAACCGCTGCCATCATTTAAAAGAACTTTAACCTCTCCCCACTTTGGTCCCAAAACCACAATATCCATTGGATTTTTTTTGCTGGAAAATGAAAATTGCAGGGCATCGGGTCTGCCGCTGGGATACCTTGCTTTTATGAAAGATTTAAATTTTTTGATCTCTTTTGCTTTGTCCTCTTTGCTTAGAAGATTTTCACGAGGATTAATTTTTGTGGTGTCAATAAGTCCTGTTGTTGGGTTTCTCAAATTGTTCAGCCTTCTTTCAATATCTTCATTGGTTACCTTTACCTCCTTCACTAATAAGAGGCATTTTTTCATCATAAGACGGCAAGTCCGTAAAGCCGCTCTGCTCGTGCATCGTTTGCATTTCATGTTGTTCTCCGCCGTGATAGGGTGTTGACGCCGCGCCAGGCTGGAACGGCCGGGTTCTGTTGACTTCTTGATCGTCGTCGTCGTCGTCATCGTGGTCATTCTGATAGTCAAGATCAGGATCATCGTAACCAAAATAGCCACCTTCAGCCATTGCAATATATTTTTAAACAGGTTTTTTCAATTAGAAGTTATATTTTTTCATTTATAAAATGTCTGTGCAAGATGACCTTCTGCCAGAACACAGCAAAAAGATAATGCGTGCCATGAAGGCAACGCGCGCTGTCAAGCGCATCACTTCCAACCCTTCTGAAGCCAACCCAGGCGAGACTCTGTATGTCCACGTGCCCAAGCTGAACGAGAACGAAGTCCTTGCGCCTAACTCTTTGGCCCTGATCTTCGAAATCGACCTTTCTGGAGGGCACGCCAACAACTTCCTTGTCCAGAACGTCTCGCGAGCACTCGTGGACAAACTTGTTGTGAAGTTTGCAGGCACGACTTTGGAAGAAACCGTCGGCCATGACATATACAATACGTTCAGTGACCTTTTCTTGCCCGGAGAAAAGCGAGACAACATGGTGCCCGAGGGTATCCAGAGCGAAGATTTGTGCAAGATCCGCTCAAATTCAGGAGACAAAAAAACATCAGGCGTCGACGCCGAAAAAAAACTTAAAGAGGTTTACGGCACCAAATATCGAATCAATCTGGACCATCAGATCTTGACAGACCCCCAGGCGTTGTACAACGACCTAACATTTGAAGTGACCCTCGCACCAGCCAGCCAAGTAGTCAAAGGCAGGGTCCCAACCAAACTGAAATATAAGCTGAAGAACATCCAGCTTGAGTATGAAATGATCGAAAGGAAGTATCTTGCAGAAGAGGCAGCCAGCATTTACACCAGAGGAAAAGAGTATTTATACAACCACGTGAGCCGTGATAAAGTGGTCCCTATCGACAGAGAAACAGCAACAAGAATAAACATCAAAGTCAACGCCCAAAGACGGTCATTGAAAGGGATCCTCTTGCTGTTTATGGAGTCGTACGCCGCGGGGGCAAGAGATTCGGAAAAATACATCTTCCCGGACATAAAGAGAATCAGCGTCACGATAAACGGCTCGCCCAACATGATATACAACAACGGCATCGAAAGTCGGGACATTTGGAGTGAAGTGAGCCGCTTCTTCATGAAAGAAAAACACAAACCCCAGTTCATGACCCTTCAGAAGTTCTACACCGACAACAAGTTCGGGCTTCTGATCGATCTGCGAACCATGGCCAGCCAAGAAATGCATGGCAGCGGCGCCCGTCTCGTAAAGTAAACTGCCATGTTTTCTTAATCTCTGACTCCCAGTTTAACATTGTGAACAAGCAGCTGCAATTTGCACAGTATTGAAATTAAACTTGTGCAGTATTGTAATGGACCCCGAAAATATTCCATTCAACGCGTTGATCGTTGGCCCGACCAACTCCGGCAAGACGCAGTTTTTCGTGAACCAGATATTTGGCCCATTCAAGGGCAAGTTTGATTACATCATGTTAATCTGCCCAACCTTCGCTCATAACATAACGCTGTATCGGTTTGGCGAGAGAGACCCGCGGCTGTATATCATAATCTGCGAGCAGCACGAGGTCAAAATCTGGTTGAAATTGGCCAGTTTTGCTTTCGAAGGCACCAACACACTCATCGTACTTGATGACTGCGCCGCCTCAAAAGACGTGAAAGGGCGGACCGGGGAGCTTGTCAAACTCGGTTTCTCGGCACGCCACGCCGGCATCAGTGTGTGGGTGCTGACACAGCAGCTCTCAAGCATCGCGAAACCTTTTCGTGAAAACGTTGCAGCAATCGTTTTTTTACACGCCATCGGCCAAGACCACAAAAACCATCTTCGAAGAATATGGCGGCGGGCTCTCCCATGACGAACTCAATCAGATGATTTCAAGGCTGAAAGCGCGCAAATTTGCCCATTTGATTTTTTCTTTGCGCTTTCCTTTCTACATTGAAGAGCAGTAGCACAATGCAAGTTTTTTGCCTATTGAAATTAAAAAAATGAACGAATATAATGGCTGAAGAAAATTAAGCAGTCATGGCCGAAGTCATGAACCTCTTGGAAGCCGAGCCTGCGGCAGCTTTGCGTGCTGCTAGACCCGACATTCCTGCTCTTCGCGAGCAGCTTGCGATTTTGGTTTCTACCGGCAAATGCAAAGAAGCAATCGGCGTCAATGTCAAAGATGTCATGAATAACTACAAAAGGTACGAGACCTACGTCGGTGCTAAGACAACTGAAACCCTGATTGAGAGCTTTCTGTCATTTTCCACAAAGGCACTCAGCCTGGTGGTGCGGCTCAAAGATACCGAAGCCCTGCAGAATGAGCTGAAAAACGACTACATCATAACAAAAGAACTGTCCAATCTTTCTGGCAACCTTGCGCTGAGATGCGGCCGTTTGCTGGCAGTTGCCAACGCGTTTTTGATCACGGCAAAACATGTCGATTTCCAACCGCTTGCTGGGGTAGACGAAGTAGATAATGCTAAGCAACCCCAAGTAAATGCTGAATAATTGCTCAATTAAATATAATTTTTTCAGAATGGCGCGCGAGGTGCAGAAAAAGGCGCCACGCACCGCTTGCTGGGGTAGACGAAGTAGATAATGCTAAGCAACCCCAGAATAATTGCTCAATTAAATATAATTTTTTTCAGAAAATATACTTCATGGCTGATTCAGAAGTTGATACGACTCAACAAGTGGCTGATTCAGAAGTTGATACGACTCAACAAGGGACTTTACAAACGGCTGCCACAAAGCCAAAAAATCCAAAACGTGTCGCTGCAGGCAAAGGTGCCGCTCAAAAAACAAAACTGGCGCGCGAAGCACAGAAAAAGGCCTTAGCCGAGGCCCAGACCATCATTGCAAATAATCAGATAAAACCTGACCCACCTACTGCGCCTGAACCGCCTGCTGCGCCTGAACTTCCAGCAATGACAACAACGCAATGGCTGAGTGTCATCAGCATTATATTATCGTTTCATTGGCGGGGATATACTACAAACGCGAAGAGATCAAAGGCGTTTTTACCAAGCCGCCGCCATCGCCTGTTTTGCCACGAGCTCCCCCGCCATCGCCCAGTGGAGGAATCAGAATGATGGATTAAAAAGACGCGGCTGATCAATTGAATTTTTATCCATATTGATATACCATGCAAAAATTCACCGAGGCTTTCATCAAAGTTGCTGCCGTCAGTGGAATATTAATTATCTGGGCTGACTTCACCATAGAAGCTTTCAAATTTTCCTGGCATATCGTTTCAACTTCGCCACAACAAGCTTGTGGAAACAATCATGGACGCAGCAACTCTAACCGGCATTGCCGCTGGCATTAGCTGGATTGCGAAACAGGTCGTGAAAGAGAACTTCACCGCCGAACCCAGCAGAAACGTCACGAACTATGCCAAGTTCACCGCTGTCATGGCTGGCAGCATCGCGCTGAAAAATTATCTCCAGGACCAGAAGATTCTTCCTGATTGAAAACAAAATCTTGACATAAAATGGCTAGCATCGCGATGATGATTGGTGGCGCAGTTCTCAACGCTGCGGCTTTCACTGGCGGTAACTATCTCGCCAAATTTTTGGCCGGCGACGGTGGCAAGGCCGCGTTAGACGAGAAAACGCGGCACGACTCACGCAAGCGAACACAGCTGCTCGACTGGATCAACACCAACGAAGAAATCAAAGAACACGCGCAGAAAAACTTCACAAACACCGATTACGCGTTCAAGCTATACAACAAGGCTCACCCCGACCAGAGACTGACTCTGCCCAAAGCGCCGAATTTCTCGGACATGTATCAGCCAAGCGAGCTGCAGAAAGCGGGAGAGCTTCTTTTTGTCGGCGGTTGCGCGCTCGCGCTTGGATACGCGGCTTTTCATTTTCTTTGAACTTTTGTGCTCCTTAAATATATGGATGCCAAACTCGCCAAAATCTACTACAGCCCCCAGGGGTACTGGAAGGGCGTCTCTGCGATAAAAAAATTGGCAGAAGTCGCTAAAGTGCCTGAAAATGTTACCAAACAGTGGCTCTACAAACAGGCCATTTGGCAGATCTATCTTCCAGCCCCGCGATACGTTCCTCGCCCGAAATTTGACGTGGCGGCGCCCAACTCGGTACACCAGGCGGACCTTCTTTTTTAACCTCATGACAAGCTTCGTAGAAAGATCTACAAATATGCGTTGACTGTTGTTGACATCGCCAGCCTTTACAAAGAAGCGGAGCCTCTGACCTCCAAAGACTCTGCCGAGGTTGCGAAGGCTTTTCAATCTATTTACCGGCGCAGTCCTTTGACTTGGCCACAGATGCTGCAGGTTGACCCTGGTCGTGAGTTTATGGGGGTCGTGACGAAAGAAATGAAAATCACAAAACTTACATTCGACGCGGCCGCACTGAAATTCACAGAGATCAGGCAATTGTCGAGCGTTTCAATTCCACGCTTGCAGAGCGTTTGTTTGGCCATCAGTATGCCGTGGAGATGCTTAGGCCTGAGGGCAAACGTTCAACTGAGTGGGTTAAAAGGCTGCCCGCTGTTGTACGCGCTCTGAACAATGAGGTGACCAGCCTTATTGGTAAAAAAACCCGCTGTTGCGATCAAAAAAAAATCGGTCTCCTCAAATCCGTCAACAAAGTATAACAGGCCTGTTGGGCTGGCCGAAAAGAAACTTCCCCCTCTCATCAATGTGAGATATTTGTATCAGCCTGGTGAGCTTGAGGGCGGAACCAAAAGAGCAACAGACCCGATCTGGTCTTTGAAAGTCTATAAGACCAAGCCAAATGAGCCTGTTGTCTATTATTTGTCTGACGGGCCTAAGCGCGGCTTTGTTCGCGAAGAGCTGTTGGTTGTGCCGCCTAATACCCAGCTGCCGCCAGCCTGAAATGTCTGTATGCCAGGGTTTGTATGCCGTCATCTGCTTTCCATCGCTTTGTATCAAATGGTGAAAGTGAGATCTTGTTCATGCACATTCCGTACATTTCGTGCCCCTCACTCCTCAAGATTTTCATTTTGTGCATGAACTGCCTCCTTTCAAAGAGCGCTTCTTTGTAGTGCTCGTGCGTTATCTCTTTTTTCAATTACATTTTTTTCACGCCCTTCGCCTTCCTTATATTTTTTTCACCCACTTCCACCGAATACATCTTCGGCCTTACTGCTACGACTTCATTTATCACTCCTCCCCCACATTCATCTTTCATCTTGCCTAAAACCTTCTTATTTCTGTTGTCGTAAAGCGGATTGTCCTTGGGGTAGTTGCTTGTGTCATACAGCCGTGAGTATTCTTGCATGTCTTTGTACACATCTTCTGTCTGGATGTCCAAGATCAGGCTGTCTGTGTCTGTGTAGACCAGCTCGCATTTGTGGCTGTATCGGGCTTTCAAGTAGTTATAGTAAAATTTGGAGATCAAGATCTTGCTATTATCTAGAATCGTCATTCCTGTGTACACGGGCTTGTTCAGCACCAGCTTTGTTTTGCGCATGTGGATGCCCGCCATGTCGTTTCCAAAGATTGCGTATCTGCCATAACATGGACTCGACAGCAGCTTTCGAATCTTGTCGTTTTCCCAGTCTCTCACTATCTTCATGTCAACACGGTTTCTCAGGTTCTCCATCGTCTTGCCAAACACCGAGTTGTTCATCAGATTGTAGAAGTCTGTTTCGAAATCGCTCTTTGCCTGTTTTCGAAACTCCGTGTTCATCCTGATGTATGGCTCCATCGACGGCTCTTGGTCGAACTCTATCACTCGATGGACTTTCTTCAGTCGCATTCCCTGACTGAGATAGAACTGCAAGTTCTTGCAGTGGGTCACATACTTTTCTTTGTCCTCCAGCGTTAGCACCAGCTTCTCTGTGTTTGGTATGGTTAAA
This sequence comes from Micromussa lordhowensis, assembly GCA_964020085.1. Classification (NCBI taxonomy): domain Eukaryota; kingdom Metazoa; phylum Cnidaria; class Anthozoa; order Scleractinia; family Lobophylliidae; genus Micromussa; species Micromussa lordhowensis. Next base: position 5,272,309 of record OZ026599.1, read on the forward strand.
TCTAAGTCGGCCATCAGCCGCTGCTGGTATTCTGACTCTGATTTTATCTGAGCCTATCGCCTTCTTTTCTGGCGCGAGCGGGTAGTCATTGTGCCAGTCATGCAGCTCTTCTGGGTACTCAAGATCCACTTCCAGTATCCAGCCTTTCTTTGAATTAGGCCTCATTTTCATGATGTGCTCTTATGTCGGCATGACGCGCTTCCAGTGAAAGCCACTCTTCGGCAAAGGCAGGCTCATTGCCTATCCGTAGAGGTTGTTGGCATCAAGATATGTGATGTAGTTCGTTAGTTGGGTTTGGTCGTACCCTTCGACCCGCGGGTTTTTCGCTTTTGCGTAGCGCTTGCTCGCCATTGAGATACCGCCCCTCATTCCCCGCTCGATAAACAGGTGCATGTCTAAGTCCGTCAGCAGCTCGAGTTCCACGCCTGTCTTTTTCAGTACAGCGTCCTAACTCAAGCCTGGCGCGCTGTAGTAATGCGCCGGATCCAGCCCGTATTTCTCCTGGCAAACCTTTCTGAAGTTTTCAAACACGTCTGCTAAAAGCAGCGTGTCTGTGGCTACGTAGAGGTCGTGATAATCGCCAAGATTTCGGCAGCCAAATGTCCCCCAGACTTTCTTTGCATGCCCACACTCTTCATCTGTTATTCCCTTGCCACTCAGGCTTGAGTAGAACTTTTCTTTCTCCGGCAGTTGAGCTTCGTGAAACCTTTCAAACGAGTCCATGTACTCGTATGGGTAGACGCCTTTCTTCAGCAGCAACTGCCGCTTGTTTTCTTCTGGAATCATTTTTTTTCATGATGGGGAACTCATCACTCCCCTTCACCAGCTTTTCAAGGCTGCTCAGCAGGAAATTCACGCTGTCGATGAATCTCAGATTCCCCAGTGAAAATGAGATGTATTTTTCAGTGTTTGTCGGGATACATTTGATTTCTCCCTGAACCCTCGCCATCGCTTGCATCAGCAGGTGGCCGTCGTATCCTTTCAAGTTGTGAAAGATAACTGGTATTGGCATTGTTTTCGGGTTTAGTTTGAGCTTAAAATTGCATTCGTTATGCGCGGCGCCACGATATTTTCCTGTCATGTGATCGTGGTCTCTTACTGAATCTTTGAAGTTGGGCACAAGCAGTGGATCTGCACAGAACAGGCATGTTTCCTGAGTGTTTGCGATCCATTGATCGATTGCGTCTTTTGGCCGTCTACTTTCGTACGGTACGTATCTATTATTTACCGCCACGTGATAGCATCTTCTGTGGCTTTGGCCGCTGTATTTTTTTGTATCAGGATCATACACCGCCATCGAATCGAGATAGAGGTATTTATGCAAGCTTTTGTTGCAAATATGACATTCTCCGGCGTTCCTGTGTTTTTGCCAGTCTTCATTTGTCATTACAAGTGGCCTTTTGTTTTCCATGTCTTCTCGCATTTCCCTTTCATGATTCTGAAGGTATGTCAGAAATACGAAGACCGCATCTTCGCCTCTGTTAGTGTATGGGCCAAAAGTCTGTCCATCGCTCCTCCCAACCACATAACAAAACCCGCAGGGCTCATGCTTCTCTGATTTTACTGTAAAGCTTTGTTTGTCGTCTGGCTCGCATTTGGTTATCTTTCTCACTAGACATTCAAAGTCCGCATAAACCACATAGGGCGCATTCATCTGCTTGTGGTAGTTGTAAGAGACATCTTGTTTTCGCCTTGTTTAGGCATTTCCGTTCTGGTGGGGCTTTTCATCAGCCCTTTGCACTCTGGTTTGTACTTTTCAAGAAGATCTCTCGTTTTGTAGCCATGCAAACACCTTTCGCAGAAATGCTTGCTTTCATTATGCCTGTTTTAGTCATATAAAAGTGCTGTGAGCCTTTTCACACCCTGTTGCCTTTGGCCTTTGTCTTGTGGACAGCCATTTCGTTCGGAACCGGCACAGTTTATTTTATTGCACCGCCAACGGACACCGTTGATATCCCGATGGAGTGGACAGATCGTGAAGGTCTTATATGACTCCCCTCATGGAATATCCTTTTATGTCAATGTAAAGCATTTGGATGTTGCCATTGTCAAACAAAGTTCACTTCTATCGATTTATCGGATTATTATCATCTCGCTGTCTGTTTTGGCGTCGCCAAATACGTTAAGGAATCTCAGATGATGCGAAACATCTCTTTGGCATTCGCCGAGAGAAATACAACTTGCTGAAGTGGGATTCTAACCACAGCTGGAATTTTGGTAGATTAATGTAGAAAACGAACACGATATGGATGCCATCTGATTGAGAAAAGCTCAAGAGTGATTGAAGATTGTAACTTGCGTGAATTTTCTAAAAAAGGCAATTGCGTTCAGTGTGTTTAGCGGTAACGTCAGTGTTCAGAAAGAAAATGCATCAGAAGCGCATTTGGTTCTTGGGGAAATCAAATGTTAAGTAAAAAACAACAGCAAGACAAATAAAATGCCGTTGACTCTGGTTGCGTTTCTTATGTACCGATCACGAATGACTGTATCGTTTTCATGTTGTTGACAACAGTGAACAGGAAACTTGAGATATCACTAGACCATTTAGAGTTTATTTTGTGCGAGTGTTTCTTCACATTCCCTTGTAGAATAGAACCAAGGTTCACAAAGCTCTAAAACATGCAAAGTTCTTTGGAGCATACAATTTTTTTTTTCTGGTCCTTAACTTTGGCGATAGGTGTTTACATTTGATCCTTGGGAATCAACCACTGCACATCATATCCGGGTTCAAGGATATAAAACTTGAGTCCTGAAATGTCGAACAAGAAAAACAACAACAACAAGAGATAGAACAAAACAAATATTTCGTTGACTCTGGTTCCGTTTACACATGTTTCCATTTCTCCACCGAATACTATTTCAACTCTTTCGTATCAGTTCCTTTGTTGTTGACAAAAATAATAAACGTGACATGACGCTTGACCTTTCAGGGTTTATCTTGTGAGAGTTTTGTTTCTTTTTCCTATTTTCTCTTTGCACCCACTAAAGAATGAGCGTTAGAAAGAAAACCTGGCAGCATACGGTTTTTCTGGCCAAACAAATAAAACCTTAACTTTGACGACAACTTTGGCAACTCACTGGCGGTCACTGGCCAAACGGCCCGATCTCAAAGCTCCGTAAATTCCTCAAAAATGGTCCAATCTCATGGTAGCCGTCGATAAGTCTTCTTTCCATTTGCTTTCTCCCAATGTTCCAAGGTTTATCTTAAACACCTGAGAATCGCTGGTTTTCCAACTCTAGCTTTCAATTTCTGCCCTGTCTCGAAGCGTAAACCAATTATCTTGGGCACAGGATTTGAATTTCTAGCTTAGCGACCGCGCCGCATGACAAAGTCACGTCCAGCCAACGAGAGGCACGGGCAATTGTTTATCTTTCAAATTGACCGTGCCACGGTCCCTTGGGATATCACCAGAAAATTAAACGGCGGGAATTAGTTCGGCTGACTGCGAGCGCGTGTAGTGGTCACGCAATAATATACTTATCTTCCATCTCTCGCTGCAGCAACAGTGCTTTCAGTTGAACGTTATTCGCTCGTTGTATTTTTGCAGTAAAGTAGTTATATAGTTGAGGGTTCTGAGACATTTTCCATTTTGGTCCCCGCAAATATTTTTGTCCTGGATTTTTCTACTCTTTTTCAAAGTTGGGACCAATACTGGGCCTATAAAGTATGATGAAAGAGATCTTGAGGGTTACATCAGGAAAGAATTGTGTAGGTGCTATGCAAATATCTACCAATGCAGATGATAAATTATGTATAACACCCACAGCTGCCATGCAAATATCAACCAAAACCTTCAACCAAATCTATAACCAAATCTATAACCAAAACTTATAACCAAACCTGTAAACCAAAACCAAAACCTGGGATATTGGTCTGGAACCAAATATGAAAACAAAATCTGAACCAAATATTAAAACAAATATGGAAATCAAAATATAGGAATAAAATATATCATTATAATGTATATAAATTAAAGTTTTTAAAAAATTAATCAAATAAATTTTTAGTAATTGGGAATTATTTCTTCTGATTATTTTTTTTGTTGGTTTAATTGTTTGATTATCAACTTGTGACCGTAAGCAAGACTTTTTACTCCATCATCTAAGAGATATCTTTTGTCATCAAAACAGTTGAGTGATACTTTATTTACCTCATAACTTCCAAGCTGATGGTTTTCACTTCTGATTGTTTTCATCTTATGATAGATCTGTTTATTATTGAAGAGTGTTTCTTTATAGTTCTCATGTTGAATGTCCTTTTCAATCACATTCTTTTTAATTCCTTTAGCCGTCTTTCCTCCTTGTTGGTTATCTTTCATATAACTGTACATCTTTGATCGCAAACCAACAAATTCACAAATTGGTATTCCAGCGGCTTCATCTTTGAACTTACCAATAACTTTCTTATTTGTTTTGTTAAAATACTTAGAATCTTCAGGATAATCACTATCACTACTAGATTCTCATTGAATATCTTACTACTCACAAAGGTTGGTTTGTTTGTTAATTTCATCAGCTTCTTCTCATCAGTCACTAATCTTACATCTACTCGTTTTCTGATATTTTCCATTGTTTTACGAAATACACTGTTATTCATCAACTTGAAGATATCTTTTTCAAAAGAATTTTTGGCATTCTTACGTTTTTCTGTATTAAAATCAATATACTGCTTTAACCAAGGTGACTGATCAAATTTTAGCATTCTATGGACTTTTGTCACTTTCAAACCTAGATCCAAATATAATTGTAGATTTCTGTAATGTAGAACATACTTTTCTTTGTTTCCTAAGGTTGGTATTAATTTACTAACTAAACCGATTGATATATTATATTTTTCCGCTATTTTCTTACAATAATCAGATAACATGTCTTCCGTTACTCTAACCTTTTCTGGTCCCAATGGATAATCATTATGTAAATCATGTAGTTTTTCAGGATACTCTAAATCTACTTCTAATATCAATCCTTTTTTACTATCTTCTCTATATTTGGCTAAGTCTATCTTACTGATCTGTTTTTCATTCATCCATCTGAAACCACCAGTTGGTTGATATTGGCTCATTGCCCATCCGTATAGGTTATTAGCATCAAGATACATAATATATTTTGAGGGCGCCTTCTCATCGTATTCTTTCATGTATTTATTGTTTGCTTTACCATAACGATTGGCTATATAGCTAATTCCACCACGTAATCCTTTTTCAGTAAACTGGAACATATCAATATCTGTCATAAGCTCAAGTTTAATATCAATCATTTTCAACATAGCATCCCAAGATAAACCAGGAGATGTGAAATAATGACATGGATCTAATTTATAATACTCAAGGCATGTTTTTCTAAAGTTTTCAAATACATCAGCAAGTAATAAAATATCAGATGCTAGGTATAAGTCATGATACTCTCCCATATTCTTCATTGAGAATGTTTCCCAAACTTTTTTAGCATGTTTATAATCATCATTTGAAATATGTTCATTATTTAATACACTATAAAATTCTTCTTTTGATGGTAGTTGTCCTTTAAACTTTTCAAAACTATCCATATAATCATAAGGATATACACCTTTTCTGATCATCAAATCCAGCTCTTTATCACCAAATATTTGAGACGTATATTTAAACGATTCTTTTGGTAAATTGCTCACTAATTTATCCAAACTGGAACTCATGAATTGGAAACTATCAAGGAAAACCAAGTGATTTCCCAACATAAATGCCATGTATTTCTCCATGTTATTTGGAATGGCATTAATATTCATTGTACATTTTTCACCTTTCTTATTTGTGTATGAATGTTTATTTACTATTTCACCAATTTCCTGCATTATAAAATGAGAGTCATAACCTCTAAGATTATGAAATATAACAGGTATTTTCATTTCTTCTGGATTTACTCTTAGTTTCAAATTACATTCTTGATGAGCAGATCCTCTATAATTACCAGTGATATGACAATGATATCGTACTCTAATATCCTTATCAGTATATTTTTTTATTACAAACGTAACATTCTTCAACTTTTTGAATTCTTTCTCATTCTCTTTTGTCATTCTCAATGATTTATTGAATACTTTTTTCATGACCTTTTTACAATATTTTACTTCTTCTAACATAGCTTCCATGAATTTATTTACAGCTTTTTTACCTCTATATGTTCTTGCAGATTTGCTGTATTTATCATCATAACAACAAACTAATTTATAACCATATCCACAATCTGTATGTTTTTGATATGCTTCAGTGTATGATTTATCATCATTAGGCTTACAACTGGTTATCTTTTCTGTTATAGCCTCAAAATCAGCATATATAACAAATGGAACAGGTTGTTTTTTATGATGATTATTAAAACAAAGTATATTATTACTTTTATCTGGCATTTTTACTGCTTGTATTCCATTTATTTGAATACAATTGCATTTATGATTTTTCAATATTTTTTCAGAACTAAAACATTGAAGACAATGCATGCAAAAGTGCTTTTTATTCTTATGTTTTGTTTGATTGAACATAAAACGGTCGAAATCTTTCATCAAAACATAATGTTTACTTTCATTTTCAGTTATCAATAACAATTCCATATGATCTTCAAATTTTTCTGTTGATGAATAAATGGGATATGGTTTTTTATTTTCATATCCAAATACATTAATATTGATTTCATTTTGCTTCTTAATTTTATTGTACTGCTTTGTAGTGACTGGAAATTTTATATTATTATAATTTAATTTTTCAATATATTGTCTGTCTGATTGTTTAATTCGTTCTGAATGCACATCCTGTGGATTCAAATGTCTTATATGACACCATCTGAAACATTGATTATCTTCATTTCTTATATTAATTAATCCCTTCATATTACTTCTAAGCTCTGTTGGGAGTTTGATATATAAAGAGCCTTTCATTGGTTCATATTGAACAATATTGAGATAGTGACTATCAACGAATTCAATGGTCCAACCAGAACCTTCAGATATCCATTGAGCTATAATGTTTAATATTTGTTCTTTTGATAATTG
>OZ026599.1:5284329-5299329 GCA_964020085.1 Micromussa lordhowensis
TATCTGTTGGTTGCTTCGTCAGATCAAAGTAAATAAATGGAAAAATGGTATTGAAGTTACTCCTCAGGAGGAGAGTATCATGAGCATATTCACTGTTAACATGAACGTACCTCAAAACATCTCGGAATACGCGTGTTGGTTCCTCATGTGGTTTGTAATGAACTTCTGGGTATTCTTTTCCATTTCCCACTTCGAGATGGCAACTCATTAATTTCTCATAGTCAACTACTTTGAAAGTGTTAAACAAGAATTTATTGACAGTTTGTGTTTCAAGATTAGCATCATTGAGAATAAAAACAAAAACGTGTCTTGGTTTGTTAATTGATGTTGAAATACGGAAGTTGGCCGACTGCTGTTGTGTTGAATTACCTCTCTCAACCAATTCACGAAGATAGGTCCACTTTCTTGTATCAGGGTATTCTCTCATGTACAATGACTTTCCATCTGCATTGAAAACAATACGAGGGACTATCAACTGAAATTTAGTAAGGACCACACACAATCATTTCCACCTGCCCGCCAGGCAATATTGTTGTCACTCTCAAGATCGATGCTTATCTCAATTCGAGAATTTGGAAGATGTTCACCATGAAGGCTCTCAAAAAAGCCATACCGATTGAGTGGTATTCTGCATTCACTGCTTTACCATCATTTAATAGCAATTTTCTGGTAGCAAAACCTGAATTGTAAGTTGCCGCCTGAGCTACAGCTGTTCTTTCTTCAGCATTTCTGTTTGTATCAATATAAAAGAATTCATTAGTACCCTGACTTTTTGAATAACCTTGTGAATATTCTAGAAGATTTTTGATGCTTGTCGCTTGGTTAGTACTCTGGCTCCATCATAGCTGATGGAGTTTTATTCTTGCTAAGAAGCTCGACTATTTTATCACCAGCCTTCTTACCAGCATATTCAGCAGTTGTTACAACCGCCTTTTTTGCTGCACCTTTGGCTGCTTTCTTCTTTCCAACTGACTTGAAAATATCACTTACACCTTTACCGTATGCATCACTCACTCCTTCATCGTAAATATGTTTTTTTACATACATACCCAAATTTGGATCATAGCGTTCTATAAATTCACACTGTCTCATATATTATAATGTTACATTATATCTCTGTGGATCGAAGAAACAGTTCAATGTACCAATCTATCCCATTCAAATCAATTGGAGTCCCAGATGAATCAGTAACATAAAACCGCATTGAAGATATCAAATGACCTGATACTGGACTATATGCAAGAAAACGAGGTTTGTAAGTAAATGGAAGGGATCTGACAAGATTTTCAACAGGAATAACGGCTACTGTGTTTGAAGATTCACCATCAACAATACTTTCTGTTACCTTATCACAGTTGATATGTACCTCATCAACCCCTCTTGTGATATCAGGGAGATTTATTCCATACTCTGTCTTTCCAACCTTTTTTGAATCAAAGCCAATCCGTTTTCTGAAATCCAAGTCTGTGAGATCTACTTGATAATTATCATCCAATTCAATGAGTACTCGATAAGTAGATAAAACAAAATACAGATTGAAACCGTATACATCTTTTCCATTATTATCAGCAGCCTTCTTAACAAGATCTCCATTGTCTTTCATAGCCTTTTTAATGTATTCATCAATGTCATCATAGCTGTACATACCATCAACAAATGTGATTGTTTTCCAATTTGCTCCTTTATCAGGACTGTATTTAATTTGATTATTACCATATGATTGTCTGATCTTTTACCAGCTGTAAGTCATAGATATTGTTCTGACAGCAATTTCATGATTCATGTCATAAGATAGTTTAATATGCTCATTGAATTTTGTGGTGAAGTCATGAATAAAACTTACACCTGACTTTTGTCTATTTTTTGATGAAAAACGCAATAAAAATTCACTCATATATTAATAGATTAGATATTCCTTGATTAGATCACTCATTTGTTCGTTATTTATGATGTTCAGTTTGTTCAACTTATGCACTATATTCGAAAACTCTTCTCTGACAGCATTACTGTTGTTTCCAGCAGACATAGACCCTCCAAGCAGCTCCAAACGTGAAAGTGTGGATTCTTGTAATATACTACACCACTTCCGAGTTTTGAATAGTTTTTGGAAGTCTTGTGTATTGGTATTTGACTCAGTATATTGAGATCATTGAACACAGATCTTGCTAAGTCAGAGTATTTCTTTCTGCTGTTGAAACGTTTTGTAAGAAGATCAAGTGTGTCGAAGTCAGCTTGTTTGTTATATACTTTTTTGGCCGTTTTTATGAGCCACAACTTTCAGATGTCCATGCAGTTTTGGAAGATCAATGACCAAACCACCATACTGTCCTCTTTTCGATATCTTATAGGCGTTTCTCTTTTTCTGAGTGTAAATACCTTTACCTGTGGATTCGGCTTTTTCTTTTTCAATGGTTCCTTGTATATATTTCCTTGACGCCAACACATCATCAATCGCTTGTCGGTGTGTCCTCAAAGTATTTAATTTTGAGGTCAGATCTTCTTTTACATCTTTTGTTTTCGCGTGGCTTTTTTAACTTCCAATTGATTTGGCCTTTAGTGAATTTTCATTTTTTTTCTTCTAACAATTCACTTTCTGACATTTTTATGAAATTCGACGGTGCAGTGAGATTGAATTTTTTAATTTTTTCCATATCCATTGCATTGAAATTTTTCGTGATATCCAAATGAGGTTTAGGAGGCACTGGGGGTTTAGGATGTTCTGGAATTTCAATAGCAGGAGAAGGATACCTGAATTCTTCAGGACGAGGAGGATACCCGAATTCTTCAGATTGTTCTTTGTGCATGATTTCTTTCAAACTGTTCAAAATTCCTTCTGCCAAGGTCAGTTGGTTTTTCCCAATTCCTTCTGTCAAGGCCAGTTGGTTTTTCTGTAATTGTTCAATGACTTTATTCTGTTTGTCATCAATGGTTTTCTTAACGTCTTTCTGAACTTCAATAGAAGGTTTCAATATTTCTGCTGTATCATCATACATATCTTGTTTTTGTGTTTTGTAAGTCTTGATGACTTCACGCGCTGCTTTCACCTTATTTCCAGCTTCAATTCCACTCCTGAGGAAGTTTTTCGTTCTATCAATATCCATATATATATCTGTTAGATAAAATAACTTATCTCAACTTATCTAAATTATCCAATATAATTATATATGGATATACCAAACTATGATAGTGGTGAGAAATCAAATAACGGTTTCAAACGATTACACGAATACATGCCGAAAAATACATTCAGGATGCTTATGGCCGGTAATTAAGGATCAGGCAAAACGAATCTATTAAGTCATATATTGCAGTATCCTTTGATCTATTATGATCAGATCCATTTGTATGCCAAAAATCTAGATCAACATAAGTATATGAATTTAATTGATAAGATGAATGGAATAAGTGAACAGGTTGGTTGCCCAGTTTTGATGGCAAGCAATGACGAAATCTTACCTGTCAACCAGCTACAAGATACTGATATGCAGAGAGTCATTATATTTGACGATTATGTATGTGAAAAAGTACAGAAACCTCTGATAGACTATTTCATTCAAGGACGACATAAAAACTGCTCTGTGATATATCTCACATAATCTTTTTATGGATGCCCTAAAGCGATCAGATTGAATTGTAGCCATTTTTGTCTGTATGATTTTCCATCCTCGAGAGAAAGAAATTTGATATCTCAAGAATTGGGAATTGATAAAGGAAAATATATCAAGGCAACCAACAAACCATACTCTTTCTGCTATGTAGACAAACCGATGAAAACAGTGAAGAGAAACTTTTATGGAAATATATAATATACTTGTATATGGGAGTGTTTAATGACAATTCAGAAAACGATCATCTTGGTCATTTTAAATTTTCTGCTGAAAGAGGACCACCAGGACTACAAGGACTAAAAGGAAAACCTGGTGTTGGATATAAACTAACATCTGGTGGAAATTTTGATATTGATGGAAAACGATTGACTAATGTTGGAGTTTATAAGGACTATAAACCGTAGGCCCCGTCTCCTGCATCTTCAATGTTACATGGTTAGCAGGGGACGTTAAAGAACCCACACACTCATCGAAAAGAGTAGGGCACGTAGTTCCCGGTGTTGTGGTCTATCTTTCTGGTCTTTCTGGTCTGGGTAGGGTAGGGTGGAGCACCTCGCATAGGACCTGAGTCCTGTTCGTGCTCCTTCCCTCTGGGCAGGCTTGCCCAGTAAAAGAGACAAACCAAACAAACCTGGAGATGGTGACGCCACAACAAAAGCTTATTTTGAATCCGAAAACTCTAAAAAAGCCGATAAAACTTATGTTGATTCAGAAATTTCTAAAGTAAAAATTCATTCATCTCCAAATTATCATTTACAACAAAGTTTCACTTTTTATAAAAATTATGGTGATGAAGCAGAATTAACTAAATCAAACATTTCAATCACCAACCATACAAATCATTTGGATTTATTAGAAATATCTCGACAAGGTGTTCATGATGGTTTTGCTTATTCTAATGTGAAATTGACAAACAATATTAATCTAGGTACTTATTCCATTCTTTTTGAAATTTTTGGTCATAATGGTTCCAATATCGTTACTGATGGTCAAAATGATCGTCTTTTATTCTTCAATGTTGAAGGTGATCCAATAATTAATGATTTCAATCATGATTGGTTTTCAAATTATGCTAAAGCGTATATAATGTTCAGCAATTCTAAAAGAGATGTTGACATCACTCTTCAATTTCGTTATTATGGCTCCAACAACTCAAATTTCAAGTTTCTCGTTTTCAGCAGATGTGTTAAAGGAGTACAAAAAACTGGTTTTGACCATACCGTTTTTAATGTTCTTGATGTCCAGGATAATCATAAGATTCTCTATTTTGAGAATTTGAATCTCAATGGTAATCTTATTGATGGTTTAGGTGATCCTAAATATCTCGATAGTGCCACTAATAAAAAATATGTCGACACTGAAAATATTCGACAAGATAATTGCCATTGCTGATAAAGCTGATAAATCATATGTGGATGTAGAAATAGCAAAAGTCCATGTAGATTCCACACCATTACTTCTAAGAGACGGTAGTAGAAGCATGACCGGTGATTTAAACATGGATGAAAATCATATTCTCTCTGTGAAAAATCTAAATAATTATAAGGTTGATGATGCTTATGAGGTTAGAGTCAGAGATTTGGGAAGCGTTGTCAACAAAGAATATCTGAATGAAAAATTTCTTAAAGTAGACAAAGATGGTAATTATTTTGATCTAAAACAAAATACTATCAAAAACTGTGAACCTTACTATGATGGACTATTTGATGATAACAGTCTGGTCAGTAAAGCTTTTGTAGATGCTGAAATTAGTAAATTACCCAAGTCATATACTGATGTTTTAAAATTAGATGGAAGCAAAGCTATGACCGGTGCTCTTGATATGGGTGGATTCGGTATAAAAAATATCAAGCCTTTTGTGGAAGATGACTCAAGTCAAGCAGCTTTTGATGCACAGAAGAATGATGTTATCAGTTTTGGTTATTTTCACACTAAGAGAGGAGAACTAAAACGTTTAATAAATGAAGTTGGTTATGGTGCTTTAAACAGAAATGATCCAGATCCAATGGAAGATGATATCAATATGGCTAATCATAGTATCATCAATCTCAAAGATCCATTTAATGATCAAGATGCCGCAACAAAAAAATATGTAAACACCACAGCTTCTGATTATTTAAGAAAAGATGGTACATCTTCGATGAATGGTAATATAAAAATGGAAAATCATAGAGTCATACATCTTGGTAATCCACAAAATGAACAAGATGCTGTAAATAAAAAATTCGTTGAAGATAAAATAAAAGAATCTGATACAGGTTCCATTGATTTAGTTAACAAAGAAAATGTATTCAAAAAAGTCATGGATGATGATTTATTCAAAGAAGATGATAATGATATTCATAAAATTGGTGTTAAGAATTTTCATTTGGTTAACAAAAAGACTTATGAATTTAAGATTGATTATGATTCAAACATTCTTTACTACAGCACAAGACTTTCAATTGATTTGATTTATTTAGACTCTGGTAACTATACTATTGTATTTGAAATGTATGTGGATGATGGCATCACTATTTATCAAATTGAGGGTACTAGTGGTACTCTATCAGGAGTAACCACTAAATCAAATATAGATAGCACTAAGACAAGAAGCATAATCCATTTTAGTTACAATGGTTTAGCTTCTGGTTTCAATGATTTAGATATTAATATCAAGCTAAAAAGTAAAACTGATCCTCAAACCACCATTTATGTTGTTGTTTACGGTGTTAAGGGTAATGTTAATAATGTCTCTGTAAGTTTATGGGATCGATTATACTATTATGACAATGATTCCATCGAATATGAGGTTCCAATCAATATGAATGGAAAAGATATAATTGATGTTAATAAAATAACTACAAAATATTTAGATGTGAATGATAATATTGATATGAAAAATAAACAGATAAAAAATGTTGCAAATCGTCTTGAAAGTGGTGATGTCATTAATAAAGCACAATTAGATCATGTGAAAAGCAATATTGCAACGAACAAGAATGACATCTTAACCATTGAAGCAAATAATGGTTATTATTGGTTCACAAATCAGTTAGCACATAACAATGAAACCACAGTGAAATTTCCAACAATAAATAAGCATCCTTATTTAAATAGGCAAACATCGAGCAACTTGAGAATATCACTCATTGGTTATTATCAAATCATCTATAATGATTTTTATAAAAATCCTGGTAGATTTGTGATTCGAAATGATGCAACTGCAAAAGACTTGTTCGACATTTCCCTTGTCAGTGTGTCGAGTTTAACACCAATCTCAATAAATGCAGTAATTCATATTGATCATGTCGTTTCTCGTGTGCGAATTTTTGCAGAAAGCATCAGTAAGATTCATAAATGTATCCTTGATGGAGCTGGATATTCTTCCTTTTTCATTAAATATTTAGGACCATGAATAATATAAGATATATATATGATAAAAGAAGTAATCAAATACGTCAACTGCTTATTTGAAATAACCAAACCAAAATACGAAAAGGTGAATGATGTTATACTAAAGTCAGCTTTAGTATATCAATATCTTTACCTCAATAATTTCGATATACTCATATCAATAGACGACGTCCTCGAACTAAATAAGAACGAAATCGGTCTGATTGGCCCTGGAAATGGATGCCTCACACAGTTCCTCGAAAGGATATTCAATCAGTCAGACATATTACACTCACATTGCATTCTACATGATGCTTTTGGTCGATTCTATGCCCATCATCAATTAGACCGGGGGTACATATATGTCATACCCAAGAACCGAACACCAAAATGTATTAAAAGATCTCCATTATGCGGTCAGAGTTCTGGATTAATATATTGCGTATACAAAAAAATCAAAATATATAAAATATATAAACAATGTATATGAAAGAGCCACGAAAGAGCATATTCAACTGGAATCATATTTCAGATAAACTGACAGAAGAACAGATTAAAGAATAATCTTACTACCTAACATATCATAAAAAGTGTTGGGCTCACTTTCAAGCATTAAAAAGCTTCAAAAAACAGAAATTACTTGGGAACTCATTGTTCATTATCTTCGCATCTGGAGGTGTTGCTTCTAGTATAGCAACCGGCGGCATCGGTTTGATTGCAATCAGTACAGCAGCACTTTTGATCCAGGGTTGGATGTCGCATAAAAACCTTGATCTTAAGATCCAAAATTGTACATATGCTCACCAAAGCTATCAACATTTGTTAAATGAAATAAAAGACATGATGAGAAGTGGAAATTTCAATTCATCTCATATTTACCACACGATGAAAAACATTGATGATTACGTGACAGACAACAGTCCCATTGTTGATAAGCATCTTGTCAAATTTGATGAAACATTCATTTGTTAATTATCGACTGAATTTTATCACCTATCAATGATTGAACCTTTTCCCAACATTGTTCATAAGATTTTAATGTCCTCTTCGACTTCGCTACACTGATATCTTTGTAAGGAAGCCCGAGCATCTTGAATAATTGCTTGATAATATATTTAATACTAATCATCCGTTTGCGTCCATCATTAACCTCATGTAAAACACCATCAATCTCAACAAATAATTTGTGGATCTGTTCTATTTGTTCATGAGTTAAACAGACATTATTCTCAAAAGATATACTATCCAACACATTCTGAAGATAGTATTTCCGATGATAAACCGATTTCCGTTGTATCCTATACATATTGTCATAGAAGTTAAAGTATGTAATTGCAAGATTCTAGAGGTTGCTTGTTACTCAAATCTAAACAACTACAGGGGTAGCGCGGTGCGAGATATTCGAACTCCACTTGGTAGATTCAAACTGATTTAATGACAGATCAAGTCCATAGATCTAGTTCACAATAGGTAGCAATTGACGGAACAGCGAAAACCAGTAGATCGCGAATAATACAAGTAGATGTAGTAGTAGTCGCATAAGTAGTAGTAGCAGTAGACAAATAAGTAGGTTCGAACTGAAAAGCGATAGTTAAGAATACGTTCTCTTAGATAAGGCATAAAAATACAAATCTAACAGAATTGAACTAACGAGACCATAACGTGAAACATACGTGACAATTGATACTTGAACTATTAAACTGAGGCGATAACAACTCTTGTCTTAACAAACCAAGATATCAACGACTATTTTCCAAATAGCTAAATATAGCGTAAAAGAATCACAATTTGGTAATCATATGACAATAAGCCTTAAATCTCGCGAAAGCGATTTCGCGGCAATAAAACCTAGATACTAAATGAAACCTTTCTTCGTGATAACGAAAAGACTAACAATAGCAACTTAGCATATAAAAACTTACGTACTTTGGTTGACGACTCGCACCAAAGGGTAGCAGAGAGACAGCGAAATACACTTGAAATAGCGGTAACTTGGATCCTCTGATCGTAGCACGGTAGCGGTGTAACTTCACTAACAATCTCTGACTAAAAGAAGTTGCGCTTCGTTTTTATTGCCTATGTTACGTGAGAATTAGGGCGTTGTGAGAAACGTGGCGCCCACAATAAAGACTATTTCCTAACGGCAAAACTTCTAGAACTATTAGATTCGTGCGAGATCACGATTCTATGAAAGCTTTGATTTTGAAATCACGTACTTGGCTGGAATAATAAATGATAATAAATCGGTAGGAAGTTTCATAGGAAATTGATAAAATGATATAGACGTTTCAAAACTAACATTCCGGCCCCTTAAAGGCGTCACAAATAGCCTTTACACATAAACTATAATAGGTTTGAAACGCTAAAACTACGATTATTTCTAATAGTAAAGTTCATGGTTATATAGTGTCTATAATGCTAGCTAAACTTATCTAATCCTTGCTTGTTATCTGTACAGCCTCAAGTAGAACAATCCTGTCCACGGGTCGCACTAACACGGACGTCCTTGTCTTGACTTTAGCTGAGCGTACTAGCCCATCCTTGCGACTGCTGTATACTTCCAGCACTCGTGCTAGTGGCCAAAGACTGCGGGGCATATTCTCATCTCTGGTAGGCTTGCCATTTTCTGTTTCATTACTGGCGCTTGGCGTCGCCGGCAATTGAAACACGCGTTGACAATGTTGCGTACACTTAATCGCGCCCCGACGATCCAAAATTTTCCTCTAATCAACGACAGCGTGTACTCGACTCCAGAGTGACCAGAGGCTCGGTGATAGTAGTCGATTATTAACTTGACGATGTGATGCTTTCTTGGGATAATCACTGGGTGTTTAGCATCGCTTTCGATTGGTGCTTGGTGCAGGCGTCCTCCTACACGTATGAGGCCGTTTTCCAAAACAGGATCAAGCTTGTAGATACTGCTGCTCTTCTTTGTGGTGTTCTTGGTGGCCGTTTTCTCCGTCTCCTTGCAGACTTGACTTAAAGCTAATAATTCTTCCTTGAAGTTTTGTTTCTGCACGAACTTGACGATTTCCTTTTCTGCTTCGTTGATTTTAGACACACTCAATGGTGTGATTTTACTGACATCTGATTGGTAGCTGATAGCTTCGTTTGCCTTGGTTCTCTGACTTTGCTTGTTTAGGTTTTGCTTGTAGCGTAGCACCCAGGCTATAACTTTCTTCAGGCGGGTCCACGAGGAAAACTTCTCTATTGCTTCATTAACGTGGTTGCTTTGATCGTTTACTTTGTTTGCAAATACTTCAACAGTCTTCTTGACTTCTGGGTCGCTGTCAGAGATCTCGCCGATATCAGCGGGTCTTTGCGGCCAGGTCTCCTTAGGTTGCTTTAGAAAAGGGGGTCCCTGTGACCAGCGGTCGTTCTTTAGTAGCGCGTCAACCGTCATTCCTCTGGATGCTTCGTCAGCTGGGTTTAGCGATGTCTCCACGTATCGCCATTGGGTTGCTGTGGACTGATCCAATATTGCTGAAACGCGATTGGCGACAAAGATCTGGAATCTCTTGTCCTTGTTCTCTATGTATCGAATAACGCAAGTGCTATCGGTCCAGAAGGTAGAACTGTCAACGGACAAATCCAGCTCTCGTCTGATCATCTGATCCAATCTTGTTGCTAAAACTGCTGCGGATAATTCCATTCTTGGAATCGTCATTGCTTTTAGGGGAGCTAATCTCGACTTTGCCATAATTAAGGAACAGTGGACTTTACCATTCACGTCCATTTGCCGGAGACATGAAACTGCTCCATAGCCTTGACTAGAGGCGTCTGAGAAGTGATGAAGCTCACGCAGTTGAACGTCTGAGAAGTCTGGTGGTTTGAAGCATCGGGGAACTTCGAATTGTTCCAGTTTAGGCAGTTCTCTAAGCCAGGTTTCCCATTTCTGTTTGCTAAGTTCGGGGATCTGGTCGTCCCATCCGAGGCCCTTGAGACACAGGTCTTGCAGGATACTTTTGGCAGGTAGAATACACGGCGATACGAAACCCAGTGGATCGTAGATTGAAGAGACAATAGAAAGAATTCCTCTTCTTGTCGCTGGTTTTTCTTTGCTAGCGATTTTGAAACTAAACGTGTCTGCTTGAACATTCCACTGGACGCCTAGGGCTCTTTCAGTTAGCGCTGAAGTCTTGTTGAATTCGAGATCCTTGACTGAGGGTGCTCTTTCTGACTCAGGAACAGAGTTGATTACTTCTCTTGAATTGGATATCCATTTCGTAAGGCGAAAGCCTCCTTTGGATAGCAGCTCACGGAGTTGTCCTGCCAAACGAACAGCTTGTGTATCTGTAGCAACTGAACGAAGGCAGTCATCTACGTAGAAATTTCGCTTTACAGTCTCGACTGTGGCGGCGTCAAAGTCTTCTCTGTTATGGTCAGCGGTTTTCTTTAAGGCGTAGTTCGCACAGCTTGGAGATGAAGCGCCGCCGAACAAATGGACCAACATTCGGTATTCTTCTGGCTCCTTTTCTAGGTCGCCGCCTGGCCACCAAAGGAATCGCAAATAGTCGCAGTCGCTTGCCTGAACTCGAACTTGATAGAACATTGCTTCAATGTCCGACATAAAGGCGACATAAAGTATGTATGTATGTATGTATGTAACTGGTTCCTGTCGGAATCGCGTTAGAACACCAACCAGCGAGTTGGTTAGATCCGGCCCCTGTAAGAGCTGATCGTTGAGAGAAGTGCCACGATATTTGGCTGAACAGTCAAACACGACCCGCACCTTGTCTGGCTTCTGTGGGTGAAACACTGGATGGTGCGGTAGGTACCATGTGTCCTTCAGAGATAAGTCCTCGCTTGTCACCTTTTCGGCATAATTCTTGCGTAGCAAGTCATCCATGAAATCCTTGTATTTCTTGAGCAGGATTTCATCTCTTTGAAGGCGTCTCTTTAGCGGTTGCAGTCTGGATTCGGCTTGGGACTTGTTGTTCTCTAGGCATGGCGGATTATTTTTCCACGGTAGACCTATTTCGTAATGACTGTCCGAAAGCTTCACAGTACTTTCCATGATTTCTAATGCGCGTCGATCATTCTGAGACATCGACATCTTGGGCTCGTAGCTCGAGTCGTTAAACTCTAAATTGCAATAATCTTCAAATTGCTTGCTGAGGTTAGCATTAGCGTCGATGACGTTAGCAGTTGCCTCTTCTGGCCCTGTCCGTCCCAGGGGTCCGTTAAGCACCCATCCAAAAACAGTACGCGTAGCAAAGGGACCGCCATTTTTGCTTTCTCTCACTTCCACTGGTTGCAGTACTTGCGGTACGTCGCTGCCAATCAAAAGGCCAATTTCTGCTTCGATGTTGGGTACTGTGATACCCTTGAGGTGTGGCCAGCGGTTCACGTCTTCCTGTGTGCCAATAGCGTTGGTTGATACGGGAAGACGGGGTCGAGAGTAAACCATGGGTAGCTCTATTACGTTGAGGTCGCTGAGATCAGAAACTTCTAGGTTTACGAGAGAACATTCGATTGCTTCATTGGTCGTTTGCATCGTAGTAAGTGAAAGGGTAGTTTTTACTCCCTTGGCATTGAGTTTTCGGAGTAGCGCGTCAGTACAGAATGAAGTGTTTGATCCTGAGTCGAGGAACGCGTATGTTAGCACTTTCTTGTCTTGGCCCTTGGCTTTGACCTTCACTGGGACAATTGATAGTCCTACGATGGAGGATACGCTGGATGCTTGAAATGTCCCACTTTGGACGTAGCCGTTGATCACTTGTGTTGCGGTTGCGTTTGTTTCGGTGCTTGCAGCTCCGTTACTCTGGTTTGGTTGCGATGGCGTTACTTCCTGAGCTCGATCCTTTTCATGTAGAAAGGTAGAATGCTTTTTCGTACAGCCTTCGATACGACAGAAGCTTTGCTTTGGACAATCTTGTACGAAGTGTCCTGATACTAAACAATTTAGGCACAGTTTTTTAGCGCGAACAAACTTGAGTCGGTCGCTTAAACGTAATTTTCTAAAGTCGCTGCATTGTGAAAGCCAATGACCTTTGTTGCACGAGGGACACTTCAATGTTTTCTTCTCTGGATTGCTTGACGGCAGATAGGGTGGCTTCGACTGACTGTCCACTGCAAATGACCTTGCATCCCTTTTTGACCTGTCGCTGAACTTGTGACTGCTGGATCGGCTCGGTTCACCTTGAATCTTGCCGAAAATAGGATGATTTGTGACTCTTGATCTGGCTTCAACGAAGTCTGTAATGTCCTTCAAGTTGGGGTCTCTTGCTTCTTTCTGCGTAATAGTGTCAACCAGCTCGCGCCATTTTAGCCTAAGTGGATAAGGCAGCCGGTCGACGATTTTCCTCAGGCCTTCTGGATTTTCTAGACGGTTTAGGTAGCCGATCTCCTTTAACGTATTTCTACAGCTGGTTAGCAATATCGAGAACTTCTGCAGTGCGGGACCGTCTTCAGTGCGGATTGGCTGGCCATTGATAACGCGGTCGACGTACGCTGTAGCGATTTTGTATGACTGACCATACCTCTCTGCCAGTAGCTTTCTTGCTTCTTCGTATCCTCTATCATCCTGCATGGCTAAGCAGCTTCGCACCAGGTCTTGTACCTGACCACTCGTGTACTGCAGGAGGTAATAAAGCCTTGTGCTTGGATTGCTTGTTTTACTCTCAATAAGGTTCTCGAAGGCTCGGATAAAGTCACAGTACTCCACTGGATCACCGGTGAAGACAGGAACGTCGGGTTGGGGAAGCGTTAACGCCATAATAGCCTCTTGTTGCTGTCTCAGGAGAAGTTGTATGTCACCACCAACAGGCGGGGCGTAGGTAGACTTTGGCGTGCTCTTAGCGACTGCATTGAAAGGCGAATATTGCGGAGTTTTATTCTGCCATTCAGGAGCTTCTGGGTTTAAGGGAAGGCGTTGACTCGTTACGCAGGAATCTTCCATGGGACAAGGTAGATCTGCCAATTGATCTGAATATTCATGGCCGGTTTCTATTGGTTCATGAACATCCGGTTTGGCTTCTACGGTAGCTGCCTCGTCTTCGATAGGTCCGTCCTCATACGGCGTTGCTTTGGGTTGCAGGAATGAAACGCTTTTCTTAATTTGCTCCCTTTCCGGAAGTAACTTTGCGGTACTTTCACTATCGGCGTGCTCATAAACCAGTTGTTCGATCTCGGCAGTTTCAAGTTTTAACTGAGTTTTGCGTTGGCGCAATTTCATTTCTTCTTCTTCAATCTCGTGTAGCCTCTTAAGCGTCGCGACTTCGGCCTTTAGAATAGCCCTTTTCGCTGCGGCTCTTGCCCTGGAGCTGGCAGAAGAATTAAGTGATGTGCGTGACGAGCGCGATGAGCGTGACGAGCGTGACGTGATGGTTCTTAAACTGGCGTTTGAAATGCTGTCTTCAGGGTTTATCTCACAAGATCTTAGTAATCTTGAAGCTTCCACCCCAGCTAGCCAAATGTCCACGTTTTCTTGTAGCTGTTCGACCTTATTGAGAACTGATTGGTAATAATTTCCGGATTGGTCAATCGGCTCTGGATCTTCTAATTGTCTATGAAACGCCTCATGCGCCTCTTGAAATTTCCTAAACGCTTGCTCTAGTTCAGCTGACTTTTTTAATACTTCATCTGCATTGCTTTCATCAGTCATTAGACCGGAAATTTCCTTAATCTTCTTGGTCACGATGCCTTTTGCGCTGCTACATGCCTTCTTTGTTTCCATGGTGATTCGACTGCGTTAATTGATCCTTTAGTTAGGGCGATGACAGTTTGTGTGACCGCGGGCAAACAATCAAGATATCGGATAGCTATTGCGTGGCTCTCCAAGACGTAGCCTAATTTTTCGAATTCCTTCACAATTCGTTGCCGGTTTCCTTGAGTCGAATAAGGTCCGCCGCCAAATTCGAACTAATGTAATTGCAAGATTCTAGAGGTTGCTTGTTACTCAAATCTAAACAACTACAGGGGTAGCGCGGTGCGAGATATTCGAACTCCACTTGGTAGATTCAAACTGATTTAATGACAGATCAAGTCCATAGATCTAGTTCACAATAGGTAGCAA
>OZ026599.1:5306829-5316829 GCA_964020085.1 Micromussa lordhowensis
ATATAGCATATAGAAGTTAAATTACGTTAGGACCTAAGGGAGCTAGTAAAGCCGCAGCCCCTGTCTGACCGACTTCACCAACAGGCGAAGGCCCGACAAAGTAAACATTTATATTTAAAACTCAGGTGAGATAAGGATTAAGGAATGAAAGTGAAGTTGCAGCTCCTGTCTGACCAACTTCAGTAAACTCCCAGGTTTGAAAAATTGCAAATGAGAAAAGTAATATTATAGCACCGCCTTATAAGTCTCGATAAACTTTTATAAGTGGTTGTATACTGCAAATTTAAAAAGGCCGTAAAGTAGCAGCCCCTGACTGACCTACTTCAGTGGCCAAATGGTGAAAGACAGCAACATAGCAGCCCTTGTCTGACCTACGAAGCTGTCAGTAAGTACTAAAAGCCGGAAAAGAATGACTATTAAAATTAAATCAATTGGCATTGATACTTTCAGAACGAAGGTAAACCTTAAAGGCATCGGATTTCCATCGACCAAGAGCTCTAATTTGCGCGTCAGAAAAACCCTTGTCGGCAGCGTGACACGCGCCCCCGATGCGAAAACTGTGGGTTTTGTATCGACTTATGTCTAAGCCGCAATATTGGAGGCAACGCTGGAGCTCGGTATTAAATTGATACACAGTAATAGGGGTCTGATCAGAATTACAGAAAAGGGGCCCAGGTCGATTACCTCGAACCTTGCAGTACTTGAGAAGGGTTTTAACCGGGCAAAAAGAGACAGAATCATCTTGAGTAATTAGGATATCAAATGGCCGGTGGTCAGTATTATGTTTATAATCAGTGATAGTGATCTTAGCCGTGCATGGGTCGCCCTCACGCGATAAAATTTGCAGATCACGGTATTGGACAACTGAACACGCAAAGCGAGCACTCTTGGTCGAAAGCTCGCCAATTCGGAAAAGTCCATAAAAAGCAGTAAGAAACATGGCTGAAAAGAGAGTGCGTTGAAAAGCCGAAGAGTTGGTGTATTCGAGGGACCGGATGAGCTCATGCAACACTGGCCTGGTAATGGGCAGACGAATATCTGAATTTCTTTGGCGACTTAATGATGTCAATAACTTTTGTATTAAAAAAGATTTGGTTGGATCACAAAATCCTCCGAGTTTGTGAGCGTAAGAAATGGCCGAAAGATGTAAAGTTATCGTAGAATAAGCCAATTTGCGAAAGGAAAGATATGAAATATAGAGGGGGAGACATACAGGAGATAATGGCAACGTGGGATTAGGGGAGCCATAAAATTGAGCATAAAATTGTCGAAAGACGACCCACGCGCGTTGATATGATCTCCGAGTTCCTTCGGTTAATGCTGAGCTCAACAGGCCACTCAAGTTAGAGACCAACTCTTGGGCAGTAGGTTGGCGGGTATTGTGGTTGGATTCTCGTCTACATCTGGTGAGAGTTCCTTGAACTTGGCTACCTGAGAACGTGAAATGTAATCGGCTCGAGTATTGTAAAACCCAGGAATGTGTTTTGCGTGAAATAATACATTGTGTCGGAGGCAACTTAACACTAAATCCCTAATTAACACCATAATCTTTTGATGTTTCGACGTCTGCTTATTGATAATGTCAACAACGGCGGCGTTATCAGAAAAGAATATGACACACTTATCAGTCATTAAATGTCCCCAGATGTGCAGCGCGAGGACAATAGGAAATAACTCTAAAACTGCAATGTTATAAGATCTCCACGTAACCGGCCATTCGCCGCCAAACCAGTGCTTACCAAAGACAGCCCCAAAGCCTACTGAGCCCGCTGCGTCTGTATAAAGTTCGAGGGTATGCGACGTTTCCCAAGAATCTTCGAGAAAAAATGATTTGCCGTTGAACTCGTCTAAAAACCGAATCCACAACAGAAGATCCTGTTTCGAGCCTTTACATAAACGAATGTGGTGGTGTGGCTGCCGGACGCCCTTGGTAAGATCGATCAGGCGACGAAGAAAAGCACGGCCCGGTACAATAACTTGGCAAGTAAAATTTAGTAAGCCTATTAAAGATTGAAGTTCCTTTAGCCTGACTGTTCGACGTTTATAAAAATTGTGCAAGAGCATGCGACATTTTTGAAGCTTTTCGACCGGGAGTCGCGCTTCTCCATTCACCGAATCGAGGGTAATGCCTGCAAATTGCAATACTGTATCAGGGCCTACGGTTTTTTCCGGCGCTAGAGGTACTCCTAGATGATGGCATAGAGAAACAAAGTTACCTAAGTCGGCCGCGCACCGGTCTTTGGTCTTTGCAATAAACAAAAAATCGTCTAATATGTGCAAAACAGATGAGGCACCCAGGCGATGAACAGACAACCATTCCAAAGCGGTACTAAAAGCTTCAAAAATGTTGCATGAAGAAGAAAGACCCATGGGGAGGCACCGGTCAAAGTAATACAAATTATCGAACTTCATACCCAGCAAGGAATAGTCTGCAGGATGAATTGGGATTATACGAAAAGCCGACTTAATGTCCGTTTTAGCTAAAAAACAACCCTTCCTAATGGCTTTAATGGCTGTGATCGCATCACTAACAGATGCGTATTTCACAGTGGAACAATAGTCAGGAATAGCATCATTAACAGAATTTCCCTTTGGGTAGGATAAGTGATGAATCAAGCGAAATTCAGACGGGTCTTTCTTGGGTACAACGCCCAAAGGAGTGGTACGAAAGTTCGCAAAAGGAGGGATTCTAAAAGGACCCACAATTCGGCCTGCGTCGCATTCCTTGCGCAATTTCATTCTAGCAATAACCGGTTGGTCAAGGACACTTTTAAGATTAGGAGATTCATAAGGAAGCCGATCACCAACAAAATTAACACGAAAGCCACAACGGAAACCATCGACAAGAAAATGCTTTTTGTTTTGCTCATAGCAGTGTAAGAGGCATTCAAGCCGTTCCACCCTTACGGGGGTTACTGGCGGGCTGTGAAGGGCCTGAAACTTGAGTAGAGTTTCCTTTTGGTTTAACTCCACTAGAACGTTGTTGAGGGGTTGGCACGGAGCACTGAGTTGCTGGGTGCTTGGCTCCACATTTATAGCAAACGTGTTCAAACTGACACCCTTGGCAGTGTTTTCCGGCATGAAATGCCCAACACGTTCCTCGGGGGAAAAAATTCGAACGAAAACGCTGCCGTGTTGAGGTTTGGGGCTTATTGGTGATCGACTGTGATCTCCGAAAATTAGCCGAGGCCCTTAACCAAAGTTCCCAATGTATTTGATCCCATGGATATTTATCGGGTGCAGATTGCCTCAGATAACGAAATTGTTCGTCATACCAGAGCCAATCCCCGTTCGACAAAGCAATGTCACGGACTACCTCACAGTACTTCATCAACTGTGGGGTTTCACTCTGGTACCGCTCAGTATAGACCGAGACAAAAATGTTAAATGCGGAAACCCACTGTTGTATGTTAGAAACTTTCTTTGTTGCGTGGTACGGCTCAAGGGTCAGTCGCGGCTGTTTTGATGGCGCAGTGGACGGTGTCATAGATAATGCATACTTATCAACTTGAGGGCTGGATGTTAATAAGGCCCCAAATTCCACATATTCGTTAGCCCAGATTTTAGCTTTAATTTTAGAACCTACCCGGGAACTAAGATTTACGGAAACACTAGTAAAAATTTGTTTAGGTCGATTGTCGGGACCCAGAAGGAGAGAATCATTGCTTGTACCTGCACCAGTGAGGCTATTGACATGACTGTTCACAGCTGTGGTCACGCTATCTGAGGACAGGTCGGCTTGAGACTGCCCTGTTACTTCAATTGACGTGCTGTCTTCGAGGGTATTTGGTCGCAAGATCTCATTGAGATTGTCCTTCGACAATGCTGTTTTCACCGCTTGCGAAATGGCTGTCGATATGGTAGCGGAGAGAGCGTTTACGTCCAAGGAAACCAACCCGGGAGTGTTGATAGTTGGTTCAGGAACAGGTGGGTCCGTTGGTGTCAGCTCTGATGTCCGCACGCGTTTAGAACGTGTTTGGCGACCTATCCTTGATGGCTGTCCCGGACGCTTCTTAGGAGGCATGACTTATCGATAATAGATAAAAGTAGGTAATTAAATACGATGGAATGTAATTTTATGTCGAAATAAAATCGATAAGAAAGAGTACACCTCGTAATGACAAGATGGAATTCCATCCTAAATTTTTGGTTGCAGTTAAGGTGGGGCAGCTATACAAATTCACCATAAATCTGGTTCATGAGCAATGATACGACACCGGATGGAAAAAGGAAAAAAGGCCAAGTTCCCAAAACAATGCATTACCGCCAGTGCCGAGTGCATTGGACCACTCATAAAGAGGCGGTCAAAGGATTGTACACTCATACGGCAGGGGCAAGCATAAAATAAATCTTCGCCAAAGCCATAAATCAACGTTGGACGAGCCAACAATGGTTCAAAGGAACCGAACAAGCACAGCCATTGCTCGTGGGAGTAAAACCCAACGACAACTAACATGGGCTGTGAAAACAGATAACAACTGTCAAATCAGCTTGGCTTAAACAACAAAGGAACTGGCACATCTTAAGGCAATAAAATGAAAATCATAAAATGCCTGGGCATTATAAGAGGATATTTTAAATTTGCTACATGACTTACATATGCCCGATTTGCTGCTACAACGATTGTAGGCAACGTAGAACTGCCCCCCTCAAACTACGATAGAGCTTGTATTGACCAAGCCCGTTGAGGTGTATACCGTCACGGGCCATAAAATTAGTTTTTGCCCTCCAAAATCCTTTATGACTCCAGAACATTGCATAGGGTATGGGCTCTAGCACAACTTTTAAATACCGATTTAAGAGGATCACGTTCTTGTTAAAGGTAGGAGTCCCCTTTCGGTAAATAGTTTGACAGACACATACACATTTGACGTTTAGCGAGTCATGGAGAGATCGGGTAAGATCTTCAATGGCTGACCCAACGTTCACTGCAGGAAGATGGCTTAAGTCGTTAGTGCCTAGCTGTAATATGACTATGTCAGGCATGAACTTTTCAACAACAGAAAGATCAAATTTGACGGTCTTAAGGACTGTTCTTCCCCCGACCCCGTGCCATTTGAGCTCTATTCCTTCGAGAATATGCAAGTTAGCATCTAAATCGGCATTGCACCCTATATATTCGCGTAAACGGCGAATGAAGGAATGGCCAAGTATCAAAACACGTGTTACCGTCATATGACTTACTGGGAAACAATATAAGGGTTAAAGAGGGAACTAAACAGTCGAAAAAGAGAACAGGTACTTGCCTGACAAAAATGTTTTCCTTCCGAGATACCGACGGTACGAGGGCCAAGGGAAGAAGGGCGAATTGCTCGAGAGAAATAGCTTTTATCCTCGAGGGAACGCCCCCTCTATCACCTGGAGTGATTACTTGACACAAACCAGGTTACAGACCATTGCGTGACCGTCATGGCTCGACATAAATAACATTATGCGTGAACATAATGTTTGGTTATAATTTCCATATTGTTTCAGATTTGATTTAGGTTGTGGTACCAGACCAATGTCCCGGGTTTTTGTTTTGGTTTACAGGTTTGGTTATAAGTTTTGGTTATAGATTTGGTTATAGATTTGGTTGAAGGTTTTGGTTGATATTTGCATGGCCGCTGTGGGTGTTATACATAATTTATCACCTGCATTTGTAGCTATTTTCATAGCACCTACACAAGTCTTTCCTGATGTAACCCTCGAGATCTCTTTCATCATACTTTATAGGCCCAGTATTGGTCCCAACTTTGAAAAAGAGTAGAAAAATCCAGGACAAAAATATTTGCGGGGACCAAAATGGAAAATGTCTCAGAACCCTCAACTATATAACTACTCAGTAACAGTGCTTTTAAGAGCTGAATTCCTTTGAACATTGTTCGCTGGTTGAATTTATGAGTTGATTGAACACACAAATCGTGTTTAGCTGAAAGCACTGCTGATGTAGCGAGAGATGGACGATAAATACATTGTTTGTGTCATCACTACACGCGCTCCCAGCCAGCCGGATTAATTTTTCCCCAGGGACCGTGGCACGGTCAATTTGAATGATGAAAAAATTGTCCCGTGCCTCGCGATGGCTGGGGGCGACTTTGTCACAATGGCGCGGTCGTATAAGCTAGAAATTCAAGTCCTGTACCCAAGATAATTGGTTACGCTTCAAGACAGGGCAGAAATTGAAAGCTAGAGTTGGAAAGCCAGCGATTCTCGGGTGTTTAAGATAAACATTGGAACCTTGGGAGAAAGCGAATGGAAAGAAGCGTTACCGACGGCTACCATGAGGCAATTTTGGCGAGATTAGACCATTTTTGTGGAATTTACGGACCTTTGAGTTCGGGCCGTTTGGCGAGTGAGCGCCAGTGCGTTTGCCAGCCTTTGGTTTTTCTTTATATTAGGGGAAGCAAACCGCCAGAAAGTAAAACTCGCCGAAATGGCTCTAAACAGCCTTCAGGAACTCAGAAACTTTGAAAAAACGCAATGCAAACATAAGGTAAGCTACTTTTATTAAATTATTTTCTATTCGTAGCACTTACAGCAATTTTCGAAGCATTCTCCTACATTGTCTTATAAACGACTGAAATTGTAAAGTAATCGCCAACAGCAGTAATTTCTTGGAGTGAAATCTCTGCCACATATCAAAGAAGGATAATTACCAAGCATGATAAAGAACTTTTATTTAGTATATACACACTCAGTGATCTTGGTGTTTCAAGCAATTTGATTGGTTCGCTCTCTCTGGCTAATGAGCATTATCAGGAGGTAAGATAGTGCAATTCTTGCTTTCTGATTGGTTCAGTAGATCTCGGTTACCAGTCATTATACCTGCGTTTGACCTTATATGGAAATAAATGCGGGAAATGTCGCCCAGCATAAAATTTTTCCCGTAAAGCCAAGTTTCGTCGACCAAAAACAATGGATGAAAAAGGCAGATTTGGCCAGCTATCCACGCAAGAAATTATGGACAAGGCCGTCCCAGAAACAACCAAAAAAAAGCCACAAAGTTCGGAATGAGATTGTTTAACGGCACGGACGCGCCGGAAGTCACATCACTTTCCAGTCGTTTCTTAGATTAAATAAAATTTAGCAAAACCCAAGGTTGAGAATTTAATAAAACAGTTATTCCATTCGCGCTTGTTGGATATGAGATTGGTTATAGCCAACTCGGCCCTACGGGCCTCGTTGGCTATTTACAATCTCATATCCAACAAGGGCTCATGGAATAATTGTTATTCACCTCCTAAGGAGTCAATAATGCGTAATCCAAACGAAAACAAAACGGCCGGCGTAAACAATTCTTATTCTCTCCCCGTTTCTCAAGGTCAATTTTGTAGGTTTCTTTAATTTAACAAGGCAGCTTAAATAAAATATATTTCGGTAATTTACCAAGGAATCCACTACAAGTTCGAATAACATGCGGACAAAAATTTTGTACCGAGATAATTAACCATGTATTGCAAACTTCAATGTGTGCGACTGTTTTAAATATCAAACACCAAATATAGAGTACAAATTTTGAATTTCATATGAAACACTTGAAAGAACTGGTGAAATGGAAGTGAGGTTCCATGGTAAATTATTTTTGATGTTATCTCGGGCAACTGTTTACTGTCATAAACTTAAAAATTATCCTGCGAAATCGCGCGTAATATCGTCTGATACTTAGCCGACGAGGCCGCAGGCCAGGTCGGCTAAAATCGGACGATATTCCGCGAGATTGAGCAGGATAATTGTTTTATTATTCAACAAATTGATAACAAAACAGCCTAACATTTTAATTAAAATCTCTCTGTCTACATTTTTTCACTTCACTTTTTCTTCCCACGTACGAAGCTACGTATACCGCCGGATATCTGTTACCTACGGATGACAGATATCGAGAGCATCATGACCATATTTGGATAGTGTTACAATTTGTTGAATAACAATGTTATTCCAGTGGCTTTCTGAGGGTTCCGAGTATGTGGCCCTCTATCAGATTCCGATTTCCACTCCTCGCAAGTTAATCATCGATATAGACTAGCACATGAAACCTAACGGGTTTACATTCAATCGCAAATGGCGGTTTTTCGAGATTGTTATGAAAACTTGGGACCTTATTTCGTTTGATTTTACCGTAATTTATAAGCTGTTTATTGAGATATAAATATGAGCACTTCCGATCAAATTACGCTTCCCCATACTCGTGGCGATAGGGAGTTTAAGAAGCAACGACGGCGACGCCGAGTGTATATCAATTTGTATTTCACCTAGGAATCTTGCGATACTCTTAAAGCATTTACTTTGTTACTCTTTGTCAAATAATATTATTTGGAAACAAAACTGAGAATATTAGACTTCGTAACAACAATTTTTGAAATTGCGCAGGGCAGTAGGTTTTTACAGACTTCTCTCGGCACAATTTTGTGTGAATTCTGTACTGAGGTGATTCAATTTTCTTCTGCCCGATTTTCAAGGTTGCTTTAAACAGACAAGACAGGGACAATAGAGATTGTCCACTAAAATCGAAGACAAATTATGCTCATGGTGTGCTTGCGTTGCATATCAGAGTCAAAAGGCTGTAAGCAACATAACAGAGAGCGGTAGTGAGAAACATATTTGCAGAACAAAGAAAAGTGTGTTTATTTGACAACCATTGAAATATTTGTAAACAAGCAGTAGAACAATTACAGTTAGCAGTGTAAAATATTTCCGTGTCGCTCATGAACCAAACAGTATCTTGAGAAATTTGAGACAAGTCTTTTCTTAAATATGTAGTTTTGTCTTAACGATAAATAGGGTTTTTTCCTGATTTCAAAAGATGTAACAAAGGAATTTTTAGGCCTTACAAGACGTTTATGACATCAAAACAGGTTTGACAAGTTTACAGATATTCTTGCAATCAATAAAGATTCAAGCGATTCCAGTAAGCAACAGAAAAGCAAGCAGCAGGCGTGGCTCCATTTATGCTGTGAGGGCGAGGCTCCCAAGCACGCCAAGGATAAAAGTGCTTAGGTAACCGCTGACCTGGGTCGAACTTCCTTGGAGACCCGTCCCTAAATAGGAAAAAAGAAAACGAAAATCAGACATGGAAAATTTTGTGACTCATCTTAACTCTTTAAGGTGACTTGGGAGAATTCACAAGATTTTTGAGCTATTTTTGAGCTATGTTTTTGTAAAAAAACAAAGAAAACTTCTTAGTCGACGGGTCTGGCCTATGTTATGGACGCGTGAATGGATGATTGAGTGGATGAGTGAGTGAGAGATCTGTGTATGTCACACCAATCAGATTGGGGCTACTACAAACAACCAATTAAAATAGCACTTGTTAAGGTGAAGGAGATTTTATCCTGATTTTAGAACGGCCATCTTTGTTTTTCTACAAACAGAAACAGGTATTCTTGTATTGGCCTTATTCTGACATTTCCAATCCTTCGTTTCCTATGGTTGAGCCCAGGACTTTGTGGATGGGTTTCAAAAGAGTTCAGAATTCGATCATCAGCCGAAGAGTCATAGTCTTTGGCACACACTAACATGTCATCAAGGCTTTGCCCACGGGCTTTGCTTTCGCATTACGTGAAATTACGAATGAAATGAGTTTGAGCCGCCCGGTAATTTGGGCATTCTCGCATAGGAAAGATTGTTTCTAGTGCAAAATGCACGATTGGAATGGTGAAGGGGCTTTTGTCCGTGATGGTATTCGCCAGGCTACCATCGATATCATTTGCATCAGGTGCAGTTCACAAAAAAAGAATACAATCATTTATCAGTTTATGTTTACGCAACAAGTTTCAATTAAGTAGCCCTGTTCAGCTGACTATTCACGGAGTAATACTGTCTTCTCGTTGAAACGTTCCTTCGAAGCAATACTGAGACACTCATTTGAAGTGGTTTTCTCTGTCAAAACCAAAGAAATTACGGACGGCTAGTTATGAATGAAAACACTGCTGAGTTTTGAAATTTGTTTTTGTTGCCGATAAATGTAGCATGATATTTTTATTTGTTAGTTTCAAGTGGTAACTCAGTGACTCTTCTTCAC
>OZ026599.1:5321829-5351829 GCA_964020085.1 Micromussa lordhowensis
AGGGAAAGAGGAAAAGGGGACGGCCTAGGAACTCGTGGAGACGAGACTTGGAAGCAGACATCAAGAGATTGGGGCTGACCTGGAGTCAGCTAGAAAGGAAAGCCCAGGACAGAGATAGCTGGAGAACTCTTGTAGGTGGCCTATGCCCCAGGAGGGGCACTAGGCATAAGTAAGTAAGTAAGAATGTTTACAAACGGAATACGATGATCTTTATGATTATATTACTCAGGGTACAATTGTTCGTTCCCATGCAAATTAGTATGAAAAAGATGAAAAAAATAACAGGTATTTCTAACAGTTAGAAAAATCGAATAAGAAAAAAAGCTGTGTATGGAATATTGTTACAAGTGACGGAACAATTACAACTAATCCCAAAACAATCATGAATAAACTGGAATCATTTTTCTCCAATCTCTATAGTGAGAAAAATAGCGATCATTCATCATCTTTTTTAGACGACCTAAAAGGAGTTCCAACTTTAACTGAAGAGTTACAAGCCGTATGTGAAGGAAAGATTGAGTACAATGAATGCTTAAAAGTCCTACAATCCTTTCGAAAAAAATAAAACTCCTGGCAACGATGAACTAACAATTGAATTTTAGGTGGCCTTTGTTTTTGGTTGGAAAACATTTAGTAGATTGCGTAAACTATTCTTTCGAGTATGGAGAACTTTCCAATTCTCAAAAAACAGACTATAAGTACGCTAATTGAAAAAAAGGAAGGGATAAAAGATTAATTAAGAATTGGCGACCTATAACGCTAATAAATGTCGATACCAAAATAATTTCTAAAGTTTTGGCAAACCGTCTGTAAAAGTTTTGCCTCATTCAATTCACTCTAATCAAAATGCATTCGTTAAAAGTAGGTCAATTTTTGATGCAGTTAGATCAATCCACCGTAGGAAAAAAGATGGCGGCTGTACATTTTACCACAATACCTGGCGAACCTAACACAGCGTATAAGACACAAGGAAAGCAAATTTTTACAATATTTGTCCCTGTACTAAGGAAATTGTGTATCGTAGGTTTGAAGATTTTATAACCCTTCTGTACCTTTTTATGAACGTTTTTAAAGTTTTCGTGCGCTAAGAACTGTGGGTAAATGTACCAGTCGCCATCTTTTTTCCTACGTAGGATTGAGGATATTGTAGACTACTCTAAACGAAATGGGTGGTCGGGAATTTTGGTAGCAATCGACTTTGAGAAAGCGTTTGATACACTGAATTTCAAATTTTTAATTAGAGCTCTGCATAAATTTAATTTTGGCCCATCTTTCCCACTTTCCAAAACACAATCTTTGCAAAATTATCAAAATTTTGGGAATATATTTTGGCTATGACGTAAAACAAAGGGACAACCTTAATTTTAGAGAAGCTATAAAAAGTATAAAAAGATCAGTCAATCTCTGGAAATGAAGAGGACTATCCCTGATAGGAAGAGTACAAATAGTCAAAACTTTCGCTATCTCAAAGTTTATGTTCAGAGCATCGGTTATACCGACGTCCAAGGAACTAATTAAGAAGGTGAACTCGATTCATTACTGCTTTATCTGGAACGGGAATGATAAAGTGAGGCGCTATGCACTAATCTCAGACATTGAAATGGGTGGACTCAAGATGCTAGACATTGACACGATGATAAGTGCAAAACGAGTGACATGTTTAAAGAAATTTTTGGAAGATTACCAAAGTACTTGGATAACAACAATTCAAGATAAGTTTCTTTCACCAGTTGGAGGACGTCTTGTAAGTTGTTATCGAGAAATTATGAATGAGCTTATCTGGAATAACCAATTTCTCTGTCAGGACAAAAAATCAATGTACAGAAGGGACGTAGTAAATTTAGGTTTTGTAAAGGTAGGAGATTTAATCTCGACAAACAATTTCTTCTCGTACGGTAATAGCCCACTGGTAAATCCCGAAAAAAGTTTTTTCTCATGAGTTGAATTCTTGCAGAATGGCGTTCTATTCTGAAAGCTTCTACTGATTTGACAGTGGTCGGGGTCGGGGTCGGGGTCGGGGTCGGGGTCGGGGTCAGGGTCGGGGTCGGGGTCGGGGTCGGGGTCGGGGTCGGGGTCGGGGTCGGGGTCGGGGTCGGGGTCGGGGTCGGGGTCGGGGTCGGGGTCGGGGTCGGGGTCGGGGTAGGGGTCGGGGTCGGGGTCGGGGTCGGGGTCGGGATCGGGATCGAGGCCGGGTTCGGGGCAGGGTAAACTGCACCAAAGGCAATTACGCTGGCAAGGGGTCCTAGAGCTCACAGCGATACATGGTGCAGTGAATTTCAAAAGCTTTTATCCAGTATACATACAAGTGAATATCAAAACAACACATTCGCAGAATAATTAAGAAACATGTGTTCGTCTATAGTCCTCAAATTCCTTCAAGGTGCAAATCATGGATTATTTCATTAAAAGCTTACCCTTTATGCATGCTCCATCCTTGTTGACGTATCCCTGTTCACACACGCAAGAGTATCCCTCTTGTACGTTCACACATTTTTCGCCGGGAACGCATGCATCACCAATTTCAGAGCATTCATCCACATCTAAGATGAAAATCAGAGTAATTAACAATTATTCCCTGAATGCAGGCTGGATATGAGGGCCGGCCGAGTTGGCTATAACCAATCTCATACCAAAAAAGCACGAACGGAATAGCTGTTTATTAAATTTCGCTTCCCAGGAATTTTAGCTTCGGAATGTTCGCTTTCCGCACAAATTGTTCCGCGTGATATCTAGCGCATTCAGTTTCCATATAAGGTCGCACGGTATATGAGCTGATAACCGGGATTGAGTGAACCAATCAGAACTCAAGAAACGCAATATCCGAGGTTGAAAATGTTTATAAAGAGGGTTTCACTCACAGGTGATCATCAGTCACACATAGTTATTGGAACAGAAGAGGGTGTTCACATAAGAAAAGAGTTCAACTCCCACAGGATTGGGTTGGGACAAACGACAACGAGAAATGACCAAGTTCAGAAATTATGACACGACGGCTAATTTTTGGTATTTTATCTTGGAATTGATCGCTGGGGTTACATTTTTGGTTTGAGTAGCGTTTCGGCTTACTAAACAGTTTTAGATAGTTGTGAAATTCAAAGGTAAAATATAACTCATTTTTTTCTCCGACCGACCGTCGTCCTTGGCGTCGCCGTCGTCATTGCTGAAGATCTCTATTACGATACAGAAGTTATTGATTCGAGCCACGCAGTGTCCGTTTTTTTTTTTCTTCTTGTATACCTTTGTATACATTTGACACTTTCCTTCATAGGATGCTTCATTTTTTTTGTTTCGTGCTTTCAGAAACGAAACGGTGTTGTTTTTACTTCAGGGGTGGACTATGTACATTGTGGAGGTAATATCCAATCAGAGTAAAGTTCGTATTGTTAATGTAAATACGTTGGGAAGATACGGTCCATCACAACAAAATGTGGCATTTACAACATTTCTTGTTATTATATTATTTCTTGTTATTATTAAAAAACTACGATCTGGACTTCTAATCGGATAGTGATAATCAAAAGGAAATATATTTTCGAGCTAGAGACACCACCACAACATACCATTTCTCCGCCAAAGCCATATTTTAAGTCGATGGAAGCAGTTAGTTTTGTTTACTTCAACAAAGAAATGGTACTGTTTTCCGTTTCAGTGGTATTTATTATATAAGAATATAATATAAGAACTTTATTTAACGAGGGTGAAGCACATTGATTACTGGTCACCCAGTAGTTTTCATAATGGCCCTCCTACAAATTAAAATAACAAGGCATCAATTTATTAATCAACTACCTATGTGATCCACCAACTAAATTTAAATAATGATCTACTAATATTACAATATTGATTAATTAACTACTAATAAAACTAAAAAGTTTTACAAATCTTAAAATGATCAATAAAAGAATTCCTACTATTGACATAGTAAATAGTAAGTATCAATGTTATCAGGGTAACGCTTGTAATTCATAAGGTAAACTAACTTGTTGAGATAAAATTTAATTTCGTGACATGGAGACAAAAGAAATTTCATACGGATTTCATACGGTTAGAAATAATTGGCGACCCAAATGTCTCTAAGTCACACTGAAACGACGCATTCTAGAGAAACGCATATATCTGGTTTCCATGAAAACACCGAAAGCATTTCTATTTCAGCTTCTTTGTATTCAAGCAAAAATGGAGGAATAATTGCACAACTGTCATCAAGAAGAGGTCATTTTAGAAAAGAATAATATACTGCGTCACTGACATCAA
The DNA here is from genome assembly GCA_964020085.1 of Micromussa lordhowensis. NCBI lineage: Eukaryota > Metazoa > Cnidaria > Anthozoa > Scleractinia > Lobophylliidae > Micromussa > Micromussa lordhowensis. The sequence goes on from OZ026599.1 coordinate 5,326,084, forward strand.
AACATAGAATGCTGCATTCATTCGAATCAAGCGCTGCCTGACACAGAAATTGAAAAATTATGCCTAAAATGCTTTTGTCTCTTACCGTTATTTAGCTCACACATAACACTTTGAATCTGCTGTGCCGCCGGCTTCTCGAAGCTTTTTCTACCCTATTTATGACCTAACCCTTAACTTAATACCCTGTCTCAGGTATTTTTAATGGCTTTAGTTTCTGGTCTTATCTATTCTTCTAGAAAGCATACCTAAAGAGGAGTGCAAAACCATACCCAGTTTAAGACCGAAATGACCAAAATCGATACTCTATTTCTAACCAAAATGTCTTACGAAACCATACCCCTTGAGGCTGGATGACATATGTATGGCGGTCGAAACAAGGGACTGTCCCCTAGGAATGTGGCGCATTAGCAAATATTCTCCCTCGTCTCGGGACTTCTCATGTACAAGATATCAAAACCCCAGCCTTTCTCATCTTTTTCGAAACGAAACACTACATTGTATTTCTTTCTAAGAAATAACTTCTTGTTGCACCTGCATTCGCTTAAGACACAGTTGAGAAAAATTAACTGCTCATCTCACTTTGAAAAAGAATGCCGGTTTACTTAGAGCTTAACTGTCCCCCCAATTACTTATGGGATTGTTTGGCAGGAAACACTACACCATTTCCTTCCAGAGACTTAATCGTCTTGAAAATAGGGCCAACCTACTTGCATTTCTCGTTGCGAACTGTCGGAAAGTATTTCTTTACATTCTAAAATTTGCAGTAGCTAAAACAGTGAAAAGAGATCATTAAAGTGAAAGCATTTATCTTAATTCACTTACCCTCGCAAACACCATTGTCATTCATTCTATATCCATCACTGCATTCGCAGTCGTAGTTGCCTTCGTAGTTAACGCAGACAGAGTTCGCTGGACAAGTTCCTGGATCACTGCATTCGTCAGCGTCTGCATCAACAGAAAGAAAATATGGTCTTTATATACAGTAAAAAGCCGCTTGTGAGAGCTTAGTGGTTTAGGAATGGAACCTCTTGGCAGAAATTTTCATCCCAAAATTATGATTTTCGAAAACAATCAAAATAAGAATTTGGCTCTAGAATGTAAAGAATCTGTAAGATATCTAGGTGTAATAATTGACAACAACCTTTCTTGGAAACATCACATTGACCATGTAGCTATTAAAATAAGCCAAACTCTAGGTATGGCATTTTCTTCCATGACATACTCTCTTAACCATTTATAGATCCCTAGTTACTCCTTACTTAAGTTATGGCCTGATGGCTTGGGGCCAAGCATATAAATCACACCTTGGAAAGCTTCGCAAGCTCCAAAAGCGAGCTCTTCGCTTCATCTACTTTTCTGAGCGAAATCAGCATGCGATTCCTTTATTTATCAATGCCGGTGTTTTACCGTGAAAATTTTTGCATTATGATCTCTTAGCTCACCTTATGTTTGAAAAAGGACACAGAAATGCTACTGGGAACATTCAAGATCTCTTTCATTACATTTCTAAGATTCATTCTTATAATACTCGATCCTCTGTTTCAAACAATTTTTATACACAAAGCTCCAGACTCTCGATTCAAGTGAACTCATTCTCTAGAATCGGAACTAAAATTTGGAATGAAATGCATATGTCTTGAAGAAAACTTCCAAAAAATGCTTTTAAGAGGAAAATAAAACAAATACTTTTTGAAATTCTAGCTTCAGAAGACTGTTATATTGATTTCCAGTAATCATTCAAATAGTAAAGCTGAATTTCTTTTCCTCTTAGCATGTATTTATTAATTTTCAATAATATTATATTAGTTTATTTCTAGTTCTTCGTCGTAACCGTTGTCAATTACTGTTTGTAATACCGTTAGTTTATTAGTGGTCTCTGTAGCCTCTCTTTATAATTTATTTTAATTACTTTTTGTAATACCGTTAGTTTATTAGTGGTTTCTAGTCATTGTTGTTAATTTCAGTCTCTTTAATTCTCTTGCTGTTTTCACTTGTTTTTAGTTTGTGCCTGGTTGTACATGTATATTAATAATTTGTAAACATGACCCGCCTAGACTAGCGTTGCTACCTGTGGGCATAGCTTAATTGTAATTTTAATTTAAAAGCAAAATAAAACGTATGTAGGTATGTATGTTTGTATGAAATCTGCCAGTCAATAACCCAAAAATATATGAACCTGTTTAGCCAAGCAAGATCAAGCAGGTTCTTATATGTGTTTAACAGTTAAATTATGATAAACATTATAACATAGGGGTGTGATTTACAGTTGTACAATGGTATTGAAGTGATAGCCAATAATTTATGGCTCTACCTTCCCTCACCCCTCCCCACAATAAGAGGGTGTTCACACTACATAACACATGCTGTTTTCAGCTCTCAGTATAAATATGTTAGAGACCTGCATCTTTGGCGTACCAAAACAGAAAAAGAGTAACAAGATAAACCAATGGTTGCACGAAAGGCTAAGGGAAATGTAGGCACAAAAAACAGAGTTTCTTTCCAAGAGAAAGCCCAACTGAAGTCAACGCAGATATGTGTCTAGTTTTCTTTAAAAAAGTGAAGGAGAAATATAGTAACAAAAAACCTCACCGAAAAAATACAAAACTGAAATCAAAATTCTCAAAATTCTCTCTTAACAATGGCAGACCCATTCTTCCGAAAACTCTCTACGTCTTCAGGAGCCCATCACTAGGAGCTTGCAGCTCCAATACTAAGCCTATGTCAGCGGGGGTCTGAATTCGCGGTAAATTCGAGCTAAAAATAGACAGGTCTGTGAAAACGCCGTGACAGGAATATGGGGCAGTTGCTGGCTTCTAGTGATGGGCTCCTGACGTCTTTTAGTGTAGGTCCACCGCAGAGGGTATGTGCATCTTTTGTATGTACTTTAAGCGTATTATACATAGTATTTGTCCTTATTAGAGCCGCATGATCTTCGTGTCTTTTGCCATTACAAAATGCCATATGCTTGTCGCATGTGGCATGGTACGCATCCGCATGACCTTGCGCTTGCGTGTTGACGACTTGATTGCGATTTCCGACTGATTGAAAAAAAAATAAGCCGAAGTAAGGGACTATCCCCTAGCTACATTTCGAAGTGTGCTGACTGTAGTAACTGATATATGTTTAGAAAACCTAAATTAATTAGCCATTTTCCTTTTAGAATAGGTTCTTTACACCTAGTCGGAGCGAAAACCCCAAGGTTTTGGCAACTGAGCTGATCAGTGCTGCGCAAAGTGGTGCATTAGTGAAAATCGCAATCGCTCAGGGACTTCTCATGTAGAAGATATAAAAACCCCAGCCTTACGACCCTAATAATGAAAAAGTATACTTCTAAAAAGCATACCTAAACCCAAGTGCAAAAACAATACCAAGTTTAAGACCAAAATGACCAAAATCGATACTCTATTTCTGACCAAAATTTCTTTAAAAACAACATCCTTAAGGCTGGACATATGTATAGCCGAAGCAATGTGGCGCATTAGCACAAATCCCCCTCGATTCGGGACTTCTTATGCATAAGACATCAAAACCCCAGCTTTCTAATCTTTTTCCAAAAACAAAACACTATTTCCTTCTGGGAAATAGGGTCTTGCTGCACCTGCATTCGCTTACGAAACAGTTGAGAAAAATTAATTGCTGATCTCACTTTTAAAAAGAATGTCGGTCTACTTAGAGTTTAAGTGTCCGCCAAAGTACTTATGGGATTGTTTGGCAGGAAACACTACACCATTTGCCTCCAGATACTTAATCTTGTTGACAATAGAGCCAAGCTACTTGCATTCCTCATTTCGAACTCTCGGAAAGTATTTCTTTAAATTCTAATTCAATAATTTTCAGTTGCTAAAACAGTAAAAAGAGATCATTAAAGTGAAAGCATTTATCTTAATAGCGCTGCGCACAGTTTCTAAAAATAGATTACATCACCAGAGACCCCCCACATGACTCAGACAAGAATTAAAGTCCTATAGAAAGTTTTGTATGAGCGCGTTGTCTTTTAGACCAAAAATCAGGCCAAAAAGGAAACATTGGCGGTCTAGGTTTTTGATTAGCTTAAATAACGTTAGAAAGCGAACACTGCTGCTGTGGGTAATGTAAAACAGATGCCGAGGTGTCCAAAAAGAGCCTAAATGTCACAAATTGCACAAGGATTTTTACAAAGCCGCAGTGACAGACCGACAGATCCCAACACCTTCAAGTTGGAAGTCGAGAACTTTTAGCGCGTCGGTTGCGACTAGCCGATCAGAATACTTCACAGTGAAACGTATTTCGAAGAAACTTATCTGCTGTTTATTCTGGTCTTCAAGAGAAGACTGTTCGGCTGACTTATTCTAGAAATTTCCAAACTCGACCACCCGAGCCGTCTGCTCAAACGGAATTCGATAGAAAATAGAAAATAAAAATTATTATCTCTGAGACAATTCCAAGTCGCAGCAAAATTTGATGTGCTGTGCAATTTGGAGGACCCATATTGATTTTAATAGACCGTGAGCAGACCTCGACTGCATCCATTTCAACTATATTTGGCGCGATAGTGCGATACGGGCGAAAACTGTTTTAATTCTTATGTGCGAAGACGGAACGGGCCAGTTTCATCACGGCAAGGCAACGAATCGGCTCGGGTCTACGGTTATTTCTTTATCAGGTATTTCTTTAGCTGGCATGCTGACTTTCCTGTGGGTGATGCACCAGAATAACGGGTACAATAATAATATTTTTCTCTGCCATGGAGGTAAGGAGTGTGTTCGTAAACAGCCTTCATACATGAGAAACACATCATATTTTCCCGGTCTCCTTACGAACTTACGCCGAACTCCGTATTTTTATCATTCAAAGGTACATGTCGTGGGTTTTCGCCAACATTTTGAGCTAGAAAGGCCATCGAATTGCGAAATTAATCGCTGAGTATCGCGGCGAAGATTTTTCGAGCGCCGTTATTTCATACGTCGCTCTTAAAGAAGTAGCTCATGGAATGGTTTGTTTGTCTAAGTCACGACGGGGGGTAAATTTTCGTGACGTCATCTGTGCGCGTCGCTATTTACTTACCCTCGCAAATACCACTGCCGTTCTTTCTATATCCATCACTGCATTCGCAGTCGTAGCTTCCTTCGGCGTTAACGCAGACAGAGTTCGCTGGACAAGTTCCTGGATCATTGCATTCGTCATCGTCTGCATCAACAGAAAGAAAATATGGTCTTTATATACAGTAAAAAGCCGCTTGTGAGAGCTTAGTGGTTTAGGAATGGAACCTCTTGGCAGAAATTATCATCCCAAAATTACGATTTTCGAAAACAATCAAAATAAGAATTTGGCTCTAGAATATAAAGAATCTGTAAGATATCTAGGTGTAATAATTGACAACAACCTTTCTTGGAAACATCACATTGACCATGTAGCTATTAAAATAAACCAAACTCTAGGTACGGCATTTTCTTCCATGACATACTCTCTTAACCATTTATAGATCCCTAGTTACGCTTTACTTAAGTTATGGCCTGATGGCTTGGGGCCAAGCATATAAATCACACCTTGGAAAGCTTCGCAAGCTCCAAAAGCGAGCTCTTCGCTTCCTCTATTTTTCTGAGCGAAATCAGCATGCGATTCCCTTATTTATCGATGCCGGTGTTTTACCGTTAAAATCTCTTAGCTAACCTTATGTTTGAAAAAAGACACAGAAATGCTCCTGGGAACATTCAAGATCTCTTTCAAGACATTTCTAAGATTCATTCTTATAATACTCGACCTCTGTTTCAAACAATTTTTATACACAAAGCTCCAGACTCTCGATTCACAGTGAACTCATTCTCTAGAATCGGAACTAAAATTTGGAATGAAATGCCTATGTCTTTAAGAAAACTTCCAAAAAATGCTTTTAAGAGGAAAATAAAACAAATACTTTTTGAAATTCTAGCTTAAGAAGACTGTTATATTAGTATACCAGTAATCATTCAAACAGTAAAGCTGAATTTCTTTTCCTCTTAGCATGTATTTATTAATTTTCAATAACATCATATTAGTGTATTTCTAGTTCCTCGTCGTAACCGTTTTCAATTACTATTTGTAATACCGTTAGTTTATTAGTGGTCTCTGTAGCCTCTCTTTATAATTTATTTTAATTACTTTTTGTAATACCGTTACTTTATTAGTGGTTTCTAGTCATTGTTGTTAATTTCAGTCTCTTTAATTCTTGCTGTTTTCACTTGTTTTTAGTTTGTGCCTAGTTGTACATGTATATTAATAATTTGTAAACATGACCCGCCTAGACTAGCGTTGCTACCTGTGGGCATAGCTTAATTGTAATTTTAATTTGAAAGCAAAATAAAACGTATGTATGTATGTTTGTATGAAATCTGCCAGTCAATAACCCAAAAATATATGAACCTGTTTAGCCAAGCAAGATCAAGCCGGTTCTTATATGTGTTTAACAGTGAAATTATGATAAACATTATAACATTGGGGTGTGATTTACAGTTGTACAATGGTATTGAATTGATAGCCAATAATTTATGGCTCTACCTTCCCTCACCCCTCCCCACAATAAGAGGGTGTTCACACTACATAACACATGCTGTTTTCAGCTCTCAGTATAAATATGTTACAGACCTGCATCTTTGGCGTACCAAAACAGAAAAAGAGTAACAAGATAAACCAATGGTTGCACGAAAGGCTAAGGAAAATGTAGGCACAAAAAACAGAGTGTCTTTCCAAGAGAAAGCCCAAGTCAACGCAGATATGTGTCTAGTTTTCTTTTAGAAAGTGAAGGAGAAATATAGTAACAGAAAACCTCACCCAAAAAATACAAAACTGAAATCAAAATTCTCGGTACTCCCAGGTAAGCTTTGAGCAACCCGGCCCTGGAGAGTACTAATTAACTGTTAGTGTTTAGAGTAATTTTTATTGCCCATGAAAGAATAGGGTAACTAGTAGTTAGTGGTGTACTCTGAATCTTTTTTTTTTCTTTTGCTCTTTATCAACTACTACAAAGTCGTTTTTCTTTCACTGGCAAATGAAAATCGCTCCAAAAACTGCAAAGAAACAAAAGGTTACAAACCATTCAGCATCTAATAACTTTTATGTGATTCATCAGTAGTGTCCAGGCTTATTGAAATCAATCTAATCAAAACCACTATTTTCATTTACTCTCTAATGAAAATTGGCTATTTAGTTTGAAGCAGTTGATAATGAACAAAAACTTCAGAGTCTACCAGTTACAGTAATTGCTAATTTTGACTTGCATATGAGATATACCGAACTGTTTTCCTTCTGTATTATATAAGTAGCGAGAAGAAACACAAACTGGTATAACAATTTTAATAAATCTTCATATGACCATAGATCTACTAATGACAATGATCATCTCAAGGGCATAATTGTAGAAATTCTCATCCAACAAGAACAATACTGAAAAAAAACAATTGTAATTGGAACAGACCAATTTCGATATATTAATATTCAGCCTAAAACAATAGACCTGAGCACGAGGCTGTGGGAAATAAACCCGACAAACACTGTAGGTATTCTCCACAGCCTCGTACTGACGTCCATTGTTTTACGCTGAATTTTAATATATCGAAATTGGTCTATTAGTAGTTTGATAATAAGTCGCTACATTGTTCTCACTCTTGTAACAATACATTAGTTTTTTTTACAGGGAAACAATGATAAAAAATACAGATTAGCTCAATATTTTATCTTTCATACACTTTGAAGAATTCTTCGACAACAGTCAAACAAAAACTTCGTTTCATTTTCTTGTTTTTTAACATTCACGTCACAGTACACTGAAGATGACATGCGTATACATGGAAGAACACATGCATAGACAAATTCTCTGACCTTTCTGCCGTTGTTACCTAAATTTCGTATCGGTAATTCACTCGTCTTACGGTCGAATGTAAATTGACGACGATGCTTACATTGATGGTTATTTAGATCAACATTAGATAGCTTTGATGTAGCCTAATTCCCGATAGTTTCACTCATATATATTCGCTCATAAGAACATCTCTCTTAACAATGGCAGACCCATTCTTCCGAAAACTCTCTACGTCTTTTAGTGTAGGTCTACGGCAGACGGAATGTGCATCTTTTGTATGTACTTTAAGCGTATTATATATAGTATTTGTCCTTATTAGACCCCCAGGATCTTCGCGTCTTTTGCCATTACAAAATGCCATGTGCTTGTCGCATGTGGTATGGTACGCATGCGCATGACCTCGCGCTTGCGTGTTGACGACTTGATTGCGATTTGCGACTGATTGATAAAAAAAAATAAGCCGAAGTAAGGGACTGTCCCCTAGCTACATTTCGAAGTGTGTTGACTGTAGTAACTGTTATATGTATTATATTAACTTACCCTCGCAAATACCACTGCCGTTCTTTCTATATCCATCACTGCATACGCAGTCGTAGCTGCCCTCGGTGTTAACGCAGACCAAGTCCGCTGGACAATTTCCTGGATCATTGCATTCGTCATCGTCTGCATCAACAGAAAGAAAATATGGTCTTTATTTACAGTAAAAAGCCCCTTGTGAGAGCCTTGTGCTTTACGATTGGAACCTCCTGGCAGAAATTATCATCCCAAAATTATGATTTTCGAAAACAATCAAAATAAGAATGTGGCTCTAGAATGTAAAGAATCTGTAAGATATCTAGGTGTAATAATTGACAATAACCTTTCTTGGAAACATAACATTGGCCATGTAGCTATTAAAATAAGCCAAACTCTAGAAAGCTTCGCAAGCTCCAAGAGCGAGCTCTTCGCTTCATCTATTTTTTTGAGCGAAATCAGCATGCGATTCCCTTATTTATCGATGCCGGTGTTTTACCGTGAAAATTTTTGCATTATGATCTCTTAGCTCACCTTATGTTTGAAAAAGGACACAGAAATGCTCCTGGGAACATTCAAGATATCTTTCATTACATTTCTAAGATTCATTCTTATAATACTCGATCCTCTGTTTCAAACAATTTTTATACACAAAGCTCCAGACTCTCGATTCAAGTGAACTCATTCTCTAGAATCGGAACTAAAATTTGGAATAAAATGCCTATGTCTTTAAGAAAACTTCCAAAAAATGCTTTTAAGAGGAAAATAAAACAAATACTTTTTGAAATTCTAGCTTCAGAAGACTGTTATATAGATCTTCAAGTAATCATTCAAACAGTAAAGCTGAATTTCTTTTCCTCTTAGCATGTATTTATTAATTTTCAATAACATCATATTAGTGTATTTCTAGTTCCTCGTCGTAACCGTTGTCAATTACTATTTGTAATACCGTTAGTTTATTAGTGGTCTCTGTAGCCTCTCTTTATAATTTATTTTAATTACTTTTTGTAATACCGTTACTTTATTAGTGGTTTCTAGTCATTGTTGTTAATTTCAGTCTCTTTAATTCTCTTGCTGTTTTCACTTGTTTTTAGTTTGTGCCTGGTTGTACATGTATATTAATAATTTGTAAACATGACCCGTTTAGACTAGCGTTGCTACCTGTGGGCATAGCTTAATTGTAATTTTAATTTAAAAGCAAAATAAAACGTATGTAGGTATGTATGTTTGTATGAAATCTGCCAGTCAATAACCCAAAAATATATGAACCTGTTTAGCCAAGCAAGATCAAGCAGGTTCTTATATGTTGATAAAAGTGTTGTTTTTTGTCACTGACTTGTATATTACCGTAATATACAAGTCAGTGACAAAAAACAACACTTTTATCAACTATGTCATCTCCTGACTACAATTACTCCATTTTTAAAGGTTCTTATATGTGTTTAACAGTTAAATTATGATAAACATTATAACATAGGGGTGTGATTTACAGTTGTACAATGGTATTGAAGTGATAGCCAATAATTTATGGCTCTTCCTTCCCTCACCCCTCCCCACAATAAGAGAGTGTTCACACTACATAACACATGCTGTTTTCAGCTCTCAGTATAAATATGTTAGAGACCTGCATCTTTGGCGTACCAAAACAGAAAAAGAGTAACAAGATAAACCAATGGTTGCACGAAAGGCTAAGGAAAATGTAGGCACAAAAAACAGAGTTTCTTTCCAAGAGAAAGCCCAAGTCAACGCAGATATGTGTCTAGTTTTCTTTTAAAAAGTGAAGGAGAAATATAGTAACAGAAAACCTCACCGAAAAAATACAAAACTGAAATCAAAATTCTCAAAATTCTCTCTTAACAATGGCAGACCCATTCTTCCGAAAACTCTCTACGTCTTTAGGAGCCCATCACTAGGAGCTTGCAACTCCAATACTAAGCCTATGTCACGGATTTTTTACAGACCGGTCTATTTTTAGGCTTCTTTTCCCGCCAAATAGGTCAGTTCCGTTCTACACGAGCGCGCATCGGTAAGGGAAACAATGGCGGCTGTTCCTTTTAATCTTCCAGTTAAAATGCCGACGTCAATTAAAGAATCAAGTACGTGCTTATGATTTCTCACTGTTGTCCCAGCGGGGATCTGAATTCGCGGTAAATTCGAGCTAAAAATAGACAGGTCTGTGAAAACGCCGTGACAGGACTACGGGGTAGTTGCTGGCTCCTAGTGATGGGCTCCTGACGTCTTTTAGTGTAGGTCCACCGCAGAGGGTATGTGCATCTTTTGTATGTACTTTAAGCGTATTATACATAGTATTTGTCCTTATTAGAGCCGCATGATCTTCGTGTCTTTTGCCATTACAAAATGCCATATGCTTGTCGCATGTGGCATGGTACGCATGCGCATGACCTCGCGCTTGCGTGTTGACGACTTGATTCCGATTTCCGACTGATTGAAAAAAAAATAAGCCGAAGTAAGGGACTATCCCCTAGCTACATTTCGAAGTGTGTTGACTGTAGTAACTGATATATGTTTAGAAAACCTAAATTAAATAGCCCTTTCCCTTTCAGAATAGGTTCTTTACACGTAGTCGGAGCGAAAAACCCCAGGTTTTGGCAACTGAGCAGATCAGTGCTGCGCAAAGTGGTGCATTAGTGAAAATCGCAATCGCTCCGGGACTTCTCATGTAGAAGATATAAAAACCCCAGCCTTACGGCCCTAATAATGAAAAAGTATACTTCTAAAAAGCATACCTAAACCCAAGTGCAAAAACAATACCAAGTTTAAGACCAAAATGACCAAAAACGATACTCTAAATCTGACCAAAACGTCTTTAAAAACAACATCCTTAAGGCTGGACATATGTATAGCCGAAGCAAGGGACTGTCCCTTAGCAATGTGGCGCATTATCACAAATCCCCCTCGATTCGGGACTTCTTATGCATAAGATATCAAAACACCAGCCTTTCTAATCTTTTTCCAAAAACGAAAGACTATTTCCTTCTGGGAAATAGGTTCTTGTTGCACCTGCATTCGCTTACGAAACAGTTGAGAAAAATTAATTGCTGATCTCACTTTTAAAAAGAATGTCGGTCTACTTAGAGTTTAAGTGTCCGCCCAAGTACTTATGGGATTGTTTGGCAGGAAACACTACACCATTTACCTCCAGATACTTAATCTTGTTGACAATAGAGCCAAGCTACTTGCATTCCTCATTTCGAACTCTCGGAAAGTATTTCTTTAAGTTCTAATTCAATAATTTTCAGTTGCTAAAACAGTGAAAAGAGGTCATTAAAGTGAAAGCATTTATCTTTATAGCGCTGCGCACAGTTTCTAAAAATAGATTACATCACCAGAGACCCCCCACATGACTCAGACAAGAATTACAGTCCTGTAGAAAGTTTTGTATGAGCGCGTTGTCTTTTAGACCAGAAAATCAGGCCAAAGAGGAAAGATTGGCGGTCTAGGTTTTTGATTAGCTTAAATAACGTTAGAAAGCGAACACTGCTGCTGTGGGTAATGTAAAACAGATGCCGAGGTGTCCAAAAAGAGCCTAAATGTCACAAATTGCACAAGGATTTTTACAAAGCCGCAGTGACAGACCGACAGATCCCAACACCTTCAAGTTGGAAGTCGAGAACTTTTAGCGCGTCGGTTGCGACTAGCCGATCAGAATACTTCACAGTGAAACGTATTTCGAAGAAACTTATCTTCTGTTTATTCTGGTCTTCAAGAGAAGACTGTTCGGCTGACTTATTCTAGAAATTTCCAAACTCGACCACCCGAGCCGTCCGCTCAAACGGAATTCGATAGAAAATAGAAAATAAAAATTATTATCTCTGAGACAATTCCAAGTCGCAGCAAAATTTGATGTGCTGTGCAATTTGGAGGACCCATATTGATTTTAATAGACCGTGAGCAGACCTCGACTGCATCCATTACAACTATATTTGGCGCGATAGTGCGATACGGGCGAAAACTGTTTTAATTCTTATGTGCGAAGACGGAACGGGCCAGTTTCATCACGGCAAGGCAACGAATCGGCTCGGGTCTACGGTTATTTCTTTATCAGGTATTTCTTTAGCTGGCATGCTGACTTTCCTGTGGGTGATGCACCAGAATAACGGGTACAATAATAATATTTTTCTCTGCCATGGAGGTAAGGAGTGTGTTCGTAAACAGCCTTCATACATGAGAAACACATCATATTTTCCCGGTCTCCTTACGAACTTACGCCAAACTCCGTATTTTTATCATTCCAAGGTACATGTCGTGGGTTTTCGCCAACATTTTGAGCTAGAAAGGCCATCGAATTGCGAAATTAATCGCTGAGTATCGCGGTGAAGAGATTTCGAGCGCCGTTATTTCATACGTCTCTCTTAAAGAAGTAGCTCATGGAATGGTTTGTTTGTCTAAGTCACGACGGGGGGTAAGTTTTCGTGACGTCATCTGTGCGCGTCGCTATTTACTTACCCTCGCAAATACCACTGCCGTTCTTTCTATATCCATCACTGCATTCGCAGTCGTAGCTGCCTTCGGCGTTAACGCAGACAGAGTTCGCTGGACAAGTTCCTGGATCATTGCATTCGTCATCGTCTGCATCAACAGAAAGAAAATATGGTCTTTATATACAGTAAAAAGCCGCTTGTGAGAGCTTAGTGGTTTAGGAATGGAACCTCTTGGCAGAAATTATCATCCCAAAATTATGATTTTCGAAAACAATCAAAATAAGAATTTGGCTCTTGAATGTAAAGAATCTGTAAGATATCTAGGTGTAATAATTGACAACAACTTTCCTTGGAAACATCACATTGACCATGTAGCTATTAAAATAAGCCAAACTCTAGGTACGGCATTTTCTTCCATGACATACTCTCTTAACCATTTATAGATCCCTAGTTACGCTTTACTTAAGTTATGGCCTGATGGCTTGGGGCTAAGCATATAAATCACACCTTGGAAAGCTTCGCAAGCTCCAAAAGCGAGCTCTTCGCTTCCTCTATTTTTCTGAGCGAAATCAGCATGCCATTCCCTTATTTATCGATGCCGGTGTTTTACCGTTAAAATTTTTGCATTATGATCTCTTAGCTAACCTTATGTTTGAAAAAAGACACAGAAATCCTCCTGGGAACATTCAAGATCTCTTTCAAGACATTTCTAAGATTCATTCTTATAATACTCGATCCTCTGTTTCAAACAATTTTTATACACAAAGGAAAATGTAGGCACAAAAAACAGAGTTTCTTTCCAACAGAAAGCCCAAGTCGACGCAGATATGTGTCTAGTTTTCTTTTAAAAAGTAAAGGAGAAATATAGTTACAGAAAACCTCACCGAAAAAATACAAAACTGAAATCAAAATTCTCAAAATTCTCTCTAAACAATGGCAGACCCATTCTTCCGAAAACTCTCTAAGTCTTTTAGTGTAGGTCCACCGCAGAGGGTATGTGCATCTTTTGTATGTACTTTAAGCGTATTGTATATAGTATTTGTCCTTATTAGAACCGCATGATCTTCGTGTCTTTTGCCATTACAAAATGCCATATGCTTGTCGCATGTGGCATGGTACGCATGCGCATGACCTCGCGCTTGCGTGTTGACGACTTGATTGCGATTTGCAACCGATTGAAAAAAAAAATAAGCCGAAGCAAGGGACTGTCCCCTAGCTAAATTTCGAAGTGTGTTGACTGTAGTAAGTGATATATGTTTAGAAAACCTAAATTAAATAGCCCTTTCCCTTTTAGAATAGGTTCTTTACACCTAGTCGGAGCGAAAAACCCCAGCTTTTGGCAACTGAGCGGATCTGTGCTGCGCAAAGTGGTGCATTAGTGAAAATCGCAATCGCTCCGGGACTTCTCATGTAGAAGATATCAAAACCCCAGACTTACGGCCCTAATAATGAAAAAGTATACTTCTAAAAAGCATACCTAAACCCAAGTGCAAAAACAATACCAAGTTTAAGACCAAAATGACCAAAATCGATACTCTATTTCTGACCAAAATGTCTTTAAAAACAACATCCTTAAGGCTGGACATATGTATAGCCAAAGCAAGGGACTGTCCCCTAGCAATGTGGCGCATTAGCACAAATCCCCCTCGATTCGGGACTTCTTATGCATAAGACATCAAAACCCCAGCCTTTCTAATCTTTTTCCAAAAACGAAACACTATTTCCTTCTGGGAAATAGGTTCTTGTTGCACCTGCATTCGCTTACGAAACAGTTGAGAAAAATTAATTGCTGATCTCACTTTTAAAAATAAAGTCGGTCTACTTAGAGTTTAAGTGTCCGCCCAAGTACTTATGGGATTGTTTGGCTGGAAACACGTCACCATTTGCCTCCAGATACTTAATCTTGTTGACAATAGAGCCAAGCTACTTGCATTCCTCATTGCGAACTCTCGGAAAGTATTTCTTTAAATTCTAATTTAATACTTTTCAGTAGCTAAAACGGTGAAAAGAGATCGTTAAAGTGAAAGCATCTATCTTAATTTACTTACCCTCGCAAATACCACTGCCGTTCTTTCTATATCCATCACTGCATTCGCAGTCGTAGCTGCCTTCGGCGTTAACGCAGACAGAGTTCGCTGGACAAGTTCCTGGATCATTGCATTCGTCATCGTCTGCATCAACAGAAAGAAAATATGGTCTTTATATACAGTAAAAAGCCGCTTGTGAGAGCTAACTGGTTTAGGAATGGAACCTCTTGGCAGAAATTATCATCCCAAAATTATGATTTTCGAAAACAATCAAAATAAGAATGTGGCTCTAGAATGTAAAGAATCTGTAAGATATCTAGGTGTAATAATTGACAACAACCTTTCTTGGAAACATTACATTGACCATGTAGCTATTAAAATAAACCAAACTCAAGGTACGGCATTTTCTTCCATGACATACTCTCTTAACCATTTATAGATCCCTAGTTACGCTTTACTTAAGTTATGGCCTGATGGCTTGGGGCCAAGCATATAAATCACACCTTGGAAAGCTTCGCAAGCTCCAAAAGCGAGCTCTTCGCTTCATCTATTTTTCTGAGCGAAATCAGCATGCGATTCCCTTATTTATCGACGCCGGTGTTTTACCGTCAAAATTTTTGCATTATGATCTCTTAGCTAACCTTATGTTTGAAAAAAAGACACAGAAATGCTCCTGGGAACATTCAAGATCTCTTTCAAGACATTTCTAAGATTCATTCTTATAATACTCGATCCTCTGTTTCAAACAATTTTTATACACAAAGGAAAATGTAGGCACAAAAAACAGAGTTTCTTTCCAACAGAAAGCCCAAGTCAACGCAGATATGTGTCTAGTTTTCTTTTAAAAAGTAAAGGAGAAATATAGTTACCGAAAACCTCACCGAAAAAATACAAAACTGAAATCAAAATTCTCAAAATTCTCTCTAAACAATAGCAGACCCATTCTTCCGAAAACTCTCTACGTCTTTTAGTGTAGGTCAACCGCAGAGGGTATGTGCATCTTTTGTATGTACTTTAAGCGTATTGTAAATAGTATTTGTCCTTATTAGAGCCGCATGATCTTCGTGTCTTTTGCCATTACAAAATGCCATATGCTTGTCGCATGTGGCATGGTACGCATGCGCATGACCTCGCGCTTGCGTGTTGACGACTTAATTGCGATTTGCGACTGATTGAAAAAAAAAATAAGCCGAAGCAAGGGACTGTCCCCTAGCTACATTTCGAAGTGTGTTGACTGTAGTAACTGATATATGTTTAGAAAACCTAAATTAAATAGCCCTTTCCCTTTTAGAATAGGTTCTTTACACCTAGTCGGAGCGAAAAACCCCAGCTTTTGGCAACTGAGCGGATCTGTGCTGCGCAAAGTGGTGCATTAGTGAAAATCGCAATCGCTCCGGGACTTCTCATGTAGAAGATATCAAAACCCCAGCCTTACGGCCCTAATAATGAAAAAGTATACTTCTAAAAAGCATACCTAAACCCAAGTGCAAAAACAATACCAAGTTTAAGACCAAAATGACCAAAATCGATACTCTATTTCTGACCAAAATGTCTTTAAAAACAACATCCTTAAGGCTGGACATATGTATAGCCAAAGCAAGGGACTGTCCCCTAGCAATGTGGCGCATTAGCACAAATCCCCCTCGATTCGGGACTTCTTATGCATAAGACATCAAAACCCCAGCCTTTCTCATCTTTTTCCAAAAACGAAACACTATTTCCTTCTGGGAAATAGGTTCTTGTTGCACCTGCATTCGCTTACGAAACAGTTGAGAAAAATTAATTGCTGATCTCACTTTTAAAAATAAAGTCGGTCTACTTCGAGTTTAAGTATCCGCCCAAGTACTTATGGGATTGTTTGGCTGGAAACACTACACCATTTGCCTCCAGATACTTAATCTTGTTGACAATAGAGCCAAGCTACTTGCATTCCTCATTGCGAACTCTCGGAAAGTATTTCTTTAAATTCTAATTCAATAATTTTCAGTAGCTAAAACAGTAAAAAGAGATCATTAAAGTGAAAGCATTTATCATAATTTACTTACCCTCGCAAATACCACTGCCGTTCTTTCTATATCCATCACTGCATTCGCAGTTGTAGCTGCCTTCGGCGTTAACGCAAACAGAGTTCGCTGGACAAGTTCCTGGATCATTGCATTCGTCATCGTCTGCATCAACAGAAAGAAAATATGGTCTTTATATACAGTAAAAAGCCGCTTGTGAGAGCTTAGTGGTTTAGGAATGGAACCTCTTGGCAGAAATTATCATCCCAAAATTATGATTTTCGAAAACAATCAAAATAAGAATTTGGCTCTAGAATGTAAAGAATCTGTAAGATATCTAGGTGTAATAATTGACAACAACCTTTCTTGGAAACATCACATTGACCATGTAGCTATTAAAATAAACCGAACTCTACGTACGGCATTTTCTTCCATGACATACTCTCTTAACCATTTATAGATCCCTAGTTACGCCTTACTTAAGTTATGGCCTGATGGCTTGGGGCCAAGCATATAAATCACACCTTGGAAAGCTTCGCAAGCTCCAAAAGCGAGCTCTTCGCTTCATCTACTTTTCTGAGCGAAATCAGCATGCGATTCACTTATTTATCGACGCCGGTGTTTTACCGTGAAAATTTTTGCATTATGATCTCTTAGCTAACCTTATGTTTGAAAAAAGACACAGAAATGCTCCTGGGAACATTCAAGATCTCTTTCAAGACATTTCTAAGATTCATTCTTATAATACTCGATCCTCTGTTTCAAACAATTTTTATACACAAAGCTCCAGACTCTCGATTCAAGTGAACTCATTCTCTAGAATCGGAACTAAAATTTGGAATGAAATGCCTATGTCTTGAAGAAAACTTCCAAAAAATGCTTTTAAGAGGAAAATAAAACAAATACTTTTTGAAATTCTAGCTTCAGAAGACTGTTATATTGATCTTCCAGTAATCATTCAAACAGTAAAGCTGAATTTCTTTTCCTCTTAGCATGTATTTATTAATTTTCAATAACATCATATTAGTGTATTTCTAGTTCCTCGTCGTAACCGTTGTCAATTACTATTTGTAATACCGTTAGTTTATTAGTGGTCTCTGTAGCCTCTCTTTATAATTTATTTTAATTACTTTTTGTTATACCGTTACTTTATTAGTGGTTTCTAGTCATTGTTGTTAATTTCAGTCTCTTTAATTCTCTTGCTGTTTTCACTTGTTTTTAGTTTGTGCCTAGTTGTACATGTATATTAATAATTTGTAAACATGACCCGTTTAGACTAGCGTTGCTACCTGTGGGCATAGCTTAATTGTAATTTTAATTTAAAAGCAAAATAAAACGTATGTATGTATGTTTGTATGAAATCTGCCAGTCAATAACCCAAAAATATATGAACCTGTTTAGCCAAGCAAGATCAAGCAGGTTCTTATATGTGTTTAACAGTTAAATTATGATAAACATTATAACATAGGGGGGTAATATACAGTTGTACAATGGTATTGAAGTGATAGCCAATAATTTATGGCTCTACCTTCCCTCACCCCTCCCCACAATAAGAGGGTGTTCACACTACATAACACATGCTGTTTTCAGCTCTCAGTATAAATATGTAAGAGACCTGCATCTTTGGCGTACCAAAACAGAAAAAGAGTAACAAGATAAACCAATGGTTGCACGAAAGGCTAAGGAAAATGTAGGCACAAAAAACAGAGTGTCTTTCCAAGAGAAAGCCCAAGTAAACGCAGATATGTGTCTAGTTTTCTTTTAGAAAGTGAAGGAGAAATATAGTAACAGAAAACCTCACCGAAAAAATACAAAACTGAAATCAAAATTCTCGGTACTCCCAGGTAAGCTTTGAACAACCCGGCCCTGGAGAGTACTAATTAACTGTTAGTGTTTAGAATAATTTTTATTGCCCATGAAAGAATAGGGTAACTAGTAGTTAGTGGTGTACTCTGAATCTTTTTTTTCTTTTGCTCTTTATCAACTACTACAAAGTCGTTTTTCTTTCACTGGCAAATGAAAATCGCTCCAAAAACTGCAAAGAAACAAAAGGTTACAAACCATTCAGCATCTAATAACTTTTATGTGATTCATCAGTACTGCCCAGGCTTCTTGAAATCAATCTAATCAAAACCACTATTTTCATTTACTCTCTAATGAAAAATGGCTATTTAGTTTAAAGCAGTTGATAATGAACAAAAACTTCAGAGTCTACCAGTTACAGTAATTGCTAATTTTGACTTGCATATGAGATATACCGAACTGTTTTCCTTCTGTATTATATAAGTAGCGAGGAGAAACACAAACTGGTATAACAATTTTAATAAATCTTCATATGACCATAGATCTACTAATGACAATGATCATCTCAAGGGCATAATAGTAGAAATTCTCATCCAACAAGAACAATACTGAAAAAAAACAATTGTAAGGAACAGACCAATTTCGATATATTAATATTCAGCCTAAAACAATAGACCTGAGCACGAGGCTGTGGGAAATAAACCCGACAAACACTGTAGGTATTCTCCAGAGCCTCGTTTTGACGTCCATTGTTTTACGCTGAATTTTAATATATCGAAATTGGTCTATTAGTAGTTTGATAATAAGTCGCTACCTTGTTCTCACTCTTGTAACAATACATTAGTTTTTTTACAGGGAAACAATGATAAAAAATACAGATTAGCTCAATATTTTATCTTTCATACACTTTGAAGAATTCTTCGACAACAGTCAAACAAAAACTTCGTTTCATTTTCTTGTTTTTTAACATTCACGTCACAGTACACTGAAGATGACATGCGTATACATGGAAGAACACATGCATAGACAAATTCTCTGACCTTTCTGCTCTTGTTACCAAGACGTTTCAAACTTCGTATGGGTATTTCACTCGGCTTACGGTCGAATGTAAATTGACGACGATGCTTACATTGATGGTTATTTAGATCAACATTAGATAGCTTTGATGTAGCCTGATTCCCGATAGCTTCACTCATATATGTTCGCTCATAAGAACATCTCTCTTAACAATGGCAGACCCAGTCTTCCGAAAACTCTCTAAGTCTTTTAGTGTAGGTCTACGGCAGACGGAATCTGCATCTTTTGTATGTACTTTAAGCGTATTATATATAGTATTTGTCCTTATTAGAGCCCCAGGATCTTCGCGTCTTTTGCCATTACAAAATGCCATGTGCTTGTCGCATGTGACATGGTACGCATGCGCATGACCTCGCGCTTGCGTGTTGACGACTTGATTGCGATTTGCGACTGATTGAAAAAAAAAATAAGCCGAAGTAAGGGACTGTCCCCTAGCTACATTTCGAAGTGTGTTGACTGTAGTAACTGTTATATGTTTAGAAAACCTAAATTAAATAGCCCTTTTCCCTTTTACAATAGGTTCTTTACACCTAGTCGGAGCGAAAAACCCCAGGTTTTGGCAACTGAGCAGATCAGTGCTGCGCAAAGTGGTGCATTAGTGAAAATCGCAATCGCTCCGGGACTTCTCATGTAGAAGATATAAAAAACCCAGCCTTACGGCCCTAATAATGAAAAAGTATACTTCTAAAAAGCATACCTAAACCCAAGTGCAAAAACAATACCAAGTTTAAGACCAAAATGACCAAAATCGATACTCTATTTCTGACCAAAATGTCTTTAAAAACAACATCCTTAAGGCTGGACATATGTATAGCCGAAGCAAGGGACTGTCCCCTAGCAATGTGGCGCATTAGCACAAATCCCCGTCGATTCGGGACTTCTTATGCATAAGACATCAAAACCCCAGCCTTTCTAATCTTTTTCCAAAAACGAAACACTATTTCCTTCTGGGAAATAGGTTCTTGTTGCACCTGCATTCGCTTACGAAACAGTTGAGAAAAATTAATTGCTGATCTCACTTTTAAAAATAAAGTCGGTCTACTTAGAGTTTAAGTGTCCGCCCAGGTACTTATGGGATTGTTTGGCTGGAAACACTACACCATTTGCCTCCAGATACTTAATCTTGTTGACAATAGAGCCAAGCTACTTGCATTCCTCATTGCGAACTCTCGGAAAGTATTTCTTTAAATTCTAATTCAATAATTTTCAGTAGCTAAAACAGTGAAAAGAGATCATTAAAGTGAAAGCATTTATTTTAATTTACTTACCCTCGCAAATACCACTGCCGTTCTTTCTATATCCATCACTGCATTCACAGTCGTAGCTGCCTTCGGCGTTAACGCAGACAGAGTTCGCTGGACAAGTTCCTGGATCATTGCATTCGTCATCGTCTGCATCAACAGAAAGAAAATATGGTCTTTATATACAGTAAAAAGCCGCTTGTGAGAGCTAAGTGGTTTAGGAATGGAACCTCTTGGCAGAAATTATCATCCCAAAATTATGATTTTCGAAAGCAATCAAAATAAGACTGTGGCTCTAGAATGTAAAGAATCTGTAAGATATCTAGGTGTAATAATTGACAACAACCTTTCTTGGAAACATCACATTGACCATGTAGCTATTAAAATAAACCAAACTCTAGGTACGGCATTTTCTTCCATGACATACTCTCTTAACCATTTATAGATCCCTAGTTACGCTTTACTTAAGTTATGGCCTGATGGCTTGGGGCCAAGCATATAAATCACACCTTGGAAAGCTTCGCAAGCTCCAAAAGCGAGCTCTTCGCTTCATCTATTTTTCTGAGCGAAATCAGCATGCGATTCCCTTATTTATCGATGCCGGTGTTTTACCGTTAAAATTTTTGCATTATGATCTCTTAGCTAACCTTATGTTTGAAAAAAGATACAGAAATGCTCCTGGGAACATTCAAGATCTCTTTCAAGACATTTCTAAGATTCATTCTTATCATACTCGATCCTCTGTTTCAAACAATTTTTATACACAAAGGAAAATGTAGGCACAAAAAACAGAGTTTCTTTCCAACAGAAAGCCCAAGTCAACTCAGATATGTGTCTAGTTTTCTTTTAAAAAGTAAAGGAAAAATATAGTAACAGAAAACCTCACCGAAAAAATACAAAACTGAAATCAAAATTCTCAAAATTCTCTTTAAACAATGGCAGACCCATTCTTCCGAAAACTCTCTACGTCTTTTAGTGTAGGTCCACCGCAGAGGGTATGTGCATCTTTTGTATGTACTTTAAAAGTATTATATATAGTATTTGTCCTTATTAGATCCACATGATCTTCGTGTCTTTTGCCATTACAAAATGCCATATGCTTGTCGCATGTGGCATGGTACGCATGCGCATGACCTCGCGCTTGCGTGTTGACGACTTGATTGCGATTTGTGACTGATTGAAAAAAAAATAAGCCGAAGTAAGGGACTGTCCCCTAGCTACATTTCGAAGTGTGTTGACTGTAGTAACTGATATATGTTTAGAAAACCTAAATTAAATAGCCCTTTCCCTTTTAGAATAGGTTCTTTACACCTAGTCGGAGCGAAAAACCCCAGGTTTTGGCAACTAAGCGGATCTGTGCTGCGCAAAGTGGTGCATTAGTGAAAATCGCAATCGCTCCGGGACTTCTCATGTAGAAGATATAAAAACCCCAGCCTTACGGCCCTAATAATGAAAAAGTATACTTCTAAAAAGCATACCTAAACCCAAGTGAAAAACAATACCAAGTTTAAGACCAAAATGACCAAAATCGATACTCTATTTCTGACCAAAATGTCTTTAAAAACAACATCCTTAAGGCTGGACATATGTATAACCGAAGCAAGGGACTGTCCCCTAGCAATGTGGCGCATTAGCACAAATCCCCGTCGATTCGGGACTTCTTATGCATAAGACATCAAAACCCCAGCTTTCTAATCTTTTTCCAAAAACGAAACACTATTTACTTCTGGGAAATAGGTTCTTGTTGCACCTGCATTCGCTTACGAAACAGTTGAGAAAAATTAATTGCTGATCTCACTTTTAAAAATAAAGTCGGTCTACTTAGAGTTTAAGTGTCCGCCCAGGTACTTATGGGATTGTTTGGCTGGAAACACTACACCATTTGCCTCCAGATACTTAATCTTGTTGACAATAGAGCCAAGCTACTTGCATTCCTCATTGCGAACTCTCGGAAAGTATTTCTTTAAATTCTAATTCAATAATTTTCAGTAGCTAAAACAGTGAAAAGAGATCATTAAAGTGAAAGCATTTATCTTAATTTACTTACCCTCGCAAATACCACTGCCTTTCTTTCTATATCCATCACTGCATTCGCAGTCGTAGCTGCCTTCGGCGTTAACGCAGACAGAGTTCGCTGGACAAGTTCCTGGATCATTGCATTCGTCATCGTCTGCATCAACAGAAAGAAAATATGGTCTTTATATACAGTAAAAAGCCGCTTGTGAGAGCTTAGTGGTTTAGGAATCGAACCTCCTGGCAGAAATTATCATCCCAAAATTATGATTTTCGAAAACAATCAAAATAAGACTGTGGCTCTAGAATGTAAAGAATCTGTAAGATATCTAGGTGTAATAATTGACCACAACCTTTCTTGGAAACATCACATTGGCCATGTAGCTATTAAAATAAACCAAACTCTAGGTACGGCATTTTCTTCCATGACATACTCTCTTAACCATTTATAGATCCCTAGTAACGCTTTACTTAAGTTATGGCCTGATGGCTTGGGGCCAAGCATATCAATCACACCTTGGAAAGCTTCGCAAGCTCCAAAAGCGAGCTCTTCGCTTCATCTATTTTTCTGAGCGAAATCAGCATGCGATTCCCTTATTTATCGATGCCGGTGTTTTACCGTTAAAATTTTTGCATTATGATCTCTTAGCTAACCTTATGTTTGAAAAAAGACACAGAAATGCTCCTGGGAACATTCAAGATCTCTTTCAAGACATTTCTAAGATTCATTCTTATAATACTCGATCCTCTGTTTCAAACAATTTTTATACACAAAGCTCCAGACTCTCGATTCAAGTGAACTCATTCTCTAGAATCGGAACTAAAATTTGGAATGAAATGCCTATGTCTTTAAGAAAACTTCCAAAAAAAATCTTTTATGAGGAAAATAAAACAAATACTTTTTGAAATTCTAGCTTCAGAAGACTGTTATATTGATCTTCCAGTAATCATTCAAACAGTAAAGCTGAATTTCTTTTCGTCTTAGCATGTATTTATTAATTTTCAATAACATCATATTAGTGTATTTCTAGTTCCTCGTCGTAACCGTTGTAAATTACTATTTGTAATACCGTTAGTTTATTAGTGGTCTCTGTAGCCTCTCTTTATAATTTATTTTAATTACTTTTTGTAATACCGTTACTTTATTAGTGGTTTCTAGTCATTGTTGTTAATTTCAGTCTCTTTAATTCTCTTGCTGTTTTCACTTGTTTTTAGTTTGTGCCTAGTTGTACATGTATATTAATAATTTGTAAACATGACCCGCCTAGACTAGCGTTGCTACCTGTGGGCATAGCTTAATTGTAATTTTAATTTAAAAGCAAAATAAAACGTATGTATGTACGTTTGTATGAAATCTGCCAGTCAATAACCCAAAAATATATGAACCTGTTTAGCCAAGCAAGATCAAGCCGGTTCTTATATGTGTTTAACAGTTAAATTATGATAAACATTATAACATAGGGGTGTGATTTACAGTTGTACAATGGTATTGAAGTGATAGCCAATAATTTATGGCTCTACCTTCCCTCACCCCTCCCCACAATAAGAGGGTGTTCACACTACATAACACATGCTGTTTTCAGCTCTCAGTATAAATATGTTAGAGACCTGCATCTTTGGCGTACCAAAACAGAAAAAGAGTAGCAAGATAAACCAATGGTTGCACGAAAGGCTAAGGAAAATGTAGGCACAAAAAACAGAGTGTCTTTCCAAGAGAAAGCCCAAGTAAACGCAGATATGTGTCTAGTTTTCTTTTAGAAAGTGAAGGAGAAATATAGTAACAGAAAACCTCACTGAAAAAATACAAAACTGAAATCAAAATTCTCGGTACTCCCAGGTAAGCTTTGAACAACCCGGCCCTGGAGAGTACTAATTAACTGTTAGTGTTTAGAGTAATTTTTATTGCCCATGAAAGAATAGGGTAACTAGTAGTTAGTGGTGTACTCTGAATCTTTTTTTTTCTTTTGCTCTTTATCAACTACTACAAAGTCGTTTTTCTTTCACTGGCAAATGAAAATCGCTCCAAAAACTGCAAAGAAACAAAAGGTTACAAACCATTCAGCATGTAATAACTTTTATGTGATTCATCAGTACTGCCCAGGCTTCTTGAAATCAATCTAATCAAAACCACTATTTTCATTTACTCTCTAATGAAAAATGGCTATTTAGTTTGAAGCAGTTGATAATGAACAAAACTTTAAGAGTCTACTAATTACAAAGATTGCAAATTTTTACTTGCATATGAAAATTATCGAAGTGTTTTCATTCTGTATTATATAAACAGCGAGGAAAAAGACGGGTATAACAGTTTTAATAATTTATCACATGACAATATATCTACCAATGACAATGATCATCTCAAGGGCATAGTAATAGAAATTTTCATCCAACAATAACAATAATAAAAAATTATTTGTAAGGAATTAGTAGTTTTATAATAATTCGCTACATGGGTCTTACTCTTATAACGATACATTGGTTTTTTACAAGAAAACAATGATAAAAAATAGAGATTAGCTCCATATTTTATCTTTTCTATACTTTCACGAATTGTTCCACAACAGTCAAACAAAAACTTCGTTTCATTTCGTTGTTTTCTAACATTCACATAACAGAACACTGAAGATGACATGGGTATACATGAAAGAAAATGTGCATAGAGAAATTATCTGACTTTTCTGCTCTTGTTTCCTAGACGTATCGAACTTCGTACTGGTATTTTACTCGGCTCACTGTAGCATCTAAATCGACAACGATGCTTACCTTGATGGTTATTTAGATCAACATTAGATAGCTTTGATGTAGCACGATTCT
>OZ026599.1:5364329-5451829 GCA_964020085.1 Micromussa lordhowensis
GTCTATTAACGTAGTATTTATCGATCGTCCTGTGAGTAACGTTCCACGCTCACAAATACACTTTGGTTTACCAGGGCCGGGTTGTTCGAAAGCCGGTTAACGCTAACCCAGGATGAAAAAATAACCGAAGTATCACTGTTTTTCACTCCTTATCTTTTGTGTAGTTTGAGATTGCTCATGCTCAAAACTGAACGAAAAAATATATTAACGGAAAACTACTACTAACAGAACAGAAAACCATGAAAGAATAAGGTAATTAATAGTTAGTGGTGTGCTTTGAATCTTTTGTTTTCTTTTGGTCTTAACCAACTACTACAAAGTCATTTTTCTTTCACGAGCAAATGAAAATAGCTCGAAAACATTCAAAGCAACAAAAGGAAACAAACCATTCAGCATCTGATAACTTTTATGTGATTCATCAGTAGTGTCCAGGCTCATTGAAATCAATCTAACCAAAACCACTTTTTTCATTTGCCCTTGAATGAAAAATGGCTATTTAGTTTGTAGCACTTGATAATGAACAAAAATTCTACTAATTACAGTGATTGCCAATTTTTACTTGCATATGGAAAACTCTGTATTATATAAACAGCGAGGACGCTAACCCAGGGTTAAAAGTTAACCGAAGCATTGACTTTTCTTGTATAAAAATGTTTTTTGCTTCCTATTTTTTGTTTAGTTTAAGATTATTCAAATTTAAAAGAGAAGGCCAAACAATATAAACAGAAAACCTCTCCGAAAAGTTGCAAAACTGAAGTCAAAATTCTCGATAACCCTGGGTTAGCTTAATCGTGCTTTAAACAACACGGCCCTGGTTTAACGTCGTCCTTGGCGTCGCCGTCGTCATGACCAATTCCCCATTTTCGTGCTCAATAAGCTTACTTGTAAAGTACAACTTGATCAATTTCCGAGCCATCAAAACCAAAAAGGTATATACTCCGTTTTATAAGACTGCTTGTTTTTCCGGCCGTGGCTGAATATTTTTATTTCAGTTTCTGCCGATTTTAGGCTGAAAATGTTAATTTAACTATTCTTAGATTAGAGCGTATGACATTTCTGTGATATATCTGGATGGTGTTAACAACGTTCTTATCATTTTGGTGACACAGTAAGTTATCATACCAACAGTATCACCTGTTAAAACACCCTTAATTACAGGTTTAGGGACTTATAATTCAAAAACGGCAGGGTTAATTTTTTTTCCATTTTATCAACTTTTAATAAGCATGTAAGATGGTGGAGGCGCGGTAGCCTCATGGTTAGTGCGCTCGACTCCGGAGCGAGCGCTTCGGGTTCGATCCCTTGCCAGGGACGTTGTGTTGTGTTCTTTGGCAAGACACTTTTCTCTCATGGTGCCTCTCTCCACCAAGGTGTATAAATTGGTACTGGCGAGGTAACCCTG
Organism: Micromussa lordhowensis; assembly: GCA_964020085.1. NCBI lineage: Eukaryota > Metazoa > Cnidaria > Anthozoa > Scleractinia > Lobophylliidae > Micromussa > Micromussa lordhowensis. Next base: position 5,365,732 of record OZ026599.1, read on the forward strand.
CGATGGACCAGTATCCCATCCAGGGGGGAGTAGAAATGTTCCTTGTCGCTACGGCCTGATGAGCCACTAGGCCCGTATGCAGACTTTACATAGTGTTCACAGCAACCTTATAGTTTTGAAAATTTGCAGTGGCTCTAGACCCTATACAGAAGGTAAACTTTACCAAGCGTTTGCGTCCTATCATGCTTATTAACATTCGATAAAATGAAAAAATATCACTCTCTTAAAAGGGACTGCTACCAGTCTAGCAGTCTATCGTTTTAGAGATATTTATATTTTTGTATTATGCAAATGAGGAAAGCGATGATGTCATAAATTGTTCAACTAAGACAGTCAAATACTGAATGAAGAATATCTCTAGAAATATTAGAGCGATGCTCTTCAAACCTGGCACTAGAAATGTACATCGCAAAAGAAACAAAATGACATCTGTTATGCTGTACATTTCGGGTACATTCCTAGTGCCAAGTTTGAAAAACACCGCTCTAATATTTCGAGATAATATTTCTTTTCCTCTTCCCGCCTCTCCCCACGCTCCCTCCGCTCGTTCGCTCCAGTTTTCCGCTTTCGCTCAGCTATTTCGCGCGCCTTCGCGACTGTCTCAAAAGGGACTGCTAGCAGTCTACTAAAACGAAAGAAGATATTCCAAAGAGGAAAACACCATTCTTCTTTATTTTGCATTCGCTGCTCAACACGTTCCACTAAAGAAGAGTGTATCTTATTGTCGAGGGTCGAGAGTCGAGGGTACAAAGTCGAGAGTCGAGGGTAACATGTCGAGAGTCGAGGGTAACATGTCGAGAGTCGAAAAAAAGATATAAAATAAAAAAAATTAATAAAATATATATATAAAAATTAAGTGAAAAATTCAAAAAATATAAATAAATAATATTTAAAGTATAGTATATTTGAAATAAATGGAATGAAGTTATGAAATAAATGAAATACATGAAATATTTTACTGAAAAAAAAAATCAAGACAAAATTTTCTTTTGCCAGCTTTGCTTTTTCTTCATTAAAACGTGACACGGCCAAATGACTTTCCGCTTCTTACATTCTTGGGATTTTAGGGGGTATCTCTTCTGTCAGCGCTGTCTTTACTGTCACGCAAACGTTAAGTCTTATCAGAGGAAACATGCACGCTAACTTTCATTTCTGGATATTATCAATTTAGAACTGTACAACATTATTATAAAACTATTAACTGTCTTTTTTTTTGTTTTTATGCCTTGTTCTAATACTCACCAAGCAAACAAAATTAACCTTAACGCAGTGGATTGAAATGGGGTTTATGTAACGTACTAAGGAATAGCGGATCTTATCTTAGCCTTCAATGCCTTTCTGTTTGTTCATTGACTGACCAAGATAACATTGGATACATTCAAACAGTTCTCTCTAGTTTATTTGCTATTTACTGCAAGCTCTAGAGCAGAGTGTCACCGTAGTCATTTTAGCGTACCAGTATAGTTTACAGTTAATACTTATCATAAACGAACGCTAGCTTGCCTTTGAATCTGTTGCTTTTTATCGAATTCTTAATGGCCTTCCTCAAAACAAAAACAAACAAACGTCATTAAGCGTCGCGTGACTACTCTGTGACAGTCCTTGTTACTGATGTCACGCAGATTTCAATTTTCAATGTTCCATTACAAAACGAAAAAATAGTAACAATTTCTTACGCACTCGGATCTCTAAATAATGTCTAATACAGTCGTACCTCTAGGCCAGAGGAGGCTAAATAATTCCGCTGGTCTGTATCTAGCGAATAGTACAAAACAGACGAAATGTGAACTGTTCCGGTAAAAACGGGATTTTTGCGCTGGATGTGGCTAGCTACAGGATGGTAGTATGTATTCGAAAAGTCATTACTATACAGCAACTGTCCTGTGAGGCTGCTTTTTCCCAAAACCCGTCTAACTAGGTGCTTCACAACCAGGTTACATGGCGGTCGTCTATGTTTCTCTGCGAAATTGACGCCACAACCATAGCACTTTTTAACACATGACTCTAGTAGGACAAATTCATACTTGCTGGTAGACATACCAGAATGCCACATGACTTGCGGTGATGCCGGTGGAGGAGCGAAAGGCCGCATTTGGGTACTTGGCATGTGCATTTGGCCACTTGAACCCTTTCGGGGCTGGTCATTGTACGAACAGCTGGGGGTCGGTTGAGACACAGGACCGGTTGGGTTGTAGGCCACACTTTGCTGTGGATAAGGTAACTGCTGAAACAGATGTTGCTGGTACTGCTGGTGCGCTGGGACCTGCTGGTGTGCTGGGAGCTGCTGGGACCTGCTGGTGTGCTGGGACCTGCTGGTGTGCTGGGACCTGCTGGTGTGCTGGGACCTCCTGGTGTGCTGGGACCTCCTGGTGTGCTGGGACCTGCTGGTGTGCTCGGACCTGCTGGTGTGCTGGGACCTGCTGGTGTGCTGGGACCTCCTGGTGTGCTGGGACCTCCTGGTGTGCTGGGACCTGCTGGTGTGCTGGGACCTCCTGGTGTGCTGGGACCTCCTGGTGTGCTGGGACCTTCTGGTGTGCTGGGACCTCCTGGTGTGCTGGGACCTGCTGGTGTGCTCGGACCTGCTGGTGTGCTCGGACCTGCTGGTGTGCTCGGACCTGCTGGTGTGCTGGGTCTTCAGATGCTTCTCCAGGAAATGTCATGCCTATCTTGATAAACTTTCTTATCATTTATCAGATCTGCACGGTTTAAGCCACGGATATAAGAAAAAGTCTATAGAAGATCAAACAGCCTAACCCAAAGTCAGTCCACTAGCTTAAAGGTTACTTCCTTTGCTTGGGGAGCATAAAAATGAGGCAATTTGAACAAAATCGGTGGTTGCGTACAATAATTTAAAACTGAAATTTGCGTGATTTCAGTAACAATGTCTGTTTTATCTACTTGTCACGCGACGTTTTAGGCCATAGAATAAACTCCATAAAACCGGGATAAAACACACCCTGCTGTAGAGCTGGTGGTCTAGTATTGCACAGCTTGCAGTAAATAGCAAATAAACTAGAGAGAACTGTTTGAATGTATCCAATGTTATCTTGGTCAGTCAATGAACAAACACAAAGGCATTGAAGGCTAAGATAAGATCCGCTATTCCTTAGTACGTTAAATAAACCCCATTTCAATCCACTGCGTTAAGGTTAATTTTGTTTGCTTGGCGAGTATTAGAACAAGGCATAAAAACAAAAAAAAGACAGTTAATAGTTTATAATAATGTTGTACAGAATATCCAGAAATGAAAGTCCTCTGATAAGACTTAACGTTTGCGTGACAGTAAAGACAGCGCTGACAGAAAAGACACCCCCTAAAATCCCAAGAATGTAAGAAGCGGAAAGTCATTTGGCCGTGTCACGTTTTAATGAAGAAAAAGCAAAGCTGGCAAAAGAAAATTTTGTCTTGATTTTTTTTTTCAGTAAAATATTTCATGTATTTCATTTATATCATAACTTCATTCCATTTATTTCAAATATACTATACTTTAAATATTATTTATTTATATTTTTTGAATTTTTCACTTAATTTTTATATATACATTTTATTAATTTTTTTTTTATTTTATATCTTTTTTTCGACTCTCGACATGTTACCCTCGACTCTCGACATGTTACCCTCGACTCTCGACTTTGTACCCTCGACTCTCGACCTTCGACAATTAGATACACTCATTTTTGAGAAAATACCCAATCGATTTGCTACATCTGATAGCGCCGCTTTTGTGTTTAATTACTCGATATTTTTTCTCTTTGTGTGTATGCTTTTGTTTGTGGACTGCTTGCTCATTGGAAGTCTGTTTCAGCAACTATCACAGAGTATTACGACAACGCCTCAGAAAATTGAGATTCAAAATTTGGCATTGCCGGAAGAAAGTTAGCAAGTTCATAAGGGTAGAAACTCACGTTCGGTTCCATAAGCTTCCACTCTAAGACAGTTCCAATTCTTTCGCTTAGTTGGATTAAAACGGAGGTATCTTGCAGCCACTGTCACTGGTAACTTGTGTTGGTCAACAAAGTTGCTTTCGCCTTGCCTGTGAAATTCCTGTCAGTTGAGACAGTTTTGAGATTTTATAAGCGGTCTTACTAAAGAAACAGAATAACATGATACAAAACACCGAGAAGAAGTTCGACAATTTGGACGCGTACCATTGTATTTTTGACGAGTTGTCTGGAAATGTGTTTAAACACAGTCTCCAGTGTTGGATGTATCTTCTGAATCGAATCTAAAACGAACGAGAAAACGGAGAAATAGGCCTAGACATCTATACTTATTGAGATATCCACGTCATAATTCTGTTTGTTTGAACTTGATGGATTATTAGTAAGTTTGAGAAATATCTTTCTCAAACTCATTAATAATTCGTTTGAACAAAACAAATCATACCCGTGACGGTGTTTGGATATCTGATTTTAATAAAAATTAACAGAGATTTTTACGATTTTATTTCCATCCGTTTCCTCCTTAGTTTTAGTTTGGATTAAGAAGATATATCAAGCACTCAAGACAGTGTTTGATATAATTTTCAAACACCGCGGAATAATTTCTGCTACACTTCGTTTCTTGAACTCTCTTCTCGTTGTTTAAAAATGTGGTCAAACACGGCCGGTCTTTCGTGTTTGACATCATAGATCATGCTTAGAATGAGAAGGGATGAAGTGTTTATGATGGGATTCATTATCGGCACAATCTCGTTTTGACTTTTTTTTATCAAAATACTGAAACAGATCTTACCAGTTCTGCGCCATTTGCATCTTTATAAGGTGTCCAGTTGTTTCCATCAGTTGAGTAAAAAAGCTTGAAGGCCGTTACCCAATTAACACCACCACTCATTCCCTGAGTAGCAATAGCACACACGTCGACCATTTTTCCAAGATAAACCTGCAGCCAATCGTCATTTCTGCCGTATTCTTTGGCACACCAGCCAAAGCCCCTTTTACCATTGAGTCGACCATAAGCAGCCTGGTAGTAAGCCTTAACCTGAGAGGACGCTGTCATCTGATTGTCGGGAATTTTTCCTTGGTCGGAAATTCCTACAGGCCTGGCATAGCAATCATCTGCTACTCCTGCAATTGAATTTCCGTTCGGAGTCTTTGAAAGTAGTTGGGCTATCCTTAAAAATCGCAATTTTCCCACCCTTCAATTAGCTACTTTTCTATTCTTAGCTTAATAAGTTCTTGAGTGTATCTAATTGTCGAGGGTCGAGAGTCGAGGGTACAAAGTCGAGAGTCGAGGGTAACATGTCGAGAGTCGAAAAAAAGATATAAAATAAAAAAAATTAATAAAATATATATATAAAAATTAAGTGAAAAATTCAAAAAATATAAATAAATAATATTTAAAGTATAGTATATTTGAAATAAATGGAATGAAGTTATGAAATAAATGAAATACATGAAATATTTTACTGAAAAAAAAAATCAAGACAAAATTTTCTTTTGCCAGCTTTGCTTTTTCTTCATTAAAACGTGACACGGCCAAATGACTTTCCACTTCTTACATTCTTGGGATTTTAGGGGGTGTCTCTTCTGTCAGCGCTGTCTTTACTGTCACGCAAACATTAACTCTTATCAGAGGAAACATGCACGCTAACTTTCATTTCTCGATATTATCACTTTAGAACTGTACAACATTATTATAAACTATTAACTGTCTTTTTTTTGTTTTTATGCCTTGTTCTAATACTCGCCAAGCAAACAAAATTAACCTTAACGCAGTGGATTGAAATGGGGTTTATGTAACGTACTAAGGAATAGCGGATCTTATCTTAGCCTTTAATGCCTTTCTGTTTGTTCATTGACTGACCAAGATAACATTGGATACATTCAAACAGTTCTCTCTAGTTTATTTGCTATTTACTGCAAGCTCTAGAGCAGAGTGTCACCGTAGTCATTTTAGCGTACCAGTATAGTTTACAGTTAATACTTATCATAAACGAACGCTAGCTTGCCTTTGAATCTGTTGCTTTTTATCGAAATTCTTAATGGCCTTCCTCAAAACAAAAACAAACAAACGTCATTAAGCGTCGCGTGACTACTCTGTGACAGTCCTTGTTACTGATGTCACGCAGATTTCAATTTTCAATGTTCCATTACAAAACGAAAAAATAGTAACAATTTCTTACGCACTCGGATCTCTAAATAATGTCTAATACAGTCGTACCTCTAGGCCAGAGGAGGCTAAATAATTCCGCTGGTCTGTATCTAGCGAATAGTACAAAACAGACGAAATGTGAACTGTTCCGGTAAAAACGGGATTTTTGCACTGGATGTGGCTAGCTACAGGATGGTAGTATGTATTCGAAAAGTCATTACTATACAGCAACTGTCCTGTGAGGCTGCTTTTTCCCAAAACCCTTCGATATAGGTGCTTCACAACCAGGTTACATGGCGGTCGTCTATGTTTCTCTGCGAAATTGACGCCACAACCATAGCACTTTTTAACACATGACTCTAGTAGGACAAATTCATACTTGCTGGTAGACATACCAGAATGCCACATGACTTGCGGTGATGCCGGTGGAGGAGCGAAAGGCCGCATTTGGGTACTTGGCATGTGCATTTGGCCACTTGAACCCTTTCGGGGCTGGTCATTGTACGAACAGCTCGGGGTCGGTTGAGACACAGGACCGGTTGGGTTGTAGGCCACACTTTGCTGTGGATAAGGTAACTGCTGAAACAGATGTTGCTGGTACTGCTGGTGCGCTGGGACCTGCTGGTGTGCTGGGACCTGCTGGTGTGCTGGGACCTCCTGGTGTGCTGGGACCTCCTGGTGTGCTGGGACCTGCTGGTGTGCTGGGACCTCCTGGTGTGCTGGGACCTCCTGGTGTGCTGGGACCTGCTGGTGTGCTGGGACCTGCTGGTGTGCTGGGACCTGCTGGTGTGCTCGGACCTGCTGGTGTGCTCGGACCTGCTGGTGTGCTGGGTCTTCAGATGCTTCTCCAGGAAATGTCATGCCTATCTTGATAAACTTTCTTATCATTTATCAGATCTGCACGGTTTAAGCCACGGATATAAGAAAAAGTCTATAGAAGATCGAACAGCCCAACCCAAAGTCAGTCCACTGGCTTAAAGGTTACTTCCTTTGCTTGGGGAGCATAAAAATGAGGCAATTTGAACAAAATCGGTGGTTGCGTACAATAATTTAAAACTGAAATTTGCGTGATTTCAGTAACAATGTCTGTTTTATCTACTTGTCACGCGACGTTTTAGGCCATAGAATAAACTCCATAAAACCGGGATAAAACACACCCTGCGGTAGAGCTGGTGGTCTAGTATTGCACAGCTTGCAGTAAATAGCAAATAAACTAGAGAGAACTGTTTGAATGTATCCAATGTTATCTTGGTCAGTCAATGAACAAACAGAAAGGCATTGAAGGCTAAGATAAGATCCGCTATTCCTTAGTTGGTGGTGTTCCAAAACCCTTTTTTTCCCTTTCAACCTCTCTTTAAACTTACCAAAATTTCACTTAAATTCAGGTTTACCCCCGCCTTAATGAAGAAAAAGCAAAGCTGGCAAAAGAAAATTTTGTCTTGATTTTTTTTTTCAGTAAAATATTTCATGTATTTCATTTATTTCATAACTTCATTCCATTTATTTCAAATATACTATACGTTAAATATTACTTATTTATATTTTTTGAATTTTTCACTTAATTTTTATATATATATATTTTATTAATTTTCGACTCTCGACATGTTACCCTCGACTCTCGACATGTTACCCACGACTCTCGACTTCGTACCCTCGACTCTCGACCCTCGACAATTAGATACACTCATTTTTACCCAATCGATTTGCTACATCTGATAGCGCCGCTGTTGTGTTTAATTACTCGATATTTTTTCTCTTTGTGTGTATGTTTTTGTTTGTGGACTGCTTGCTCTTTGGAAGTCTGTTTCAGCAACTATCACAGAGTATTACGACAACGCCTCAGAAAATTTAGCCTGCTAATACAGCCGCCTTTCATTCGCCTCCGCTACTACGTGCGAAACGCGTTTCGCACGTAGTAGCGGAGGCGAATGAAAGGCGGCTGTATTCGCAGGCTACAGAAAATTGAGATTCAAAATTTGGCATTGCCGGAAGAAAGTTAGCAAGTTCATAAGGGTAGAAACTCACGTTTGGTTCCATAAACTTCCACTCTAAGACAGTTCCAATTCATTCGCTTAGTTGGATTAAAACGGAGGTATCTTGCAGCCACTGTCACTGGTAACTTGTGTTGGTCAACAGTGTTGCTGTCGCCTTCCCTGTGAAATTCCTGTCAGTTGAGACAGTTTTGAGATTTTATAAGCGGTCTTACTAAAGAAACAGAATAACATGATACAAAACACCGAGAAGAAGTTCGACAATTTGGACGCGTACCATTGTATTTGTGACGAGTTGTCTGGAAATGTGTTCAAACACAGTCTCCAGTGTTGGATGTATCTTCTGAATCGAATCTAAAACGAACGAGAAAACGGAGAAATAGGCCTAGACATCTATACTTATTGAGATATCCACGTCATAATTCTGTTTGTTTGAACTTTATGGATTATTAGCAAGTTTGAAAAATATCTTTCTCAAACTCATTAATAGTTCGTTTGAACAAAACAAATCATACCCGTGACGGTGTTTGGATATCTGATTTTAATAAAAATTAACAGAGATTTTTACGATTTTATTTCCATCCGTTTCCTCCTTAGTTTTAGTTTGGATTGAGAAGATATATCAAGCACTGAAGACAGTGTTTGATATAATTTTCAAACACCGCGGAATAATTTCCGCTACACTTCGTTTCTTGAACTCTCTTCTCGTTGTTTAAAAATGTGGTCAAACACGGCCGGTCTTTCGTGTTTGACATCATAAATCATGCTTAGAATGAGAAGGGATGAAGTGTTTTTGATGGGATTCGTTATCGGCACAATCTCGTTTTGACTTTTTTTTATCAAAATACTGAAACAGATCTTACCAGTTCATCGCCATATGCATCTTTATAAGGTGTCCAGTTGTTTCCATCAGTTGAGAAAAAAAGCTTGAAGGCCGTTACCCAAGAAACACCAGCTCTATCTCCCTGAGTAGCAATAGCACACACGTCGACCATTTTTCCAAGATAAACCTGCAGCCAATCGTCATTTCTGCCGGATTCTTTGGCACACCAGCCAATGCCCCTGTTACCATTGAGTCGACCATAAGCAGCCTGGTAGTAAGCCTTAATCTGAGAGGACGCTGTCATCTGATTGTCGGGAATTTTTCCTTGGTCGGAAATTCCTACAGGCCTGGCATAGCAATCATCTGCTACTCCTGCAATTGAATTTCCGTTCGGAGTCTTTGAAAGTAGTTGGGCTATCCTTAAAAATCGCAATTTTCCCACCCTTCAATTAGCTACTTTTCTATTCTTAACTTAATAAGTTCTTGAGTGTATCTAATTGTCGAGGGTCGAGAGTCGAGGGTACAAAGTCGAGAGTCGAGGGTAACATGTCGAGAGTCGAGGGTAACATGTCGAGAGTCGAGGGTAACATGTCGAGAGTCGAAAAAAAGATATAAAATAAAAAAAAATTAATAAAATATATATATAAAAATTAAGTGAAAAATTCAAAAAATATAAATAAATAATATTTAAAGTATAGTATATTTGAAATAAATGGAATGAAGTTATGAAATAAATGAAATACATGAAATATTTTACTGAAAAAAAAAATCAAGACAAAATTTTCTTTTGCCAGCTTTGCTTTTTCTTCATTAAAACGTGACACGGCCAAATGACTTTCCGCTTCTTACATTCTTGGGATTTTAGGGGGTGTCTCTTCTGTCAGCGCTGTCTTTACTGTCACGCAAACATTAACTCTTATCAGAGGAAACATGCACGCTAACTTTCATTTCTCGATATTATCACTTTAGAACTGTACAACATTATTATAAACTATTAACTGTCTTTTTTTTGTTTTTATGCCTTGTTCTAATACTCGCCAAGCAAACAAAATTAACCTTAACGCAGTGGATTGAAATGGGGTTTATGTAACGTACTAAGGAATAGCGGATCTTATCTTAGCCTTTAATGCCTTTCTGTTTGTTCATTGACTGACCAAGATAACATTGGATACATTCAAACAGTTCTCTCTAGTTTATTTGCTATTTACTGCAAGCTCTAGAGCAGAGTGTCACCGTAGTCATTTTAGCGTACCAGTATAGTTTACAGTTAATACTTATCATAAACGAACGCTAGCTTGCCTTTGAATCTGTTGCTTTTTATCGAATTCTTAATGGCCTTCCTCAAAACAAAAACAAACAAACGTCATTAAGCGTCGCGTGACTACTCTGTGACAGTCCTTGTTACTGATGTCACGCAGATTTCAATTTTCAATGTTCCATTACAAAACGAAAAAATAGTAACAATTTCTTACGCACTCGGATCTCTAAATAATGTCTAATACAGTCGTACCTCTAGGCCAGAGGAGGCTAAATAATTCCGCTGGTCTGTATCTAGCGAATAGTACAAAACAGACGAAATGTGAACTGTTCCGGTAAAAACGGGATTTTTGCACTGGATGTGGCTAGCTACAGGATGGTAGTATGTATTCGAAAAGTCATTACTATACAGCAACTGTCCTGTGAGGCTGCCTTTTCCCAAAACCCTTCGATATAGGTGCTTCACAACCAGGTTACATGGCGGTCGTCTATGTTTCTCTGCGAAATTGACGCCACAACCATAGCACTTTTTAACACATGACTCTAGTAGGACAAATTCATACTTGCTGGTAGACATACCAGAATGCCACATGACTTGCGGTGATGCCGGTGGAGGAGCGAAAGGCCGCATTTGGGTACTTGGCATGTGCATTTGGCCACTTGAACCCTTTCGGGGCTGGTCATTGTACGAACAGCTCGGGGTCGGTTGAGACACAGGACCGGTTGGGTTGTAGGCCACACTTTGCTGTGGATAAGGTAACTGCTGAAACAGATGTTGCTGGTACTGCTGGTGCGCTGGGACCTGCTGGTGTGCTGGGACCTGCTGGTGTGCTGGGACCTGCTGGTGTGCTGGGACCTGCTGGTGTGCTGGGACCTCCTGGTGTGCTGGGACCTGCTGGTGTGCTGGGACCTCCTGGTGTGCTGGGACCTGCTGGTGTGCTGGGACCTGCTGGTGTGCTGGGAACTGCTGGTGTGCTCGGACCTGCTGGTGTTCTCGGACCTGCTGGTGTGCTGGGTCTTCAGATGCTTCTCCAGGATATGTCATGCCTATCTTGATAAACTTTCTTATCATTTATCAGATCTGCACGGTTTATTAGCCACGGATATAAGAAAAAGTCTATAGAAGATCGAACAGCCCAACCCAAAGTCAGTCCACTGGCTTAAAGGTTACTTCCTTTGCTTGGGGAGCATAAAAATAAGGCAATTTGAACAAAATCGGTGGTTGCGTACAATAATTTAAAACTGAAATTTGCCTGATTTCAGTAACAATGTCTGTTTTATCTACTTGTCACGCGACGTTTTAGGCCATAGAATAAACTCCATAAAACCGGGATAAAACACACCCTGCAGTAGAGCTGGTGGTCTAGTATTGCACAGCTTGCAGTAAATAGCAAATAAACTAGAGAGAACTGTTTGAATGTATCCAATGTTATCTTGGTCAGTCAATGAACAAACAGAAAGGCATTGAAGGCTAAGATAAGATCCGCTATTCCTTAGTACGTTACATAAACCCCATTTCAATCCACTGCGTTAAGGTTAATTTTGTTTGCTTGGCGAGTATTAGAACAAGGCATAAAAACAAAAAAAAAGACAGTTAATAGTTTATAATAATGTTGTACAGTTCTAAATTGATAATATCGAGAAATGAAAGTTAGCGTGCATGTTTCCTCTGATAAGACTTAACGTTTGCGTGACAGTAAAGACAGCGCTGACAGAAGAGACACCCCCTAAAATCCCAAGAATGTAAGTCATTTGGCCGTGTCACGTTTTAATGAAGAAAAAGCAAAGCTGGCAAAAGAAAATTTTGTCTTGATTTTTTTTTTCAGTAAAATATTTCATGTATTTCATTTATATCATAACTTCATTCCATTTATTTCAAATATACTATACTTTAAATATTATTTATTTATATTTTTTGAATTTTTCACTTAATTTTTATATTCGCTACTTGCACATAACCCATAATCCCTTGCGTTTTGGGGGGTTAACCAGTAGAAGAAATGTATGGTATCATGACAAACATTAGTTCGGTGAGCTCGCAAAACCAGCTACTAATGCTTAAAAATGCACCAGAATTTACCAAAATCACGATAGGAGAAATTTGTACTAGTTTATAACTAAATGTAGAGAAATTTTTTTTTTGTCCATACATCGTCTGTAAAATTACAAGACAATGTATGGACAAAAAAAAATTTCTCTACATTTAGTTATAAACTAGTACAAATTTCTCCTATCGTGATTTTGGTAAATTCTGGTGCATTTTTAAGCATTAGTAGCTGGTTTTGCGAGCTCACCGAACTAATTTTTGTCATGATACCATACATTTCTTCTACTGGTTAACCCCCCAAAACGCAAGGGATTATGGGTTATGTGCAAGTAGCGAATATACATTTTATTAATTTTTTTTATTTTATATCTTTTTTTCGACTCTCGACATGTTACCCTCGACTCTCGACATGTTACCCTCGACTCTCGACTTTGTACCCTCGACTCTCGACCCTCGACGATTAGATACACTCCTTTAGAACCGTGTCTCAGATTTTTGACAAGTGGGGTTGTTTTTCTTTTATTAGCAAATGAAGTTGGGGAAGGCAATTAGTCGGCAGTCCCTGTGGAAAAAAAAGCTCTAGCTTTAAAATGAAGAGGAGTATAAATTGGCAGACACGGTTTTGTAGACGAGATATAAGGCATCACTCTGGCCAAATTTTAGCAATGTACGAGTCGATTGGCAAAATTTGCGTTCGGAGATAAAATTGAAAATACATTTTTGGCGGCAGCCTACCTGGAATGAGATTATAACACCTAAATGTTTATTCTGATTGATATCAGAGAGGGATCAATTTTCTCTAACAATAGGACTTTGACAGGTAACATGTAACAGGAACAAGCTCTCGCGGCAAGCAGCGAGAAATAATTATTTTGCTGCCACTGAGTCAGCTCGTGTGGACAAAAGACAAAATTTGTTGAGGTAAGTGAACGTACATGTATAGTAATCGTTTAATTTACAAACAACAATTCGACTTTCATGTAACAATAAAAATATATTGTGTCTATTTCTTGAAATGTTGGCTAGGCTGCTAAAGATGCCGAAAACCAGTGCGAAATCAACACGAACGAAAGCGAAAAGCAAACGGAAGGCGACAGCAGACCCCGCAGAAACTGCAAGTGAAGTTCCAGCCGTTGTCGATATCAAGGACACAATGCAGGGGCACCCAACGAGCAAATTAAGTAAAAAATCCTTTGAGTGATATTTCTAGGCTCCTTGTAATGTTTAAATACTGTTTAAGAGTTGTTTTGAACAGCTAGAAAAATTTGATCTGTTCGGATTTCTTAGCTGAAAATTGAAGTTCCCGAAAATGTTAGGAAATTAAATCTTCATTTCAGAAATTGCTAGCTGAACGTTACCTTCGAAGAACTTCTCCGCAACGTGTTCACCAATGACTAGGCAGTTATTTTGATATCGTGATTGTAGCATTAACTGATGAACAGTGGTTATAACAACCCATCAAAAACTCTTTCCGGATGCACTTGGCTTTCCCTTCAAAACAGTTCTCGTCAAATTCACAGGATGCAAATTTATCCGAGAAACGTAAACATTGAAAAACATGTCACAGAACTGAGCACGTCAACAATTTAATTACTGCACAGGCCGGAGAAATATCGCGGCCCCAAAATGATCCTTGGACCGGAAATGATCTTGAAATTGTAATGCAAATGATTCTAGGACCTTAAGTGATCCCAAGATTACCTCGAGAATGATTTTCGGACCAGAAATAGCCGCCACCTCCCCACAAAGGTTAAATTGTACGGACTCAGGAGTCTGGTCAAAAAATCGTATTACTTTTAAATTATATTGGAAATGGAAATGGTAGCTAATTTCGTCGCTGTCGAAACCTATTTGGACAGTTTTCAAATAATCGTTCGCGCGCTTGTATGGCAATTTATCTTGACCTACTGACTTAAACCCCTTCGCCTTTTCTACTAGTTATTTTTTCTTCTTCTGTCGGTCATAAAATATGGCTCATATTTATTTTTTTAGAATAGAAGCATGTCATTGTTCGACTTAAAGCTGAAACAGATTGTTATACCTCCCAACTCAAATACGTTTTCCAATTGAATGAGAACGTGTCACATGTAATGGGTCAAAACTCAATAACTCTGTAGGGCAAACAAAACTCACTAACTCCCTAAGGAAACGTCGACTCGCACGTGATCAGGTCGTGTACCCGTGGCAAATTTGTCTGTCAGAAGAGCCATTGAATTCGGGCAACGTTTCTCACTAGAGAAGGCATTCACTATTCAAGAAAGGGAATTTATAACTGCAGAAACATTTCAGATTAACAAAGGGGAAAATTTGAACATTTTGTGTATTTGCCTTCGGCAACTCGATCTTAGATCGCTGTCGCCGGTAGGAAAATATTTGAGTCATTTACAACAAAGTGTATATGCTGCTCCGTGTCAAATCAATCCCAGAGTTGTCGAGTTAAGCATTAGAGGAAGCCAAAGCAACTTTACCATTGTCTTCATTTTTTTGTTAGCTGCGAAGAAAAAGACTACTATCGTGTTTCTTCAGAAGGACAGCTCGTTTCGACTGCCGCTCGTATTACCGGCACAGCCACCGTAGGCGTCAAACAAATCATTTTTTCGCAGCTTTTCTTCTATTCTTGAGTTGGGAGGTATAACAAAACACTTAATGACTGCCCCCTCGGCAAACAGTTAGTTTTGTTTCCCCGCGACATTGAGGGTCTCGTGGAAACAAAACTCACTGTTTCCATAAGTGCTTAAAGTGCCTATGAAGTAAAGAAATAATTGCTGCTTATTTGAACGGCTTTTGAAAATAAAGAAGAATGGCGTTTTCCTTTTTGGAATATCTCCTTTCGTTTAAGAGATATTCACGTTTTTGTATTATGCAAATGAGGAAAGTGATGACGTCATAAATCATTCCACTAAAACAGTAAAATACTGAATCAAGAATATCTCTCGAAATATTAGAGCGGTGTTTTTCAAACTTGGCACTAGGAATATACCCGAAGTGTACAGCATAACAGATGTCATTTTGTTTCTTTTGCGATGTACATTTCTAGTGCCAGGTTTGAAGAGCATCGCTCTAATATTTCTGGAGATATTCATCATTCAGTATTTCACTGTCTTAGTTGAACAATTTATGACATCATCGCTTTCCTCATTTGCATAATACAAAAATATAAATATCTCTAAAACGATAGAACTGCTAGCAGTCCCTTTGAAGATAGTCGCGAAGGCGCGCGAAATAGCTGAGCGAAAGCGGAAAACTAGAGCGAACGAGCGGAGGGAGCGTGGGGAGAGGCGGGAAGAGGAAAAGAAAGGGACTGCGATCTTAGCTGTAACCGGTGTGTTCAGATTAACTCCGCCCACAATTCGTTAAACCCATTAAAAATCCAATTAAAGCATGACAGCTTGTAAATAACAGCTCCGCCCCTGTTATCGACACGCGAGACAGCTTTACATTTGCCGGAATTTTCATAGCATTCGTCGAATAGAGTGATCTTTTTAAATGGACAAAAATACGCCTACGAAACCGGTGCAAAAACGCGGTAGAAAGCCTAAAGCGCAGGATGCATCAGATTTTTGCCGTGTGTTTAAGGTCAACTTTAAACTGAATGGAACTAACCTTTCGTGCGAAAATCTTTTGAAACCTACGAAGGCCAGCGCAGGAAGTCTCACCCTCAGTAAAATAATTACTGGAACTCTTGAAGTTTGTTTAAATTCCGAACCGTATTTATCTTCGCGTGTTTGCTCGAAGTGCCCATTGAAAATAAGAAATGCTGCATAACGATTGAACTTCATCCGCGAAAGCATCAACGTACCGCAGGAGAATTTCAACACAACAAAGGATAACGGCCGCGAACTCGATAAGGAAAATCATGATCCCGGAATCCGGCGGTTTAAAAGACTTGCAAAGTCTCCTGGATCGGTAGCAGGAAAGAGAAGGAAAGGAGAAAGCGAGAAAAGCGAAGAATCGACAGATCGCCGAGAAGCTGTGGAAACTACGAAGCTTTGATATATGATCGATTTCCCAAAACCAGTGGGAAGAACGGCCATAACATCTTTCCCCGACAGCAGCGCTTCCACCGCTAGCTTCTGTTCCTCTTTGAGAACTAAGCCGCCGAGATGATCGCTTAAATGTAAGGAAACATCGATGGTATTTTCTTTCGTGACCGAATCCATCCTGTTGCATGATCTGATATCCAAGCCATCGATTGACATCCAAACGTGTCAAGTAGTCAATTACTCATCAAATGTTGCTGACAACAGCTATTGTTTATGGACCAATTGGAATTTTCCGTTGCTGGTGCGACGGGAAATTCGAACGCCTCGGTTACAGCTAAGAGCGCAGTCCCTTTCTTTTCGCCTCTCCCCCAGTCTCTTCTCGTGTTTTTCTCCTTGCTCCAGTCTCGCCGCGCTGTGCGCTCTCGGTTCGCACGCTCTCGCGACTATCTAGAAAGGGACTGCTAGCAGTCTATCGTTTTAGAGATATTTATATTTTTGTATTATGCAAATGAGGAAAGCGATGATGTCATAAATTGTTCAACTAAGACAGTCAAATACTGAATGAAGAATATCTCTAGAACTATTAGAGCGATGCTCTTCAAACCTGGCACTAGAAATGTACATCGCAAAAGAAACAAAATGACATCTGTTATGCTGTACATTTCGGGTACATTCCTAGTGCCAAGTTTGAAAAATACCGCTCTAATATTTCGAGATAATATTTCTTTTCCTCTTCCCGCCTCTCCCCACGCTCCCTCCGCTCGTTCGCTCCAGTTTTCCGCTATTTCGCGCGCCTTCGCGACTATCTTAAAAGGGACTGCTAGCAGTCTACTAAAGCGAAAGAAGATATTCCAAAAAGGAAAACACCATTCTTCTTCGTTTTGAATAGCCTTTCAAATAAGCAACAATTATTTTTTACTTCCTAGGGACTTTAATATGAATCACAATGTTAGTTTTCGAGACAACGATCCTTTATCTCTTTCAAACAAAAGGCCCCCGCTTTTTCAAATGCGCGCGCACTTTTTACTCAGGAATTTTTTGTGATGAAGGTAAAAACTTTAGAAATGTACTTGATTCTCTGTCGAAATTATTGTATTTTGTGATAGTTGTAAGTGTATGTGTCTTCGTAGACGAAACGTTTTCTTTTAACGTGTATTACGCTTTACGAAATGTAAAACGTGCGTACGTTTCATAGAGATAAACGCTAAAAAAAACTATACTTACTGTTCCCGATAGAACGCATGTGAACACCAGCAATGCCGAAAACGATCACCAGGCAAGTGAGAGTTTGAGAGATCGCTACCATTTTGAGTGAAACTTCGAATATGTTTTTTTTTTTTGGTGAGGTCTATTTACCGTTTTTGCGGCACAGAAATGACCGTGAAATTAAATGGCAGACATCACAATGAATTATCTATCGTCATCATCTTAATTAAGGTATCAGCCACCCTCCAGGACCGTCCGCGCGCGGATCGCTGCAGCTTTAGTTGTTTTTATAAAAACCCTATAAACCATATATTCTTTAAAAGCTTAATAATTCCAGATTATGGATTTGAACTAACAGAAACGATTTACTTAAATGTGTTTCGAAATTGGAACGCTTTGTGTCAAAGTACACGTCTCTATAAATCATGTTCCACTCCCGCCGGAAATAAACGGAAGAAAACAATTAACACTGCATTCGCTTCTCAACACGTTCCACTAAAGAACCGTGTCTCAGATTTTTGACAAGTGGGTTTGTTTTTCTTTTATTAGCAAATGAAGTTGGGGAAGGCAATTAGTCGGCAGTCCCTGTGGAAAAAAAAGCTCTAGCTTTAAAATGAAGAGGAGTATTAAAATTGGCACACACTGTTTTGAACTTTACGAACGCTAAACTCACCCCTCTCGCCTTAGTATAAGTTTTGTCCACGCGCGTAATTTCAGGTGATTTTAATTAGCCAATCATGGCTCACAATGTGCTTGCGCGTACATTTTCCACTTTTCGCTGTCGTAATTTTGCGGATCTTTTTTATCTTGTTTTCTCTTGCCGTGTTTTAAGATTTAGGCCAGCCTTGCCGCTGTTTGGAGTTTGAGTCTAGCTTCTTCACCGTTTTTTATTGTATGTTTTGGATTACGTGTTTTTGGTTGATTAAATTGTTCATTTATTTGGAGTTGGAGCCTACAAATCGCTGAATGTAATTGTCAACATGGCGCCGAGACCCGGGAAGCAAGTGGTCTAAAGAGTTTACGTACGAGGACTCAAACGATAGAAAACATGGCTGACGAAGAGCTGAAAAAGAAGAAGAAAATCCGTGGAGGTCATAAAGGCTACGTGACGACGACTCTGGAAAAGGTGCAAGGTTTACTCGACAACTTCGAGTTCTCCGCGGCAAATCAAGTGAAAACGTATCGGATCGCTCTAACCGAAAAATTGGACATTCTTGGTGCCTTAGACGACGAAATTCTGACCTTAATTGCGGAGGAAAATGTCGAAGACGAAATCAGTGAAACTGGAATCTTCAGGGAATCTATTCATCAGATGATAGTGCAAATTGACGAGGCCCTAAATGCAGTAGAAGTGGAAAACTCTGGACACACAGATAAGTCAATTTCTCATTATCCTTCTAACTCTAACTCTAACTCGTTTACCGAAAGCCTAGGAGCCGGGAAGGCAAAACTGCCCAAGATTATTCTTAAGAAATTCCATGGCGATCCTATTTGTTTCACTCCATTCTGGGATTCATTCAGAAGTGCTGTCGATGACAATCCTTGTTTATCAGATGTTGATAAGTTTAATTACTTGAGAAATTTACTGGAAGGATCTGCCGCCGGAGCCATTCGAGGGCTACCGCTGACAGCAGAAAACTATGGAGCCGCCAAAGACATTTTAAAGAAGCGTTTTGGGCAGCCCCAGATAATCATTAATGCTCACATGGAGGGTCTAGTGAAAGTAGCGGCAGTAACAGTTGACAATGACTTGAAACGCCTGCGCTTCCTTTATGATCGAGTCGAGGCACACGTTCGAGCCCTCCAAGCCCTGGGGATACAATGTGAGTCGTATGGGAAACTTTTGGTTCCCCTTCTTATGGAAAAACTACCCCCAAGCATGCGTCTAATAATCTCGAGAGCTATAGATCAACCTGAATGGGACTTGGATATTCTGCTGAAGGCTTTCGACTCTGAAATCGAAGCAAGGGAACGTTGCGAGCCTATTGGAACAAACCCGTCTGATTTCTTTACTCCCAAGAGACCATTCCCAAGTCAAACAAATAAGGGTAAAGAGGCCCCGACCGGCGCAACACTAACTAACCAGTCTGAGCAACCTGTCAGCTGCACATTCTGTAAGCAGAGTCACCCAAGCGCAAGTTGTAGTACAGTTACCGATATCGGCGCAAGAAGAAATCTATTAAAACAACAGGGTCGTTGCTTTGTTTGTTTACGGCGCAACCACCTGGCGAGAAATTGCTCACCGAACAAGGTGTGCCGCATTTGCTCTGGAAAACATCATATGTCAATCTGTGAAAACCGTGGCAGTGGTACCTCAGAAATCCAGTCTCGAGGAAGCAGTGTGGTGTCATCTGATGGAGGAGAACGCAGATCCAATGAGAACAAGACCTCTACAACCGTGTATGTGGACTCGAACACGTCAATACTGTTACAAACGGCCATTGCTCAAGTCTCGAGGGTTCATCAGTTGCATCCTGTGGTGAACATGCGAATCTTATTCGACAGTGGCAGCCAAAGAAGTTACATATCAGAACGCGCAAAGGCGAAACTTAATTTACCCCCCAAGAGAAAAGAGAAGGTACTTATCAAGACGTTTGGTCAAGAAAATGAACAACTAAAGGAATGTAACCTCGTCGAGTTCTGTGTCGGGGGACTGAGTGAAAGCTCAAAGGTTCAGATGACTGCCCTTGCAGTCCCTCTCATTTGCAGTCCGTTGAAGGATCAAGCCATACAATTTGCGCAACAGTCTTACAGTCATTTGTCTGACCTGGAGCTCGCAGATCACCTAACTGAAGATTGTGATTCAGAAGTAGATGTACTGATTGGAAACGATTTCTACTGGTCTTTCTTTACTGGAGACATGAAACGGGGGGAATCGGGACCCGTGGCGATGAAAACGAGTCTTGGATGGGTGTTGTCTGGACCCATGCCCCACGCACCTGGTTCAGGTTCTGATGTTAATCTGGTGACATGCCACACCCTGAGGCTTAACACTTCTGGCTGCGATGACCTAAATATTAGTCGAAAGGATGAAGACCCTCTGGTAGAACAAGTTAAGAAGTTCTGGGAGCTAGAAAGCATTGGTGTGTCACCACACGAGGAGACTGTACACGACAAGTTCTTGGACACCATTCGCTGGTGCGATGGACGTTATCAAGTCTCTCTACCTTGGAAGGAACAGCACGCACCGTTACCGGAGAACTATGCATTAGCAGTCTCACGCCTGGCCTCTGTTCTAAAGCGTCTGCGAAGAAACCCTGAACTACTCGCGGAGTACAGTCGCATCATCGACGAGCAATCGTCGCAAGAAATAATCTCTGATGTTGATCCCAACGCGCCAGTCCAGGTTGGTCGCCTTCATTACCTGGCACATCATCCAGTTGTACGTGAGGACAAGCAGACAACCAAAGTAAGGATAGCCTATGATGCATCTGCCAAGTCTAATGGTCCATCGTTGAACGACTGTCTGCACGCAGGTCCTTCACTAACATCTGAAATACCTGATGTCTTGATGCGATTCAGGTACCACCAAGTTGCCTTGGTCGCCGACATCGAAAAGGCCTTCCTGATAGTTGAAGTCGCGAATGCTGACAGAGATGTGTTACGATTTCTGCGGATAGATGATCCGTCTAGCGAAGATCCTAACATTGTTCTAAAACGTTTCAACCGTGTTGTGTTTGGAGTCACCAGTTCTCCCTTTCTGCTGAACGGGACAGTTAGACACCACGTGTCTAATTATGAAGCCGAGGATCCGCAGTTTGTTAACGATTTCCTGAGTTCACTCTACGTAGATGACTTCAATGGGGGGAAAGATAGCGTTCCTGAAGCGTTCCAGCTCTACACAAAGGCCAAGTCTAGAATGAAAGAGGGAGGTTTCAATCTGAGAAAGTGGATTTTAAACTCCGAGAAGCTCATGCAGTGGATTGACCACGAAGAAGGAGTGCCTATCATGGAGGCTTCTACGGTATCTGAAGAAGATAAAACGTACACACAAACTCAGCTTGGAGCAAACAATTCCACCATTTCATGCGAGAGGAAGATTCTGGGTTTTAATTGGGACATTGTAAAGGACACCTTTATGTTCTATTTTGATTGGCTTGTTCAATTTGCAAGGCAACTGCCGTTAAACAAGCGCTCTGTTCTAAAGGTTGTTGCCAAACTGTATGATCCTCTCGGTTTGATTTCTCCACTATTCATTACAGTTAAGGCTCTGTTTCAAGATTTGTGCAAGTTGAAGGCTAACTGGGACGAACCCCTCAGTGAAGAACTGGCCCGCAGGTACTCAAGTTGGCTATCTGATTTGCTGAAAGTCCAGTGCATTCCAGTGAAAAGGTGCTACATACCAAATGTAGACGAAAACCTGGTCTCTCTTCAAATTCATGGATTTGGAGACAGTTCAGAAGTGGCGTATGCTGCGGTCGTGTACCTTAGAACTGAAATGAGCAAGGGGGCTTACACACGACTCATCATGAGCAAGACAAGGGTCGCACCTCTGGCCAAGCAAACAATTCCGAGGCTTGAGCTTCTAGCTGCTTTGATTTTGTCAAGATTGGTTTATCGTGTCCGTGTGGCTCTTCTCCCAGTGATCAAGGTTGACGAAGTTTTTTGCTGGACTGACTCTATGACAACACTGCACTGGATAAAGGGAGTAGGAAGAGAGTACAAGCAGTTTGTGGAGAACAGAGTCAAAGAAATTCGTCAAAACGTGCCGCCTGAATCATGGAGTCACTGCCCTGGGATTGAAAATCCAGCCGACTTACCTTCTAGAGGAATGAAAGCCGAAGCATTGAAACAGTCTGAAACGTGGTGGCATGGTCCTCCTTGGCTGGTTGAAGGAAAAGAAACGTGGCCTGAATTTGTGAATACCACTGAGCCCTCAAGTGTCTACTTTGAAGAAATGCGCGTCAGCGACAGACCGAAGCATTGCACTGGTCTAGTTGTTAACACTAGAATGCCAGACTTATCAAGCGTGTTCCACCCACAGAAATATAGTAACATTAAGAAATTGTTTCGAGTTACAGCATTTGTGTTAAGATTCCTGGATAATTTGAAGTCGCGGAAAAATGGCATGGCAGCAGCTGGACCGCTGAGTACAGAGGAATATGAAGCTGCAGAAATCCTGTGGTTGCGCGAGATGCAACAAGCAGTAGTAGAATCTCCTCGATTCGAGAGCTTGAAGAATCAGTTGGGACTGTACTCCGATGACAATGGTTTGCTCAGATGCAAAGGCAGATTGCAAAATGCAACTATTCCATTTAACGCTAAGTATCCCGTTCTTCTGCCCGCCGATCATTATCTGACAGCACGGATAATTGATGATTGCCATAAGCGAGTTCTTCATAATGGTCCAAGAGAGACTCTAGCGGAATTAAGGTCGCGGTTCTGGATTGTAAAGGGGAGACAAATTGTTCGGAAGGTGATTTCAAGATGCGTGATTTGCAAGAGGATTGAAGGGCAACATTACGCCATCCCACCAACTGCACCATTACCTCAATTTCGTGTAGAAGAAAGTCCTGCTTTTACTAGTACTGGAATAGATTTTGCCGGACCATTGTTTGTGAGGCGCGGTGCGAAGGAGAAGGGTGACATGGTAAAGGTCTACATTGCCCTATTCACTTGTGGAAGTAGTAGAGCTGTCCACCTTGACGTTGTACCGGACCTGAGTGCAGAAACGTTCATTAGAAGTTTCAAACGTTTCATTTGCAGACGAGGAATACCAAGATTGGTTGTGTCGGACAATGCCAAGACATTTAAGACTGCTGCAAGATTCTTGTCGTCCATTTTTGAGCTACCGGAAGTGCAGAGTTTTCTTCTAAACCACAAGGTGAAGTGGAAATTTAATTTAGAACGAGCCCCGTGCTGGGGTGGTTTCTTTGAGCGCATGGTTCGATGTGTTAAACGCTGTCTGAAGAAGGTCTTAAAGAATGCCAAGTTGACGTATGAAGAGCTCTTGACTGTCGTCGTAGAGATCGAATGTGTGTTAAATTCCAGACCACTCACCTACGTGTCTTCAGAGGATAGAGTGGAACCTCTCACCCCCTCTCATTTGTTGACGGGAAGAAGATTACTGTCCATTCCTGATGAATCTATAGTCGCCGAAGAAGAGTCAAGTGAAGTTGAAATTCTCACCAGTAGTGTAGTATTTGAGCACACCAGGACATTTACGCATATTTTACACATCTTAGAGTAAAAATCTCACACTAAAACAGCGTAGTTATGCGTAGTTAGCGTAAGATGTGTAGTTAGCGTATAGGACCAGGACATTTCCGGATTTTACGCATCTTAGCGTAGTTAGCGTATAGGACCAGGACATTTCCGGATTTTACGCATCTTAGCGTAGTTAGCGTAGGATGTAGTAAAGTAAAGTTCCTTTACAAAAGTTCCTTTACAAAATTTAGTGTAAATAACTGCTAGGACATTTTACTATATCCAACACTAAAACCGCGTAGGATATAGTAAAAATCCTTAAAAATGCGTAAATTGCGTTTAAGCGTAAAAATGATTAAATCCTGTATGGGTTTTGAAGGATAATTAGCCATATGATAATCTATGATATCCTCTATTACTTCTTTAGGATTATTTACAAATCTAGGTGTATCATGAATTGCATATGCATATTCAATATCATCTGTATAAATTTTAATATATGCAATTACATCTCTATTAAATGTTAGAAAGCTTTCTCTTCTATTTTTGGGTATGTAATTTTCACCTAATCCTTTTAATGAATTATCAATTGATAATGCGTTTCCTATATTTATTATTCTTCTAGGCTTTTTGTTGACAATTTTTTCTTCATTTATTGACATTTATATATAAATATTTATTAACAATTTTTTTTTAGACTTGATAAAATTTCAAGATTTTATAAATTTCCAACCAGCGCTCTCACCACCTAGATGTTCACAGATTTTTTTCCAAATTTTATCATGTTCATAGAGTTTTAAACGATCTTTATACAATTTTAGCTTTGGTAAAAATTCATTATATCCAAGTATTTGACAAAATTTATAAATGATATATGAATAGGAAAAGAAATTGCTTCTATTTTTACCTTTAAATAATTCAAATGGCTCCTGAATTTGTAAAAACCTCATTTTCATTTTTTCTTCCATTATAGAAGTCATTTGTAATGGAGGTATTTTTGTTATTCTATACAATATTTGTGTGGTATGATTATAATAATTTAATTTACGATGTTTTTTAAGATATCTTTTAATATCTGATTCAGTTAACTTTTCCAAAGAATTTTCCATCCTTTCACGAATGATTTCTTTGAAAATAGTATTAATAACATCTTCTGAGACTTTAAAACTTTCTTTGCCTTGGATATTGGCTAAACAGTCACAAAAATGATTATATCTTTTGTAATCATTTTCTGCGGGTTTTATAGATGCTTTTTCTGGATTTGTTGAGACATTAATGCTTATTCCACAACTTAGACAAGTACTTATCCCTTCATCGATGTTCAATACTCGAAATTTTTCACATGTATAACAATAGTTATCTTCATTTATATTATTTTCACTGTATTGTAGTTCATCAGGGAAGATATTATATTTATACCTTTTATAATAAGAATTATCAACAACAAATTGTTTTGCTCTATTTTCTGTATGTAAAAAAAGTAAAATAGCATTCTTTAATAAATAACTAGTACGAAGATTTTTGATATCATTTATTTCATTTTCTAACCTTATTTGTTCAATTTGATCAATTCTAGAATAATCTTTTTTGATGGATAAATTTAGAATTTTTTTTTTTAAATCTGGTATTTTTTTTTCTTTGAGAACAATTTCTGAAAGTTTTTTACGATGTAGATTGCCAATGGTCTCTTTGTTAATCATAATAATTAATATACTTTATTCTTTAAAGTAGAGTAATCTTCACTCTCACTGCTCGTTGATTCCTCACTGCTCGTCGATTCCTCATCTGAATTAGGATCATAAATCACTATCGCTACTATCAGAATCATGGAGAGGGTCTTCAGTCAAGAATTTTTTAAAATTCGGAATTGGCATATATACTATGAAATATTATTTTATATTCTACAATTCCCATATGCATAGCTACTGATACCATCATCTAAAATATATCTTTTATCATCAAAAGGTGATAATGATATTTTATTAATTTGATAACTAGATATTTGATGATACTCTGACCTGATAGTTCTCATCTTATGTCTCATTGTATTACAATTATATAAGGTATCACGATAATCAGAGAGAGATAATTCACTCTTGATAACATTCTTTCGTACACCTTTAGCAGTTTTGTTTTCCTTGTTTTCAGTCTTGTAACTATACATTTTGCTTTTTAGACCAACAAATTCAGTGATTGGATCACCTGACGCTTCATCTTTGAATTTACCAATTACTTTTTTATTTTCTTCAAAAAAGAACTTGGAAGATTTGGGATAATCACTGTTGTCAAATCGAGCCTTATCCTTAAAGAAGTCACTATATATGTCTTCTGCTTTTATATGGTAAAATAAAGAGTCAGTATCAGTAAAAAGTAACTTCGCTTCTGGGTATTTTTTTCTGATATAGTTGTAATGGAAGTCATACATTAATGTTTTACTTAGATCTAGAATAGAGAATCCAACATAAGAGGGTTTATCTAAGACTAATCTAGCCTTTTTCATCTGTACACCAACTAAATTTTCATCAAATATTTTACTAGAAACGTACATTGGTTGTCTGGTCAATTTCAATAAATGTTCCGGATCCGTTTCTAACTGTATGTTGGATCTTTTTCTTAGGTTTTCCATGGTTTTACCAAACACTGAATTATTCATAAGTTTAAAGAAGTCTTTTTCAAAACTATTTTTAGCCATTTTTCTCTTTTCAGTATTTAAATGGATGTATCGTTTCATCCAAGGCCGCTGAGTAAATTCCAATACTCTATGAATCTTTTTTAACTCCATTCCAAGATCTTGATAGAACTGCAAATTTCTGTGATGTAATACATACTTTTCTTTATTCCTTAGATTAGGCACCAACTTGTGAACTCTACCACTGCTAATATTTTCTTTCGCTTTTAAATCTTTGCAATACTTTGACAACATATCATCAGTGATTAAAATCTTTTCTGGTGCTAATGGATAATCATTATGCAAATCGTGTAGCTCTTCTGGATATTCTAAATCTACCTCTAAAATGACACCTTTTCTAGTATTATTTGTGTAATTTTCTAAGATGAAATCTTCAGAGGGAATCCATTTGAAATCAGATACTGGTAGTGACTGTGACATAGCCCATCCATAAAGATTATTTGCATCCAAATACATTAAATAACTACTTTCGGACTCTGGATTGTAACCCTTCATATACTTGTTGTTTGCTACAGCATGTCTGTGTGTAATAGTACTAATACCACCTCTCATACCCTTTTCAATGAATAGTTGTTGATCTATATCTGAAATTAAATCCAGATTTACATTAGTCATTTTCAGTAATGCATCCCAAGATAACCCAGGCGCTGAATAATAATGACAAGGATCTAGCCCATAGTCCTTCAAACATATAGTTCTGAAATTTTCAAATACATCCGCTAAGAGTAGAACATCAGTCCGCAAATATAGGTCATGATACTCTCCCATATCTCTGATCTTGAATTCTTTCCAAACCTCATGAGCATGTGAGTAGTCACTCTCTGAAATACCTGTATCATTTAAAATACTAAAAAAATATTCTATCCCTGGTAAAGACTTCTCACTAAATCGCTCGAATGAGTCCATGTAATCATAAGGGTAAACACCTTTTCGCTTGATTAATCTGAATTGTTCATCATTTGGAAAAGCCCCCCGTGTATATGAGAACGCATCATCACTTAAATTACTACTTAATCGGTCCAAACTCTGACTCATAAATGAAAAACTATCAATGAAAGTTAAATGTTTTCCAATATTAAAACCAATATATTTCTCAAAATTACTTGCTATAACTGATAGATCAAGATTACATCCTTGCCTGATCAAATGACCAATATTTTGCATGATAAAATGACAATCATAACCTTTAAGATTATGAAAGATCACAGGAATTTTTAACTTTTCTGCGCTTATAACCCATTTTAGATTGCAATCATTGTGTGCTGCTCCACGATATTGACCAGTTATATGGCAATGATCTCTGACTTTCAATTTCCCACCATCCACATCTTTCCCATCCACCACTTTAAAACGACGATTACAAATATGACATTTAGTTGCATTTTGATAATCTCTCTCATTTTTCTCTGTCATCACTAATGGTTTCTGGAACTCTTCTCTCACTATTCTTTGACAATGGGTGACTTCAGATAGCATATCCCTGATAAACTTTTCGATACAATCAGGTCCACGGTAAATTACTTCTGGCTTGGAATATTTCTGATCATATCTGCAGACCAATTTATATGTGTAACCACAAGCCTTGTGACTCTGATAAGTACTCGTGTAAGATTTATCATCAGGAGGAAGACAATTGTCTATCTTTTCTGTGATTGCTTCAAAATCAGCGTAAATAGCAAAAGGCACTGGTAACATTTTCTGGTGATTTTTAAAATAAATTTTTGATCCCTCTTCAGGCATTTTTATCGCTTGGGTTCCATTAATAGATAAGCAATCCTCTCTGTGAATTTCCAGAACTCTAGCAGAACTGCAACAATGAAGACAATGGAGACAAAAATATTTCCTACCATGATGTTTAGTGAATGATGTCATAAATCGATTGAAATCCTTTATAAGTACATAGTGGCTCTTGTCTCCTTCTTCAATCCATAGTAATTCCAAGTGGTCTGTAAAATTAGTTTCTGATATTCTGATAGGATAAGCTCCCTTATCATAACCAAATACATTAATATTAATCTGGTTTTGCTTTTCAATCCTTTTAATATCTTTTACAGTGACCGGAAAAGTGACACCAGTGTAATCTAACCGTTTCACCGTTTCTCTATCTGCCTTAGTTATCCTTTCTGGATGAACTTTTAGTGGATTTAAATACCTGTTATGACACCATAGAAAACATCTATTGTCTTCATTTTTGGGATTGATTAAACCCTTCATAGGGTTACGCAGTTCCTCTGGTAGCTGAATATATGATGTTCCTCTTAATGGAAAGTAAGAGACAATATTAATGATATGTAATTCTACCGATTCAAATACCCAACCAGAACCTTCAGATAGCCAAACAGCTATTAACTCTAAAATTCTTTCAATACCATTATCGATACTCGCTTCTATATCTATTCTATTGGTTACTGTAAAAGGGTCCGCATTAAAATAAGGTTCTCGGTAAATGACACCATCCTCAGTACGCTTTGATAATCGTACCCTTAGTGTAGTATTATATTTAAAACCCCTTCTATCTGATAATGATTTCATTAAAAGATCAAATATTGCTCGTTTAGTCCTACTTAACTGTATTGATGGATCATTACTATTAACAATTGGTACTTCATAAGATTTTACATATCCTTTTAATGCTTTACTACGTTCAGGAATAGTAATCGCTTCAGGTTCAGGAATACTAATCGCTTCAGGTTCAGTTTTAGCTTCAGGGAAAAAAAAATTACTAATTGCTTCAGGGATAATTTTCCTAGTAAAATTACTAATTGCTTCAGGGATAAATTTCAATCGTTTAATTGGTTCAGGTATATAATATGGAATTATTTCATTAAATAAATTTTTAACCTTTTCTTGGAGTCTTTTAGGTAATGAAGCCGGTTCGGTGGCTGGTTTGGCAGGTGTGGCTTGTTCGGCAGGTGTTTGCCTCCTAGGTAATGCTTTTATCTTCCTTATTTTTTTCGGCACGAGTGGTTTTGGTAATGCTTTTATCTTCCTTATTTTTTTCGGCACGAGTGGTTTTGGTAATGGTTTGGCAGGTAGGTGGGTCTTGGGTTTAATTTTAACTTTAAAATCCATCTATATATAATAATATATGTCTAATTTTTTTTTTAAATTATTATTATTGTGTAAGTTTATATTATGTTTCTTTGTCTTTAGATGCATATATTTTCCTCTATAAGTGTAATTTTTTCCATTTCCACATACATCACAGTACCATTCAGTATTTTTCAGTCTTTCATTGGTAATTTTGTTCAATTTTTCTCGTTTCAATTGTTCTTCTGTCGTTTCCATGTATATAAATATTTATAATATTCTAATTTTTTTTTAAATAATTTTTTTTAAATCTCCAGCTGGCACCCAACTGTTAAATTCGTCTGGGTAACCTTTCCATTTGACTAATGCTTTTCCTTTTGACTTTCTGATAATTTTCTCTATTCTATAGACCTCTTGATCTGTCTTTTGTAACTCTTCTCTGTAGAAAGTACCCTTAATCACTTCACCATTTAAGTCTTTTATCTTATAAGTAATAGGATTAGTGAATCTAATTTCGTCTATGATGAAAACTTCTTCAGTCCAATTAGGAGTATAGCCTTTATCAAAGGTCACCCTTTTGTATTTGCTTATTCGGACTCTATCACCTACTCTAAATTCGGGTTTTCTATTTTCTCTCGCTAAATCACCATATAAATTAAAATAAACTTTTCCATAGTTTTCAGGTTTTCTAGCTTGTAAAGGTGTCATTCCTATTGATCTATGCCGGCTGTTGTTATAAGAGGCGAGTATTTTCGGAAGTATGTCAACGTAGACTGTATTGTTTTGCATAGTGAATCTCTTATACATTTTATCTTTGATAGTTCTATTCCATCTCTCACAAACTGATGATTTCTCTTCATTTTCAGTGGAATAGACCTTTATCTCATCCTTAGCTAAGAGATCCAACACATTTTTGTTATAATATTCTTTTCCTTTGTCTACCCATAACATTTTAGGCTTATTTTTCACTAATAAGCTTTCAAACGCTTTAGCGACTTCTAAGCCTGTTTTTGTCTTTAGAGGTACTATCCAACCATATTTACTGAAAAGGTCTAAGACCATTAGTAGATATTTATAACCTCGGTTCCATTTGCTTAGCTTTTGCATATCAACTAAGTCTGAACACCAGATGTCATCTACATTATGTGCAATGACTCTTCGCTTGATAAAATTTCGTTTTATAGGTTTGTGTAACTCATTAGCTAGCTCTTCCCATGTGTCTAAATTTTTAGCGTTTTTTTTTAACTCCTAAACCAAGTTTTTGCTTTGTATTAATAGTGTTTCTAGCCAGCCAATGACCCCACTGTCTCTCATTCCAGGGAATTGCATCTAGAGCTCGGACCATTTTCTTGTCAGCCACATTTTTACATGATTTTACATTACCTCCCTTATCAGCACATACTGAGTAATCAACATCGTGTTGCATGGCTATAGCATCTGTCTTACCTGTTGGCTGATCATAGACTTCATAGATTTGCCCTGTATCACGATCCCATTTTACTTGTCGTTCTAAATCATTGTAAGGACCAGTATATTTGTGTCCTGGAAGAGTCCAACCAGCTTTCGGTTTAGGTAACTTACCTATTGCTTTATGTATATCAAGACCCCTTCCACTGATTTTTCGAGAGACATCATCAGCCAGAGAGTCAATTGCTCTATTCAAATACCTTTTACCAATGCCTTTAACTTTGTCTTTTACAAAATCTGATTTTATTGCTCTACTGGCTCCCCTTCTACCTAGGTTTAATAATCCTTTTGCACCAGCAGCCAACCCTTTGACAATAAGTTCATCAAAACCACTTCCTTGCATTTCAGCTTTTGATATAAAACGAAATTTTGTAATTCCACATTCAGCACAAATACATCGCATTGCATTTCTACCATTTTTTGTAATTACAAAAGTTTCAGAATTAGGTATACATTCTGTCCTTTTTCTTTGTCGAACGCAATAAGATAACATATATTAATTAATATTATAATAAATATATGTTAATCTATTGTTAACAAAGTTCCTTTACTATTGTTAACAAAGTTAACTATAATATAGCTCCTATGAGGGGAATTCCCTTAAATGGACTGTTTTTACCCAGTAATAGCCCTTTTCCTTTTCTACCTCTTCCTACCGTACCTGACTTAACAAATTTAGTTTTTGTTATCCCGCATTCTGCGCATTTACATTTCATCATGGCACGACCATTTCTTGCCTGTACAACCCTTTCTGAACCAGGAACACACTCCGTCTGTTTACGTTGTTTGACACAATAGCTTTTCATCTATATAATAATTTTTATTATTTTTTTATTATTTTAATATATTATATAATGGAACAAATTGTCATTGAAAAAGAAATACGTAGAATAGAAGCGATGTATAAACATTACAAACTTCTTTATAGAAAACTTGCCTTTTTATGTTGTTCTGGAGAAGCTAAAAGAGTGAGAAATATGAGAAATAGTTTGAAACGAGATTTAAAAAACATGAGAAGTCTTCAAAGTAATTTAGCAAAATAGTTTTCTATGAATTTTTCATTCTCTTTGGTGTCAAAGCTAAAAACTTGCAATAAATCGAAATAATCTACTCCTTTATGCATTTCATTCAAGAAATACAAGCAAAAATAGCCACAGGTTGTAGTATTGAGATTCTGTATTTGATCGTTTTGGTGTACTAAATTTAAGTTTTTCTCTTTTGCATGGTTTACCAACTCTTGAAAAGGTGGCATACCAAAAGAGTCAAAGTAATTTATTGTACCATCACGAACATAGGTTGTAACCCAATGACTACCACTCATATAATGAGGTTCTAAATTATAAATAAAAAGCGCTAACTTATGCTGATGTGGTACAGTCTGATCTCTACTTAGGACATTCTTGATAGGTATCTTCAAGTATTTACACCAATCTAAAAGATCAAAATTACTCATTGGGATATCTTTATGGAATTTAGGCTTTTGGTGCTTTTTTACCTTTTTTTTTTTTTTTTCCCCTACCCCATGTCCCAATAAAAGGTGGTGGAGCCATAGGCATTCCCATACGAGGACCTCCTCCTCCATCCGATTTCCCCATTCGAACTCCTCCTCTTCCTTTTATACTTCCTCCTTTTAATGCATCAATAATCATTGGAATACCAATACTAGCTAGTAACGTGCCAATACCACTACCTACTTGTCGTTGTGTAAGTCGGAAAAGTAAGTCTTCTCCTAATTTATGAGCTCGGGCTAAATCTCCTATTTGTCCCTTAGTCAGTAGATCACCCATTTGAGCTAACATATATAGATTTTTATTTGGTACTTGATACATTTGTCCGCCACTAATTTTCTTAACTATTTGACTTGCACCTTCAGAAGCTAACCCTGCTAGGGCAGACAATCCTAGTGTTTTACCGATAGTTGGGGCTACATTCTTTAATACTGGCAATATTGAACTAAAGATACCAGACCCAGATTGACGCCTGATATTATACTTTGATATAGTAATTACCATTCCTCGATTAGCTGCTTGTGCCTTAGCTAGTCTCTTAACAGTATTCATTGGTACCATAAGGACATTGGAACCACTTAACGCATTTTTACTTAAGCGTAAACTTATTTCTTCTCTGTGTCTGTAAGCCTTAGATAGTTTTCTCCTTTGACCTTCAGAAAGTTTTACAGAAATTTGATGTAGTTCAGTCATTATATATTATTTAGGGACTTTTTTAAATTCCTAAATAATATTTATTCTATGACTTTGGAATAGTTCTTATAAATCAGATCCAATAGATAGAACCTCTTCTTCATCATCATCTAAGATGAAGTTATCGAAAATATCTTCTACTTCTCGATATGATACTTGCATTAATTTTGGTTTTAGAGTAGCTCCAAAAGTTCCTGTTGTAATTGAAAACCAAGCAGCAATAAATTTCACTTCGCTTTTTGGACCAATTTTTACTGAATCATATCCTAAATTTTCCCCATCCCATGTAAAAAATTTTGTAGCTATTCGATCATTTCTAAAAAATGGTGAAAACTCCATCTTTGATGGGTAATCTTGATATACTCTTTCTTCATCAACAATTTTATACGGTTTTTTACAGATTCTTTTCCAAGAACCACCTTGACCGTGTTCATCATATCCCGCTACAGCTTCTCTATGTATTTTTTTATTGTTCTTTAAAGAATATAAATAATCAATAAAAAATTCGTCTAATTCTTTGGCTTTTTCTAGATATTCCCCATCACAATTAATTTGCATGCTAGTACCTTGATATTCTCCATTTTTATCATAATTTTCTTTTAAACCGAACGGAGTATTTCCTTTATATTTAACAAATAATGTCCTTCCATTGTATAATATTCCAATCTGTGTTCCATTGTGATTATTTGGCTTTGGTTTTCGAAAAGTTATCTTTGAAGTGTCAATATGGAGAAAATCGACTATTTCTTCTTTGTTCTGACTTTCGTTCTGACTCTCTTTAACTCTCATATATATTATATTAAAATATTTTTTCTAAATATTTTTTTTTTTTTTTTTTTAGACAATAACTAATTGATCTCCCACTTTATCAACAACAACATCTTCTTCATAGAGAACAATTGCATGCACTCGGAAATCAGCAGCTGCTGCTTGTGAGAGGCGAAATCTTACGTTAAGTTGCTTTGGATCTCTGCTTACCTGTTCTGTTTGATATGTAAGATCAAAATATAACATCGGATAAAGATCATCAAAATTTGTTACATTTAATTGAGTACCTGTATTATAATCATTCTTTTTCCATGAATAATTCATTAAATCATAATAGATTCTTGTTTTACTTTCTGTATCATATTCAAGTTCAGGATAGAAGACACCATTACCATATTCAAGACGACAAGTAGTAAGATGACTATTATCATTGGCTGCGTTCAGTTTAAAAGTATCAAAAATATAAGGATTTGCTGTCATATCATTTGTCTTAAGTCTCTGGAAGTAGAGGAAAACATGCTGTACTTTATCAATACTAGCTGAGATTCTGAAATCACCACTGTTTCTAGTAGTATCTGAACTTTGGTACATTTCTTTGAGGTATTTCCATTTACTGGGTTTTTGGTATTCACTGATGAATTTAGTCATCAGAGCATCTTTTGGTTCTAGTCGGGGTACCCATAGATAAAAACGATCAATTACTAATCTCAATGTATCAACTGCCCCATATAATACTTCAGCGTCCGGTGTAAGTTCTATTTCAAATTGGAGATCCATTGGTGGTAACAATCGTCCTTCTAATTCTTCGAAAAAAGAATACCTATTTAATGGTATACTTGTATTAACATGAGCTCTGTTAGCTGTTAATAAACGCCTACTTTCCAAACCAGTGTTTGTATCATCTGAAGTCCTATCTGTATCTAAATACCATAAGCTATTTTTGGCTGTACTACGCCCAAAATCATCTGAATATTCTAAAAGATTTTTTGCAAAAGTTACAAGATGAAGATTATCAGTGTCATAGACGATTTTTCCTGCACTCTTTATTACCATATGCTTAATTAATGAATGCGATCCATTAATAATTGTTGTTCTGGTGTCAGCATTGTCTCCACCATTTGCTCGAAGGTCTAATTTGAATCGCACTTCAAAAAAGGCGTTAAACCAATCAAGCATAATACCACGATCAGTAACATGAAATTTGTATCCTTTCTTATTTTGCTCTTGAGTATTGGCAGGAGCTCTTATAGCATCTTGAAGACGAAATTGCACTAGTTCGTTTCTCTGTACGTACTCTGGTGATCTAAATGCCATTATATATTTTTTATCAGATTTTTTTTTCTTTAAGATCGCGCTATAAGATTATTAATCAGTGTATTAACTTCATCCCGCGTCCTTGGCTTTGCTCTACCTGGCTTTGACTTTGTTGACTTTGTTGACTTTGTTGACTTTGTCGCTTTTTTAGACCCTGAGGATAGCCTTTTTCGGATAAGCTCACCAGATCGCTCTATAACTTTATCAGCAGCCTTTTTACCAACTCGTTCTCCCGCTTGA
Source organism: Micromussa lordhowensis (assembly GCA_964020085.1). NCBI lineage: Eukaryota > Metazoa > Cnidaria > Anthozoa > Scleractinia > Lobophylliidae > Micromussa > Micromussa lordhowensis. The sequence goes on from OZ026599.1 coordinate 5,400,988, forward strand.
GATACACCAGCTTGTATTGCTTTTTTAGCAAATGGTTTTAAAACCTGTCCAGTTAAAGCACTAGCTACCTTTTTTAGTGGTTTCATAAGATTGTCTACTATAATTCCATTGCCGCGGTGTTTGTATACATATCGTCCCGTTCTTGGGTGATAAATCTTTTTGAACTCTCTTGACTTCATATATAATTAAAATGGAACTTTTTTTAAGATTAATGAAAATGCAGTGTCAGCATGATTTAAATAGACTGGTCTTCTTAAGCCATCAGTTACATAGATTCGAACGCTTGAAACTCTTGTTTTATTGATAGGATTGTATATAACACGACGCGGTTCAAGGGTAAAATTGTAAGAAGGTCTGAGCGTTCCTGTACCAAAACTAAAAACAATATCTGATTCTACCCCATCTACTAATGAATCAGAGACTAAATCACAGTGAATATTTAGGACATCTGTATCTTCTGATAGGTTAGGTACTTTGGGGCTAACGTTTCTCTCATCTCTTAAGATCACCTTATCGAATCCTATTAGTTTACCAAAATTAGATTTACGCAGGTCAAGCTGATAGTTAGCGTCTAAAGTCACTAAGACCCTAAAAGTTGGTTCATCAAAAGTCACCGTAATTGGAAATTCTTCATCACCATCACCGCGGACTATTTTAGTCTTTTCCTTAATGTAATTATCAATATCAGTGTAATCCCAAACTCCTTTTGGAAAATCAATATCTGTAAATGTTTTCCCACCGTCTTTACTGTAAGCTATCTTTTGATTGTTATAACCAGAATTTATATTTGTCCATGTAAAAGCCATTGAAATAATTTTATTAAAACCAATATACCAAATCCCATCACTGTGTTCATAGTCTAAAGTTCTAGAAAACCTTGTAGTAAAATCACCAGGTCGATTACCAGGTTCATCTTTAACTGCAAAACTGCTTAATGAGATTTCTCTCTCCATATATCACACCCCGAAATATTTTTTAACTAACTTTTGATATTGCGACTTATTGATTGATTTTGTTCGTAATAGAGTGTCTAAGATAGTTTGACCCATATTCCTCATCTTGACACTTGTATTGCCTGCTTCCATTTCACCAATAATTAGTGTTAATCGCTTTAGTAATTCTTGAGCATCATTATAGAAATAGATGCCACTTCCGGTTCTGACCCCACTTCCCTTTGTACTTTTCTTTTTCTGTACTTTTAAATAGTCTCTATATTCTTGAATAGGTTTTAGTCTACTATCTGCAAATTTATGAGCCATATCCTTTTCTCGCTCTAGCTTTTCTATTTCATCTTTTGGCAATCCTTTTTTTATGGCTTGTTTTAGTCTATTAGTTGTATTTGTCTTAAATTTACTTGTAATACTGCTTATTTCAGAATTTGCTCTTTTTATGTTACTCTCGAGATATTTACTACGTTTAACTGGTGTCATTTCTGGTTGGGATAATCTCATTTCAACATCATCATAGTTAGGAAGATTTGCACTATCTAAAATTCTATTAATATCTCCTCTATCTAAATCTTCATCTTCATCATCATCAGGTGGTGCTTCAATTGCTAAAGGTCCTTCACCTTCTTCCACAAAAGAATATTCTGGTGGTAAAGATTCATCTCCTCCTAGATTCCAAAAACTAGGATCCATTTCATATTTTGGTGGCGGGCCTTTAGGTATTATTTGTTTTTCTGCCTGGGGCGCTACGTAATCTTGGAGATCTAATAATCCTTCCACATCCATATCTTCATATGGATCTACTTCAGGTGCATAATCAATTTCATCTTCTTTACCCGCTGGGGCAGGACGTATTCTCATTTGGGGTCTATTCTTAGGCTTTTGTGCCCTTAAACCATCTATGATTTCATCAAGTCTAAAAGATTTTGTTATCCTTGCGTCAGAGGTCTTACTCTTTATCTTCTCTTCAGTGATCTCATCATAAAGCTGATTCTTCATCTTTCCAGTCTCAGTCCGCTTCTGAGCTAATCGTTTCCAATTTGAGAGACTCATATAATATTTATATTTTTTATATTATGTGAATTAATATGCGACATTTATTAAAAAATATTAATTATATAGATGAAAATTCCTAATTATGATTCAGCTTGTGATAATGACCGCAATTTCAGAAGACAGCTACCTTATATGCCTTCAGATAATTTTCGAATGTTAATTTGTGGACCAAGCGGTTGTGGTAAAACTAACGTTCTCATGCATATGCTTTATAATCTACTCTACTATGATAAGATTTACTTGTTTTCTAAAAATCTCGAGCAACCAAAGTACAGACAACTATTAGAAACATTTCGACCCATTTCAGAAGAGGTTGGTTATGATGTTATAGAAGAGAGTAATTGTGATGTCATTCCTCTGGAAAGCCTAGATAATGATAACCAAAAAATAGTCATCTTTGATGACTTCCTTTGTGAACGAAACCAAAAACCTCTCATTGAATATTTTATTGGTGGTCGTCATAAAAATTGCAGCGTAATCTATTTAAGTCAATCTTATTATCTCACTCCCAAAGACATCAGGTTGAATTGCTCTCATTTTTGTATTTTTGACTCTCCAAGTAATGCAGAGAAAGCAAGAATGTGCAGTGAAGTCAATGTACCTAAGAAGCGATTCGAGAGTGCGACTAGTGAGCCTTATAGTTTTGCGTACATTGATAAGACAAAAAAGACAATCAGAAAAAATTTCAATGAAAATATATAGATGGATAAAAAGAAAAGTGAAGAGCAATCGTTTGAAGAAATAAAAAGAGAAGAGCTTGTAGTGATGGATGAAATGAAAAATATTAAAAATATTAAAAGAAAATTTACTAATAGATTAACAAAACAAATAAATAATGAGATTAAAAACATAACTTTTTCATTAGATAATATTAGTAGAAAAATAGAATATTTAAAAGAAGTTGAAACATTATACAACAAATCTATTTCTGAAAAACTAATATTATTAAGTAATACTATCAAAATGATAGATTCTGATTACTTAAGAGACAAAGAAGAAGAAGAAGAAATTTAATTTAGTATATTATATATGGGTTATAGTAATGGGCAACTTGAATCATCATCAACAAGTGGTAGAGGTGAAAAAGGTGATCCTGGTTTACCTGGAATTGGATTTAGTCTAACTGATGATGGTAATTTTGATATTGATAGTAAGCGATTAACTGAAGTAGCTGCTCCTATCGATAAAAATGATGCAGCTACAAAAGTGTATGTTGATAATAACCTACCAGCTATTGATTTGTCACCTTATCTGAAAAGAGATGGAACAACTTCAATGACCGGTCATTTAAATATGAATAATCATAAGATTAGTGATTTAGAAGATGCTACTAATGATAATGATGCTGTACCTCTAAAACAATTAAAGGAGATGACAACAGATCATAGGACAAATTATCATTTGCAACCTAGTTTTACTTTTTATAAAGATTTTGGTGATAAAGCAGAATGTACTAAAGGCTCTATACCTATTCCTGGGCACACTGATCATTTTGAACTATTAGAAGCGCCTCGAGAAGGAGCGCAATCTGGTTATGCTTATTCTACTGTTCGACTAGTGAACAATTTAGAAATAGATCCTAATTATTCTATCGTTTTTGAAATATTTGGATATGATGGAACAAATATAGTTACAGATGGTGATTCAGATAGGCTATTAGTTACAAATGTCACTGGTAATGCAAACATAATTGATTTTAGTCATGATTGGTTTAGCAATTACGCAAAAGCTTACATAATATTTAATAGTTCTAAAAGAGATGTGAACATCCGTTTACAATTTCGATATTATGGTTCCAGTAACTCTAATTTTAAATTTCTATTTTTTAGTAGATGTGCCAAAGGAATACAAAGGACTAGTTTTGATCATAGATTATTTAATGTTAAAAGTACTGATTCCTCAGGAACAATTTTGAATTTTGAACCGATCAATATGAATAATGAAAAGATAATCAATATTGGTAAACCTACTGACTCTAAAGACGCTGTCAATAAAGAATATGTTGACGATGAAGACGCTAAACAGGATATTGCTATTAATGATTTATCTTCTAGAAAAGCAGATAGGTCAGAAGTATTACTCCTAAACGGAAGCCAAAACATGACTGGTAATCTTTCTATGAATGGAAATAGGATTTTTAGCTTACCTATTCCAACTGGGCCGCAGCAACCTGTGACAAAGACTTATTTAGAAAGTCAAATTGCTTCCATACCACAGTCTGATTTAAGTCTTTATCTCAAAGTAGATGGTTCTCGTGCTATGACTGGAAATCTCAAGATGAATGACAATAAAATAACAGATTTATTTACACAAGATGATGTCCCAATCATTGATTACCCTAATGCTTTAAAAGATTCTAAAATGGCTGTTAATAAACTTTATGTCAATGAAAACTTTTTAAAATTAAAAGGTGATGACTATGACTTAAAAGGTAAACGGATAAGAAATACTGAACCATATGGTGTCAATACTTTTGATACAAATGATTTGGTCTCCAAGGCATTTGTCTTAGCAGAAATAAGTAAGCTACCTACAGATGTATTAAAATTGGATGGTTCACGTGCTATGACAGGTACTCTCCAAATGGGTGATAATGCTATCACTGGAATTAGGAGTAGTTCAGCAGACGATGCAGCCCTAACTGTTGGAGGAGCTAAGTCTACATATCTGCCCCTTACTGGTGATCGAGGGATGCAAGGAAATCTCGATATGGGAGGAAATTCTATTAGAAATATTAAACCTTTTGTTGAAGATGACTCAAGTCAAGCAGCACAAAATGCTCAATCCAATGATGTTATTAACTTTGGGTATTTTCACGGACAGAGAGGTCAACTAAAAAGACAAATAAATGATGTCGCTGCAGCAGCTCTTAACAGGAAAAATCCTAATCCCATGGAAGGAGATCTCGATATGGCCAATCATAGCATTATCCGTTTGAAAGATCCAAATTCATCAGATAGCTTTCACGCTTCCAATGTTAACTATGTTAATAGGACAATTAGTGATAATAACGCTGTAATTAACTCTTTGATAGAAGATAAAGTGAGTGAAGCAGAAGCACTTAATATTAAAGCAAACCGACAAGAGAATGAATTCTCTTTTGTTATGGATGATGACCTATTTAAAGAAGATGATGATGATATTACTAAAGCTGGAAAAAAAGATAGAGATTTTTATCAAATTAAACGAGAGACTTATCGATTTAAAATTAAGTATGATGATTCCATCCATTATTATAGTACTCGATTAACTATTGATTTAAAATCATTAGATTTAGGTGAGTATACATTAGCTTTTGAAATGTATTATGGTAATAAAGTGGATAAAGATGAAGTGGTTGTTAACGCTGTATCCGAAACTTTGAATGTATCACGTAATAATACAAATACTTTTTCTGATCATAGTAGAACAATTATCAATTTTCATAAATATGGAAACATTGGGATTATTGATTTAGATATTGATTTAACTTTAAAGTACAGGAGTGGTGAAACTTATGATTTTTTCACAAACATCTTTGTAGTTGTTTATGGTGTAAGTGGTCATCAGAATGACGTTGACCCACGAATTTGGGATAGATTCTATACCATCAGAAACAAAATCGTCTATTATGAAGCACCTATTAATATGGGTGGAAGACAAATAAAAGGATTAAATGAGGGAGTTGAAGAAAATGATGCTGTTAATGTGAAACAACTAAATGAATCAGAAGATAATGTTGTAAAATATGTTGATGGTGAAATTGCAAAAGTAAATAGTGAAATTGCAAAAGAAAATCCTACTATTAATGAAAATAAAAATGTTATAGAATTAATAGTAAAATATATATTAAGAAATGATTCAAAGATTTCTTTAATAAAAGATTTGTATTTTTCTGATAGTAATGAAGGTACAACACCAAATACATATCTGTTTTTAACTAATGGTGATAATGGAGGTAATTTCACTTTTTATTATGTCTTCCAGCATAGTGCAAGTACAAATAATGTAATGTCTGTATTTTTTACAATCAAAAATTCATCAATTCGTGTATTTATTTTTGTTGATAAAAGCAAAGTAGTAATTTCACGTAATCCTACAATAGATGAACCATCTTTAAGATCATTTAATATTCCAAATAACTCTTTAGGAAAGCAAGTCCTATTTTGGATTTGGGTAAAAGGCACAGTTATGAATATAATTTTTAGTGGAATTAGTGCTCCAATTAATGTGGGTAATGCTTTTGGAAATGATAGTATATTAAGAGTAAATGTAGAAGATAATCCTTTCACTAAGGTGAGAGGATTAATAACTAAAAATATTTATGATAATAACAGTGAAGCTTATCAGTTAATAAAAGAATTTGAAAAGAGCGAAGGAACTATTGTATAATATAAATATATATATATGGGATTTACAAATGGACAACATGACAAACCATCAACGACAGGAAAAGTAGAAAAGGTTAAAAAAGGAATAGGCTTAAAATTAACTCCAGACAACCATTTCCATTTACAAAACAAGAGATTAACTAACATTTCCGCTCCAATAAATGATCACGACGCAACCACTAAACGTTTCGTCTCTGATTTATTAAAGACAAAAGCGGCAACTACATACGTTAACAATGAACTAGCTAAAAAGACTAACTCATCAGCTTTAAAGGATTACGCTTTGATTACTGATTTAGGAACTTTAGCAATCGAATTCAATGATGCATTAAAAAGCAAAGTCGATTACAATGATTTAGAGACTAAGACGCAAAGTACAAATGCCATCCACCCGTTCATCACCGTCTATGCAGAAGAGAATGGACCACTGATTAAAAGCAGTCTCCAATGGAGTTTTGGCAATGGATGTGAGCGGAATAAGCAATATGGTTGGCCTAGTCCTGTAGACGGTAAAATAGTTCGTGGTAGCATTTGTGTTTGTGCTGGCAATCATCAAGCATCCGAAGTGATTGTTGGCTTAGTTCTTAATGGCACTGATAAAGATTTAAAAATTGTCAAACCTGTGGATGAATGGTCAAATCACACCATTTTCAGCGATCCGATTACGATACGAGCTGGTGACAGAATCAATTTTCGTAGCAAAACATCTAATTCGGCTGTAACACACGCGATGGTAAACTTATTAATTCAAATTGATATAGCTGTCTAGATAATATTCAAATGAGTTTATGAAACGCGTTTACACGTTTCATCTAGACAATACAACTCAACGCATTTTAGAAAAATTTATCTTATCCAAAGAATAGATGGATATTAAAAGTTTATCTTCTTTGATAGATGAAAGTAGAAAGTTTATTAAAATTTCTCTCGAAAAGAGGGGAAAAAAATCAATCACATCTTTTGAAAAGTTTGAAGGTTTCAATTTAAAAGATTGGAAGAAAAAGTTAGCGTGTAACGGTTTTATTAGAGACCAAACTGTAAACCTTCAAGGTGATCAAACTGAAAAAGTATATGATGAATTAATCCAAATGGGATATGATAGTGATCAAATTGTTTTTAATTTATAAAATAATATAATGGTGGCTAAAAAGAATATTTTCGATTGGAATCATATTTCAGACAAATTATCGACTGATGAAGTAGACGAACTAAAGTCTTATTATCTAAGCTATCATAGGAAATGTTGGGCTTTCAAAAAGGCTTACAAAAGATTTAAATTGCTCAAATTCATTGGTAATTCACTCTCTGTTCTGACCGCTTCAGGTGGGATTGCTAGTGCTATCGCTACTGGTGGTATCAGTCTAATAGCGATTAGTACAGTGGCATTATTAGTTAAAGGCTATATGGAACACAAAGGTTTAGACTTAAAAATTCAAAATTGTGCCTATGCCTACCAATCTTACCAACATTTGTTAATAATGATTCGAGAAGCGATGCGCTCAGGTGATCTTAACCGAGAAAGTTTAATTAATCAAATGACAAACGTTGACAATTTCGTGATTGACAATAGCCCAATTATTGATAAATATTTAAAGATGTATGATGCGACTAAATAGTCAGTCACGGTTTCTGATGCGTCAGAACTCGAAATTGGTTTCTGATAAGTCAGAACTCGAAGTTGGTTTCTGATGAGTCAGAACTCGAATGGTTTCCGACGCGTCAGAACTCGAAAATTGGTTTCTGATGAGTCATAACTAAAAGCGGTTTCCGACGCGTCAGAACTCGATATTGGTTTCTGATGCGTTAGAAAAAATCAGCATAATTAGATGGGTTGTTTGTACGCTAATTACGCATCGTGATAACAATCTAAATTTTTGTAAAGGAACTTTACTTTACTATATCCTACGCTGTTTTAGTGTTGGATATAGTAAAATGTATTTACACTAAATTTTTGTAAAGGAACTTTACTTTACTATATCCTACGCTAACTACGCTAAGATGCGTAAAATCCGGAAATGTCCTGGTCCTATACGCTAACTACACATCTTACGCTAACTACGCTAATTACGCTGAGTTAGTGTAAAATGAGTAAAATGTCCTCAACTCATGTTTTTCACGATACTCTAACTACACATCTTACGCTAACTACGCATAATTACGCTAAGATGTGTAAAATGTCCTCAACTCATGTTTTCACGATACTCTAACTACGCATCTCACGCTAACTACGCATAACTACGCTAAGTTGTGTAAAATAAGTAAATGTCCTCAACTCATGTTTTCACGATACTCTAACTATGCATCTTACGCATAACTACGCATAACTACGCTGAGTTAGTGTAAAATGCGTAAATGTCCTGGTGTGCTCAAATACTACACTACTCTCACCAGGAGACAGCGTTATGTAGCATCATTGTTGTCCCATTTTTGGAGTCGATGGAAACGAGAGTACGTGGTTGAACTGCGAGAACACCACAGAGTATTACAGAAAGGAGCTGCCAGCAAATCACCATCAGTTGAGATAGGTGATATTGTTAATGTGATGGAAGAAGGAAAGTCTAACCGCGGAATATGTAAGCTTGGAAAGGTCCTAGAAGTGTGCCCAGGAAACGATGGTCTAGTAAGAGGAGTCACGATAGAAGTTGCCTCAAGCAATGGCAAGCGAAAGCGTCTTAGGAGACCTCTACAGAAACTGTTTCCGTTAGAAGTTCGCGAAACTGGTGTTGCAGATGGAGAAGAGCCTGCGAGGCCTATTGCCTGCACTTCAGAGAGACCAAGGAGGCAAGCCGCCATTGAAGGAGAAATGAGACGTCAAGTCGATCAGTGTCTGGACGAACTGAAAGACTATGATGAACACTGATCGAGGGGGGAAGATGTTTTGAACTTTACGAACGCTAAACTCACCCCTCTCGCCTTAGTATAAGTTTTGTCCACGCGCGTAATTTCGGGTGATTTTAATTAGCCAATCATGGCTCACAATGTGCTTGCGCGTACATTTTCCACTTTTCGCTCTCGTAATTTTGCGGATCTTTTTTATCTTGTTTTTCTCTTGCCGTGTTTTAAGATTTAGGCCAGCCTTGCCGCTGTTTGGAGTTTGAGTCTAGCTTCTTCACCGTTTTTTATTGTATGTTTTGGATTACGTGTTTTTGGTTGCTTAAATTGTTCATTTATTTGGAGTTGGAGCCTACAAATCGCTGAATGTAATTGTCAACAGACACGGTTTTGTAGAAGAGATATAAGGCATCACTCTGGCCAAATTTTAGCAATGTACGAGTCGATTGGCAAAATTTGCGTTCGGAGATAAAATAGAAAATACATTTTTGGCGGCAGCCTACCTGGAATGAGATTATAACACCTAAATGTTTATTCTGATTGATATCAGAGAGGGATCAATTTTCTCTAACAATAGGACTTTAACAGGTAACATGTAACAGGAACAAGCTCTCGCGGCAAGCAGCGAGAAATAATTATTTTGCTGCCCCTGAGTCACCGCGTGTGGACAAAAGACAAAATTTGTTGAGGTAAGTGAACGTACATGTATAGTAATCGTTTAATTTACAAACAATAATTCTACTTTCATGTAACAATAAAAAGATATTGTGTCTATTTCTTGAAATGTTGGCTAGGCTGCTAAAGATGCCGAAAACCAGTGCGAAATCAACTCGAACGAAAGCGAAAAGCAAACGGAAGGCGACAGCAGACACCGCAGAAACTGCAAGTGAAGTTCCAGCCGTTGTCGATATCAAGGACACAATGCAGGGGCACCCAACGAGCAAATTAAGTAAAAAATCCTTTGAGTGATATTTCTAGGCTCCTTGTAATGTTTAAATACTGTTTAAAGAGTTGTTTTGATCAGCTAGAAAAATTTGATCTGTTCGGATTTCTTAGCTGAAAATTGAAGTGCCCGAAAATGTTAGGAAATTAAATCTTCATTTCAGAAATTGCTAGCTGAACGTTACCTTCGAAGAACTTCTCCGCAACGTGTTCACCAATGACTAGGCAGTTATTTTGATATCGTGATTGTAGCATTTAGTGATGAACAGTGGTTATAACAACCCATCAAAATCCTACGGCTGGAAACTCTTTCCGGATGCACTTGGCTTTCCCTTCAAAACAGTTCTCGTCAAATTCACAGGATGCAAATTTATCCGAGAAACGTAAACATTGAAAAACATGTCACAGAACTGAGCACGTCAACAATTTAATTACTGCACAGGCCGGAGAATTATCGCGGCCCCAAAATGATCCTTCGACCGGAAATGATCTTGAAATTGTAACGCAAATGATTCTAGGACCTTAAGTGATCCCAAGATTACCTCGAGAATGATTTTCGGACCAGAAATAGCCGCCACCTCCCTACAAAGGTTAAATTATACGGACTCAGGAGTCTGGTCAAAAAATCGTATTACTTTTAAATTATATTGGAAATGGAAATGGTAGCTAATTTCGTCGCTGTCGAAACCTATTTGGACAGTTTTCAAATAATCGTTCGTGCGCTTGTATGGCAATTTATCTTGACCTACTGACTTAAACCCTTTCGCCTTTTCTACTAGTTATTTTTTCTTCTTCTGTCGGTCATAAAATATGGCTCATATTTATTTTTTTAGAATAGAAGCATGTCATTGTTCGACTTAAAGCTGATAAGTCAAAACAGATTGTTATACCTCCCAACTCAAATACGTTTTCCAATTGGATGAGAACGTGTCACATGTAATGGGTCAAAACTCAATAACTCTGTAGGGCAAACAAAACTCACTAACTCCCTAAGGAAACGTCGACTCGCACGTGATTAGGTCGTGTACCCGTGGCAAAAGAGCCATTGAATTCGGGCAACGTTTCTCACTAGAGAAGGCATTCACTATTCAAGAAAGGGAATTTATAACTGCAGAAACATTTCAGATTAACAAAGGGGAAAATTTGAACATTTTGTGTATTTGAACATTTTGTGTATTTTCCTCCAAAAATGGGGTCGCCCGCGTTCGGCAACTCGATCTTAGATCGCTGTCGCCGGTAGGAAAATATTTGAGTCATTTACAACAAAGTGTATATGCTGCTCCGTGTCAAATCAATCCCAGAGTTGTCGAGTTAAGCATTAGAGGAAGCCAAAGCAACTTTACCATTGTCTTCATTTTTTTGTTAGCTGCGAAGAAAAAGACTATTATCGTGTTTCTTCAGAAGGACAGCTCGTTTCGACTGCCGCTCGTATTACCGGCACAGCCACCGTAGGCGTCAAACAAATCATTTTTTCGCAGCTTTTCTTCTATTTTTGAGTTGGGAGGTATAACAAAACACTTAATGACTGCCTTCTCGGCAAACAGTTAGTTTTGTTTCCCCGCGACATTGAGGGTCTCGTGCAAACAAAACTCACTGTTTCCATAAGTGCTTAAAGTGCCTATGAAGTAAAGAAATAATTGCTGCTTATTTGAACGGCTTTTGAAAATAAAGAAGAATGGCGTTTTCCTTTCTGGAATATCTCCTTTCGTTTAAGAGATATTCACGTTTTTGTATTATGCAAATGAGGAAAGTGATGACGTCATAAATCGTTCCACTAAAACAGTAAAATACTGAATCAAGAATATCTCTCGAAAAGCGGTGTTCTTCAAACTTGACACTAGAAATGTACTCGAAATGTACAGCATAACAGATGTCATTTTGTTTCTTTTGCGATGTACATTTCTAGTGCCAGGTTTGAAGAGCATCGCTCTAATATTTCTGGAGATATTCTTGATTCAAAAAGGAAAACACTATTCTTCTTTATTTTGAATAGCCTTTCAAATAAGCAACAATTATTTTTGACTTCATAGGGACTTTAATATCAATCACAGTGTTAGTTTTCGAGACAACGATCCTTTATCTCTTTCAAACAAAAGGCCCCCGCTTTTTCAAATGCGCGCGCACTTTTTACTCAGGAATTTTTTGGTGATGAAGGTAAAAACTTTAGAAATGTACTTGATTCTCTGTCGAAATTATTGTAATTTGTGATAGTTGTAAGTGTATGTGTCTTCGTAGACGAAACGTTTTCTTTTAACGTGTATTACGCTTTACGGAATGTAAAACGTGCGTACGTTTCATAGAGATAAACGCTAAAAAAAACTATACTTACTGTTCCCGATAGAACGCATGTGAACACCAGCAATGCCGAAAACGATCACCAGGCAAGTGAGCATTTCCTTTGTCATCGCTCCCATTTTGAGAGAAACTTCGAATATGTTCTTTTCTTGGCGAGGTCTATTTACCGTTTTTGCGGCACAGAAATGACTGTGAAATTAAATGGCAGACATCACAATGAATTATCTATCGTCATCATCTTAATTAAGGTATCAGCCACCCTCCAGGACCGTCCGCGCGCGGATCGCTGCAGCTTTAGTTGTTTTTATAAAAAAAACCTATAAACCATATATTTTTTAAAAGCTTAATAATTCCAGATTATGGATTTGAACTAACAGAAACGATTTACTTAAATGTGTGTTTGAAATTGGAACGATTTATGTAAAAGTACACGTCTCTATAAATCGAGTCTATATTTTTGTTTTTGTTGAGGGTCGAGGGTCGAGGGTTCCATGTCGAGGGTCGAGGGTCGAGGGTAACATTTTTTTCCTTTTTTTTTTTGGAAAAGGTAATAATTGAATAATCGATTTCAGTAATAATCATTAAAACAAATAAGAAGAATTTAAAAAACAAATGGCGCGTGAATATCTTCTAGTTGTTGGGTGGGGGGGGGGGGGGGGGCTGGGGTGGATTAGAGAAACACTCCGGGACATCCCAATTTGTTTTCGATGAATTACATTTATAAAAAAAAATGTTACACGTTACTTGAAAACACTGATTTTTTTAAAAATGTTGTAAACAAAATTTAAAATGTCGTAAAACAAGAATGAGTGCGTTGAATTATGAACTTAGGAATATAATACTGAGGCCCTAAGTGATTTCGAAAAGATTCAAGTTGCCCTAGGACGACCGAACAGATACAACTTTTATAGTGCCGCGTAGAATGCATTTCAAAAGACTTGAAAGTAGTCTGGATAAACGAAAAAAAGGAGGAAACCGTGGTTTGGTGCCCCCGCTTCGGCTTATATTTCAGTCACGTCTGCGTCTTCTCTGCCTTGCTTGGCTGTTCAGTGGGATACTTTGAATATGGATATTTCACCGATTGTTGTTTTTTAAGCTATCCCACTGTATGCGACCGAATTGTCGTGCTGTCAATGAAGTAGAAACTCGCCAGGAAATTTTAAAATACAAGTCATCGATAATCACCGACACCGGAAATCGTGACCTAGGTGCGTAGCTAGAGTGATAATTTAGATGGTTGATGCTATCGCCCGAGTCGCGCCGCAATAATAAACTCCTTCAATTACCAACGTTATGTTCTGCAGCTTAAAAAGCTTGAAAAACCCTGAAACACAATGCAAAAGGAACGCAAAACCGACACTTATCGGTGCTGTTGATGGCGGCAGTGGGATAATAGGAAGTCACGTGGCGAAACTAATTTTGTACACATCTTTATTTCAAACAGAAATCAGAGGTGTCTGCGCAAAAACTTTCTTCACAACGGCTTCAGCGATTATTTCCTATTTGGCACGAACTTTCAATAAAATAATATGTTTCGTTTTCCATCGCCTCCATCTCATGAAGATGGGTCGGTCCGCCTAGCCAAAAACTGGTTAGGTTAGCCGCATATCCTTGATTGGTTATTTTGTAATTCCTTTTATCAGGGAACGTGTTCTGTCCCTCCCCCCCCCCCCCCCTCCTCTCCCAACCCAACAAGTAGAGCTAATATGGATGGATATGTCCACGCGAGGGTTCCATGTGGAGGGTAATTTTTTTTCCATTTTTTTTTGGAGAAAAGGTAATATGCCATGCAGTCAATGTCATTAAAACAAATAAGAAGAATTTAAAAAACAAAGGGCGCGTGAACATGTTCTAGTTGTTGGGTGGGGGAAGGGGGGGGGGGGGTGGAATAGAGAAAAGCTCCGGGACATCCCAATTTGTTTTCGAAGAATTCAATTAATAACACCCCGGAAACCAATACCACGAACAGAACACGTTACTTGAAAACACTGATTCCAAAAAAAAGATTCGTAATAAAAATTAAACTGTCGTAAAACAAGAATGCGTACTTTGAATTATGACTTTCTGGCCCAACCAACAAGAATCTGCCTTACATGGCTATTCAGTGGGGCTCCATAACAACATCTAGCGGTTACAGTGTTACATCTTGATTTGAATTTATAAAGCGATTCTAGCAAGATTTTTTTTTTTCATGGTGTTTCATATTAGTTTCCCTTAAGTGGGGGGGGGGGGGGGTATCATTTGAGGGAGGCCATTCATCTCAGGACATCCATCACTGCAGGATATGTCATGTTTCAAAAACTCTTGGTATTATAATTACGGGATCTAATGGTAGAAAATGTTGGCCGAAAAGGAAAAAATTTTCCAACTCAATTCCCTCGAGAACTTTTCTAATTTCTTCGTCTTCGGATAAGAAGTTCTACATAAATTAGACCATTTTCGTATACCAGGAAGTGAACTGGAACTAGCGTGAAGTCGTGACTGGCCTTTTTGCGAAAAAAAAAAAGTTCGCTTTTGAAAAATTTTGTTACCACAAGCTGGTGTTAGTTTGCCGAACGCCTGGCTAAAATGCCTTGCAGTCACAGGACGGTTAAAAAAATCGTGAGATTCCTGGTGATTTTTAAAGTTAACTGGCTGGTAAACCTGTTTGTGAAAAAAACAAAAATTTTCTTGGTCTATTCATTTCTTGTCAATTGTCTTACGGAGTAGGCTCGATTACCAGCAACTTTTCGGGAGAGGAGATTGAACCGGAGAAAAACAGCTAGAAATCAATCCTACTTTAATCCCGAGGAGTTCTCAATGGTACACTGTTTGAGTTTTTATAACGATTGTAGCTCCTTTCGATGTCAGTGACGCTTTTGTAGCAGACTGAGGTCGAATTAACTTTTTACGTGAGCATAACATATACTAGTTTTAAGGCGGGGGTAAACCCGAAAGCCGTATTTTGGCTGGGTATTATGTTTTTAATGCAAATATCTCCTTTACGTTTCAAGCAATCAAGAATCTCTATGCTCATCTCACATAGCTATGTTTTAGGTTGTTTTGTAAGTTTTTTGGTGATTTTTAGGTATAGTTTTTCTCAAAGGATTAGTAAAATTGATGGAAATAGGAAATTTTGAAGATTTGTTGTTGTTTTAAAATTAGAGTTTGAAATTAAAAAGTGGTACATACACTCCAAACAGTTGCCCAACAACCTGGGGTGCCATTGTGCGGTCGGGCAACTGTCTGGTGGTGTTCCATAACCCTTTTTTTCCCTTTCAACCTCTCTTTAAACTTACCAAAATTTTACTTAAATTCACCTTTACCCCCGCCTTAAGCTAAAGAGACTTTGATTTTCCTATTTGTTTGACATAAAAGACCTGATCAGTACTGGCAGTTTCATTTGCGACGATCTACATGTGTGAAAAAAAAACCTTGAATAAAAGGCGTCTTACTTAGAACTGAAACACTATCAAAGAAAAGTAAGGAGGTATCGTGAGTTATTCTCGAATCAAACCGCCGTCACTATAAACTTCTACTGAATCAGTAGCTGCAGGTCACAAGACTGTAGTATGGCACGTTGTTCCTCGTCCAGACCTGAAAGGTATAGGTCCGTAGGAATGTAAACAGTTCCTGAGAACGTGGGATTTTTGCGTTGAATATGAGTTTTTGCCAGGTGGTAATACGTGTTCGAGAAATCCCTGCTGTATATTAACTGTCCGGTAAAGTCATTTTTTCCCGTGACCCTCCTGTCCACGTGCTTTACAACCAGTTTGTAAGGAGGGCTCCTGTACTTATCTGCGAAGGAATTGCCACATCCGTAACAACATTTAACGCTGGATTTCAGGGTCACTACCTCATACTTGTGTGGCGACATACCTGAATGCCATGTTGCAACATTACCAACTAGACTCTGCGCAGCTACTTGGGCCGTTTGATGAAAGGCCAACCCTTGCTGTGGTGCTTCATAAGGGCCGATTTACACGGTACGACTTTGTCGTATGCGTCCAGCTTACGACAGGCCTACGACATGAATTGTTTCGTGTAAATCAAACCTACAACTCGCTTACGACAGTTGCATACGTCCAAAAATATGTCGTAGGATTTTAAAACATGTTTTAAAACGCTAATACAATCGTAGCCGAAATCGATAGAAATGACGTATTTTGTGACAAATTTCTTCTGAGTAGGGGACGAAGGTGATGTCAAAATGGCGGACGAAGTTGTTCTTGACTGATACCACATGAAGTCGTTTCTTGAAAAGTACTGAACGGATTAAAGCGAAAAACATCTCGTTAAAAAGTTTTTTTAAAGCGCAGGACAGCTAAAATATTTGTTTACCGTCTGTTAAAACTTTCGCTCTGAAAATCCCGGTGCAAACTTTTGCATATTTAATTTTGTAAGTGAAAATGTCGCGCGCGTGTAAATGGTCCTAAGTCATGTCGCAGGCTTGTCGTAAGATTGTCGCTTGCGACAAAGTCGTATCGTGTAAATCAGCCCTAAGGGAAACATGTTGAGATCCCACGGGGAAGAGACGGTTTTGAGATAGCCTCCCCAAACCACCATATTGCATGTTTTGTGCTGTTGGGGTTATTTGTCTTCGAAAAGTCAGTTCCTGCTGTGGTGGATTATAAGACAACAAGGACGGTCCG
Organism: Micromussa lordhowensis; assembly: GCA_964020085.1. Classification (NCBI taxonomy): domain Eukaryota; kingdom Metazoa; phylum Cnidaria; class Anthozoa; order Scleractinia; family Lobophylliidae; genus Micromussa; species Micromussa lordhowensis. The sequence goes on from OZ026599.1 coordinate 5,418,061, forward strand.
CAACTTGGGACAGATGAGCTAAAACTTGGAAGATGTGCTGTAGTCAGTCCTCCACTGCCCGAGTTTGTGGGGACAAAAAGGCCTCCGCGTTGGACGTTTGGTGTTAAATTTTCTATTGAGGTAGCTGGCAAAAATGTAGGATTACTACGATCCTCTTGAGTTGGAGGTATAGTACTACTTGCCTGCGACGATTGCTCCTTAGGTTTAGGTTTAGTCTTTTGCTTCTTCCTCCGATTTTCTTGCGGACAGTAGCCCGAGCTGGGATCAATGAAATGCCCGCATTCCTCATTTTGGAACACTTCGCGGCCTAGACGCTTAGCTTTATTGACTTCTCGAAAATGATCAGTCTTTCTTCGATCAGCGTACGATGGGCCTTTTCCCCCGGAGGCAGCCCCAGACTGATAATTCCTCAGCTCAATGTCTAATAACAACGTGTCACGTGTGTCCGCTTGGCAAACGTCAAGCATTGACAAATTGGGGCGGTCCCTGTGGGCCCATCCAGCGTGGACAACTTCTGCCTGATTCATTTGTGGCGCGCCCTGCGGAGCAAATGCACGAAAAATGAATTCTTCTAGCGTGCCACCAAGATATCCAAGATGTCAAGAATGACCGTTCCTCTTTTGCTGCAACAAATGCATCCATTTCGGCCTTTGCCCTTTCATATGCTCCTTCTGTGGCGCTGAGTAAAAGGTTATCGCAAAGTGTCTTAAACTCAACTGCACTTTCAGGGTCTAGCTTTCGGGCGTTTTTATTGCGGTGATCTTTGAAGTGGAACTCGCATGTTTTTATGCGATCGGTGACAGTTTCACCAAAAACCTCTGAGGGCCGATTTACACGGTACGACTTTGTCGCATGCGACAAGCTCACGACAGACCTACGACATGAATTGTTTCGTGTAAATCAAGGCTACAACTCGCTTACGACTGTCGTGTACGTCACAAGAAATGTCGTAGGATTTTAAAACATGTTTTACGCTGCGACAATCGTAGCCGAAATCGATAGAAAATGACGTATTTTTTGTGACAAATTTCCACTGAGTAGGGGAGGAAGGTGAAGTTTTCTTGCATCAAAAATGGCGGACGAAGTCGTTGTGGCCACAAGCTTTGGCAAGTCACCATCTACAAAAGCAAAGACAACTTTTTCGGAGGAAGAAACAGAAAAATTTATTTCTCTTTAGAGTGAAGAGCAAGTACTGTTTAATTGTCGGCATAAAGATTATTTCAAAAGGGATTCAAGACAAAATGCGATCAATCGCATTTTGTTGCTATTGGATAAACAAGGTAAGCTTATAAAGTCCATAGGGTCATGATATAAGGGCCTCTCCGCACTAGCAAACAAGGATAACACTAGTAAGCTTAAGTTTTTTCCTTAAACTAAACGGGTACATTGTATTAATGGCGACACCTGTCAACACAGGTAGCCCAAGCTCCCTGGGAGCCGTCAACATGACATTGCGTAATAGCGTTATTATAAGAGTTCGTATGGGATGGTACAAAATATTTTTCAAACTAAGGGGAAAAATATAATAAAATCGACTTACCTGTCCTGTTGTTTGTATAACTTGTGGTTTCATGTTGTTTGGAGGGGTTTTAGAGCGATTTCAGTGGGTTTTAGCTTCTCTGTATTCTTCTCACTATAAGGAGAGACAAGGTAGGGCACTCGAGTGACGGAGCCCAGCAGATCGACCGAAGGAATCCAGCCATAAATTCGCCCCAAAGGATCAGATCGCCTCAAGATTCCGCCTAGATCAACGCTAATAGATGCTCTAACCGTTGCTTCTCTTCATTAGATTAAAACGTCCGCCAAGGAGCAATTTTAGCGTACAAATCTCCCAAAGCTTTTCCATCAATAGCCGTCCAAAGATCCGTTGACCGTTTGTTCCGTGCACCGAACGTTTCAAACTTAGCTTAGCGACCCGGCCTTTGAACCCAAAGGCCGGGTACGTACGTATTATGGGAAAGAGATCAGGAAAGAAAGAAGCAGTAGAGCAAGTGGAAAAGGTACCAAGGAAGTGTATCTGTCAAAATGGCCCTTTTTTGCCTCCCTTCACTTTTTGAGAGATAACATTACCCCCAGGAAAACCTCAAGCAATCTCGACACTGACATGTCAGATGAGAAAGAAAATAAAGCAGTGGACAATCTGCCATCTCAGCAGGCAACTCAACAAGCTCCCAATGATGGTTTTGTTCAAGGGAGTGTCTTCCCCATTGATAACCCTCCCTCAGTAAAAAGCAAAACAAAGAGAGCATTAGCATTGGAGGATGAGCTTCTTTCCACTTGTTTACAGGAAATGAAGCGTCCAAAAGAGAATGTCAGTGATGCTGACACTGTGTTTGGGCAATATGTTTCAAAACAACTGACAAAAATACCAGAAGGGTATGCTAAAGAGATGCTTAAAATTGAAATTCAACAAAGTATTTTAAAAGTAATGTTACCTGTAGCACAGCCTCTTTCCAATCTTGTCACCATAGCTATTGATGACTTAAATGTCAATTAATTTATTTTCTTCATTGTGAGTAAGTGTTGACTCTGAAATCAGCATTTTATGAACAGTATTTATGAAAACACTACTTGTGTTAATTTATTTATTAATTTATACTTGAAAGGAAAATATATTCATTAAAGTATAAACAAAAAACATTGCATTTCAATCAGAGAGAATAGATAAAAATATATTGAATATTTGATAAATTTGTAAATAATTTGTTCATGCATGAGCAAATCACAAACTGTTACTCTGCTTATGAACACAATGGCATTCCTTGTTATTATGGCATATTTTAAGGGTCAATGTTACACTCAAATTTACGACAAGGTTTACATTTTCATTTGAAAAGTTCAATAAAACATTTAATCTTCCTCATGAAATTGACTGTTCTTATTGAAAGTATAGAGAAACATCTCAGTCTGTGATTCAAAACAAGACTTGTCTGCATTTGACACAATCACAGTCACATGACATTTGCAGTTTGTTTACTGTTTTAAGTTAAATTAAGACATTCCACTGCCATGGAACTTGGCCTGGTCCATTGATGTAGTTGCATAACTGGTCCCTCATTTCCTCTGCTTTCCTTGGCTGCCTTCCCTTCCGAGAATTTGGGACACTGGCAAACGGGACTGTAGCAATGTCATGCCTCCAGGAACCTTCAGTTACCACGCCATTGGTGTTCTCCTTGTCTAGGGCCCCAGTGGGGATATACCTCTCTGGAACTCTTGATCTTAGGAAGTTGTGCAGAGCTATTGCACAGAGGACAATTTTGACAGCACTCTCTGGCTTAACACACATAACGGTAGAAAATACCCGGAACCTGCTTGACAATATGCCAAAAACATTTTCACTTATACGTCGCGCTCTGGAAAGCCTGTAGTTGAAGATCCTTTTCTCCTCTGAGAGATTTCGCTGTGAATAAGGCTTCATGATGTTATTCTCAAGTGGGAAGGCATCATCTCCAGCTAGATAAAAAGGTACTGGCATGTTGATGTAACTACCACCGAAAGATTTGTCTGTTAAGTCAGGAAGCAATCTGGGCTGGGGTAGGCCAAGGGTGCCATTGACTAGTGCTTTCCAGGACAGGCTGTTTCTTAGTATGCCACCATCACTTATTCGTCCCTGACAGCCCACATCAGCAAATATAAATTTGTCAATCTGCATCTACTACTGCCAGCAACACACTAAAGACTAAAGAAGCCCTCGTAATTATAAAATTCAGAACCAGAGTTGCGTGGATGGAGGATACGTACATGTTTCCCATCTGCAGCCCCAATGCAATGCACTGAAATAGCTGCACTATTTTTAGCCATTCCTCTGGGGCACTTGGGCAGTTGAAATAATCCTCCTTGAGGACTTGAAAGACAGCTTGGCACACTTCTGGAATAATGATTGACAAGGTTGCTGCACTGATTCGAAACTGATACTGGAGACTGGAAAATGACTCTCCTGTTGCCAAAAACCTCAAGGTCACTGCCAGACGTTCTCCAGGTGGAATTGGCTGTCTCATGTTCGTCTCTTTCTTTTGAATTAATGGTGCGACTTTGCCAAGAAGGTACTAAAAATTATAAGGTAGATTAGTGAAAGATAAACTAATTTTGCCATAAGTAAATCAATTACCTGGAAAAAAAATTCATCCTCTCAAGCTAAAGGGTTACTATTTTGTCTTTGTGGCATAATGATTAATAATATGTCAGGAGAACAAAACAGTAACCTTTACCTGCTACCCCCAGCCTGGGCAAACTATTCTGGCCTCAAGAGTCCTCATGCCCATGGACCTGATGAGGATGAGTGATGAGTGAGTGAATAGACATAGGAAATAAAATTGAATATATGTTTTTTTTTTCTCTCTGAGCCTTGCATCAATGCCGTTTTCAGGATGAACCTTATCGATGCAAGTAAATAATAATCAATGTCAATCAATAAACTGATGGGTAAATTCGTCAATTAGCTTTTAGATCATCAATTTTCATCAATGAATACTGTTATATTGTGCCCAGCAAGCAACAGAAATGATTACTGTAAATCAAATCGCAAGGCAGCTAACCAATAGACTCCCTGGTAATTGAGCTTGTAATATTATCAAATTATGTTATACTATGAAAGGATTGTAAAGATACGTACAGTGACGGATCCAGACCTTGAGCTAAAGCAGGGAAGGTGGGGGCTGGTTGGGGAGGTTGTTTTGCTAATGCCCTGTTGGGTTTTCTTCCTTCTGTGATATTTTTCTTTTTTTTTGCAAAATAAGGGGGGCACCCTGGGCCCCTCCCCTAGATCTGTCACCGAGATGGAAAGAGCATTCTAGCGAGTGTAGATTCTTGATTTCATTTATATATTATATATTTTTTGGACAGTATAGACTGCAGACTGCAGCAGATACAAAATGCAGACTGCAGACTAGGTACAAATGCAGACAGGAAAACGTCAAATAAAATAAAGTAAACAATCTGAGTTTGTTCATCAAAGTCAATCCGTATAATCATGCCAACAGCTACGTTGTACAACCTCTCGTTCACACTTCAAATTATCGCTGAAGCAGAATCCGTCGAAAACCACTCTGAAATCAGCGAGTCTATGGTCCGTGGCTGGAGAAAGGATCAAGCAACCTCTTCAATGGAGAACTTTTAAACTGTCAACAAAACATAAGACGATGGGTCGCTTTACACCAAAGTATCATGAACATGATCAAAGGCTGCTGGAGTGGTTTACAGACCAGAGAAGTCAAGCTAAGGTGAGCGTTTCTTTCGTTGTCTGTAAATCGTAGCCTGAATTTCAGCCGTCTCCTCCTCTCGCTCTCTCTCTCTAGAAGAATAATCGGGAACTTTTCTGACTTTTCCCTCTTTTGATGATAGATCAACAATTTTTGTGTGGTAACTTTTGACAAGCTGTAGAACAATGCGTTATGACCCAACCTTTCTACATGCGAGAGATTCCCCAATACCATTCAATGGCGACGGAAAAAGCTCATTATTAGTGCTTGAGAGGTCACGAAGTAGCCCTATGTCGTGGTATCGACCAATTTAAAAGCTTCAAATCCAATTTGTTGGTCGAAAGGAGGCTATTAACTTACTATTTATGCGCCACTCAATTCTCTTCGTCACCACAAGCTTTTAAATTTGAGATATCAGGAGCTTGGAAAATCTGCCGTGTATGTGTTTGACTTCTCATGTCGATGAAAGGTTTCAGAAATCGAAAAAGGCCCTTTTTTTCATTTTGCAAGTTCGAACAACGAAATTCGCTATTTAAATTTTGTTAATTTAGGTCAAACTCTTACAGTAGATAAAGCAGTCCTTTGGCAATAAAACAAACTGAATTCGGTAGCAAAATCACCAACCGTTATTTTTTTATGAAGGTTTGAAGCAACCGATGTCAGAACACGGCAATGTCACCAAAGTTCCCTATCTGCAAGATTTTAAAAATGATTATTTCAGCGTATTTTTTTGGAGAGGCAGGAATGATTGATACTATTAAATTGTACAATAGTGTAATAGCAACGGGTGATTTAGTTTTCAAATTTGTTCGTTGCAATAAAAAGGAACCAGGGCTGAAAAATGGTGTATTACGAAACTTGATGTGCTTTGCGTATAGGGGTATATGGACAAGTGGTTAAAATATTCTACTACAGGACTTCTTTTGTCACCTGATAATTACAGGAATCTTTGTTTAAAGAATGTGTTGGTATAATTAAGAGACATAAACTGAAGATCATGAATAGAGATCGTTGAAAAAGGTAATACGCTCCTTCATTTTTTATTTAATTTTCAAACTGACACACGCTCTATCTAAATATGTTGCTTTATCATACAAGGATCAATGCATCTAAAACCTACACATTCCTTTTCAGACAAACATATTGATGATAAAGGAAATCTTTATTAGTTGTTTGCTTAAATTTCAGTCTGGTGAATTATCAACAAGATGAAAAAATGTAATATGCTGCCCAAAATAGTAAGGATCTGCGCGCACCTCGACATATAAATGCGTCAAACAATTCTCTGAAAAAAGCGCTGGCCTGTCCACCAACCTGTTTACTAAAAGAGGCTCAATCCTACCTTTCCTTTATACGTTTTATTATTAATCACGGTAAAAGATGGCAGAATGTTCTGGTTCGATTATTCTAACTTAGTTGAAGGGAAGACGGTTTATTTAACTCTAAACCGCATTCAGTAACCGAGCCTTGAAACCGAATAGAACGACTCGCCACGGTAAAAAGAAAAAAAGAAAGAGTTTCATTTAAACGAGTTATGTAGTTACCTTTTCTCTCCTGAGAAATTGTTATACTAAAAACGCTTTATAAAATCCTCCCGCGGTATTACCTCCCCCCTCTAATAAGCTTCCCGTTCAGAAGTAGTTTTTTGTAATAACCTGCCGCCTCTAATAAGCCCCTTTCCCTTTTTTTTTCTTTTATGAGGCCCATTTGGTTTGTTTGTTTGTTTGTTTAACAAATAGACACTCAAACACATAATACTGTTTTCTGCTCTTTATTAAATAATAACTTTAGGCTGCATAAAGGATTCCTCAGTATTGCATTGCGCATCCCACTCCGCACGATTTGCGCGTCATTAGCGCGTGCAAATGAGAATTTCCCGCGTCATTAGCACGTGCAAATGAAAATTTTGAAACTTGAAGAGCTTTGCGTAAAGAGTTTTATGGACAGGTGAATAAATAAATACTACTGCGGGACTCTTTGTGTCGCCTGATTATTAAAGAAATATTTTTTTAAGGAAAGTATTGTCATAATTGTAGAAAAAAAAAAAGAAATTGAAGATCATCAGTTAGTGCGCTCCTTGATGTCGAGCTGACACACCCTTTCACTTTGTAAATCAAGGATCAATGGATCTAAGACTAACACATTCCCTTTTAGACAAGCATATAGTTTTAAAGGAATCTATATTGGGTGCTTGCATATATCGCAGTCTGGTGAATAATTAACAAAATGAGTAATAATACTGCCCATAGGGATCGTCGCGCGCTTCGACAAAATCAATTCTGTAAAGAAAGAGCTGGCCTTACGACCATGATAGTCTTAGTCTAACGTTTCCTGTATACGTGCTATTTTGAATCATCGTAAATGATGACAGAATGTTATGGTTCAGATTGCTTTAAATCAGTCATAAAGACGTTGGTTTTATCTAACTTTCTCTAGAAAGAACATGCAAAGAACATGCAACCTATGTGGTTTACTTTTTTTCTCCTGGGAAAGTGCAAAACGGTAAGAGCTCTATTTAACCCCCCCCCCCCCCCCCCTGTGCGCTAACACTTCTTCTCTAATAAGTTCTCTGTCTGGAAGTCGGTTTTTGTAATAGGCACCCCTTTCTAATAAGCCCTCCCCCCCATTGTTCTATGCGGCCCATTTGGTTTGGGTTAACAACAATGTACACTCTAATGCATAATACTTGTTTGCTACTCTTTTTTTAACAATTAAATATAAAAGTTGGATGGCAGTTGTTTGAGCTTTGTAAAAAAATTACTTGAAAGGAAAACACCGTGTTTAAGATCTGATGAAAGCCCCTCCTTCTCTCCATTGCCGGTTTTCAAATGACGTTGCTAAAATGATCCTCCTGAGACTTTCTTGATGTATTAGAGCTCCTTGTTATTTAAAAACAGTTGATTGAAGTCTAAACATGACTGTTAGATCTCTATTTTACTCACTAAAGCAACTCTTGTCATGGTAGCAGAAATTAACATACCAATGCTTAATCGTGTGAAATATAAGAGGCGCGCGTGTTTTATCAGCGTCTAGGACAACTCAATATCAAAGTTATTTCTACACAATTTAACAGTTGATTGAATTCTAAACATAAGTGTTAGATCGCTAATTTGCTAAAGCAGCTCCTGCTATGGTAGTAGAAATTAACATACCAATGCTTAATCGTGTGAATATGACAGGCGCGCGCGTTTTAAGAGCATCTAAGACAACTCAACATTAGAGTTATTTCTAAACAACTTAACGCTTGATTAAAGTCTAAACATAAACGTTAGATTTTTTTATTTAAAATTTAATTTATTTCAAGATTTTTTATCCTGTGCTCTTGTACAGATTTAAATTCAACCTGGTAGCAAAAGATCTTGCCATCCCTGGGGAAGCCAGTTTTGTTATAATGTATTGTAACTTTTTCTTCAAAGTAAAAGTGTTACAGCATTGTTTGCGTTCGCAGAAAAAATCTATTATCAAGCGTCTTGAGATTTGCTAGAGATGTTTATAAAGTGAACTTTTCTATTATGTCGATAATAACTAAATCAAGTTACTGTTGAGTGGACAACGGATATTGAAATTCAGCTTTAAAGCGAGGCCTAGAGGATACAAACATAGGCAATTTAATCACTGCGTTTATTCACTTCTTTTATTTGTGTCTTTTAAGCCTCACTATCAAGCTGAATTTTAATGTATTAAAGGTAGCTTAATGCTTGTGTTGTCTCCATTTTTGTGACACGGAAGGAAAAAAGGCAAAGTTTATATTTATTGCACTCGTTATATATATATTTTTGCCTATTCTCTTATTAAACTGTAGCGCGCTATGTTTTTGATATTCTAACAGTGTACAGGCCTTATTGTGTTGAACTGAGGGACTGTACATGTTTTTACATTTAATGTTATGATGTTTGTAGAAGAGATGGATAATGAAATGTTGGATTGTTAAATAAATTAGACTACAAGGTTACAAACAATTGCAAAACTTTATTCATGTTAGCTATAAAAGCACCAAATTTGTTTGCGCTCTGTTTGCATTAAGTGAATGATAACCAACAAGGACATTATCTGTCGTTTTTATTGCACTAAAAGTGACGTTTCGACAAAAATTAAGTTCAAGAAATCAACATAATAATGATACTTATTTCTATTGCGCCTTTTAAGATATGTTCTAAGTACTTTACAGAAGTAAAAAGAGGAAAGAAAAGTAAAAAGAGGAAAGTTCTACGAGATAAAAGTACATGTTACAGACGTTCCCTGTTAAGGTCACGAAAATTTCCTATCCAAGTCCTTAAAGTTCCTTAAAGTTCCCTTTCTTCTGGCTCTCTCTCTCTTTCTCTCCCTCTCTCGTACAGGGGAACTCTCTTTCTCTCTCGTACTTCCCCTGTTGGTTCCACTCTATGGCCCTCTTGGCTACGTATCCGTCTGGTCTCCTCAGCATGTGTCCAATCCAACCCCAAGCTCTTTGTCTTTTCTCCTGTTCTACCAGTCGCTGCCCAGCTTGTCTCCAATTGAAAGCTTCTCTACATCTTTATTATATTTACAAATTCTGAAACAGTAACTCGAGAAAAACTTTGTGATTGAAAACCAACTTCTCCCAAATAAGTGATTATAAGTATAACTTTCATTGAAAAATAATTTTATTATTGACTACATTAATGTTGTAAGCATAACATCATAATTGACAATGATGTTATGCTTACAAAGGTGAAAGGGGGAAGCGTTTTGGATGATTTGATCAATCAATGATTGATTGATAAAATCATCCAACATGTTTTCAACTTTCACCTTTCCGTTCTGCATAGAACTGATCAAATGATAGCTGCACATGCCACACTCTGAAAAAATTAATTCCAATTTCTGTTTCCTTTTCTTTAATCGTTCAGTTGGTGAAAGCTCATCTGATGGCTGCAGTGACGGCACAGTCAAGTTAGTGGCATCCCTTTCAATGCAGGTTTGCAGAATGAACCCACCATTTTGCGAAGACTTACATGGAAGACCACAGTCATCAAAAGAACCCCTGAATCTATCAGTGTTCAAGATGAGAGAGGAAATGTTACAGGTTAGTGTTTACCAAAGTGTTAAAAAATAATTTAACACAAAGTTAAAACATGGCCTCAAACTAACAGGTGCCAAGATATAAGTACATCGATGTATCAATGTAATTTTTAACTATCAAATCTTTTTGCTTGCATTTGATTGGTCTTAACGAGTCATGTGACTGAATTATATGCCTCAGCTACATGTAAAATTGCTAGTGATATAATTACTCCAATTTTTAAAACTGCAGCTGTGTTCCTCAAAGCTCACAATTTTCCTCAAGCTACCGATATTCTCTTGGAAAACTGTTTGCTTCTCGGAACAGATAATGTCCTTAGGCAAATATCCAACTATACTTTTGCTCCAAAGGTAGGTTTTTGTTTATTTGTAATCCTTGTGGTAAATCATGATCAGTTATCATTTAGATTTAATTACAGTATAGTGTGTCTTTCAGTCACACATAAACTCTGCTCAAACAGTGTCTGCAATTTTTGCTGCTGTCCATCAGCTGAATGGCCCTCTCGGAAAACAGATGCTCACAGTAACGGTTCAAAAGGTCACATTTGTGGGTTGGGATTGGTTCAATTGCAATCCATTTTGTCTGTTTCTTATTTTCAAAGTTAGTCAACTGTTGTCTTGTGGTAATGATTGATGGCAGAAAAAATACAATAAATATTAATCTAAATTATCTAATAGTTAGTTTGGTTTTGAATTACATGTACTGAGGCCACCATTATTGACACTTAACAAAGTAACAGTGACCATAGTAATAAAATAGCATGTCTTGGAAATTACATTTTTCAGAGAGAGAAAGATCTTCTGAGTGAAAAACTCCTTGAAAAAAACAGGAACCATGCACAAGAACTTTTGCAGCTTCAGTCCAAGATTTCTTCACTGGAAAAAGACTTGGTCAATCAACAGGTGAAGTTTGTTAACATAGAGCAGGAAGTTAGCGAAACATGGAGGAAAAGGATTGAAGAGTTGAAACTAGAAATGGCTGAACTTTCAAACACAATCACCGATCTCAAAAGAGACAAGAAATTCTACCAACAAAAGCTAGCTTCTACCATAGAGGACCTAAAAAGCAAACAGAAAGCTTATTCTCGCCAAGTAACCCTCACAAAAACAATCATATCTTATTAATAGTTTATTACTAACTTTTTGCTAGTTACAACTATCTCATTTCTAGTTGAAATATGAAAATCACTATCTTTTTGCTATCCAAGTGGTTCTGTAGATAGTGTATAGCTATATTTGGCCTGCCTCAAAGCTAACTGATACCTATCTATCATAAGTTAGAAAATAGATAGACTAGCTAAAATCTAGTTTCCTATGTAGATAGTCAAAAGATAGGCTATCAATCTACTAACTTGTCTATCCAAAAACTGCCATCAGTGCAGTTAGCTAAAAACTAGGCTATCTGAAAACTATCTTTATATTGTACAATACGTTACTACCCTACCCAAAAGCTATCTTTGTCACAGTTAGCAGAAAGATAGCCTATCTGAAAACTATCTGTCACTCAAGTAACAATTTGCTAACCTACCCAAAAACTATCTTTTGCATAGATAGTAAAAAGATAACCTATCTGAAACCTATCCATCACCTATGTGGCAATTTGCTAACCTACCCAAACCCTATCTCTTCTATAGATAGTAAAAAGATAGCCTATCTGAAAACTATCCATCTCTTATGTAGCAATTTGCTAACCTACCCAAAAGCTATCTTTTTAATGGATAGTAAAAAGATAGCCTATCTGAAAACAATTCATCACTCATGTAGCACTTTGATAACATACCCAAAAGTGATCTTTGTCAGAGATCGCAAAAAGATAGTCTATCTGAAAACTACCATATTCTTCATTCTGCATCAATATTTGATAACTAAATGTAAGTTACCCACAAGTTATCGTAATTGACAAAGGTCGTAAAATAAAAATATAACTGGTACCGGTAGTCATAAAGTTACACATATGTGGCTCTATCACTCTTTAAAACTGCTTCTTAATTGCACATCTGTACATTTAGTTTCAATACAAAACAACAGCATGTGCCGATGCAAAACCATACTGTATTGCTGGAAATGAATTGCATGTCTTCCTAAAATTCTGTTTGAAATGCTTCACAGGTATTTCAACATAATATAGCAATATTATTGTCTAATTTCCGCATCAAGCGATTCTCTTTACTGTTGTAGAGGATGGCCACTTACATGTATACCTATAAGAGTAAAACTGTACCCCTTACATTAAATCATCAACTTGCTATCTGACTTAGCTTGTGGTAGAAACTGCAAAAGGTAGCTATAGGAAAATCTCAGTCTCTTTTATAATGGTTTGGAAGGTGGCAAACCCAAGTTCCTGAGGACATACCCACACAGACACATTTCTCTTGTGTGGTATTGATTGCCACTGCCACCAGCCTGTCTGTTGGTTTCACTCTGACAATGTGCTTTGTATGATTGGATCCACAAAAGACGATTACAACACATTAAATGACTATGATCTTCATTTAATGTACAGTAATTTAATTTTCAGTCACACCTTTGGCTCATATTACTGCAAAGCAACCATAAAACAGGCAGTCAGTTACAAGAGAATATAGAAACTGACCCAAAAAGTGGAAAATCACAACAAAATCAATAGAATAAAAAAGATTATGAGTCAGTGAGAAACATAAATAATTAGGTGATATAAATAGATAACAAAACGAAAGAAACTATACAGGATACAGGCGGCTACCCTGGATGCCAGAGGTCTTCTCGCTCGCCAGCGGCGAGAAACGTTCGTCAGAGCGAGTAGTGCTGGTCGGCGAGAGACCTCTGGCTCAGGCAGTTAAGTCTTTTGAGAGCGCCGATCCAATCACGTTGCCTTTTATTTCTCCAGAGTCAAGATTTGACCCTGGGAATCTGATTGGTTGGGTGAAAAAACGTTTCTTAAAGAGTTGCTATTGGTTAAGTGCGCCATGATCTTGGCCAAACCGGTTTTACCCAAGAAAGCCAAGTTCAGAAAAAATGGCCGTTCTCCTTTTCGAGATAGCTTGCGCTCTGAAATCAACTGTTGATTCAAAGTTTCCGGAATTCGACCACTTGAAACAGGAGCAGGTCCTTTCCATTGTTCAGTTTGTGATGCGAAAAGATGTATTCGCGGTTTTGCCAACTGGCTTTGGAAAGTCAGTGATCTTTCAAGTTATTCCTAGCATTTGTTCTATGTTGGCGACTCGTGGTTTGAACTACCCTGAAAAGCCCATCATTGTTGTAATTTGTCCGTTGGTTTCGCTCATCAACTCCCACATACAAGAAGTTCGTTCTCGTGGATTTTCAGCAGCCTGTCTGTCGGGAGACGACGTAGACGAGAAGGGGATCGAACAGGGCGACTACAGCTTTATTTTTACAAGTCCCGAATCTGTCATCCGCAATGAAAAGTGGCGCAAAATGTTGCGAACGAACGTCTACCAAGAACGATTGTTTGGACTGGTAACTGATGAAGCCCACGTCGTTCCAAAATGGTACGAGGTTTGCTGTTTATGTGCACTGCAATACATAAGCTTACATACATTGTTTTCCGGTTGATTAATTGAGTAATAGTCATTTTTTAGTTCGCAGAACGTTTCTTCACTTTCAATGCGACAACATAAAATATTATTCATGCGCAATAACTGTTTATAAGAAGATTTTGTTACTGACTGTTTATTCCTTGCATGTAGAAGTCTTTCTACATCAAAATAATATAGTTATGCCTAATCTGGCTAAAAATATCATTTCAAACGTCTTACAATGTAAATATCACTTCAAACGTCTCAAAGTCTAAAATTCGTTGGAGTTAGAGCTAGCTGCTATAAAATGAATGCTAAATTAAATGAACCATTCAGCTTTCATAAATTTATATAGTTAATGGGTATCATGGCCAGGTTGTTCAAAGCAGGATTAAGATGGTTACTGCAAAATTCTAATTTCAATGCAACAGCTTCAAAAGAAAAATTTATTATTGGATGCTGTACAAAGACATCATTCCCTACATAATTTTATGTTGGTGAATTAAAATATTTACAGGTATTGAATGCAAATACCTTAGTTATCACAGGAAGCATCAAACATTGCAATGATTGTTTGGAATCTCCTTCAAGAAAACTAATTCTGAGTTCATTTCTTCAGGGGATATGGTGGTGTTAGTGGAAAGGAGCATTTTGCTGCATTTCGTGAGTGCTTCGGAAAACTTGGAGAGCTTAGATCTTTGTTCCCTCCACTGTCACCTGTTCTTGCCCTTACTGCCACTGCTACAAGTGCCACCAAAGCAACTGTCATTGAGTCACTGTCATTGCGTCCTGACACGTTCAAAGTGTATGTCAGCCCCAACCGTGCAAACATATTCCTACACAAAATGAAGGTTAGCCGAGCAGTTCCTGAAGCTTTTGGGTGGCTTATTGATATGATCAAGGAGAAAGGGCCCAACACTCCAAGGACAATCATCTACTGCAAACAACAGAAAGAATGTGGGAGACTGTTTCGTCATTTTAAATTGGAACTTGGGGTTAATGCCTATTACCCTCTTCACTGTGTGCCAAGCAGTGCAAACATGATAATTGGAATGTACCACCACAATACTCTAAAGAAACACCAGGAGAGAGTGCTTGATAGTTTATTTCATGAAGCTGGTGTGTGTCGGGTGGTTTTTGCCTCAACTGCACTGGGTATGGGAGTTAACATTAAAGACATCCGCATGGTTATACACTATGGGCCACCAATGCACATGGATGACTTTGTTCAGGAAATGGGCAGGGCTGGACGTGATTTACAGCCAGCGAAGGCAGTTCTTATTTACCATGGCAGTCACTTACGAAAGTGTGATAAAGTCGTCAAACACTATGCCAAAAGTGAAGACACATGCTTGCGCCAAATAATTTTAAATGAATTTGATGAAACTGAATATGACTTGATTAACAGTCACAATTGCTGCACTATTTGTCATCAGAAGTGCCAGTGTGGGGTAACGGAATGTGTAGTTCCCTTTTTAAATTTGGCTGACAAACAAGCACATACAAAGGGGGCTACTTCCCGCAAGTCCAGGAAGGTTGATTCCAACCAGAAACAACTCCTCCAGGAGCTGCTGGAAGACTTCAGAGATGAACTTGCTGCACAAGGCAGATCTTACTTTTTACCTTCTGAATGTAGCACTGGGTTCTCCACCATGTTGATTAAAGCTGTTTTGAAGAAATGTAAATTTCTTTTTACTTTGGATGATGTCATTGAGCTTGTACCAGTGTACAAGAAAGACCATGCAGTGGAAATTCTATGTATGATCAAAGATGTTTTTGATGACATTGACATCAGCTATGGCTGTGTGCCCATGTTACCAGAAGTTGAATTTTCATTTGACATTGAGTATGGTGGTTATTATGATTCTGAAGAGTCGTCTTGTGATGGTGGTTCTGCAGAAGCATCATTGTCAGAAATGTCAGGTGTTTCTTGCCTTTGAGGTTAGCTAGCGTCTAAGGTTTTTTTCCTTTTCATTTTTTTTATTAATGAATGTAGAATGTAGCTGTCCAAACCTGGCAAATATGATGGATTTCATAACAGATTTGAAAGAGATACATGTTTGATCTGTTTTAAGTCTTATGCCCCATTCACACCAAAGCTTAAACATGTTAGAAGCTGTTCAGTTAAACACGTAAAATTGTTTTCTGTCAGAGAATTGCTTTGTGATGTCGAGGAGTTGAAAAATCAGTGTAAATAAGATGACATGTATTACAATCAGTTTGCTGACAAATGGTTGTGAGATTGTCTGGTTCAGTCTAGCCCTGAGCAGGACTGGTGTTGATTGATGTTTCAACAACCTGTGCAGAAGTCATTATCAGGGCCAAGTTAGTGGCATTATGTCAGTACAATGGTATTCACATACTCTGTTTACATACTTATTGTTTTAAAATCAGTCATGATTGGTTAATTTACTTTGCTTTGTTCGGTTTTTGATCGGCTTAATTAAACATGCTTAGTTGGTGTGAATGCAGTATAAGTAAACACAAAGGACACAGCAATGCCCTGATCACTGCTGAAAATCCAAGAAAACAATGTTCTTGTTCCTTGCTGGGATTCATTTTGGAAATGTAACTGACTTTCTATACATACTTCACTACTGAAATGATTTCCTTCAGTTTCAAAATCAATGCTTGTTTTACTCAGACTTTAAATCAACTCTTAGTTTATGATGTGTTTGACAGCATGAATTGGTTATTACCACAAAAGTGGTGAGTATATTAAAAGCATGTTTAACAGTCAATTCAATTTTTCAGATAATGTACATTTACAGTATATGGTGCTGTTGATTATAAACTCATAACTCAGGAGGGGAAAAATAAACACTAACTTACAAGAATTGACTGCAACCATATGGTTCAATTATCAAGCCAGTTGCTCGACTTCATTGATGGCAACCGCTGTTTTTTGTATGAAAATGCATTTTTTTAATTTTACTCTTAAATTCAAAATGGCACCTAACCCCTTCCCTTTAATTGGTAGTGAAAAGAAAACTTTCTTTGCACAGTGTTCTATTTCAGTGCAGTTTTATCAGTCACAAAACTTATATCCCTAATGCTACCACTACTACAGTTTTACAATTGATTTAACAACAACCAATTGAAATTAAAGGCCAATCCCATTCCACAAAGTCATATGAGCTATCAACCCATGATCCTTGAGGGCAAGAAGTCCAATATGATTTCTTTCATATGCATTATTCAAGACCAATGTTGTTGTTTTAGTGTCACCTCAGGGCTCACAGTTCAAGAATGTAAATTTTCTCTGAAACTTTAATTCTCTGTCAAAGATACTATTTTCATTTTGCCCCTTCCAGTGCTTTTCGAACTTTAGACCTTTTGGATTTAACAATGTGATTAATTTCTACATGGCCTTAATTGACACTTGACATTTTGCATTTTTGTAACAACACTGTACATGTATGTCAACCTTTTATGTACAGTGTATTCATCTTACCACTTGGACAGTTGACGAACTTCAACAATTGAATTGGTATCATGCACAAGCAATTTCAGAAATATGAGAGGACTGGGAAAGAGTATGGTTGTTTTCCGTTTGTTAAAAAAACTACAATATTTAAATGAAAGATCAACTAAATTTTGAGAGTCTTTACCACAAATAGAAGTATTTAGAGGAGAAAAATGGCAAAACGGTAGCTCTTTAAATATCACCCAAAATAGAGAGTTTGTATGGATTGGGTAGACAGGGCACAAAATTGTAAGGCTTTGTGTGGAATTGTGCAACCTTTTGCAAGGCTGCCATTTGAAGAATTTTCTGCTTAACTATTAAATATGGCTGGGTAGTTTTTGATTTAGTAACATTTCAGTCAAAATCAGTATAACAAACTCGTCCCAGTCCTCTCATGTTTCTGCAATAATTTATTGGCTATGTTAACTGATACTCGAACCAACAATTTAAAAACTTTCACTCCAGTGACTTTGCCAAGTCCTTTTTTAGTCTTGTCAACCAATTGTTTAATAACCTGTGATCAATGTTAGACAATATATCCCTCTTGAAGTGTGGGAAATGGATATACTGGCGTTGAGGACTTGGATTGAAGTGGAACATATTTGCTCTTCTATGCAGTTCATCTACAAGGGTCTTAAAATCAGTTTCGCTCTTTCTTACTTTGTGATGCCCAGATGGTCTACAAACATTCAGATCTTCATCAACTGTTTGCAAAAGAGCTTTGATCTTGCCTACAGACTTACTGCACCGTCTAGCTGCATTCTCAGTTAGGTTTGGACCAAGACCCTTTAACATGCCTTTGGTAAAGTTATTCAAATGTTCCACTCTTATATCCATTGAAATGTTCCTACCCAGACCCCCTTTGTTGTTCACAGTTCTGTTCCATATGAGGCAATGTGCATGATGTGGTGTTAGAGTTGCCTGTGTAGCAGCAATTAGATGAAATGCAGCATAAGCATACTTGGTGTGACCATAGGCTCGCCATATCAGCAATGACATTTTCCAACAACGGATTATTCGCTCCCCATCGCCCTCTTTAACAGCATCATCAAAGTTCCTTAGCAATAGTCCAAAGCTAAGGCGAACACATGCATAGTCAAATCGATCATCATGTGGCGATTCCTCTGAAGATTGGGAATGGTTTACTCTTGGTTGCTCCATTTCTTCAGGATCAGGGATAGGAGAATGACTAGCATGCTCTCTATCCAAATGATTGATAAGCGCCTTCCTATAACGATACTCCTTTCCACATACAAAGCAGTTGACCAAGGCCCTCTGAGGTGGTCTTGCTGCTTGTTCCACACCTTCTCTAATTTCTGTGTGCTTTGACTGCTGCTCATCCATCACATATGTCTGAACAATGTTTTTCACATGCCCGTGAAGCCAAATTCGTCGGTCTTGTTTACTTTGTCTCAACGTATTGGGAGGGATGACCTCTTTAGCACAAGTGTCCAGTGACTCCATTCCAAAGTACTTAAGAGCTGCAGCTACAATGAAAGCATCTGTCTCCATGTTCACATACTCCTTGCAGGAATTGAAGTTGTCTAGTACATTATTAGTCTTTGCATTTACAATGCTTAAGACATTCATATTGGAAAACATTGTACCAATGTCATTACCTGATGTTCCCTTGTAGTGAATGTCATATAGAATCTGCAAAGAAGTGACCATCCAATCAGTAATAAATCTTACTGTGCTCCAGCCTTTTTTAAATAGTCATTAGAAAATATTAGTTAAGAGTTCAATAATTGTTTTCAACATCATTCACTTTTACAATCTGAAAACAGTGGGAGTTCGTGTATTGTCAGTGCAGAGCAAATTTTTTCCGCATCTATTTCTGTCAATAAAAAAACTTCAAATGGTGCATTGAAGAGCATGGTAGTTTATTTTCACATATCTGTGTTCTGATACTGAGTGAGAAGACCTGTGGCACACAAGAACCCATCCTCGTCCCAACCCCATCATATTAGCCACTTTGTTCACAGTTGCCAAGAAGAAGTTAAAAGTTATGTGTTGTGCAAGTAAATACAGCATTAATTTTTTTTACCTGATACAAGATTCTGCTAGCATGCCAGTCCTCCACCTTTGGTATTACACCTTGAAGTCTTTCAAACTCATTATCTCCATCACTTCTTGCATCCCTAGCATTAGTCGCCCTCTCCTCAGTTAACTGGTCACCTCCAAAGAATACTTTCTCCAGAACCTCCACTGTCTCCTCCCCAGTCAGCCTATCTGTACCTCTTCCCACCGGAATGTACTCATCATGAATTGTTTGTAGGATGTCTAACATATCCTCATTCTTATTTTCATTTTTGAAGAGAAGACCAAGGGGTACCTAAAACCAAGGGACAATACAATATTATTATTAGAAAATACCTCTCCTTACCTCTCATTAAGTAAAATGAAGTCAGTTTTGAAATGACCTGAAAGCCCTGACTATAAAAACAACTCATTTCTATACTTTGACTGTAACAGAAATGAAAGGTGAGCCACAGTTGATGATGATGATAAATGGTAATAATAACATCAACATCATCAGGGGCGGATCTAGGGCGAGGGTGCAGGGGGTGCACACCCCTCCCTGAGATGAAGCCTTCTCCTTCGTATTTGCTTTTAAAATTTGTTTACCTCGCCGCGTACCAGTGACGTCATTCCTTAGAGGTGCACCTCCTAAGGAAAATCCAGGATTCATCCCTGAACACCATTGTTACAAAAAATGCTATCAATTAATTGCATGAATAGGTGCCATTTTCATAATATGACATACCCAAACGTAAGTGGAAACTGTCATGAAATCTCTAGCAGCACTAGAAGGGAAAGACCAATCAATTTCACAACAAGTTGTCACCACGCAGTTTTGCCATACGATACCCACACTTGCATACTTAAAATGCAATATGCCAATTTTTGTTGCTTTCGTCTTCAAATGTTAGGTTAGGTGGTTTAATTTTGGTTAATGGTAGTACATGTAGGACTGGGCGGAGTACACAATCATTCAGGGAGTAATAGGCCAAGTAATTACAAGTAAGAGTAATGGTAATAACTGTGTTCCTTCACAGACGAACCCAGATTTAGGAAAATAAAGTACCTGTGCTGATTTCTCTTTCATCACATCTGAGTAGGTGTGAGGTATGTGTTTCACCACAACATCTTTGAAACTGCTGAAGGCAGGGATCCTATTGACAATAACTCTTGTTACAAGCGGGATGACATCTCTCAGAAATTTGTAATTGTCTTCAACTGATGGTAGAAATTCAATATTTTCCATATCCAAGACTGAACGTATTGGTCCATCAGACCTCAAATCATTTCCAATTACTCTATGCATCACTGCATTCAGATTAAACCAATGAATACTTTTGTTTTGGTTTGTAGATGACATGTGCTTCACCTTTACTAACATGTCCAGGTTATCACCTGTAATCTGATACCCTGCTGCTTTACACAGTTCTAGCTGCTTTGTGAGAGTCTTTAACAGTTCAACATTTTGTAAGTCTTCGCAACCATAGTCAACAATAAGTTTCAAAGTTTCTTCAAAGACAGCTTCATCAAAACTTGCCCCAACCTTTTCCAAAACTGAAGCTTTGAGGTCTGGATCATTCACAGCAAAGACTGGGGGCTCTACAGGTTTTTGGTATTGTCTATCAACATCCATGACCACTTCTGTGTTGGCTTGGTTTGCTGTCTGCTGACTGTAATTACCAGGTAACTGTGAATAACGTGATGGGCTGGGACTATCCACAAATGACAAATTTAAGCCTGACACATCCACGGTATCCATGCCCTCTGGAACAATTTCGACCATATCCTCTACACATTCAATAATGGTTTGTAACATGTTTTTTTTCTTACAGTCATGTTCAATGTGGTGCTTCCATTGCTGGACAACAGCATCAAAATCCTTTCCCATTTCATCAATCTTCTTGAGAGTACTTGTATAGCTCATGCATAATCCCCAGCGACATGCTCTTGAATACAACTAAAATATAAAAATAAATTTTTTTAATTACTAAATTAATTCAAATAAATGACAATTTTACAACTAAAAAAGAAAATGAAATATGCCAGCACACTATATCTTTTTGAGAGAGAAGAGGAACACTTACAGCCAATACAGGTAAGGATTTCTCTCATTTGAAAAGTTTGTGGTACCTGTATTTGCTTATATTATTGGAGGAGCCTATGAGGGGGAAGCACAGCTATAAATACATGTAAATATTAAAAAAAAACAGTTTCCTAAAAATGAAATGATTGGGCAGGTTTATGGGAAAGAACATACCATGTACATGTGTAAATCTCTATGAAAATTGTACAGTAAATTTCTTTGGAAGGTATGAAATCGCCCTGTATCACTCCTTATTCATCATAAATTAACCATTGTGAGTCATTACACATAAAAGATCCATAACAAAACACTTGCACTGTATTTTAACAAATAGTTAAAGTCATCCAAATCAGAGCTCATTTTGACTGTATTTAAATTACAAGAAATTACAGAAGATCTGGGAAGTTATAAAAATCCAAAGACTACCTGCTTCTCACAACTTGCATGCCACAACAAAGTCGATAAACGATAAGCATTGGCTGACATCTGCGGGCAGCGTGCTCTCAGTAACAAGGAACTAGCCATGCTCACGGGAGGAATTGATCGGTCATTCTCAGTGTTTGAAGATTTTTCGCCTTTATTTCGTCCTTCTTTTGCTTTCCATTGCGAACGTTCATTCAAAGCTGCGGCCCGTAGAAATCGATGAAGGGTTGGCGCGCGTGTTCTGACTTCTTCGTTGAGCTGGATGTCGGTCAACTTTATCAAACTATCAGGAGAGGTTGCTCTTAAGAGCGAGGGCTGCTTTCGTCCACAGAGGTCTTTGCATTCTTTCTGGATGCTTTTCTCTACCCTTTGAAGAACACACTCCTCTAACTCTTTCTGCTCAAGTATATTTCTTACTGCCATTTCGTCTTCCCTGGCCGCAAGTTGCCGAATGACTTTCGCTCTCCATTCATCATGAATAACTTTGTGTACATTTTTTGATGGGTACTGGATATTTACCTCACAAATTAAAAACAAACAAAATTAGTTTTAAGAGGATTCGAAAAAAATTCTTAGAGAACAAAAAAAAAAACACTGATACTGACAAAAATACCTCTGTTCGAGATGAAGGGGTAGTCGCGACCACTAAATCGTCATGAACCGCAAGATGCCCGGAGATGTTTTCCTGGATATCAACATCGACACTATCGGCTGGTACATTGAGATTAATTTGTCTCTTTGATGTTGGATGGAGGTTCTTGCTGTTGGATGGCCTTAAAGGAGACGCCATCGCACAAGCACGCTTCCATTTTGCATTGTTGGCAGTCGTCGGGGAAGGTGTGAGGTTCTGACATCTTTTCACCTCAGTGCATCGAATCTCAAACTGCTCCACGGACTGTCGGTAAAGCTCTCTAAATTGTTTCAGTTCTACTTCCAGGACTTGAATGTATTTTTCATACTTCTCCAACTCACGTTTGCATTTATAGCATATGGTAGATGAAACGCCAGAAACTTTGAGAACTGGCTGTCCAAGTACAGTCTGAAGTCGATCGGCTAGCTTCAGTGCTTTGGATTGTGCGCTAAACAAATTGGACTTTCCTCGGCCAAGAACTGCGGGACTACATCGGCAGACCCTACAAAGATCATCAGGCTTTATAACCTTCACCGGCGTTTTCGAACTTTTTCTTTCATTTTGCATTGTTCCGTAGAATTCCGTAAGAATTCACAGGCCTGCACGTGAGTGCAGTGATTCGTAAAACGTAAACATGAAACGTGACACACATATTTTACTCCACGTGGGAAAAACCGGTTTGCTGTGTTTCTAAAATAAGCTCTGACAGCGGATGTCAATCAAACGAAATTGGAGTCGGCATGGAAGTGAGGTTGTTATCCGTTGGTACCAGAGGTTTTTTCTCGCCGCTTCGCGACTCGTCTCGTCTTCGCGGCTTCGCCGCTCAATTCGCCCCTAACGAGAAAAAAAACCTCTGGCACCAGGGTAACAGGCGGCGGGCCACTTACTTACACCTCATTGAAAAAACTTACACTTTGATGTATTGAAAAGACTATATAGATGTCCTATCATGTTTAAAGTAATCCTTATAAATAATTCGGAGGAAAAATGGCAAACATTGCAAAATTATGGCTGCGACATTGTGCTGACTGCGTGTTGAAACACGTGGGCTTACGAAAAAGATTTGGCGGACTTAACGAGTTTAAACTTATTTTGCAGAAATTATCTCGTTTCCTCAGGTCAATCTGAAGCCCTTAGGTGAATTACGGCTTTTGGGGCTTTTAAAAAGCACATAATGCATTGCATAGTTTAATTTAACGTGGAAGTATAGCTTGTCATAACTTAAAATCGCTATATAAGAATATTGAATTCCTTACCTTTGCAGTGACCTTCATTTAAGTGACTCTCGATCGTTTGTTATCTAGACAACCTTCGGGAACAGATCAACAAGTTAAAGTACGTTCCATCTTCCTCATTTTTGTTTAGTTTTTCCCTTTGAAGCAAGATCTATCTTTCAAAAGACCATCAAAACTGCGTGGAAAGGCAAACAGACAAGCCTGACTTGAAGAAAGCTACTCGTCCGGAAACTTCGTTCCCAGTCTTTCTCTCTTTCTTCTCCAGTCTCTCCTCGACTGATCAACTGAACTGAACCAATCACAACACGTGAATTCTCAAGTGACTATCCTTTTTTGGCGCCCATCTTTGAATTCAACGTTAACGGTAATTGATTGCTCTTGCGTTTTAGTAGATTTCACTTCCAACATTATACCAAAATGGTTTTTGCTGCGATCCATTGACCCCCATGTCGGGGGCGTTATATCTTGGGGGCGTCATGACCAGTTTCCTGAGTGTCCTTGACGAGAATGAGTTATTCTTGGCGAAGATTTGAAACAAGAAAAAGAGAATTAAGTCATTATATGGTGAGTAACCTAGCTTACATTAGGGACATACGAATAAATCCTTGTATTTATAGATCGAACTGACTCGCAGTGCTATCGAGTCAGCTCGATTGAAGGTTGTTTTGATCGAGAGACGTTTACCGTTCATTCGATCGAGAGTTCAATCGATCGGAACCATTGGTCAGTTCGATCGAAGCAAAGGTTTCGATAGAAGAGTAAGTGATGATACTAGTAAAACCTAGCTGAAACAACTGAGACTCAATGCATATATAGATTATTCTTCATCGTTCTCTTATCCACTGCCAAGCTAAATATTTTTAAAAACGGATTTGATCAACATACGTACTGACTGACTGACCTGACTCTTGTCTTCAATCAAATCGACTTTTATCGATCGAAACAACCTTCGATCGAAGTGACCCACATTCAACAAGTTGATTCAGTCCCCACTCTTGTTCAAACGAAACAAATATAGCAGTCCTCTCTGATTCCAGTCGTCGATGTTCTTTGTAAAAAATGCAACGAGGCAGCCACATTGTGCATGAGTTTGATTTGTCTCTCGTGTGTTACAGTTTGACAACATGACAATCTGTGTATACATCACAATGTAATGTTTTTAAATTTTGTTTCAGGTGTCATATTGGAACAAATTATTGAGATGAAGAGGCTAGCTGTTAACACACTAATTAGAGGGCAACAGAAGAACCTTCGGAGTCAACAGAAATAACTGAACAGCAGCTAAGTCTGCCTAAACTGTAATTTTAATGAATGTTGCAGTTTTGTGTGTTTGATTTATTCTTTTCAATCACACAAATCCAGATTTGTTCCTCATACAATAACAATAATTTAAGCTAAAATCTTGTGTATTGGATGATCTGAAAAAAGTTCTCTTTTTATCAAACAGTCATGTATTTTGAATTTAACAATACAATTTTGTTGAACATATAGTATTTTGTTTAGCGCCAGAAAAAGTTCGACCTTCAAGATCTGTTTTCAGTTTCTTTTGATTCTTGATGTAATACTTATAAAAAAACAAGGTAATTACCCTTATATGAAATTCATGAGAGCCAATGTAATAGACTATTGAAAACCTGTTTGATGTGATATCAGTGACTATCTGTTATTTTAATGATGGGCATTTCATAACTATTTTTCTTGCCTACAAAATAATGATACAACTAGGTATACCTATCGATAGAGTGCCAACGAGCGAATAATTTGTGCTATAATAAGGGGTTTATTAATACAGCATAACGGATTTTTGGTTCGCTTCTGTTGCAAACATTACCGAGAGAAAATTATAACGCGTTTACCGGTAGGTAACGTTCGTCACGCAATCCCTGAATATCAAGAGTATTGGAATGTATCGCTGCTCGGTCGAACTTTCAGTTCAATATGATGGGCAAAGTCAAACTGAAAGTGAACACGCTAGTTTGATTGATGAACACGACTCGTTTAATTCTGTCGCAAAACAGATCCGATTTGTGTTTTGAACACTGGATTCGACTGTATCATAAACACGCTCGTTCAGACACTGCCGACTCACCTTCAGTTCGATATGCTAGATTTTCAACACTGGATTTGCTCTAGCGGTTCGACTGGTGAACACAATCTTACCAAAAAAGCTGCCCGATGGAACTTTCAGTTCGATATAGGTAAACAGAGAAGGAATACACTGTTTCGATTCATGAACACGCTCGTTCAATTCCGTGGTGAACACGCTGGTTCGTTTTCATGTCGATTTTGTGTCTTGGATTTGCTCTTGTCTAACAGTTTTCCTGAATATTCGAATTAGAAGTAGAGTTTTGTAAAGGGTACGCTTCCCAATTGAACTCTCATTTCGATAAAGTGAGAGAGGAAACACGCTGGTTCGACATGTTCTGAGACTATGAAATTGTTCACAGTTGGATAAACACAACAGCAAAGAATGATATTCCACGAGACAAGTCTAGATGTAACGCGCCTCCTTATTGGCTAAAAACTACAATAGCTCGAATAGTTCCGTCCTTGCAATTGGCTCAAACTGAGCCATTGTTACATCTTACACCTTACAGTTACACTTTTCAGAGCTCGATCGAGAATTTTTTTGCATACGCCATTCTTCGCGCGGCACTATTCTCTGCCGCCTCGCCAGCCGAGCGTCTTCGCTCGGCTGGCTCGTTGGCAAAAATCCCAGTTTTTCTCTGAATTTTCAGAAAATCCCAAACAATGTCATCTAATTTATTGCTACCCAATCACTGGCTTTTAGCTATCCAACAACTAGTTTATTGCTATCCGATTACTTGTTTTTTATACAATTAGCTATGTAACATCTAGTTTATTGATATCCAATCACTACTTTTTAGCTATCAAACATCTAGTTTATTGCTATCCAATCACTAGTTTGTGCTTATCAGATATCTAGTTTATTGCTAGCCAATCACTATCCTTTAACTAATTTATGTCTAGTTTATTGCTTATCTATGTTCTAGTTTTCATATCAATGGCTAGTTTATGCCTATCTAATAACTAGTTTTATACTATGCCAACTATCTTATCTCTAGTTAACTTTTATCTGTACACTATCTTTTTGGCCCATCAAAAGCTAGCTTTACACTATCTGATGTATATCTAAATGCTAACTATTGCTTATATTAGATAGTCTCAGTTTGTGGATAGTATTAAGATAGCCTATCTGCATGGTTCCAAATAACCAGGAATTAGATATGAATGGGATAGGCTTTAGGTAGTAATTAGTTAACAGTAGCTACACAGGACTTGAAGATAGAAATAAACTAGATAAGAGATAGTTTGTGGATAGTTTCATGAACTAGTTATAAGATAGTAAGAAGATAGTGTTTCTTTTTGCAAGGGAAGTGTTTTAAATGAGAAAAGTGATATTCTTCGCAAGCGACTTGCTGACAAGTTTGACAAACTGTCTCAGATTGTTCTGGCTTCAAAACAGGCAGATGACTCTGTTGCCGATGTTTTGAAAACAACAACCAAAGAGATTGAAGAAACGTGGTTTCAAAAGGATAATTGTATCATATGCACTCTACAAAAACCAAACTGTGTTGTCATTCCTTGTCGCCATCAAATAACTTGTTTTCAATGCACTTCCTTCTTGGTGACATGTTCTTACTGCCGAGGACCTATACAGGAAAGGATTATAGACACCTCCTACTAACCAAGTTTGAGGTCTGTACTGGAAGTTAAAGACTGGGTTTTTTCGACTTCGATTTATGGCCCAAATGCAAAGCATGTAAGGGCCCTAAATCAAAGGGGAAAAAAACAAGGATCCCTAACTTACAGTATGGACTGAGAAGACAGTGTCCGAAGGGGTTTGGGAACGATTTATATTCACGCCAAACGGCTTCAAATGTCTGATACACGTCGAAAGCAAAACGACTAAATTTGAAATCAACTAAATTTGAAAATTACTTAAAGTAAAAGAAAGTGTTTTAAACTTTTACTTGCTATAAAAGTTAAGAACACTTGACGATAACTCAAGAAACATTTTGGCAACAAAAACAGCTATAAATTTTAAATCAACCAATCACAGCACGATTAGTAACTGACAGCCATAATGATGTTCAAAATTATAAGTACTGTACTATTCAAGACAAATACAAACTAAGCATTTATATAATTACCAATCAAGTGATCAGTTCAGGCTGCCAAATATTGCTCAAGTGCTAAACATTGCAACAAAATTATGCATCATGAAAATCAGCGAAATTAAAAAGACTTAAGAACCACTTAATAGTGCATTAAAATCTACTATGTAACTCTCAAAAGACGTTGCTAGTATTGGATGATTTTTTGTGTATTTTGTAATGGTTTTAGACGCAGTTGAACCCCTATTAAGCAGCGGCCACCTATTAAATGGACACCCCTATTAGACTGCCAGTAATCAAAGTCCTGACGAGGGCTTTTCCTGTGATTGTTTTACCTACTGTAATGGCCAACCCCCCTTTACCGGTAATGATCCATTTCCCTGAGGGTGGCCATTTAATAGGTGTTGAACTATAAAATAAGCAAGAATTTTCACATACGGTAATTAAATTCTTTGAGTTTTCAAACTACAGCTAAAATAGAATTTCAGTGACTTTACAGCTGATTATAATAGACAAAGGTTTTTGTACTTGCATAGCAACTTTTAGCATTGTATTGAGCGTTACCATACATGAAACTGTAGGTGCATTACTCCTTATTGGCTTTTCATTGGCCAAGGAAAGAGTTCCGCAATCAGTATCTTCCACTTACTGACACTGTTGGTATACTATAGAAGTGTCAGCTTACATCTGTGTATATGTTCATAGATAAGAACTGAGTTCTGAATGCCTGAATTTGTCAGTATGAGAGGCAGAGCAGCTTGTAAATCTCACTCCCAAGAGTGCAGTCTATTACAGAAGGACCAGAACTATACTGTCTAATAAATATTACCTATTACAGAGGTTTTGTTTTTATTCACACAGTGTTAGAGTTTTTTGTTAAGCCATGGTTGGGACTGTATTATTTTAAGGTTACCGTATACCTAGGGGTAGAGGTGTCTCAAGTCCAAGTGATGAAGCGTGTCCAGTTGAAACTGTAGTTTATACCTAAACCCTTTACATCAAATTAAAGTTCATAGAGCTTAATATATTAAAAATTTGTGGCTTGTCAGGCATCAGTGGATTTAAACTTTCTAATAATATTGCTATCTTCCTTAAAATTTAATATTAAATGTTAGTTGTTGAAGTCCACCAGTACTAGTTTCCCACCACAATTTCCAAAGGCAAGGGGAAATAGAACATTGAACTCAACCAAGTACTAGGGCATGGTTATTTTTTTGCATTGTCCAATGCAGTTTTTTAATAATCATGCTTTTAAGGGGGCTCCATAGACAAAAAGGGACCGAAACGTTTGCTTACATATGGTAAGAAAGATCAATTGCATTCAATTGCACTTATGAAGAGAAAATAAATTTTGAAGGTTTCACTGAAAATGGTTGCTATGGCAACCAGCCACAGCTTTTTAAGGTTTGATTTTATAGCATTGACGTCAACAGTTCCTGCTCTTTTACAAAACAAGATTTGATTTTGAAAACAAGCATATCTTATAAGTTTCTGTTTCGTTCTATGCAATAAACTAAAGTTTTTACATTCGACTCTTGTTTTCTGTGCTTCCAAGAGGCTATATTTGGAAATAAACTTATTTTGCACCAAACCCAGTGAACAAATTATTTAGTGTCCCATGACAGACTTTAAAATGCTTGTTTATTGCATCACGATACTATTGGTCTTTGATGACACCAAATTCCAGGAATTTCTCTAAAATACTCTCCAATGTAGAAATGTTGGTGTAAAGTCAGTAGGTACAAAAGTAGGCCTTTGAGAAAAATTCACTTAAAGTTTCTTATATGATGGATTAAACATTTAGCAAGCCAAACATTGCGGGGGAGGGGTGCAGATTTGATCTCCGGGAAGGGGGGTGTAATGGTTGTTCTATTTTGTAAAAAGTTTCCACGATAGTACAAAATGTTACTTTTCATAAGGGAAATGAATGAGCCTGTGATGGTAAATCAAGCAAAGCTTTTCCCAAGTAATTATACCAATTGCATCTCTTTACAACCTTACTACTGAGGTATTGTTCATATAATGTTAAAATTAATCGATATTTTTGGTCATGTCCTTACTGTAAACTGCTATGGTCATTACATGTACTTATACGTAAGAAAACTTATACCACTCTGTACTTTCCATAAATTCAGCATGATCAATTCAAAATACTTTTTATGTTTTTTTTTTTCTTTTTACGTTTTTTATTTTTAAGTGTTTAAATCTTGTATTTTTAAAAAACTGCATTTTTTTTCTCAGTTTTTTGACTGTCAAGCCACCTTAGAGGGTCTATTATAGTCTGGCGGTTTAAGCCAATTTTGAGTGCCGGTTTGCGGTTTCATTCACATTTATCTGGCAGTTTACAGTTAAAAAATTATCATGTGGTTGCGGGAAATCATAAATTTAGCTCATGGTTTTCGGTTTTTTGTGTGTTTTTGTGGCAGTTATTCAAAGAGAGTTAAGAGGCTCAAAGACTGAGCGGTAACTTTATCTTGCTTAAAGCTTCTCTCTTTAACAAAGGATTGCCTTTTAGGGCTAGACCAAGTCAGTCAGGGCTTCCCGCTGTGCCCCCGGCCATGTGGGGAGGTAATTTGATATAAGGCCAGGCTTCAAAGCTTCAAATGGGTACCTGTAGGGCAGTCTCAGTTTTTAAAAGAAAACAAAAGCGGCCATGTGGGGAGGTAATTTGATATAAGGCCAGGCTTCAAAGCTTCAAATGGGTACCTGTAGGGCAGTCTCAGTTTTTAAAAGAAAACAAAAGCGGTTTGGGGTTTCAAAGGAACAAAATGTGGCAGTTTACGGAATGTAAGACCCCCTATAATAGACCCTCACCTTAATATGAGAAACTGCATGAACCACTAAGTCATAAATGAAATCACAATTTATTTTACTTATCAGACTCTACCTTCAAGTACCTTGTGAATAATGTGATACTAAATCCTGAGATTTTTATATTAGAGCACAGTTGTATGAAGACGAGGTTGAAACTTGGATCTTGATTGGAGACCCAAGTTGCAAACATCCAAGTATCCACTGCAAGAGGTACTGACAAGACAATGTTACATTAGGCATGATCATAAGATGGCAAGTGCACAATATGCAATATGCAATATGCAAGTCACTGTAAAGCTACTGTTTGCACACACTGCAGGCCTATGACACAAAATCAAGGCACACAATAGTTAAGAAATAGAAAACATGTGCCGTGTTTCTATCGAGTTATAGAAACATGAGTGACAGTTTGGGAGAACGAGAAATGCTGCATAAAGCATTGCCTAAAGCTGCTGCAGCCCTTTCTTCATACTGTTTGAGGAACACACACCAGGAAATTGTTTAACCATACATGTATTTTAAGTTGACAAAACAATAGGCAATTTCCTTGTTTCTGTTTCAAAGCAAGTCCTTGTGCAAAACCTTTCATATGAAAATGAGTTTAATTTGCATGAAAATGAACCTGTAGGCAGAACACATTTTCCTATGAATGGTTTTGCACATAGAGTCATTTTGAAACAGAGGCAAAAAGACAACTTGGAAATGGGCTATTTATTTAAACCCTAGAACCGTTTTAGCTTAAAATCGTATGGTAAGCATTTAAATGTATAACAAGTTAACTGCAATCAAACACTTTCTCGCAGATGGGCAGATATTGAAACAGATTTAAACAATGAAGCCCCATTGTACCTTAACATTCGCCAACTTCACATGGGAATTCAACATAAAAATGTTAAAAAGACAGGAGGAAATCTTCATTGTATCATGGCTTTCCAAAAAAGCACCTGGAAACATCATCATAAAACCACACCCTCAACATCACATAAAGGAATGCTTAGAGAAGACGATGAAATTGAAACCGATGGAAGTATCTCAGATGAGCGAATTGCAAGTGACTCGAGTGATTAATAATGAGGAATCTGAGTGACTGAACCGAGTGTGACTGTTGAAAGTGTTCACCAATATAGGCACGCAATGTGTAATCAGGGCTATTAACAACTTAAACCTAACTTAGTCTTAAGCTGACCTTTTGATGTCCATAAACTATGCGACTTGATAGAATCGTGGGAGGACTGAAAAAGTGCGTGCATGATCATGAATAATCAAAACTTTTTCCTTGTGGCATTGAATAAAATTATTACAGGTCAGCTGCCCGAAGTGGTGATTTAGAAAAGCATAGAAACTTCCCATGCCTTCCTAAAGGTAGCTAAGATAGAAAACAAAAGAAAATTTGAACGCTAAGAGTTTCGGGATGTGCCTACATGTAAGTTTGCATTTGTGTACTCTCTGCAGCCTCTCTTCTTGCTTACTGTGTCAAAGATGATGCAAAAGAATGGACATAAAGAAAAATGGCTGTGCAAAATCTTGCAAGTCTTTACTTTAGTGACTTGAATTTTAGGTTAATGTACTTTTGTAACAAAAGTTGTTCTTTTTAAAAATGAGCAGTTCTGTACATGTAATTACTATGTACTAAATAATTATGGGTAAACAGAGTTCTTTTGAGGGCAGTCTCTTGCATGCAGGAATGTTCGTTCTATTTACAGTGCTTACAGTAGTTGTGCTTCATTACTGCAAGTGAGGACATGACTAATCCTGTGTCGGAACGTGTATGCAAAATGATGTCCTCTCCAGGGATGTGTTTCAGTTTGTGCTTATGTTGGGACTGAAAACCAGCATTATACATAGATGTGACTTTACAGAGTCTATCAGAAATTTTACAAGGAAATAAAATTCCTATTAATAATTATTATTAAAATAATGTTTGTATTAGGTTATCTATACAAGCTAATCTATTATAATCTTGCACTAATATACATGAATATCATAATATTATGCATATTGTTAATAATGATTTCAATTTGGAATTCACTTACATGTGATATATATAAAAGTATTTGATGTATGTTATTCATGCATTAGCATATTAGAAATTTCACGAATTAATAATAATTACATGTAGTTGTATAGCCACTGGGTTCAAAACTGGAAATTCACAATATCCCAGATTGTGAAGTTGTGTGAATCTGGGCCGATGTTAAAAAGGTTCGTACATCCCAGTCAAAATATGCCGCAGCCGACAAATTTATCGCCTACGACGCAATATCTGCCGCCTATTTCACACTAAAGTTTATTAATAAGAATTACGAGGTCTCTAGTAGCTCGAATTGAAATGATAAATACCTTATTATCACTTATTTTCGTGAATTTAGAATAGAAATACTTCGCGGGAGGTAAATTTCGCGATTTTGAAGAATCACCGTTTTTCAAGGTAATTAAATTTCGTGAATTAAGTCACTAGTGCTCGGTTTTGAACTTCAATTTCTCTATTTTATTCTTCTGAAAAGAATGGAGCCATCAATAGAAGAAGCTCGAGCAGCTGATCACGGGCAACTACAGGGAGCCAGATGCCGATGGCAAATTTGAAGACTGTACTGAGGAATTGTTGCAGGAACTAATTCAGCAAGATCATTCAGATGATGAGGAATAAGACATACGTTGAGCTGAATTTGAGCCTTCCTACTCGTATTTAAACTCCTAGTAGATTTATAAAGGGTGGGGTGCAGAAGGAGGGTGTTATCCACAGAGGCCGAAGGCCGGGTGGATAACACTCTCCGAGATCTGCAGAATTCTTCTTATCCTACGAAAGCCGATTCAATAATTGCTATATTTTTCATTCAAAATATTTCCCCGTTCTTTCGCTCTCTTTTCTTCCGCTCACCAAAAATAACACAACCTCATCCCCAGGTTTTCTCGGTCAACGGTTCAATAATCTGCAGCGGGCTGCACTTTTGACGTCATTTTGACGTCATTGGTTCATCGGGCTGCACTTTTACGTCATATGTTCAATATGACAAAGATTCTTTTCAAAGATTCAACAGCAGCTGGTTATGGTGAATTATGCGTCTGGTTTTAACCAATCAGATACAGGGAAATATTTTCAATGAATACTCCCAAGATACAAGTATTAATTCTCCTTACTGTCCGCCATACGTTTCTTATAGATGTTCTTATAGTATATGCCGTAAAATGCAGATTTTTTTAGT
>OZ026599.1:5456829-5459329 GCA_964020085.1 Micromussa lordhowensis
TTTCTGTGACCTGATTTCTATTGATTTTGCTCCAGTGTTTGACAATATTGGCCCATATTTTAAGTGACATTAATGCACAAAACAAAGTCAAAATTCTAAATAAGAATTAAAAATAAATAATTCACAAATATGAACACCTAATAGCTACAGAAAGTGTCACCACCTCATTCCCCCTTTCAATGTTGGAAAATGGTAAAATATAAACTCATGTTAGATAAAGTGTTTAATGTCCCTTGTGACCAAGGTTGTCTGAGGGCTTGTCTCTCTGCCTTCAATTCGGGTCAAAAGGAGATCATGTGATCAACAGGTGATGTCTCAATGACGTCAATCAATTCCATGGAGCATTGCTAATGAGACATACACTGCACAAGATATGCTGGCTTTTTAAAATTAATCACTATATTTTTTAATACAATTCTCACCAGAACACACAACAAGTAGATGTTCTAATTGTTCCCTTTTCAAATTAAACCATTGAATGAGCGGCTCAAATTTGCACTGTTTTATCAATGTGTTATAACAATGTTGCATGATGGTTTTTAATGGATTACCATTGAAAAGGACATCATCACAGTTTACGAGAACCATTTCGATGGGGGCATTTAACTATTCATTATACATAAGCACACAAAATAACATAAAATTACAGACTCTTGCTGATTGTGGCATAACTTGCACAGTTTACAACAGTTTATAACTACCGCTTCAGGCTGTAATTAAGGGCCGTAACCTGTAGCACCTGTTACAGCTGAGTATGACTGATTTTACCTTAAAGCTAGGGGTAAAATTGCCTGTTGTCAGTAGAATTCACCCATAAAGTGACAAATTTGCTATGAGCGTGGAGAAGAAGGCTACTGGTGACTAAAAACTTAGTGACTCTGAGCCCTGTGCTTTATAAAGAAAGGTAAATTAAAAAAAGATTTCTTTTATCTTCAAGGGTTTACCATTTGTAAATTGTTCGGAATTCATAACAAAAAATTTATAAGTACAAAGATGTCTTCATATGCTTTTAATTTTGAGAGAAAATGACAGCAGCGAATCAAGGTTAGGGAATAAGGCCATAGCCAGATATGGGCAGTCATTTTTTCGAGGGTGATACTGTAGGTTGCAGCACAGTTCAGGGTCTTTAGTTTTTCATTAGACTTCTCAAAGCATGATATTGTGTTTGTTTGCCTACATGAACAGCACTAGTGTGTGTGTGGCATGTTTCGTTCGAATTTGTAAATTTCAAAGTAAGTTTAGGCATTTAAAGCATATGAAAACTCACACTTGTAATCACGGCCGAACTGTGTTGGGAAATGCCAAAAGCATGACGTCATAACCGAAATACCAACAGAGTAAGTGTCAGCACCCTCATTCCCCTTTTCAATGTTAGAAAATAGTTAAATGGAAACTCGTGTTAGCTGAAATTTTTTTGCCAACATTGCACGAAGGAAGGGCATTTGATCAGCGCTCATATGGGGTGGGGAATTTGATCGCTAGCCTCAATTTCATGTTATGAGTCCATGTGGGTTGATAAATCATAGCAGAGATGGCAGAGACAAGCTTTGATGGATTCAAAGGAAAAGATTGCAGATTCATGGCAGATTGGTTGAAATCCAAAGGCCTACACAAGCTTTGCTCCATGTTATCATTTAAGGTTTATTAACTTGACATTGAAATTTGGCAACTTTGTAATTGTTTCTCTTTTACTGAGATGTATCGAACACTTAACAAAATTGGCTTCAATCAAAACAGAGTTATTCTCTGCGAGTGGAACATTGGTCTAGAGTAATTCTTACTTGCAGTTGATCCACATAATTTGACAAAAATGCTACTTTTATATTAGATTTTTTTTATATTAAATTTGACATCAAAATTTGTCAACTTTGTTATTACTTCTCTTTGGTGATTACCTAGTTACCTGTCCTCCTTGTGCCTTGTGCCTTGTGGCATGTAAGGGTGTTGTCTATTAAACCATGTTTACATACACAGCTTCAGAAGCATACAGGGTTAAGTTAAAACAGTAATAATCTGATAATTTTTCCTGGGATGGGGGCATTTGATCACCTGAAATAGGGCCTATGATGGGGTATTTAATTTGAACAGCTTTTCGGCCCGAGGAGGGGGGGATTTGAACAAAAATTTTCAAAAAATTTTAATGCCCGGGGAGATGTTGAAGCTTCGATTTGGCTGTACATTAATATACGTAGTTCAACGGGTGCATATGGGAACTTAATTCGATTTGATTCCTTGAAATAAAGCAAATATCAGTTAAGCGTTCTCTTTTTCTAAACGAAACTAGTTTTCCTTTCAAGCGGAAAGACCGTATTTTACCCCTAGTTTGTGATCTAAAACTAAATTATTAAACGTCACGTCTTCGAATCGCAGGGAATTTGACAAACGATCTTCACTCCTGTGGTCTTTTTAGAGATATCCGTATCTCTGACGCAAAATTAAGATAATTCCTTCTTACCTTGATCGTAGGGCTGCGTACAAAACCGCATATATAGGCATCGTT
>OZ026599.1:5464329-5474329 GCA_964020085.1 Micromussa lordhowensis
AGCATGGCTTCTTTGGTAAAGGTATCATTTATCGAATCCCTTAACAAAGCATTGATAGAAATGTATTATGCAAATAAGGTGGGAATTCCGAAAGAACTGCTTTGTTTGTTTTACAAAATGAAGTACAATCTCAGTTATTTGATGTGTAGTTCCTCGTCAAAATGGCGGGAAAATGGTCTCGAAGATTCGGAGTCGTACTAATCAATCTGCAGATGAAGTTCACCAAAAAAACGTACCAGTATATTTGTGGAATAAGTTTCTTTTGGAAACTCTCCATTTTAGTCTGACCGCTCAGACCACGACGTAGATTTCTTGTAAACGACAAACAGGTTTTCCTACCTCTGACTTTTGCCGTGGAATTTGCGACCGGTAAGGATCATTCCGAGGAAACAGGGTTCTGTTCATAAGATGTTTTAATTCAAACTTGAAGCAAGAGTACGTATTTGATAGACGTGACTGTTCTATCTGACAGTGAAATCAACAAGTCCAATGCGTATTCGTCTTGGTTCAGTTCAAGAAGCTGAAAATGTCATAAGCTCAATTATGGCCGAGAATTGCTCTGTTCTTGGCGTAAAAATTACCATCTACTGTTCCCAATTGTTAGGTTTTCATTAAAAGTTTTAATAGTTGCGTAAAATTTATATTCACTGTGACACAACACATGGAAATAACTCGCGCACAACAACTTGGTTGGACAACAATACTTCGAACCTCCTCGTGATCTAGTCCCCTTTTCTTTGTAAGATTTCAATTCCTTAACCCTGCAGAAATTCCTTACAAGAGTGAAGAACTTTTAGCTGCCATAACACTCAGAAAACCGGTTAATTTTCAAGAATTCGACTTTTGCTAACATTTGGCGCCCTTTTTTCGCGGGAAAAAGTTTTCTCCTGTACATGTCTGCTTTACAGGCAGTACAGTGTCAGTACACCATCGCGGCCTCCACTTTTCTCACCTCTATGAGTTCGTTATGGAATTTGTGCAGCATATATTCCAGCAGCGGCAAAATCAAAGCAAACCTGAACGTCCATGCTCCCTCCGATGATATTTATCAAGTTTTGCATCCGTATGTAAACCCGTATGGCAATCAAAGCTACTCCTTTAAGGTTGTCTGTTTCTTTGAGCAGCATCAATTCAGCAGCAATACCAAGTTTTGCCGTCGTCCACTCCACGTGCTCATTACGGTAAAAGCATTGTGTGATCGGAAATAGCAATTAGCGAACAGAATCAATGGTACACTAATAGGATCATTCCTCAGTTGAGTATAGCGCGTTGCAAACTTCACTTCCAATCCGTCGAAAAATAGTGTTTGCCCAAAAGTCTGAAGTCTCGTGTCGAATCGAAAGCCTAAAAGGAGTCTAAAAGAGTCGATACAAAGGCAGAGTTGTCAAATGTCTTATGTCATTGAAATAGCCAATGATAGAAATGGGCGTTTGACAGCTGTCGAAATTGTATTTTTTTTACGCCCACACCACCGCGACTCTCCAACGTATCGTTGCAGAGATCGCTTTTTAAATACGATTATTAATTGTACTCAGTTTATACTAAGTACAAAGATCAGAAGGTGCAGAAGGTGCAGTTATCAGTACGATTCATTATCGTACACCCACCTAGCGATTCCTACAATCAGTGGTGGATCAGGCTTAATAATATAAACAGTTGATATGTTCTAAAAGTGTCGCGATACGCTGGAGAGTCGCTTTCGTGAGGGCTTAAAAAATATAATTCTGACAGCTGTCAAACGCCCATTTCTCGGACTACACAAAGTGCCCTGGCTTTTGCTTATGGTCTGTTTGAAGGACGAGGAAGCTTGGGCCCGGGCCTATTCCAACCTGTGGCAGTCCTGTCCAGAGATGTCAACAACGATCCTCTGCTCCGCAACGTGATTTAGACATTTTTGAAATTACGTTGCTACCCTACCGATAGCTCGTACCCGGCGCCATGGGTTATCTATCTACATAAAAATATAACTAAAAAATCGCGATTTTTGAGTCTTTAGTTTTCTGACAACAGGTACGCACGGTGAGAAAAAGGAAGCCCACTGCGAAGTCAGCATTAACACAACAAGTTATTCAGTCAATTACTTCAATTGGTTTGTGCCAATCGTTTTTCCCAGTCATTTTGTGAGGGACCAATTGCTTGGCGATCCTTAACCCTTAACTGTGACGCAAATATAGTTCTCTCCACAAAAGAGGTCAATTTTTGCAATTGTGCGTTAAATCAGTTATTATATCGACTTTGTCTTCCTTTATAGCGTGACATTGATGACTACAGATGGCAGATTGCCTATAGGCTGCTCAATGATGGCAACTGGTAGACAGTTGGACCACAGCTATTCAGTTCTGTCTGTGTCAATGGCTTATACATCGGCAAATAATTCGTAAACTTCAAAGTGGTCGACAAGTCGAGCAGAGTTTCTAAAAAATGTTCGCAAAAGGCCAGCATATCTTAGAAAGTTAGCGTCTCCCGAAAGAAATGCTCTTATTACCGTTTAAAGGCTAGCTTTCCAGGGGTCTTGTGAAGCTAGTTTTCTAGTGAGGGCTCCTTGAGCCATGCCCAGATTGGTGTCCTTTTAGGGGTTCAATTCAAATTTTTAAATGAGCATCCCCGACTTTTCCATCTGGGAATCCCCACTGGGATTACACCTACGTACACTAAGAATGTAGTTGATCATGCTCGTTCAACAAAATCATTGTTAGCTATGGGCACGATAAGGACGCAGCCTGAGTTTCAGAACATCACTTCTCCAGTCCCTTTATTGCATGACGTTGTCTGCAAATTAAGTAAAGAAAGTGTTAAGCATTAATGATTAGACCACTGTTATAGGCCATTTTCATTTTACATATCAGTCAGTCAGTCAGTCCGTTAGTTAGACAATCAATCATTGCATAAGTCTGTAAGTCGGTCAGTCAGTCAGTTAGTTAGACAGTCAATCATACGTAAGTCCGTAAGTCGGTCTGTCTGTCTGTCAGTTAGTCAGTCAGTAAGCAGTATTCTATGAGGTTAAAACTTGATGTTACAAGTAAACTGACTACCTTGTCGCACTCTTACCGACAAGTTAGGCGTATATAAAATTCTTTAAGAAAGAAACGTGTATATATAACGATTAATAAGAAAAACATGAACACCATTCAGTTTGACAAGATTGAAAATTAACTTCAAGTTGGAAGTGCAAATTAAAGCAAAAGTAAAAGTGATCCTTTTTACACGTATGTTCTTTATATTGGCCTTGTGATGAGACATTGAAGAAAAATAACAGCTTCCATCCTATACCTCAACATTTTAGCTTCCTGAAGACTGCGTTAAAGTCATGGCTTGCCGTATTCCTTCCTGCAGATGATGCGTTTAAGCTCTTGTCACTTGATGAGATGTAAATTCACGACTATTAATCGTGAATTCATCCCGCACGCCTTCAAGCCAAGTTTAAGCTCGTGTCACCAAATAAGATGTTAATTCACGATTATTAATCGTGAATTAATCCCGCGCTCATTCAAGCCAAGATTAAGCTCGTGCCACTTGAGGAGGTGTTAATTCACGATCGTGAATTCATCCCCCAATTATTATTATTATTATTATTATTATTATTATTATTATTATTATTATTGTTGTTCTTGGTAGTGAGGAATAGCCCGCATGTCTAAATGAAAATCTACAGCACTTCTAACCACCTGAATAATTTTGATTCTTAAAAATCCAGGAAGAAGTCAACAATGGTCGCTTAGAAATAGCCATGAGTCTGTTGAAGACTTCACGCTGACCGAGACTCTTCTTTCGAGGCTCTGGCACACAAACCAAATTGTTGATCAATGGCATTTCGATATTAATCTTTTATGCGTACTTTCATCTAGCCAACAAGAAAAGGAAATGTGTTTTGAGTAAATAAAACTGGTTTTACTATTCCCTCTGGTATCTCGTTATACACAGTGAGACGTCGACCGCTAGTATCGTGAACCGATTATTGTAATCAGAATATAATAATAAATTTAAAGGAGAAAAACAAAAATACGGAGTACTCATTCCTGTCCTCCCACCGACCTACGTGGTGTCGCAACTCACCAATTTCGCAAAGCTTGAGAGCGGAATGCCCCTGGGTCAGTTGCATGGGAGGACTTGCACCGGGCCCAAACCCTTGAACGCTGCCGCGCATTGATGCAAACCTTTTTAATATCTTTCACTGACCTAGTTACAGTACCATTCAAACTATTATATATTACGCCTGGCTAACGGTTCTCTATGCTTGTGGTAGCTATTGGTAGTCTGAATGGATTAGCGCATGCTCAGAATATGATTATAGAGAGATAGCCAGACGCTCAGATAGGCGTGATAATGAGAGTGCAGGGTGCAGGGCTAGCTAGCTTAGACCATGTTTTTTCTATTCTTGAGGAGATGTTAATTCACGATTATTTATCGTGAATTCATCTCGCACGCATTCAAGCCAAGTTTAAGGTCGTGTCACTTGAGGAGATGTCAATTCACGATTATTAATCGTGAATTCATCCCGCACGCATGGAAGCCAAGTTTAAGCTCGTATGTTAATTCACGATTGTTATAATCGTGAATTCATCCCGCACGCATTCAAGCCAAGTTGAGGCTCGTGTCACCTCATAAGATGTTAAT
Source organism: Micromussa lordhowensis (assembly GCA_964020085.1). Classification (NCBI taxonomy): domain Eukaryota; kingdom Metazoa; phylum Cnidaria; class Anthozoa; order Scleractinia; family Lobophylliidae; genus Micromussa; species Micromussa lordhowensis. The sequence continues at coordinate 5,468,944 of OZ026599.1, forward strand.
TCACGATTATTAATCGTGAATTCATCCCGCACGCATTCAAGCCAAGATTAAGCTTGTGTCACCTAATAGGATGTTCATTCACGATTATTAATCGTGAATTCATCTCGCACGCATTTGAGCCAAGTTTGAGCTTGTGTCACTTAATATGTTAATTCACATTCAAGCCAAGTTTAAGCTCGTGTCACCGAATAAGAAGTTAATTCACGATTCTTAATCGTGCATTAATCGTGAATTCATCCCGCGCACATTCAAACCAAGTTTAAGCTCGAGTGACCTAATGAGATGTTAATTCACGATTATTAATCGTGCATTAATCGTGAATTCATCTCGCACACATTCAAGCCAAGTTTGAGCTCGTGTCACTTAATATGTTAATTCACATTCAAACCAAGTTTAAGCTCGAGTGACCTAATAAGAAGTTAATTCACGATTATTAATCGTGAATTCATCTCGCACGCATTCAAGCCAAGTTTAAGCTTGTGTCACCTAATAAGATGTCAATTTACGATTATTAATCGTGAATTCATCCCGCGCGCATTCAAGCCAAGTTTATGCTTGTGTCACCTAATAAGATGTTAATTCACGATTATTAATCGTGAATTCATCCCGCGCGCATTCAAGCCAAGTTTAAGCTTGTGTCAACTAATAGGATGTTGATTTACGATTATTAATCGTGAATTCATCCCGCGCGCATTCAAGCCAAGTTTAAGCTTGTGTCACCTAATAAGATGTTGATTCACGATTATTAATCGTGAATTCATCCCGCGCGCATTCAAGCCAAGCTTAAGCTCCTGTCGCTTGATAAGAATTTGATCGTGATTTCATCCCGCACGCATTTTAAGCTACCGTCAATCAAATGTTCGGCGCTCCTCCCAGCTTCCGACTTTGCTCATTGCTTGATTGACAGTAGCGAAAACCTCATTCGTCGGTTGAGCTTTGATTTTAGAGTCCGCATGTTATTGAAAGGCGCAGTAATTCACGGTTATTAATCCTGAATTCATCTCGCACACATTTAAGCCAAGCATACGCCTATTAATTGAAATTTATTTCTTAGAATAGTTGATTCATCCACAGATTTATTCCATGTATGTTTGTCGCCGAACAGCGACGCGAGCAGTTAAATGGTTTCTCATCCTCATTCAGTTTTGGGTTTCTGCTTGGTTTGGCTATAGCACTTAAATCCGCCCTAAGCACTGAGTTACAACAGGTAGCTGCCGTGGATTCGTATCGCAATGAGAATTATTAGGATAAACACCTCGCTGAAGGTCTGAAAATGAAATACAAACCTCGGAATTAATTCGAGATGAACTCATGAATTGACAGCAAGGTAAAGCCTGTGATTGGATACATTTATTTTCAGACAGCCTTTTGATTGGTCTCTGTTGACGCGCCATCGCTGACAACGTGATTTAGACATTTTTGACCGTTAATAACCTTATCGAAGTTCTGGAAGTTCCCTGACCGCTACTACGGCGGTGTAGGAGTTTGATTTAACGTTCTTTTAAGGAGGCCTTAAATGGGGAATTAGTGCCGACTATACACGGCGTAAGTCCGGCTGTCAAGAATTATCGATAAAGAGAATCATATGATCAGTTTTGGAACCACTTTTGACTGAAACGGGAGAGAACTTCGGGTTATTATCATGACTCAAACATTGCAGGTACAATACTCGAGGGAGCAGTTGAAATCTACATGTGGTTTTCAGACTTACAAAATTATACCGGGCACTATACACAAGAAAACAAGACAGAAGTTGAAACTGTATCACCGTGATTGAAATCACCGCCACACTGGTTCAGTTTGCGAGTAGATCCAAATTGCTAAAGGACTGATGGAGTTTGTTACACGCAAAAGATCCCAAAAGTCTTTGGAAAAATCAGCAAAAGTTAATAAAAACGGCTTAAATCGATGATGACAGTTACAGATGTTCAAGGACATTAAAGCAAAGACTCCACAATCTAATTTGAAGGCGCCAAGAAAATTGTGCGATGACACGCATGGCCATGACGACCTTTGTTAAGACTTCAGCTTACAGGTAGTCTAGAAGTAAAGAGGTGAGCGGACTTTTTGTGTTACACAATTAAATAACAATGCTATCAATTTAAAATCACATCTTAAAAGTAATGTTTTCATTGGCGTGTTTTATTTGCACTCGCTATACGCTATTAGCATTATGATTTTTCCCGCGCAAAACAAACATTTGGCGCCAGCAAGAAGAATTGTGCCGTGCCTTTTCTACCGAGAAAACGATATCATATTCCAAAATTTCTGAGCACTTCATGACTTAACGGGAAGGGAGTGCAGAAGCCACAAGACAGAATCATTCGAATGTAGTTTCTGTAGTGGAATAAATTTTCAGCTCATAAACCGTGGCTAAACGGTTCTATGTATTAGGGTCTATTAGCGAATTTCGAGTTTAGGGAACACACTTGCTGAGTTTTTGCTACTTTCCTTTCCTGAGTTTTGATCATTTGCACCTCCAGGTTATAAAGGAGGCTTTCGCTTCGACAAAATATAGCACGCAAGAAAATCTCTCTTTACACCTATTATTTTGCAATTTGCTTCGGGAAGAGATATCTTCTCGTTCTTTTGTTCTTTTGCCTGTTTTATTTTAAGCTTACTTTGGACACATTTTGTACATTAAAGCAGGTGCTTGGGAGTCTCCTGGGTAATTTTAGTAATCTTAGTGTTTACAGTAAGCTAGTGAGAATTTTTGAGACAGTAATAGAGTAATATTCATTCATTCAGACAAGTTGTTTTGTTCGCACTGCGCGGTGCCGTGTTGCTTGTTCAAGCACGGCCGAGTCGAGTTGCTTTTCGTCGAAGAGTGAAGGTAGGAGAAACTATCGTTCGGAAACACTCTCGGTAATCTGTTTATTTGCCTGGTTTCTTTTCCTTTGGGTAAATTATGAACTTTAAATCAGCCGCTTTCGAATTGGTTGAACAATCGTATTTCGCATTGAACCCTAAGTGCCGTTGTTTGTTCACTGCACGGGCCACGATATATTTTCCGCTCGCGTTAAGTTGCTAGCTTTTTGTCGAAGAATGCAAAGGCGGATAAAATATATTTCGTTAACACACTTAGATGTTGGTTTATTTTCCTGTTGTCTTTTACTTTGAGAACATTTTGGACATTGAATCAGCCGCTTTCATGCGGTGTTGTTGTTTCGCGGCCACGACATTCGCGCTCGCATTGCTTTTCGTCGACGAGTAAAAATTGTTGAAAATATCGTTCGTAAACACACTTAGTTTATAAAAGGATAGCTGTGCATTGTGTGATCGGAAATAGCAATTAGCGAACAGAATCAATGGTACACTAATAGGATCATTCCTCAGTATAGCGTGTTGCAAACTTCACTTCCAATCCGTCGAAAAATAGTGTTTGCCCAAAAGTCTGAAGTCTCGTGTCGAATCGAAAGCCTAAAAGGAGTCTAAAAGAGTCGATACAAAGGCAGAGTTGTCAAATGTCTTATGTCATTGAAATAGCCAATGATAGAAATGGGCGTTTGACAGCTGTCAGAATTATATTTTTTAAGCCCTCACGAAAGCGACTCTCCAGCGTATCGCGACACTTTTAGAACATATCAACTGTTTATATTATTAAGCCTGATCCACCACTGATTGTAGGAATCGCTAGGTGGGTGTACGATAATGAATCGTACTGATAACTGCACCTTCTGCACCTTCTGATCTTTGTACTTAGTATAAACTGAGTACAATTAATAATCGTATTTAAAAAGCGATCTCTGCAACGATACGTTGGAGAGTCGCGGTGGTGTGGGCGTAAAAAAAATACAATTTCGACAGCTGTCAAACGCCCATTTCTATCATTGGCTATTTCAATGACATAAGACATTTGACAACTCTGCCTTTGTATCGACTCTTTTAGACTCCTTTTAGGCTTTCGATTCGACACGAGACTTCAGACTTTTGGGCAAACACTATTTTTCGACGGATTGGAAGTGAAGTTTGCAACGCGCTATACTCAACTGAGGAATGATCCTATTAGTGTACCATTGATTCTGTTCGCTAATTGCTATTTCCGATCACACAATGCTTTTACCGTAATGAGCACGTGGAGTGGACGATGGCAAAACTTGGTATTGCTGCTGAATTGATGCTGCTCAAAGAAACAGACAACCTTAAAGGAGTAGCTTTGATTGCCATACGGGTTTACATACGGATGCAAAACTTGATAAATATCATCGGAGGGAGCATGGACGTTCAGGTTAGCTTTGATTTTGCCGCTGCTGGAATATATGCTGCACAAATTCCATAACGAACTCATAGAGGTGAGAAAAGTGGAGGCCGCGATGGTGTACTGACACTGTACTGCCTGTAAAGCAGACATGTACAGGAGAAAACTTTTTCCCGCGAAAAAAGGGCGCCAAATGTTAGCAAAAGTCGAATTCTTGAAAATTAACCGGTTTTCTGAGTGTTATGGCAGCTAAAAGTTCTTCACTCTTGTAAGGAATTTCTGCAGGGTTAAGGAATTGAAATCTTACAAAGAAAAGGGGACTAGATCACGAGGAGGTTCGAAGTATTGTTGTCCAACCAAGTTGTTGTGTCGCGGGCGACTCTTCACCAGCCTTCTGTAGCGCGAGTTATTTCCATGTGTTGTGTCACAGTGAATATAAATTTTACGCAACTATTAAAACTTTTAATGAAAACCTAACAATTGGGAACAGTAGATGGTAATTTTTACGCCAAGAACAGAGCAATTCTCGGCCATAATTGAGCTTATGACATTTTCAGCTTCTTGAACTGAACCAAGACGAATACGCATTGGACTTGTTGATTTCACTGTCAGATAGAACAGTCACGTCTATCAAATACGTACTCTTGCTTCAAGTTTGAATTAAAACATCTTATGAACAGAACCCTGTTTCCTCGGAATGATCCTTACCGGTCGCAAATTCCACGGCAAAAGTCAGAGGTAGGAAAACCTGTTTGTTGTTTACAAGAAATCTACGTCGTGGTCTGAGCGGTCAGACTAAAATGGAGAGTTTCCAAAAGAAACTTATTCCACAAATATACTGGTACGTTTTCTTGGTGAACTTAATCTGCAGTTTGATTAGTCCGACTCTGAATCTTCGAGACCATTTTCCCGCCATTTTGACGAGGAACTACACATCAAATAACTGAGATTGTACTTCATTTTGTAAAACAAACAAAGCAGTTCTTTCAGAATTCCCACCGTATTTGCATAATACATTTCTATCAATGCTTTGTTAAGGAATTCGATAAATGATACCTTTACCAAAGAAGCCATGCTTTCCTTAGGTACACTTAAATTGTACTATTTCAATTTGCCAAATATTCCCGTAAACACGACGAATCCTGCCCACCAATGTTTTGACACATCGAACTTGCAGACTTGCTGCGA
>OZ026599.1:5479329-5519829 GCA_964020085.1 Micromussa lordhowensis
TGCCTGGATTTTCAGAGAGAGGAAGGGATTTTGCTAACTCAGTGGCTTTGGAATAACCGCTTGTCCATCGATTCATGCTGCCGTTGTTGCATCTGATCTGAGAAACAACAGCAGTCAGTCGGCACAGCTGACAGATAGTTTTGTATTTGCCCGCTACTAATCTTAAAACTCCATTTCTGAAGCCATACAGGTTTAATTCCTGGATATTCAGTAACACACTTTAAGATAACATCAGCACCAATATCTTCAAGAACAAGATCATTCTTCTTTGAGTCTTGACAACCTTCTAACTCACTTTAATACAATAATAACAACAATAACATTCGCTGATGTTTTGAAGGGAAGCGACGCTACAATTTCCACACTCGCACGAAAAGAACACAAGCATTGTGTCATGGGATAATCATTTTGATCTACTTTGAACGCATGAAGTTAAAATAATTTGAGAAAGTAAAGGTACTTGACTTTTATTTATACGAAAGTATGTTAATGCGAGATCGAAGAATGCGTGAAAATAGTAAATACGCGCCACGCGCTACAGTCTTACTAGTATCACTCTCTGACTTCTACATATCATTGCCTTCGGGTCTGTCCATCAGAGATCAGAGCTCGTTCGAGTTCTTTGTCAGCATCCACCTCATTTGGCTGTCCATTCTTCGTTGGCCAGAGAGTTGTCAGCATATAAATCAGCTCGGTCGTCATCGTTTAACTATTCACTTTGCGTTGTTGATAAGTGCGAGTCGTCATTGTCTTCAGCGATATAATAAATTTCGGAGTCTTCTGAGTCAAAGCTCATTTCAGAACCCGACGAAGTAGAAGATATTGTTGATAAAAACAGAAATCTGTCGACTGTGGAGCCCCAGCGAAAAACTTATGCGGCAAAAAGGCTTCTACGCTCGCACAGAGTAAAAGGCCCGACTGGGACAGCCGAAGCTTTCGTTCTCGAAGTGACGTCACGGCCTTACTCTCCCCAGATTCCTCTTTGCTCGGTCGTGAACCATACGAAACTCGGTTTCAAAGGGGCACAGAAATTCGAGGATTTAACCAAATCGAAAAATTTTTGCGGCACATTACTCCACAAAATAAGCTTTATTGTTTTAGCGAAAAAAAATTTTGGGGGTTAGGTGCACTTTAAACATGTGACTTTCGCTTAATAAGCAAGAATGGCAGGTATTCTTGCTTATTAAACAAGTGTCACACAACACTCTGTCACACTAAGTTCGTCCGCCATTACGGATAAAAATATCGACAACGAAAACAACGCAACGGATAAATCATTCCTATTGAAAACCTTCAAATACAAGTCTTGACTGGTCAGGCCTTCAATGAAAGCCATAATTAAGTGACGACTTTCCTTTTCTGGACAGATATTTTTGTGTAAGTTTTCTTCACGGCGTGATCGATCGGCAGCCGGCGGCCGTGAACGACTGCATTTTCGATGTTCAAGTTTTCAAACGAAAGTGAACCTGTTCAGTCGAATTGCACAACATCAGCATTTTAAATAAATAGGTCTTTGAATACACAACGGACGGATATTTCATTGAACACAGACTATCCATATAGGTGGTCTCTACGGACTGCATCTGGGCTTACTTCAAACATGTCAAATTACAGCGCGGGTCAATTTTGTCAACATTTACAAGATTACTGTTGTCATCAATTTGCGCTTTCCTCTTGATGCACTTATTGCCGAAAGTTTGGGCTGAATTTCGTTGAAAAAACTCGGCTGAACATAAAAGAGTGAGAATTAAAGTTTATCTGAACAAAACCGGCGGGGTTTTTCACCGAGAAACTGCTAAAACTTGAAATGCCATTTTTGGTTATTAAGCGAAAAAAGTGACACTTTTTGCCTATTAAACAAGGCACTCTTGTTTATTAAACAAAAAAGTTAGTTTTTCTTGCTTATTAATCAAAAGCGTCCCACAGTAAGTTAGGTGTTAGTGTTCAACGGCTACTAGACGCCTTACATGTAAGCTTATTACCGAAATCGGCATATCAGAACAAAGAAAATAGTGCTAAGCTTATTTAATATTGTGAAAAACTCTTTTTGTGTACTGTTCTTATATGCTAAGCGATCACACTTTAAGGCATGAATTTCCTTTTCGACAGTTAATTCAGGGAAAGATTTTCGATTAAATTTTCCCGAAGCGTTTGAATGGTGAAAGCCGCGAGCGACTATTGCTCATTCAATGTTTGAAGTTTTAAACGAAATAACGATGAGCCTTGTTCTCTCAAAATACTGAGAAATATGAAGACAGCAAGAACAGAACACTTCAATGAAGGTGGACAATCGTAGAACTATGTTTCTAAGAGATTAAAATCTATTTTGGGTACGATCGGTCTAAAATAAACAACACCACGATCCGCGCCGCCTTTCAGTCGATTTAGACCGAAAATTACCGGAGTCAGAGAAATGTTCTGATTTCTGCGTTCTGCGTTGCCTTTCGTGTTCTGATTGAACCCGTAAAAAATCTCACACAGACGAAAATGAGTGATAGGTTTTCTTTTTCAACAAAGCTGTTTGTCCACTTTCGTGAGTTGCACAATCCACCCACGGACAATATGAAAAACCATTTTTAGGTTATCAAGCGAAAAAGGCATCAATTCTTGGTTATTAATCATGTAACTTTTGCTTTTTAGACGAAAATAGAGCTCTTCTTGCTTGATAATCAAGCCTCGCAACACTTCCACGAGACCTCGCCGACGCGGGTTACCGCCGAGAAATTGTGGTCAAAGATTACATGCATACTTTTTGCGGGACTATTTCACGGCATTTACGTTTAGTCGTTAGATAAATAAACTTCCAGCTGAAAGAGTGCAAATTTATGCTGTTATCAGAAGTTCTTTTCTCTCGGCATAAAAAGTTTTCGGAAAAAGAGTTTTTCATGATTTGAAGTAGGCTTACTTGCTAATCTGAGTGAATCACACTGTCACACAACCTGTGCGACTTTTCTCAGCCTCTTGTAAGCTGGTCACGTTCCATGCTATTTAAATAAAATTCAACGGATTGAAGCGATGTAAAAGTCATAGATTTTCATTTAAAGTACGCACTTAAGCTTAACGTTTTTTACTTTATCAGTCACCTGCAGAAAATAAGCTTACAGTCGCTTATAGTGAGATATGCAAGCCGGGAGCCATTTACATCTCGCGGTGCATGAGTTTCGTTTTTGCTAAACTTGTTTAACCGTAGCTACCAAATCTCTTGACGTATGTAATAATAATTTCAGTTTTGGTTAGAAAGAAACCTAGAACTGGACACTCCGCCCGGGCGTTAAATGATTAAATTGGCCTTCCGGCCGTACAAGTTAGTACAACACTCACTCGCACCAATAAGCTTGTCCATGCGTGTTTTGCGGGTCTGGGCGGAAAAATTATAGAGAAGTTATTAAAATGTTTAAGATCAATGTCCTTGCGAATAAATCTCGTGGTCCTTTCGGTTTTTAGTCAAAATTTATTGTTTTTGGGTAACGATAAAATCTGTCGATGAAATGAACAACATTACCAGCGCCGTCGGATTGAATACAAAATCTCAGACAGACCAAAAGGAAGCGGTAACCGTTTTTTTACTAGCTTGTACTTATACACAAATACAAGAAATTTGCAACAAACAATCCACTGAACGAAAATATCAGCTCTTCTCGGTTGACAATTTTTCCTTCAAAAAATGTCATGAGACTCCACCACACCGCGCCGCGAATTTCACGTGCAGAAAACAAAATTTGCATATTTCTTCGGACTCTGTCACGGCTTAATTACTTCCAGTGGTTGGATAAATACATTTCCAAGAGTGAAATTGGTAAGCTTATGCTGTTATCAGCAGCTTGCTTTTTTTTCTTTTGGTATGAGGAGTTTTCAGCGACAGAGTTGGCACGATTGAAGCACGATTTGATTATCAAGCAAGAAGAAGAGTCAATCGGCTACTTATATATAATTAACGGGAATTGACGCCGTGTTCGCTTGATACTTAAAAGATGGTTTTCAAGTACACGGATTCTTCATTGCAGTATTGTCTAGTCGTGGCACAGTACGGTTTGGCAGCGGAAAAACGGTTTTATTGTCCAATAATGATCAATAATTAAACTATTGCTCCTTTTCGTCGGTAGGAGATTTTTTATAACGCTTCAATTTACAACCGGCAAACAACTTTGGTCTAGGGCATGCCCAAGTTTGACAGTTTGACAGCCACGAGTTTGATTGGACAGATTTTGGCAGTGAGATCTGTCTTTATTCCCAAAGGTTTTTCCGCCGTTTGAAAATCGCAACCACTTTTAATAACGTGATCACCTTATCATGACACTGGCAAGTGCAGAGGAAATGTTCGTCGAATTTCAACTTAACGCTACGACAATCGAGATTTATTCGCAAGTCCGTTGAACGCAATCACTTTGATGACTTCTCCATTAGTTTTAGGCCGGTCCGGAATTTGCAATGCAGTTGTAGTAAAAAGAACAGAGAGCGACTGAAAATGTGTGACTGCCCCGCTAAATTATGGAAGACATTAGTCAGGAAAACAAGAGTGATCTTGCAAAATCACTGACTAAAAACGTCCAGCATTATCCGTTTACCGAAGGAGTTCGGGAGATCGCTTTGCGTATATGCTTGTGGTACATATGCACGAGGCCGAGGAAGTGATTGTAAAAGGAAAATCATCACTTATAGCGGTTCAAGTCACTGATGACTTATTCGCAAGGGCATTGAAAGATTGGATATTTAAAGGGCAAGATGAGTTTTAGAAGTACATTACGGTGTGATAAAGATGCATGGCTCCGGTGTTGTGTTCTTTACTTGTAAAGACCAAAAAGAAGAAGGTGAGATCATTCAGTTGTCTTCGTCAGTTTTGGTAACTGGCATTATCGTTAATTAAAATAATTGTATGTTGATGCTAAAAAGTTGTCTATTCATTGCCGTTTTGATTTAGACTGCACCGGCCGATATTAGAGCGGTTGAAAGCTGTCTGACATTTTTCCCGCGCAAAACGCACGCGAGTGAGAATATACTGTTGTCCTGAGTTGAGCGAGTGTACCAACGGGTGCCTTTTGCTGTCTAGCTAGCTCTGAGATTTTCCCCACAAAACAAATATTCTAACATACGATAACGTTTCAAGAGGTTGGAAGCTACGGTTGTTTAACAAGTTTGGAACAAACGAGATTGAAATACGAAAACCCCATCCACACGTAGTAATCTCTTGCATACCTCAGTGCAGCAGTGTAGCAGGTGACCGATTAAGTCTTGAGCTTAAGTTTAAACCACTAGTCTGTACTGCAAATGAAAATCTAAAAAATCGTTTCATACCGTTGAATATTTCAAAAACACTACACTGCCAAACGCAGCAACACTCGGGTCCGTTGTGTGAAGGAAAGCAAAGGTGCTTCAATCGTGCCAACTCTGTCGCTGAAAACTCCTCATACCAAAAGAAAAAAAAGCAAGCTGCTGATAACAGCATAAGCTTACCAATTTCACTCTTGGAAATGTATTTATCCAACCACTGGAAGTAATTAAGCCGTGACAGAGTCCGAAGAAATATGCAAATTTTGTTATCTTTCGATCGCTATTCTCGGCAGTTTTCTGCACGTGAAATTCGCGGCGCGGTGTGGTGGGGTCTCATGACATTTTTTGAAGGAAAAATTGTCAACCGAGAAGAGCTGATATTTTCGTTCAGTGGATTGTTTGTTGCAAATTTCTTGTATTTGTGTATAAGTACAAGCTAGTAAAAAACCGGTTACCGCTTCCTTTTGGTCTGTCTGAGATTTTGTATTCAATCCGACGGCGCTGGTAATGTTGTTCATTTCATCGACAGATTTTATCGTTACCCAAAAACAATAAATTTTGACTAAAAACCGAAAGGACCACGAGATTTATTCGCAAGGACATTGATCTTAAACATTTTAATAACTTCTCTATAATTTTTCCGCCCAGACCCGCAAAACACGCATGGACAAGCTTATTGGTGCGAGTGAGTGTTGTACTAACTTGTACGGCCGGAAGGCCAATTTAATCATTTAACGCCCGGGCGGAGTGTCCAGTTCTAGGTTTCTTTCTAACCAAAACTGAAATTATTATTACATACGTCAAGAGATTTGGTAGCTACGGTTAAACAAGTTTAGCAAAAACGAAACTCGTGCACCGCGAGATGTAAATGGCTCCCGGCTTGCATATCTCACTATAAGCGACTGTAAGCTTATTTTCTGCAGGTGACTGATAAAGTAAAAAACGTTAAGCTTAAGTGCGTACTTTAAATGAAAATCTATGACTTTTACATCGCTTCAATCCGTTGAATTTTATTTAAATAGCATGGAACGTGACCAGCTTACAAGAGGCTGAGAAAAGTCGCACAGGTTGTGTGACAGTGTGATTCACTCAGATTAGCAAGTAAGCCTACTTCAAATCATGAAAAACTCTTTTTCCGAAAACTTTTTATGCCGAGAGAAAAGAACTTCTGATAACAGCATAAATTTGCACTCTTTCAGCTGGAAGTTTATTTATCTAACGACTAAACGTAAATGCCGTGAAATAGTCCCGCAAAAAGTATGCATGTAATCTTTGACCACAATTTCTCGGCAGTAACCCGCGTCGGCGAGGTCTCGTGGAAGTGTTGCGAGGCTTGATTATCAAGCAAGAAGAGCTCTATTTTCGTCTAAAAAGCAAAAGTTACATGATTAATAACCAAGAATTGATGCCTTTTTCGCTTGATAACCTAAAAATGGTTTTTCATATTGTCCGTGGGTGGATTGTGCAACTCACGAAAGTGGACAAACAGCTTTGTTGAAAAAGAAAACCTATCACTCATTTTCGTCTGTGTGAGATTTTTTACGGGTTCAATCAGAACACGAAAGGCAACGCAGAAATCAGAACATTTCTCTGACTCCGGTAATTTTCGGTCTAAATCGACTGAAAGGCGGCGCGGATCGTGGTGTTGTTTATTTTAGACCGATCGTACCCAAAATAGATTTTAATCTCTTAGAAACATAGTTCTACGATTGTCCACCTTCATTGAAGTGTTCTGTTCTTGCTGTCTTCATATTTCTCAGTATTTTGAGAGAACAAGGCTCATCGTTATTTCGTTTAAAACTTCAAACATTGAACGAGCAATACATGTAGTCGCTCGCGGCTTTCACCATTCAAACGCTTCGGGAAAATTTAATCGAAAATCTTTCCCTGAATTAACTGTCGAAAAGGAAATTCATGCCTTAAAGTGTGATCGCTTAGCATATAAGAACAGTACACAAAAAGAGTTTTTCACAATATTAAATAAGCTTAGCACTATTTTCTTTGTTCTGATATGCCGATTTCGGTAATAAGCTTACATGTAAGGCGTCTAGTAGCCGTTGAACACTAACACCTAACTTACTGTGGGACGCTTTTGATTAATAAGCAAGAAAAACTAACTTTTTTGTTTAATAAACAAGAGTGCCTTGTTTAATAGGCAAAAAGTGTCACTTTTTTCGCTTAATAACCAAAAATGGCATTTCAAGTTTTAGTAGTTTCTCGGTGAAAAACCCCGCCGGTTTTGTTCAGATAAACTTTAATTCTCACTCTTTTATGTTCAGCCGAGTTTTTTCAACGAAATTCAGCCCAAACTTTCGGCAATAAGTGCATCAAGAGGAAAGCGCAAATTGATGACAACAGTAATCTTGTAAATGTTGACAAAATTGACCCGGGCTGTAATTTGACATGTTTGAAGTAAGCCCAGATGCAGTCCGTAGAGACCACCTATATGGATAGTCTGTGTTCAATGAAATATCCGTCCGTTGTGTATTCAAAGACCTATTTATTTAAAATGCTGATGTTGTGCAATTCGACTGAACAGGTTCACTTTCGTTTGAAAACTTGAACATCGAAAATGCAGTCGTTCACGGCCGCCGGCTGCCGATCGATCACGCCGTGAAGAAAACTTACACAAAAATATCTGTCCAGAAAAGGAAAGTCGTCACTTAATTATGGCTTTCATTGAAGGCCTGACCAGTCAAGACTTGTATTTGAAGGTTTTCAATAGGAATGATTTATCCGTTGCGTTGTTTTCGTTGTCGATATTTTTATCCGTAATGGCGGACGAACTTAGTGTGACAGAGTGTTGTGTGACACTTGTTTAATAAGCAAGAATACCTGCCATTCTTGCTTATTAAGCGAAAGTCACATGTTTAATAAACATGAAGTGCCACCTTTCTTGCTTAATAAGCAACCTTTCTTGCTTAATAAGCCAAAAATAACGACTTTTTAGTTTAATAATCAAACTTGATGTGTCAAAATTGCTTAATAAACAAAAAATACATGCAATTTGTTTAATACACCAAAAAAAATGGTGTCCGGAAACAATCTGACAGTCCGAAAACAATCTGACCCTTGTTTACATGTAGCTGGGCTTAATGGTGTTGAATATATGAACACAGTACATGGTGCTTCAGATACCATCAACTTTCTTCATTTTTTTGGTGAAGCAGGAAACGCGGTAAACATTGAAACAAAAAGACCTGCATTGGAAGTCGGCGACATTGTTGTGATGGACAATTGCCCCACTCATCATTTTGCTGGTGGTGAAGCTCTGCAAGAGTGGTTAAGTGATCGTAACATTGAACTGGTCTATACTCCAACCTATATGTATTCTCCAGATTTTAATCCAGCTGAATTTGTGTTTAACAAAATGAGATCAGTTATGCGTTACGACCTGTGGGAACTCACGAACGAAAACATTGAACTTTCTGCAGTTGCAGCCGCTGTAGATTACATTACCTCGGATAATATGTTGGAATTTTTCAGATACACCTCTTACATCAATGTTTAGACGCGTTTTTTTGCCTTTTGTTCTGTAGTCGTGATTTAGAATTGATATACATGTAAGACAGACTACTCAAGCAGATTGTAACGAAACTGTTCAGACTCAGGGTTGTCACATTTTACATTACTCAAGTTAGCTGTCAAAACCCCTGATATTTTTTTCATGGTACTTCCTGTACAGGTTCCCTTTTCACATAATGAAAGTAAAGGAAGGGTGAACCGGGGAATACAGTAGATTGTTTATTCAGATTTAACTTCACAATCACTAAAACTGCATCAGGCATGCACAACATCTGTCTTTATTCTATGAACACAAACCCAACAAAAAGAATTGAAATACAGAGGGCTTTTTTTTTTCAAACTGGCAGGACAACTGACTAAAGTTAATTGAATCGGACGCCGTGTTGTCTACCGCTGTATACAAATACAAGAACAAATTTAATTATTTCAAGTTAAAACAACCGTATCATATAACAAAAATTTTGTCAAGCATGAAATGATAATTGAAAGTGCTTAAAGAGCGACCTCGTCCATTTGATAGATCGTTCAGTCATGATCACTTTTTTCAGAATTTAGATCTCTGTTGTACCTGTCCGAGTTTAACTACTTTCCTTGTTGAAAGGAATGTGAAGAAATTAACACGCGAATTGCATATTTTAAAACTATTTCGGTGTTCAGTAATAACACAACAGACAAACCTAACACATAAACGAAGAAAAACCTCGAAATTTCGTTCTCAAAATTACAGAAACATGTTGTTAAAGAGTCAATCAGATTTTGCTAGGCTTCGAAGTTCAACAAGGGCATTGGCAGCCTCATGTTCTTGTTCAATTTCAAAAGATGGCGCTCTGCAACCTTCATTCAGTACAAACATGTACATGTCACTGCTTGAATTTTCAGCAACTGCAGATGTGGGTGTAAGCGTACTGAGTGTTGACTCATCTTCATTGTTCCATTCATCTTGTAAATGCACCGCTAGTCTGAAGTCGTCGAACTCTGATGGAGGTACTACTGGCGGAAATGGAAAACTACAGGTTGTTGTAGTGCTACGTCTTGGAAAATTTATAGCATATTCCTCTTCTAAGATTCGCTTTTTTGGGTTAATGCCTTTTTCTCTGGGATGTGGCACCGTTATTCTCATTTCGTGTCCACGTACAGCTTCATCGAGTAAACGAGTGACAGTTTGCCTGGGAGGAAGTTTCCCATTACATTTCTTCTGTAACAAGGCAACGTGTTTGTTCAGCAGCGCCCAATTCTTTACACCATTTGAAATATATTTTGCAGGGTTGGAGGCAATAATATCTGTTACAAAAGATCCCTGGGATATTGTTATTTCTAGATTTTCAAAAAGCGTTCGATACCTTAGAATGGTCATTTATCCAACATACCCTCAATCTGTTCAACTTTGGTAACAGCATCAAAAAATGGATCTCTACGTTTTATACTAATTCCAAGAGTAGTGTATTGAACAATGGTTTTTGTACAAACTATTTCAAATTGTCGAGAGGGGTGAGGCAGGGTTGCCCCTTATCACCGTATCTCTTCATCTTAGCTGCAGAAGTCCTTGCTACAAGGATTCGTCAAGATAAAACTGTTAGAGGCATTACAATATTTGGAACAGAGTCCAAAATAAGCCAATTTGCTGATGACACTTCAGCCTTTTGTGACAATCTATCATCTGTCCAAAACTTGATTAGAATAGTAAACGATTTTGGAACATCTTCTGGTTTGAAATTAAACGCCTCTAAAACCAAAGCAATATGGTTAGGCCCATGGCGTAATAGGGAAGATCAGCCCCTAAATCTAAACTGGACGAAAGAACCTGTCAGAACTCTTGGGATCTTTGTTTCTTACGATGAAAATGCGAATGAGAAAAGAAACTTTACGCTTACGATTCAAAAGCTAATTACTAATCTTGATATTTGGAGATCAAGAAATCTTAGTCTATTTGGTAGGGTTTTGATAACTAAAAGCCTCGGCATTCCTCATCTAATTTATTCCAAGTCAATGTTAGTCACTCCCTCGGAAATTGCCTCTTCTGTAACAACTTCTCTTTTTGACTTTATCTGGTGCAAAAAACCGGATAAAATTAAAAGGCAAGTTATGTACCAAGACTACGTTGATGGAGGATTACGTGTGCCAAATATGGAGGTAATGGCTAAATCATTAAAGCTTGCTTGGATCTCGAGATTTCTATCAATCGATGTGCTATCAAGGAAGGAAATCTGGAAAGCAATCCCCGATCATTTTTTTAGAGAATATGGCGGTTTAAACTTTCTATTACGTTGTAGCTATGATAAAAAATTCTTCAACCAGATTGATTTACCCCCCTTTTACCAACAGATACTGGGGTACTTTCTAGAACTTAAAACTTTATATGAAAGTGACATTGGACAAGAAATGATTCTGTTTAACAATAAAGAAATTCTCGTGGGGAATAGGCCGTTTTTTCTGAAGGACTGGTTCGTTTCAGGAATTATCTCTATTCAAGATATTCTCAGTGAAAACGGAAAATTTCTATCCTTTCAAGAATTCCAACATATTTACAAAATAAATTGTAACTTTTTAAATTACTACCAGGTCGTATCTGCAATTCCGAAACACCTACTAGAAAGGGCAAAACAAACTCAATTAAAGAAGACACTTTTTCTTGATAGTGAGAATTTCCAGCTGTCTCCTTCATTATCGATCAACCTTACGAAGATGAAAAACAGGGATTATTATTGGCTTTTTGTAAAAAAAATACCCCTTCCGTAACTGCACTAAGTAAATGGGAACGAGATCTCTCATCAAATGATATTCATTGGGAAAACTATTTCTAGCAAATCAAATTTATGTGCAAAGAGAACAAACTCAAAGAATTTTACTTTAAACTCGTTCACAGGATACTTGTCTCCAAGAAAGAACTTCACCTCTTTGGAATATCGAATAATTCAAATTGCAGTTACTGCGGCCAGCCAGATTCAATAAGCCACACTTTCATCGAGTGCCACCATTCTAAAAAATTCTTTCAAAATGTCTTACAACATTTCAATGAAGAAAACGCCACCTCTTTTACACAAAGTGATAAAGAATTTATCTTTGGTAACTCTCTAAATACTACTGGTCAATTGCAACGATCCCCTCTTCTAAAGAAATTAAATTATTGTATGCTATTTGCAAAGTATTACCTTTACAATCAGAAACTTAATCAAATAGAGCCCGAGTTAAATGAATTCAATATTAGACTTAATCTTAAATACCGCGTTGAGAAACTTGTATAAATGCTCTAGATTAGGTGTTTTTTTTTTGTTAGTTAGCCTTTATTAGTTAAATTATGTAACTCGATGCCATTTTTTTTTTCTCCTCTTTATTTCACTTTATTATTTGTATCCTCCTCTCTTATGTAACTTGTGTGATATTAAATAAAGTAACAAAAAAAAAAAATCTGTTTCGATTTTTCTGGCAAATGAATCTTCAATTGATTTGTAGGCTTGGAGTTTGTTGTTATAGTCACTTTGTAGATTTGCGAGTTGGCTCTCGCATTTTATCATTTTTTGAGCTAAGCTTCGTCTTGTTGATTTTTCTTGCGGATGTCTATCTAAGATACCACAAAGCATAACCGATGTACAGTCTTCGCCATCACAATTTCGTCTGGTATGCCCCAATTTTAGGTGGCATTTTCCACAGACTGACAATGTTCCACTGTTGAGGAGAACCGCTTGGGATAATTCCCGCTCAAAGTTTTCTTTTTGCGCTTTTACATTTTCTAATTCCTTTGGTGGCTGTTTCAATATTTTCCAGCTTTCGTGCTAACATACGATCTACTGGTCTACTGGTGGAAGCAGTACTGCTGGTTTTCAGTTGGAAACTTGCTTGTTCATTGTGTGTTGCTTCTGAAACCGAAGGCATGAATGGCGCCGTCGAACTGCATGAAGGCATGAATGGCGCCGTACGCACAACTGCGCTTGAAGTCCAACTGCTTGAAACAGCAGCTTGGTCAGGGGAACCTAGAATTCCCGTGCGAAGTTTAACTCTCTTGAACTCTCTATCGGGAACCACTCGTGCACACTGCCATAACTCTGTGAATCCTCTAAAGTCGTCAAAATTAAGATTGATCCAACTGTCCTCATCATCCAAGTAACGAAGACGCATTGTTCGCTCATTTAAAAAGTCAAGGCTCGGGCACTGACTTTTGATATCATGGACTAGCGATGCAAATGAATACTGACCACAGTTCACTTTAGAAGCCGAAACCATGAAACTTATCCATTTCTGACCATTTCCTTGTGTTCCAGTGTATTCTACTTTCACTTGATATTCCATGTTGGAGCTAAAGACGGTAAAATTGAGGCTAGTGCTACCTCGGCCAGTACTAATATGTTTCGCGCGCTTGCTGCTAATGACGTCAAAGGCCGACAAGTTGCCACTGGAAACGGAGCCAGTTGCCCGTGACAACAACAAGGTTTTAACGTTAAAACCTGGTGACCAAACTTAGTCGCGCCTTACTCAACTGATTCTTCAACAACGTCATAAGAAAAATATGGATGACTGGACGTGGATTTCAAAGAGAGTGGCTCTCAGAGTTTGTTAGTGATTATGGCAAGTAAAAAATATGCTTCCTTCAATCTTGGAAAGTAAATTGTTTGCTGTGGAAAGTAAATTGTTACGCATACTTTCCATAGTGGCAAGTTATGTCAAAAGTAAGTGTTGGGCCCTGGTCGAGGAACAGATAATGTCCAAGGACAAATATCCCAGCATATTTTTGCCCCAAATGGAGGCTATTGTGTTTATTATCCTTCAAATCTTTTCGCAACACACATAGTTTTGAAAATTGGGGAATATTCAGTCCTGTGACGTGTTTAGACCAATCACGTTCGAGCGAAAATATTTGATGGATTATAAATTTTGATATTATCATGACATTAATTTGAGATTTAGAATAAAGACCATGATCATCACAATTGTGTGCTACCTCGTTCTTTAAGCGTGTGGTGAATAATCCTCATTCTTTGTCTTGTAAATGGGGGCGTCACGTCGGGGGCATTATGACCGTAAATCCAGTTTTTTCATTGAGTGGATTTTTAAGGGTCGGTGTTTTCGTCATGAAACTTCAGATCACTTTAATGTATGACTTCCGGTCAATGTGTCGTGTGCCTAAACAAACATGTTCACTTGCGAGCATTTCCAGGTTATTTTCAGTGCTTACTTTTCTAATGGTTACAAATGGCAAAGATATCAGTGACGTCACCTATTGTTATTAATATGCCAACCAGAGAACGATTGGCTGGTGAAACAAAGAGCTCTTTTGTTTAACGCTTTGAACATTTAAATAACAAAAACAATGTTTGTAAACAAATATCTTCCCTATACCTTACTTGATGATATTCCGACTTATTCTGTTCTCAATTTTCTGCAAATGAAAGCTGCACTTGCAATCAAAGCAGAAGAGAGTTGGAAATCAACTTGTTTTTAAACTGGAACCCTTCCTGATGATCTTGTTGGGCTTTTTAAAATCTTTTTCCCATTGATTTTATAAAAGAACGAAGCTTCTCAATCTAGTACACAGACAACGTTTTCAAGGTCTGTGTTTTCGAGGTCTGCGTCAGGCAAAACTCGCTTTATTCCTCGGAAGGGCACCAACATGGCGTCTCCGTACAAAGCTCTATAAATTTAGGTTGTCCTTGTTCTTATTTAATACCTGTTCGCTTGACAAAAATATATTGATAATGTGAGGAGACAATACTTCTTGGTCACACATGGGTAGTAGAAGAACAAAACAAGGGAACTCGTATCCTTGTAAGCCTTTTTGTACTTGAACATTATTTTGTCGTTAGGCAAGGAAAAAAATTACAGGTATGTGAGAGGTTAGAAATGACTGATTCGTGGTCTAGCAAGGTCTTAAATTATCTTCCTAGTTTTCATTTGATGTCATTTCAATAGTTACAATCATGGAACTATCACTACAGCTCCATCCTCCATGATCCAGGGATGATTAGTCAGTGTGCGAAGAAAAAAAATGGTGCCTCAAAAAGCTGCATAATCTGCATGATCGTGCACATATCTTTTCAATGCCTCCTTGCACCATGATTAACTGATCATGTCTGTAAGGCTCCTACAGCCCAGTCATACATGTACAGCATGTACGAGATTAAATACTTTCCTCTTCATCTTCTGAATCCATAAACTACTGTAAGTGCACTAAGTTTCTTCTTGATCACAATGAACAGCGTTTTCATGTAATTTTGGAAAACAAACTTACTAGTAAGAGTGGTGATGCTTTTTTCAGTACTGGACTCGTAAAAGAAATATCAATGTCTTGACATGATGCCAATGTACATGATTTGGTGTGGCTGTGAACAAATTTCAAAGAAAATATGAATGAGTGAATGAGATTGCCAAAATTTTGAGGAACGGAAACAGGATGAGAATTTCTAGGGAATTAATGATAATTATTATTTTCTCCACTTCTATATACACAATATTTAAGTTCAACAGGGTAGAATGTTTATTGTTTGTATTCGATCTATTTAATGGACCAGTTGACTCATGGCACAGTGTGTAATCTTGACATGGTAATGTTGGCAGTTGTCTGAGTTTAAGGCCTCTTTTATCAGGTCTGGTCTATATGCCTTGTTACAAGTGGACCATGAAGTCCTAAACTTGCACTCAAAGAAAACAGCCTTTGGATAAAATTCAAACCTCAAGATTTTGTCAGTCAGGTGTCAAATAAACATGCTTTTAAAATCTGAGGGAAAAAAGGAAGTGGATTTTTGTTATCATAGTAGCACTTAAACTGACTCTTACTAGAACAGACCTTAAAGCCAAGTCTTGGAACAAGTCATCTAGAGATTTTGGTGTACTCACATGGAAGATATAATCAAGCTTATATGTAATTATTATTTTTGTTGTTTGTTCTTTCTTTAGCGTTATGTTTATGTTGTGCTTTATTCCTTTGTTTAATTGTAGGATGAAACACCTCTACTTTTACGAGACCTGAGTCCACCTTTTCTTAAGTGTGTAGAGACTGTTCTCGAAGGCGGTGAACCGGAAGCCAAAGGTGCACTAAGTGCAGCTGTAGACAATTTAAAGAGTGGTTTGAATCACCTTGTAGATCCTGAGGGACAATTTGGACTAAGTGATCATTCTCTGAAGGCCCTTGACAGTGCTTCCAAAATGCTGGAAACTGATGCTAATGTAAAGATTGTGGCTGAATTACTGCTGCCTCTAATGGAAGGCTATTGTGTTTTTAATATGCATCACCGTAAAGCACTGAATGCATATGCCGTTAAGACTCAAATGTTTCTTCCTCCTTCACTTGGCTGGAATGGTCTTGCCATAGGTAAATGGTGGTTTTCAGAAACCTAGAGTTTTGAATCTTGTACATATATGTTGTATATTCAATACAGTGATACCATGTTAATGTAGTTGGTTACTTTATGGGGTATACAAACTGTGAACCGATATTAAGTGGGTTTATATCTATGATATTATTTAAGTCATCATTGTTTTCTTATGGAAATGTTCATGACCTACATGTAATCACATCTACCGGTAACCCCACTAAAACTAATCTCCGTAAGCTATGATAAGACAAACATTTGTACACTTCAGCTCAGAGATATTGGGGTTGATAACATTTTTTCCTGTATCTATTTGAAAAGCTAGCAGCAAAACAATGGTTTGATGACTTCATTGCTCAGCAAAACAAAATTTCTCAAACTTGACAAAAGATCTCCAAAAGATGTGCTAGGAGAACAAATTTTGTTGTGAGCAATTCAACTAAGAAATTTTCAGAGCAATGTTTCTCAAGTAAAAAGAAGCTATTTCTGAGCACAGTTTCAAAAATGGCCAAAAAATCTGGGGACACACTTGCCTGCAGCCTTTCAATTTTTTTCCTAGAATATACAACTTGCATTTTCTGAATATCAGAGATGTTCACCAGTGTCACACATGTTTAAGAATGAATCAGAATGTGTTCATATTCCTTGACCAAGAACAAATTACTGTATGGCAAATTTAGAGCTAGGTTGCTAGGCTACCTGCTGATCTTTGGAATTTTTAAAATACCTCTGCATGTCAAAAATTATACATCTCTTCCAAGGTTTAGACCTTAAAGACAGGCCTTCTGGTATTACGTGATGGTGTGATTTCGCATAATTGACCGCAAATCGCATCTGATCACACAATTTATGAAAAATCACATAATTCACAAAAAAACACACAATTTTAACAACATAAGCCATTATTTAATGCTTTATCTAGAACAATTCTGTATCCAGAGGTCATTTCAAGATGATTTGCCTTTGAAAAAGCCTTGAAAACCTTCGACAACCTTCTATTTTGTAAATGATCGAGGTTCAAGGCGTTTCTTGGACATCCAGAAACTGGCACTAGTTTTCAATTTCAAAGACTTACCTGTTGGTGTTACCCAAACAATCCCTTTCTTTGCTTGGACCAATCAGAATTGCTGGTAAATAGGAAAGACAGAGCAAGAAAAAATCCCTTCCACATGGATGATAGGGTGAAGATGCAATGATTGATCATCGTTGGAAGTCCGTGGTGGACAAGCACATCAAACTTGTCTCTTTTCATGACAATTTATGTATAGATGTTTTAATTTTTGTTCCTTTATGTTCAATTTGTCTTTGGAGCAGCCCAAAAGTGGTTTTCTTGTTATGAAACCTAGTAAAATATGCTTAAAATAGCTCAGGAAAAAAATCGCACAATGTGCAAAATTTATCGCATAATAGCTCATTCTTATCGCATAATCTGCTCTGAAAATTTTGCATAATTTAGATTTTTTTATCGCACCCTATCAGAAGGCCTGTAAAGATGGATCTGCTTGTATCTGATGCCTGCGAGTGACTTCCTGCTAAGCTATAGTTATGTGACTTTTTTCCTCTTTTTCATTTTATATATTTACGTGGCTGTATATATTGACTTGTTTGTGTACTCTGTTCACTTTTGTTTGTCTAACTTATTTTATCATTTCTTTTTATTGTTCCATGATGAGCTAAGAAATTTCATGTTGTTTGCCAATCACTACCTACAGTTGTATTACAGTGAAACCTGTATTAAGCGGACCCTGTATTAAGCGGACACCCTCTATTAAGTTTACCAGCTTGAGTCCCTAAACTTTCTTCCCACATTGACTGTAAAATAAACCTGCGTTCAGCGGACACCTCTGTTAAGCAGATGCGGACACCAATATTAGGGCATTTTGTTGCACAAAACCTGCATTAAGCGGACACTTCAAGGGCTTTTTACTTCTAAAAGCACAGCTCAGACACCGTTAACATTGTTCAGCGATGTCGTTTTAAAGCTAAGTAGATTATTCCAGATTCATGCATTGACTGTCTGGACATTATGCTAAGAGCAGTCTTTGATCTTACACGGTGTTACGAAAGGGTTAATAATTAACTATTATTGCTGAACCTGTTTAGAGCAGACACCCTGTATTAAGCGGACACTAGTGAGGGTCCCAACGGTGTCCGCTTAATACAGGTTTCACCGTATTGTTTCATATTTTGTTATTAAATACAGTAGGTATTGAATATTAATTTTTGTTTAACCCAGATGATTTTCATTCACAAACCCCAACTTATTTTGTCAAACATGGCGAATGTAAAGTAATTGGCCAGTGTGAAAATAAAGAAATCTTGAAACTTGAAACTTGAAACCAAAATGCAACCAAATTATGGGAGGCTATTGGCTGCTTGTTTGTTACTTAAGAAATAGAAAACATGTACCGTGTTTCTATCGAGTTATACAAACACGAGTGAAAGTTTGGGAGAACGAGAAATGCTGTGGGAACACGAGCCGCAGGCGAGTGTTTCCACAGCTTTTTCGAGTTCTCCCAAACTTTCACTCGTGTTTGTATAACTCGATAGAAACACGGAGAACATGTTTTCTATTTCTTTTAGAAAACACCACGACTAGAAAAAGGAAAACAACTTGTTAACTTTGATTATCAAAATGTAAATTCTCTTTGCTCGCGCCATCACTACGTCAACAGCGCGCGCTAGTTCTGTGTCTCCATCGAGTTATAGAAACACGATTTTTAACCAATCAGCGCGCATGCTTTCTTAGGACTGTTTTCTAAATTTGTATGTGAATCACCCATTGTAAGGTCATTACTTTTCTCTCGCAGGCAACTCAAAGTTATGGTTTGGAGAGCTAGACTTGCTGCTTTGTCCTCATCTAGGTATTTTGCAAGAACCTGGTAAGTGTGTAGTTCAAGGAAATATTTTCAATGTATAACTCAAAACGCATTCATCTGATCATAAAATAATGGTCTGCAGTAACTATAAAACTCAGAACTTAGTCATCAGACAGCTACACATGTAGATTTTTTTTATTTGCCAACTGGAACCAAGCTTTCCTGGAGATGTCATGAGGGAAAAGGTTAAACCAACAACAAAAAGAGAGTTTCTGCCTCTCCTTATTCTGTAATAATATATTGCAGGTTTATTTTTTTAGATCCACTGGTAACTTTGCTTGGATTCATTCACAGGTTGCTATTAGAGCTTTGCTTCAGTTATAAAGTGTGTTCGGGTTGGTCTAATTTGCAATTTTGCTTGTAAATGGCTCAAATACCCACATGTAATTTTGATATTAACATACAGTCCGACCTCTGTTAAGCGGCCACCCTCGGGACTTTGGAAAGTTTGCATGTGTACGTGGCTTGTGACTTGTTACAGTGGAGATTAAATTGCAGTTCTTGTTTTCTTGTTGTTATCAGTTGTCACCTTATATCACCTGTCACCATTTCGCATTGAAAGAGAATTTGCTGGCCGCTTAATGGAGGTAAAAAACCATATAAATAATACACTTGCGACAGCAAAGAGGTGGCCGCGGCTGCTTAATGGAGGTGGCCGTTGAATAGAGGTATCAAATACAGCAGCTTTATACTGACAATAAATCAGGACTTTGGGTAGTGGCCGCTTAATGGCCGCTTAAACAGAGGTCGGACTGTACTAGATGTGATGTGGTTAAACATACATGTACTCTGTGCAAATTGTTATACTCATTCAGGGTTGTCGCTAAGCGCTGGCTGCCGGCAAAGATTTGCCGGCTGAGAAAGAGGTTCACGATAGCTGGCTGGATTTTGATGGGCGACCACTCGGTAAAGAATAACGAACGGTGTTTGAGGCTACGCATGTACGATCATTAATTTTGATATCTGAACCATATCAAACTGTCTAAAACAACTTAATAAAAAGATTGGAATCAATTCCTGACTACCTTGAGTATCAGTGCCAGTATAATGAGTAAAGTAATTTTTTAAAAAAACTTATTTTAAGCACTTGTTTATCGTGTTCTCTTTCAATGTTCTGTGTCTGCCATCTTGCAAACGAGAAGCTTGGTAGCCGTGCATCCATGTGAAAGATTGGGGATGAAAGTTTTGTTCCAGGACTCTTACAAAAAATGGTGCCCGGTTCAATGAAAATCTTAGCTGGGAGACTATTTTCTTAGCTACAACCCTGCTCATTGTCAATCATAAAGTTTAAACAGAGTTCTGTTTCATCATTGGTCATTGGTGGCTACAGAGTCGCATGCCCGAGTGAGAAAGTGCATGAGCCTGCAAAGATCAGTTGTGTGCGGTCTTGCAGGAAGGTTGGACATTTGTGAGCAAACACCAAAGAAATCGCAGCAGGACTGTTGCAAATATGAGTGGAAGGGACCCCCTTTCACTGGCACTACTTTCTGAAGAAAATGAGTCAGCAAATTCTTTGCACCAGGGCACAGACAAAGTGCTTGCTGATGTATTGTTGGCCATGACCCAAATGAGTTACACCATGCTGTCCAAGGAAAATGCAATGAAACGGTTACCCGGTGCATCAGAACACCATGCTACACCACCAAAACGAAGGAGAAAACCTCCTTCACCTAGTGCAATGAGCAATAGCGGAGATTCGGACCCTGAGAAGTCAGATTCGGAAGAACTCGATTTCCTGCCCAACAGTGACCTGCTAAAACTGGGAAGCTCTGTTACAGAGGACACATTGCTAAATGAAATTGCTCTAGACTTTGAATCGGACAAGCAAACTGACCCGGAAGTCACGCAGAAATTGGCAAATATCGTCAAGCGATGGGGTTCTAAGTTGGAGGAAGCCAAATTAAAAGAAAAATAGGCGAAATACAATCAACCTGATAATTGTGAGAAATTGACTGTGCCAAAGGTCAACCCCGAGATATGGAATAAGCTGAAGCAGGTGACCAGGAGTGTAGATTTACGTCTTGCAAACATGCAGAACATACTTGTCAAAGTCGGTAGTGCAGTCATCAAATCGACTGACACACTGCTGGCTATCCGTGCAGATCCTGAGAAGACTTCAGCGTCAGCTCTCACTGAGAAATTGGGGAAATTAGTCACTGATACTATGGCATTGTTAGGCCATGTAAACATTGAGTTGTCTTACCATCAATGCGACGCTATCAAACCAAACTTACATATCATGTAAACAACAAATATTCCTCATTGTGTGGCTCTCAAGTGCCCATCATGGGCTTGTTATTTGGCGATGAGCTGCAATCTCAACTTAACAGTATCAAAGCAACTAACAACATTGGCCATATGACTACTGCAAAGTCATCTTACAGAAACCATAGCAATGGCTAGAAGGGTATATCTTCTCACTGTAGTGGAAAGCCTTTTTTAGGGGAGAGGGGCCAGTCTTACTGGCCACAAAACAACAATTCCTACAAACCACAGGAAACCAAGAAGAAGTCCAGCCAGTGAAATGCTCTGATACACTGTATCCCGACAGACAAGGTAAATATGTTACAGTTTGCTTGGGGGGCTGAGAGAATAATTTTATTATGATCAAGGCCTGTTGGAGTGTCCATACCCGACAGTAAGAGAGGTGGCATCCACCCTTGGGTTGCTCATATCAAATTTTCCAGCAGCAAAGCTAGGGCCCTTGCAGTTTAGGTCACTAGACATGGGCAAAACTGAGGCCCTGCGCCTGAACAAGGGTAACTTTGATGCATTAATGCAACTGTCTGAGTTGTCTCGCAGTGATTTGCAGTGATGGATAAACTCAGCAAGGTCACTGCATAACCTCATAAGCCTTCCCCAACCAGAGGTCATGTTATACACAGATGCAAGTAAAGAAGGTTGGGGATGAGTACTCAATAATGTAAAGATTGGTGAGCATTGGACTCCTGAAGAGGCTTCTAACCACATTAATTATCTTGAAATGCTTGCAGTGTTGTTTTCTCTGAAGGCATTTCATTAAGAGTTACCAAGGAACCATGTCCTTGTGCAAATTGATAATATGACTGTTGTGTCAGATTAAGGTAAAAATATATAATTGATGGGCACAAGCCATTCCAAAAAGGGAAGTGAATTAACCCATACACTCTGAGAATAGTGCCTTGACAATAATATGTGGTTAACCACAAGTCATATCCCAGTTAAACTCTAAGCCAATTGAATATTGGAGGGTAGGTACCTTAAAGGTAAGCTAGCCAAGCAACTCAACAACTCAAGCAACGCATGTCCAGCAAAAGCACATGGCAATGCCCCTGCAGACCTCCCTGGACCGCCCTCCCCCCCCCCCCCACCAGATCCTAGGGAAATGGCAGCATTAGAGAGTTTAAGTGTGACGTTTACGGCAAACAGCAAAAATAAAACTTTTGCCGCCTGTCTTCAGCTCTCTGTAAAGTAGAATCAAAATATTTTTATTTGCAGTGAATAGTAAGAGACACTTTTCTATTTTTAAATGATTTATTTAAAGTGCCACTATGACGAAAATCGCATCCTTCAAATCCAAGCCATTTTAAGACATAAACAAGTAGTCTATACAAGAGTAAAAATGCTGTTTACTGTTTTCAAATATCTCTTTTCGTTCCAGAGATATTCAAGTTTTTAAAATATGCAAATTAGCCAAGTGATGACGTCATACACTCAACCGCATTTTGATCAAATATAATAAACAAGGATATCTCAGTCAATTTGTATGATAAATGTTTGAATTTCTACAGTAAGATTCTACTAGTGGTGCTCCGAAATATGAGCTTAACAATTTTGTTACCATGGCAACATACCAGGTTCCAGACCTCCACAATATTAAAGACTCTTCTGACCACTTTTAGGGTTCTATATTGATATTTGCCAATGGTGCCTCATCTGCATAATCCAGCAAGCATGCATATAAACATATTAGGTTGAGTTCATAGCCTTGGGTAATGTTTTCCAAGCTTAAAATCACTAAAATATAGATATCAGGCTAGAGGGACTGGAAAAGAGTGGGTTGCCATGGGAACGGAAATTGTTATAGCTCTGGATGTGTTGCATTTAGAACTATTAGGCTACCAAGTTTCAATGGTTTCTGCAGCAAATTGACCGAGATAGCGCTATTGATATACTTCTTGTAATATTTGGTTGAGTGTATGACGTCATCAGTAATCTCATTTGCATATTTTACTCATTTTTCAAACTTAAATATCTCCTGAACCAATGCAGATATTTGTAAACGGTAAACAGCGTTTTTAATCTTTCGTATAATTCTATGTGATTAACCAAAAAAAAACAAGGGGTAAAAATTTGATCATAGTGGCACTTTAAGGGTAACACGAAAAGAATAGCAAAACAGAGGTAATATTAGAGAGTTAAAGCCTGACGTTTACAGCAGATGGCAAACGGTAAATATTTCCTCTGTTTTTCTATTCTTTTAATGTTATCCTCAAAATAAATCATACAAAAATAGAAGTGTCTCTTACTATTCACTGCAAATACAAATATTTTGATTCTACTGTACAGAGAGCTGAAGGCAGACGGCAAAAGTTTTATTTTTGCCGTTTGCCGTAAACCTCAAACTTAACCTCTCCAATGGCTAGATTTTAACTTTGCCTAAATTTCATTTAGCCTCATGGAAAGAGAATACTCCAGCTGATGCAGAGTCCAGGAAATCTAGAAAAGAAAATGAATGGACCTTATACAGAGGAGGCTACTAAGAAATGTCATGTTGAGCCTCAGATTGACCTATTTGCCTCTAGGCTTAATTACCAGTTAAGGCCATTTGTTGTCTACCAACCAGATCCTGTAGCAATGGCTGTTAATTCCTTTTCCATTTCTTGGAAAGCTCACGTTTTTATGCTTTTCCTTTTAGTACCATCCCAAAAGTGTTGTAGAAAATCCAGGCAGAGGAGACCACAGGACTGTTGGTTGTGCCATGCTGGCCAACTCAGCCACAGTGACCATTCGTAACAAGACTGCTGGTTCAGGAACCCTTTGTGCTTCCCAAAAAACACACACAACTTGCTTCCCAAGAAACACACCTTATTTCTACCTCAACAGCCAGACGTGGTGCATCCACTACACCAGAAGCTCACACTTCTGATATGCCACTTGTCCGGAAATCACTTGAAGGCAGACGCCTTTTGGACTCAGCTGCAAATGCTGGTGCTGATACTGGAATTGGCACTTCAAGTACAGTGCACATAGCACTAGATCAGCATCTACATCTGCAGCAAAAGGGAACAGCATTTCTATCGCCACAATTATGAAAAGTGCTGGGTGGTCCCAGGAGTCTACATTTACAAAGTTTTAAAACAAACCAGTAGAACCTCGAGAGAATTTCGGGACTGAGCTCCTTAAGGCTGTATGTGGTGACAACTAAGAAAGTGTCTTACAGTTGTATGTTTTGATTGATAAGAGAGTATGTTATTAAAACAGATTCATATTGATATAAATCATTGCTGTCTCATTTGAGTTTGCACTGACACTGCTTTAAAATCTCATGTGACTCCGCAGCGACCAATCACCAATGATGAAACAGAATACTTCAATTAAACAAGGCTTACCTGTAAGGTGAAGTTTGATTTGGATTCTGTGAGTCATTGGTCGGGAGTGAAGGAGTCATGTGCCCACCCGCATGTTATTAACCCACCCATGATTGGGTGTAAGTGCTCACATCTGTTAAAGACTGATCTTCCCGGGCTCGTGTGCTTTCTCACATGACTCCTTCGCTCCCGACCAGTGACTCAGAATCCAAATGTCAAACCTCACCTTACAGGTAAGTTTAAGTATTTTATAGTGCTGTGAGTTACCATGCAAACTGTTTCTTTGCAGGATATTTTCCAATTGCTGTTGTACAAAAGAGTGACGGTAAGAATTATACACTGCTTGAGTTGAATAACATGGTTAGATACACTGTACATGTAATCCTCTGCTGGAGGCCATCAAGTCAATGTGTGAACTGATAGGATCTTGTCCACTGACACTTCCTCAGCATTGGTCACAAAAAAATAAAAGAACAATCAGCATCATAAAAATAATAATTATAATAATAATGATAATAATCATAATGAAGAGCATGGTGATGGTGGTGATGATGAGGAGGAGGAGGAGAAGGAGGAGGAGGAGGATAATAGTAATAATAAGCTTATGGCATTACAGGTGTTAAAGTATGGAATCTTTAAGGGTTGCCAAGTTTACACTTTAGCACATTGCTCCAAGCTCAGTGACCTAAAATTAAAAAATAGGGGTGCCAAGGAAAAATACTGTTACAAGAAAGAATACTTTTTATGTAATACTACATGTTACACTTAACTTTAAATGAAACATAATGACTGCCCCAGTTGTCGCAATCTCACACGTTTCGAGAATCCTAAATGCAAGGGTGGAAGAGGCAAATGGAATGGGGTTAATAAAACAAAGAAGAGCCCCAAATTTCTTGTTTCATAAAAATGTACATGGCTTGTTATCAAAACCATATGGAAATTGAAACTATCAGATAGTAGGCTTGCTTGGTAAAGAAACCTAAATTTTCTTATTTGAAGTTACAAATACTCTCAAGATTCAAGATTACTTAATCTTTAAATGAAGGGTCAGGTTGAATATGGAAAACAATCCTCAGTGTTACTGTGTCTAACACCAGACGATTTTACTCATTAACCTTTTACTCCCTAAGAGTGACTTGTAGACGGTTTTACTCGTTAAAGGGAGACCCCTTAGGGCTTAAAGTGTTAAAAAACCATCTCCCTTAATCTCATAAACATTTTTGTTTATTACCAAGACCATTTTTGTGCTTGGTTTAGTCTCACTCAACTGCCGACTGAGACAGTTGGAGTATTTTGTCAAGGTATTATCAAAAAATGAAACAGTTTTATCTTTCTTCTTCCTGCTTTTCTTACCTGTGCAATGCCTCAACCTGACTTATTTTGTACCTTTTCGTTTGCCCTGTCACATAAAATATTATCTGAATTCTCAGAACTTTCTGCCATTTCAAAACACAGAGGGGAAAACTTTGTAATGATGACATCAATCATGCTTCTGTCCTGTAATAGATCATAGGCAAGAACCAATCAAAATGGGAGAATAACTTAGGTTATTGTATAAATTTTTTGAACTTTTTCCCCTAAGTTCTTCTGAGTGAAACTTTTGTAAAAGAAATATTAGTTCCTATGAAGGCAACCTATT
The DNA here is from genome assembly GCA_964020085.1 of Micromussa lordhowensis. NCBI lineage: Eukaryota > Metazoa > Cnidaria > Anthozoa > Scleractinia > Lobophylliidae > Micromussa > Micromussa lordhowensis. The sequence continues at coordinate 5,505,512 of OZ026599.1, forward strand.
TTTTTTTCAAGAGAGTACTTTTTGTGTCCTTTCAAACAAGATATGATAAACTTCTCTGATGTAAATGCTTCGTTAGAGTATTGTGTAAAGAATGTCATGTGTTCAATTTGTCCTTTAATTAAAGCTATCTGGAATGGAATGAGGTAAATAGGATGTGTTGCTTTAAATAGTTAATAGATTGTTTGGATCATATTCATGGTAAGATGCCTACTGGTGTGATATAGTTTACAAAACAATGAATGTTTTAGATCATACAATAATGTTCAATTGTTTTCAGTCGGCAGAAATAAAAGGAAGCGAGACAGCTTAAGTGATAACTATTCTTGGTTTTCACCAGCCATGTGACTAAAATTAAAAATCGTAAGCATTCAAGGTATAAAGTCAAGAATCTGGGATACGATACATGATTGACATATAAACAACCTCGCCAAGAATCAGGTCTCTGCTGTGTTTCCTTCGCGCGTTATTTGCAGAAGTGTTTCACCCAAATTTATAGAGCTTTGTATGGAGACGCCATGTTTGTGCCCTTCTGAGGGGCACAAATATGGCGGCCGTAACGTAACAGAAACATCTGTCGCTGAGTTTTGCTATTGAAACGAAACATTATTGCTCTAGACATCCGACACATTGAAATAAATGCTTCTTCTAGTGCAAGCACTTTTTAGTTCGCAAAAACTAAAGCAATAACTCTTCTTTTTACCTAAACGACAGCCCTTTTTGGGCGCCATTTTCATGTCACGCAACGCAAAGCTTAGAAATTCAAACGTGCTCTATATACAAAAGAAAGAACCCTGTCGAGCTAAAACGTTGTGAAACGTCAAGTTCCTATAGGGTCTTTTACCTGATGAAACTAAAACCTCAGGAGGAAAGGTAATTTTTAATTTTGGAAAATGATTATGTCACATGAAAACCGAGAATTACTACTAAATACTAATAAAAACAAACTTTGAGTACTCTTTCATACAAACTTGAATCTCACATGTATCTGGTAAAAATATATAATGATAATAATAATAATCATCATCATCATCATGATCATCATGATCATCATGAAAAAATTTATTTAAAAAATTCTTAAATAAACTAAAATTTGCAATAGCCCATTGCAGAAACGTGAGAGCACTGGGGCGAGTTTCTTATATTGATTAGATTGAAAATCTAAACATTGCAACTGAAAGGTTTATGAATGAAAAGCTACCCAACCAAGTTTAAGAGTTTTTCAAAGGAAAATTGTCCAAATGGGAGCCTTCCAAAAGTTGCAAAATTCCATAGAAACCCTTATAATTTTGTGGCCTGTCTACCCAATCCATACAAACTCTCTATTTTGGGTGATATTTGAAGAGCTACCATTTTGCCATTTTCCTCCTCCAAATACCTCTATTCGTGGTTAAGACTCAAATTTAGTTGATCTTTCATTTGAATATCTTAGTTTTTCAAAAAAAAAAAACGGAAAACAACCATACTCTTTCCCAGTGCTCTCACGTTTCTGAAATGGCCTATATATGATCTATTTTTTATCTTTTTTAAAAATAATTAATAGTTTTATTTCAAAAATTTAATTAATAATTCAAAATTGTTTGCAAACGGTCAACCTAGTCTATGTAAGTAGTTAACTTACACTTGTCTTCATTGTATTTTAGTGTCGATCCAGGCCTTACTGCTACTGTTCACTTTATAGAGGTTTTGCACAGCAGCCATGTTGCATGGCAGGAACAATAGATTCGTTTTCCTATGGGAAAAATTTCTTTCTCATGCAAAATATTTTCATTGTTCCTGCCATGCAACATGGCTGCCGTGCAAAACCTCTATTGTTTACTCTGAGGGAGCCCAATGTCTACAAGCCCCATGGTTTCTTTTGGCCTTCCTCACCGCTTTCATTTGCTGTTATGTAACTGTTTTGTTTTATCATCTTTGTATTTTGTGGTAAAAAATAAACGGTCATATGTAAAATTCTCAATATCTTCCAAATATATATATCAGATAGTACTTAAAAAAAGACTATTTACAATAATTAGAATGCGAGGGAAAAAAATTAAATGTCCCTTTAAAAAACATCAATAAATAGCTCCTTCTGTGTTCTCAATTAATAATAATAATAATGATGATAATAATAATGCTAATAATGATAATAGTGATAATAATGATAATAATAATAATAATAATAATAATAATAATAATCATGGCATAAAAAGTTTTGTCTTTGCTTTAATGTTATGACATTTAGATAAGTTTTTGGTATAGAACCAACAGTAGTCAGCAACGAGACTAATGAGTAGAATATACAGTGAAACCCTGCTCTACGGATACCCGCTTAATATGGAGACCCATTTACAATGGACAGTTTTCTTTTTCCCAACAACTAAAAGCTCATTTGTTTTCTCGTAAATTAGCCTGCTTAATATGGAGACCTGGATAATGAGGACACTTAATCATGTTCGGTTGGTGTCCGTATTAAGGGGATTCCACTGTAGTAAGAAGGGTCATCTGCAGATGTCAACTCCAGGACCATGACACATCTATACCATACACGAGAATAACAAAGGGCCTCAATAGATTGCTGAGAAACTCTACCAGTAATAACTAATGATGAGTTGTAACTATCATATGTACTGCAATGTATGCCAATATGATAATTATTTTAAATTTCTTGACAGGAGAGCTTGTTCCTGAATTATCCATTGCTGTAGAGGGAAAAAGAAAGATTAAAGACGATTGGTCTTTACTAGGTGGAAGGACACATTTTGCTCAGGCATATGCCACAGCTATTGTTTTTTCTTTCTTGTGCCATTATAAATTTGGTATGAAACGTTCTTTCATACCAAGTTTGTTGATATCTCCTCAGGCATTTGCTGTGTTTTTTTACGACTGCAAAGAAGACGTAATGATCTCGAAAGCTTGTTTGTGGAGTGAATATACCCTTGTTTTCTTGTGGAGTGTACTTCACTATCCTATTTTCTATCCGTCCTCGTGGCTCGATCTGGGTATTGAAAGTGTCCCATTTGGCTACTCAAACAACGTACGTACTGATTTTAAATTTACTGATGAAAAAGAATTTCACTTTGGGGAAAGCCTTGAGTCACCAGCTTTTAGGCAGACAAACCCTTTTCTTGGAAGACCTATATGTGACCTGCGGGACAAACCTGATAAGGGTGTAGTCTTCAAGTTAGAGCCAGAAAACAATTAGGATGACAAAGAGGATCACTTAAATTCTCACCTCCTGATTTTGTCCCATTTTGCTGGCTCGTACATTTCTTGACTCAATTTTTTGGCATTTTTGTAGATTGTTTTAGCAGCAAAATTGTCTCATTTAATAATAAACAAGACGCTTTAGGAAGCGTAACTGGGTTGCATTGATAATTGTGAATATTTTAGGGGGATTTAAAAAAGGAAGACATGGAAGATATTGTGAATAGTACATGCTGCATATAGAAAACAAAATATCCAAGGCTCTAATAGAGTCCTAATGTGATGAAGTCACCAAATCCAATTTTTGAAATTATGGGAAATGATGCCAAATTCTTATAGAGGATTCTAAAAGATGTCCTCATTCCAAAAATTAGCTCTGAATTGCAATTCCCGATAGAGATATAAGGGATCAAAGTTTGATAGCAGCCCATACAAACCCTTCAAAATTTGTTTTAGTTTCTTTAGTTTGGAAGTGACTCCAAATTAGAGAGCTTAATATGGGGCAGAATCAAATTTCATCCTTTTTATTCCGGCTAAGACCCTTTTTTTAAGGACGATTTGAAAATGGTGCTAAATTCCATGATTTCACAAATTTATTTTTTGTGACTTCACAGCACAGTTTAGGCCTCTATTTAGGTGAAATGTTATACACCGCAAAAATCCTGCAGAATAGAAGATGTAAAGAAATGTAAGAACCAAGGAAAAGCTGAGAAAATTGAAAGTCAGGTCAATGTGAAGATGTTGTCCTCAAGCAGTCCACTTTGTCATAGATAAACCTATTGTTTAGGGAAAATAACTGCCTCACTGGTGAATGTGGAATTTTGAAGTGTATAATGATTTTGTAAGGTCATTTGTCCAATAACAGTTGTTTCGACAATAGCATTGTGCATCATTATTGTGACATGTAGTGTTCTTGGTAATGTCCCACTGACCAGTTTTACAGAGAGCTTTAATGAAAGATTGGGGTGCAGGGTTGGCACAGTGGTGAGAGCACTCGCCTCCCACCAATGTGTCCAGGGTTCCATTCCTGGACCTGGAGTCATATGTGGGTTGAGTTTGTTGTTGGTTCTCTACTCTGCTCCGAGAGGTTTTTCTCCGGGTACTCCGGTTTACCCCTCTCCTCAAAACCAACATTTCTAAATCCAATTTCGATCCGCATTATTATGAAGCACTTTATCATGAGCCTCTGGCTCAGGTGATTGTGCAAGCACTCCCTGTGTTTGACGTTAAATTTACATTTTACAAGAAAACTTGTCCGGTTTCTTCTTATCTGCATTAAGAACAACATGGTACTTTTTAAATCAGGTACAAATGGAAATTTTCAACAAATAACTGACAGATAACACTTTATTAGCAATAGTGTTTTTGTGCACCAATGTTTTCTTATATTGTATTTTTTGAGTAGATGCGAAAGCTAAGGGTTAACAACATTAGAAACTTTAGAAAATTAGGTAAGCAAGGTCTAATTAGATAACCCATGAGGCGAAGCCGAATGGGCTATTGACCCGTGGCCCTTGAGGGTAAAGGGTCTAATTGTTTTAGTATCACCCAACTAGTTGGACAGAAAAGGCAATAAAAAGGTTAGCAAATGCAAGTTGAAGAAATATTTATTTGGGGAAAATAAACGAAAGAAAAACGGGCGAATTTCGCTACTCGATGACTATTGCTAATAGTCCCCTAGTAGTGCAGCCAATCAAAATGCAGGATTTGCATTAGTCCACTAGTTTGGGTGATACTAATGGTGTGTATCCATGACTTATACCTCAAATTAGAATTGAGCTCACATGTTCACATGCTCACTAAAAGATTGGAGTGATTGGACTTAATTGCAATCAAATATATCCAATTTTGGATTTTTAGAAACGATTAGACTGGTTTAATGATGTGTATTTTTATCTTGCACCTCAAATTGGAATTGAGCTCACACGTTATTGGCTCACTAAGAGAATTTTTGTCCATCGTTCCTGGGATTGGACTTTATTGTAATCAAGTACTACCATACACCTTATTCACAAATGGCTGCCAACCTGGGACAAGGGCGCGGCCAAACATGGAATCGAAGCGTTTTGGGATAAAAGATTGTTTTCGTGCAAACCTTGGTCAATTAACTGGCAGCAAAATGTTCTCCTAGGATTGCACTTCAAGTGCATACTAATTAGGAGGTGATGCAATTTGCGCCAGGGTGTTTTTGAAGCCCCTATAGTCGGCCTACTTTTTTGAGCATTTTCCCTTGGTCCCCCCTTGGCAAAATCTCCGAAAATGGCCAATTTAGGTCTCCTTGGCAAATTTGTCATAACTCTGCTCTACGGGCACTTATGGAGCCGCAGTTTGCAGCAAAATGTTCTCCCAGGATTGCACTTCAAGTGCATACTAATTAGGAGGTGATGCAATTTGCGCCAGGGTGTTTTTGAAGCCCCTATAGTCGGCCTACTTTTTTGAGCATTTTCCCTTGGTCCCCCCTTGGCAAAATCTCCGAAAATGGCCAATTTAGGTCTCCTTGGCAAATTGTCATAACTCTGCTCTACGGGCACTTTGGGAGCCGCAGTTTGCAGCAAAATGTTCTCCCAGGATTGCACTTCAAGTGCATACTAATTAGGTGGTGATGCAATTTGCGCCAGGGTGTTTTTGAAGCCCCGATAGTCGGCCTACTTTTTTGAGCATTTTCCTTTGGTCGCCCCTTGGAAAAATCTCCGAAAATGGCCGATTTAGGTCTCCTTGGCAAATTTGTTATAACTCGGCTATACGGGCACTTATGGAGCCGCAGTTTGCAGCAAAATGTTCTCCCAGGATTGCACTTCAAGTGCATACTAATTAGGAGGTGAAGTTATTTGTGCCAGGGTGCTTTTGAAGCCCCTATAGTCGGCCTATTTTTTTGAGCATATTCCCTTTGTCTTTCTTTGGCAAAATCTCCGAAAATGGCCAATTTAAGTGTCCTTGGCAAATTTGTCATAACTCGGCTCTACGGGCACTTATGGAGCCGCAGTTTGCAGTAAAATGTTCTCCCAGGATTGCACTTCAAGTGCATACTAATTAGGAGGTGATGCAATTTCCGCCAGGGTGTTTTAAAGCCCCGAAAGTCGGCGTACGTTTTTGCGTATTTTCACTTCGTCCCTCCTTGGCAACATCTTTCCAAAAAATGGCCGATTTAGGTCTCCTTGGCAAATTTGTCATAACTCGGCTCTACGGGCACTTATGGAGCTGCAGTTTCCAGCGAAATGCATACTAATTAGGAGGTGATGCAATTTGCGCCAGGGTGTTTTTGAAGCCCCTATAGTCGGCCTACTTTTTTGAGCATTTTCCCTTGGTCCTCCCTTGACAAAATCTCTGAAAATGGCCGATTTAGGTCTCCTTGGCAAATTTGTCATAACGCGGCCCTACGTGCACTTCTGGAGCCGCAGTTTGCAGCAAAACGTTTTCGCAGGATTGCACTTCAAGTGCATACTAATTAGGAGGTGATGCAATTTGCGCCAGGGTGTTTTTAAAGCCCCTATAGTCGGCCTACCTTTTTGAGCATTTTCCCTTAGTCCCCCTTGGCAAAATCTCCGAAAATGGCCGATTTAGGTCTCCTTTGCAAATTTGTCATAACTCGGCTCTACGGGCACTTATGGAGCCGCAGTTTGCAGCAAAATGTTCTCCTAGGATTGCACTTCAAGTACATACTAATCAGGATGTGATGCAATTTGCGCCAGGGTGGTTTTGAAGCCCCTATAGTCGGCCTACTCTTTTGAGCATTTTCCCTTGGTCCTCCCTTGGCAAAATCTCCGAAATAGGTCTCCTTGGCAAATTTGTCATAACGCGGCTCTACGTGCATTTCTGGAGCCGCAGTTTGCAGCAAAATATTCTCCCAGGATTGCACTTCTAGTCCATACTACGTGCACTTCTGGAGCCGCGGTTTGCAGCAAAATGTTCTGCTATGTTGGCACTTTAAGAGCATCTTAATAAGAACATGATGGCATTTGCGCCAGGGTGTTTTTTTGTAGCCTTCTTTTTGCAGGACTTTTCCCTGGTAGCAACTTTGCAGAATTTCAGAAAACGCGCGCTGAGGGTCTCCTTGACAAATTTGCCATAGCTCGGCTTTAAAGGGCACTTTGGGAGCCGCGATTTGCAGCAAAATGTTCTGCTATGATGGCACTTCAAGTGCATTCTAATTAGGACATGATGGCTTTTGCGCTAGGGTGTCTTTTGTGGCCATTTTTTTGCAGGACTTTCCCCTGGTCGCAACTTTGCAGAATTTCAGAAAACACGCGATGAGGGTCTCCTTGACAAATCTGCCATAGCTCGGCTTTAGGGGCACTTTGGGAGCCGCGGTTTGAAGCAAAATGGTCTCCTAGGATTGCACTTCAAGTGCATACTAATTAGGAGGTGATGCAATTTGCGCCAGGGTGTTTTTGAAGCCCCTATAGTCGGCCTACTTTTTTGAGCATTTTCCCTTGGTCCCCCCTTGGCAAAATCTCCGAAAATGGCCGATTTAGGTCTCCTTGGCAAATTTGTCATAACTCGGCTCTACGGGCCCTTATGGAGCCGCAGTTTGCAGCAAAATATTCTCCCAGGATTGCACTTCAAGTGCATACTAATTAGGAGGTGATGCAATTTGCGCCAGGGTTTTTTTGAAGCCCCTATAGTCGGCCTACTTTTTTGAGCATTTTCCCTTGGTCCCTCCTTGGCAAAATCTCCGAAAATGGCCAATTTAGGTCTCCTTGGCAAATTTGTCATAACTCGGCTCTTCGGGCCCTTATAGCTCGGCTTTAAGGGCACTTTGGGAGCCGCGGTTTGCAGCAAAATGTTCTGCTATGTTGGCACTTTAAGTGCATTTTAATTACGACAGGATGACATTTGCGCCAAGGTGTTTTTAGTGGCCTTCTTTTTGCAGCACTTTCCTCTGGTCGCAACTTTGCAGAATTTCAGAAAGCGCACGATGAGGGTCTCCTTGCCAAATTTGCCATAGCTCGGCTTTACGGCCACTTTGGAAGCCGCGATTTGCAGCAAAATGTTCTGCTATGATGGCACTTCAAGTGCATTCTAATAAGAACATGATGGCATTTGCGCTAGGGTGTCTTTTGTGGCGATTTTTTTGCAGGACTTTCCCCTGGTCGCAACTTTGCAGAATTTCAGAAAACGCGCGATGAGGGTCTCCTTGACAAATTTGCCATAGCTCGGCTTTAGGGGCACTGAGGGAGCCGCAGTTTGCAGCAAAATGTTCTCCCTGGATTGCACTTCTAGTCCATACTACGTGCACTTCTGGAGCCGCAGTTTGCAGCAAAATGTTCTCCCAGGATTGCACTTCAAGTGCATACTAATTAGGAGGTGATGCAATTTGCGCCAGGGTGTTTTTGAAGCCCCTATAGTCGGGCTACTTTTTTGAGCACTTTCCCTTGGTCCCCCCTTGGCAAAATCTCCGAAAATGGCCGATTTAGGTCTCCTTGGCAAATTTGTCATAACTCGGCTCTACGGGCCCTTATAGCTCGGCTTTAAGGGCACTTTGGGAGCCGCAGTTTGCAGCAAAATGTTCTGCTATGTTGGCACTTTAAGTGCATTTTAATTACGACAGGATGGCATTTGCGCCAAGGTGTTTTTTGTGGCCTTCTTTTTGCAGCACTTTCCCCTGGTCGCAACTTTGCAGAATTTCAGAAAGCGCACGATGAGGGTCTCCTTGCCAAATTTGCCATAGCTCGGCTTTACGGCCACTTTGGGAGCCGCGATTTGCAGCAAAATGTTCTGCTATGATGGCACTTCAAGTGCATTATAATAAGAACATGATGGCATTTGCGCTAGGGTGTCTTTTGTGGCCATTTTTTTGCAGGACTTTCCCCTGGTCGCAACTTTGCAGAATTTCAGAAAACACGCGATGAGGGTCTCCTTGACAAATTTGCCATAGCTCGGCTTCAGGGGCACTTTGGGAGCCCCAGTTTGCAGCAAAATGTTTTGCTATGTTGGCACTTCAAGTGCATCCTAACTAGGACATGATAGCATTTGCGCTAGGGTGTTTTTTTGTGGCCTTCCTTTTGCAGGACTCTCCCCTGGTCGCAACTTTGCAGAATTTCAGAAAACTCGAGATGAGGGCCTCCTTGCCAAATTTGTCATAGCTTGGCTTGACGGGAACTTCGGGAGCCCCGTATTGCAGCAAATTGTTCTGCTATCTTGGCACTTTAAGTGCATTGTAATTAGGACATGATGGCATTTGCGCCAGGGTGTTTTTTGTGGCCTTCTTTTTGCAGGACTTTTCCCTGGTCGCAACTTTGCAGAATTTCAGAAAACGCGCGATGAGGGTCTTCTTGCCAAATTTGCCTTAGCTCGGCTTGCGGGCACTTTGGGAGCTGCGGTTTGCAGCAAAATGTTTTGGTATATTGGCACTTCAAGTGCATCCTAATTAGGACATGATGGCATTTGCGCCAGGGTTTTTTTTTTTGCTGGCTTCTTTTTGCAGGACTTTCCCCTGGTCGCAACTTTGCAGAATTTCAGAAAACGCGCAATGAGGGTCTCCTTGCCAGATTTGCCATAGCTCGGCTTTACGGGCACTTTGGGAGCCGCGGTTTGCAGCAAAATGTTCAGCTATGTTGGCACTTGAAGTGCATTTTAATTAGGACGTGTTGGCATTTGCGCGGGAGTGTTTGTTTTGTCCGTTTTTTGGAGGACTTTTCCTTGGTCGCAATTTTGCGGAATTGCAGAAAACGCGCGATGAGGGTCTCCTTGCCAAATTTGCCATAGCTCGGCTTTACGGGCACTTTGGGAGCCGCGGTTTGCAGCAAAAAGTTCTGCTATGTTGGCACTTTAAGTGCATTCTAAATAGGACATGATGCCTAATTAGGACATGAAGGCATTTGCGCCAGGCTTTTTTTTTTAGGCCTTCTTTGTGCAGGAATTTCCCGTGGTCGCAACTTTTTGTCCGTTTTTTGGAGGACTTTTCCTTGGTCGCAATTTTGCGGAATTGCAGAAAACGCCGATGAGGGTCTCCTTGCCAAATTCGCCATAGCTCGGCTTTACGGACAGTTTGGGAGCCGCAGTTTGCAGCAAAATGTTCTGCTATGTTGGCACTTTAAGTGCATTCTAATTAGGACATGATGGCACTTGCGCCAGAAGGTTTGTTGTGGCCTTCTTTTTGCAGGACTTTCCCCTGGTCGCAAGTTTGCAGAATTTCAGAAAACGCGCGACGAGGGTCTCCTTGCCAAATTTGCCATAGCTCGGATTTACGGGCACTTTGGGAAACGAGGTTTGCAGCAAAATGTTCTGCTATGTTGGCACGTTAAGTACATTTTAATTTGGACATGAAAGCATTTGCGCCAGGGTGGTTTTTGTGGCCTTCTTTTTGCAGGACTTTCCCCTGGTCGCAACTTTGCAGAATCTCAGAAAACGCGCGATGAGGGTCTCCTTGCCAAATTTGCCATAGCTCGGCTTTACGTGCACTTTGGGAGCCGCGGTTTTCAGCAAAATGTTCTGCTATGTTGGCACTTTAACAACATCCTAAATACGACATGATGGCATTTGCACCAGGGTGTTTTTTTGTGGCCTTCTTTTTGAAGGTTTTTCTTCTGGTCGCAACTTTGCAGAATGTCAGAAAACGCGCGATGAGGGTCTCCTTGCCAAATTTGCCATAGCTCGGCTTTACGACCACTTTGGGAGCCGCAATTTGCAGCAAAATGTTCTGCTATGTTGGCACTTGACGTGCATGGTAATTAGGACATGATGGCATTTGCGCCAGGTTGTTTTTTGTGGCCTTCTTTTTGCAGGACTTTCCCCTGGTCGCAACTTTGCAGAATTTTAGAAAACGGGCGATCAGGGTCTCCTTGCTAAATTTGCCATAGCTTGGCTTTACGGGCACTTTGGGAGCCGCGGTTTTGAAGCAAAATGTTCTGCTATGTTGGCACTTTGAGTGCATCCTAATTAGGACATGATGGCATTTGCGCTAGGGTGTTTTTAGTGGCCTTCTTTTTGCAGGACTTTCCCCTGGTCGCAACTTTGCAGAATTTCAGAAAACGCGTGATGAGGGTCTCTTTGCCAAATTTGCCATAGCTCGGGTTTACGGGCACTTTGAGAGCTGCAGTTTGCAGCAAAATCTTCCGCTATGTTGGCACTTCCAGTGCATGCAAATTAGGACATGATGGCATCTTTGGCAGTGTGTTTTTTGTGGCCTTTTTTTGCAGGACTTTCCCCTGGTCGCAACTTTGCAGAATTTCAGAAAACGCGCGATGAGGTTCTCCTTGCCAAATTTGCCATAGCTCGGCTTTTCGGGCACTTTTTGAGCCGCGGTTTGCAGCAAAAAGTTCTGCTTTGTTGGCACTTTAGGTGCATGCTAAATAGGACATGATGCCTTATTAGGACATGAAGGCATTTGCGCCAGGGTGGTTTTTGTGGCCTTCTTTTTGCAGGACTTTCCCCTGGTCGCAACTTTGCAGAATTTCAGAAAACGCGCGATGAGGTATATGGCGGTGCGTGACATAGCTGTCGAACACATTTGTCGAAAACTATATATGGGTTATTGACCAAGCGTGAGGTCAAGATGGCTGGATATTGACCAAGTTTTTTTGCTTGCGTGTTTATGGACCAAGACGTAGTCGAGGTCCATAGACACGCAAAAAAAGAACCAGGCCAATATCCAGCCATCTTGACCGAAAAAGCTTGGTCAAAAAAGGATTTATTATTTGGCTTTTGGGGAAATTTTTCTCGCGGGACACGGCGGGAAGTCCCGAGCGGGCAAGATAGCTCCATCTTGCCCGCTCGGGTAGCCAATCAAAGCGCGATTTGGTTCATCTTGCCCGCTCGTGGAGCTAGCCAAATAATAAATTTATGTTATTTGCCGGCTGGGAGGTCCGTATGGTGACAAATTGTGACCGAGGGCTTGAAAATGCTGCCCGAGGTCACAGTTTTTCACCATACGGACCGACTTAAGCCGGCAAATAACATGTTTATTTTTTCCTGCAGTAAATTGGTTTTGCAGCCGATTACAAATGAGTTTGTTTACGCACATTTGTTATTGAATCGGGTGGCTGCAGTTTAAATCTTTTTCTTCTTTGGACCAGCCTCTCAGTGGTTCCCTGTTTTTCTTTTTATTTTCAGATCTTCGTGACATGTTTACCACCCACGTGAGGAAATGAAGCTGCGCCTTTTATACCTTTTTCAAAACACACTATGTGGAGAGGATAAATTTTCTTTTATGAACTCGTTGACTCGAACGATTCGCACGAATCATTCTTGAATCAAGCCGCGAGGTTTCTAGCAAACAAGGGGCTTAGAACCCTGCCCTCGTTGGTTGGGGCACATCCGTTCGAGTTGACGATACAGTTTATAGAGACGACGGTTGCAATTTTCTCGGGCACGTGCTCAGGTCTTCTTTTCTTCTTCTTGGCCGTAAATTAAACCAACTGCTGGACCCAATCCGGTAGATCGGCACTGTTCAAGAAATTGTCCTCTCTCCGTTTGTCTTTCAGTTCATGCTTCTAGTCACAATCCTCCATTTATAATTCGCTTCTGTTATGGCGTCTTCGTTACCCTCTTTAAGCGCTTGCTCCATCTCTTGCTTGGCACTTTGTTTGAACTGCTCGAGAGTCTCGTCCATTTCAGCTTCTCGTTTCATCGCTTCCTGAAATTACCGGGTAGTGGGGACGGTGTGGTCTTCTTCTGGATGGTAGTGGGAGCAAGACAGGTCATGATTTTCTTAGGCGCTAAGGTAGTTTTCACAGGGTGAGGTGGTACGCTTTTCAACTGTCGTTTTAACTGAAAGTATTCAGTTGTGGCGGGACCCTCACCTGGCACAGTTGGGGGTAAAGCCTGCCCTTTGACCTGGTTCATGTTGCTTAAGAGTTTCATCATGCGATCCACGTGAGGCGCCGTGTTCAGTTCATCCACTAACATCCGGCCGTTGCCAAACCTGATCCATGTTGTCTGGGGTCATCTGTCCTCCGCTTTGCAATCTCGTGGGTTTAAGGATCAAGATGACTTCTTCAGCGTATTTGTTATTCATAGCTCTAAGGCGTCTAAACCAATCTGTTAAAAGGGAAGAGATGCGCTCCCAAGGCCAGCAGGAGCGCTCGCCGTTCGTACAAGGGAGTCAAACGTCGAATTTCTCTTGTATGCTTTTTTAAGGGGAATTTAATCTGAGTTGGTAAAGGAACCACACCATCGTACAAGATACGTATCACGTCGGTCAAGGCGCGTAATTGGTCACTGCGGGCTTGGTATATTTCTCTGCGCCAGGTCGTGCCATCCCCACGCACCAAGTTGAGCAGGAACGGTTGGTGAGCGGCCACACGCCATTCAACGCTGCAGCTGGCACTACCCTCCCTCTTGCTTCCACTTCTTTTTGCTCAGGACTCCACCGATCAAAGCGCCCAGCCCTGCCATGACTGGAAGCACACCAGCAGCCAGCAAACCCTTAGGACCTATTTTCCCTTGGAGTGGGTCATAATCACGTTTCAGCCATTGAGGTATGGAGGAACGCACTTTCTCAGGACGGCTGAATCCATCATTGACTCGTCTACTCACCGCCGTTCGATTGGCCAGTATGTAACGACGGCGCCATAGCCTTTAGATGAAGTGCAGAAATGCTGGCTTCTTTATATCCTCTTTTACAGATGCAGGCCAGATAGCAGAAGTTGGAGGAGCATCGGGGCTAAGGCCATCTCAGCCACAGCCAGAGGTCCTAATCCTCCCTTTTGAAAAGGTCGTCCACAATATGTTTCCTTTTTTATCCGATGCCTCGTCCATTCCTTTTTTATCCGATACCTCGTCCTTTTTGTCGAGGGCGTGGGAGCCGCAGCTAAGTAGAAGGTTGTAGATGATTGGGCATACCGATCATTTGCGAGTTGCCCAGTAAGCTGAACTTGCCACCCGTTTGACTGGTCAATCGTGGCAGAACACTACTCAACACGTTGCTGGCTAGGTCAGTGACGATGGGTGCCAGGAGGAACATGGCCAATTGCCGAGCAAATTGGCCCAGCCCTTCTTTTTGCTGACGACGTCTGATGGATGTCACCGCGTCGGCTTAAACATTTCGAAGATCCATCCTGCCAGTGCACTTTTATACCATTTTGCTAGCTACTGAGGCTAGGAGGGTCCCCGGCAAGGCCATAGGAGCTGCCGCTGCAGCTCCTCCCAAGGCGGCAGCTGCCCCGAATTCAAATGTCAAGGTGGTAAAGGCG
>OZ026599.1:5520029-5527529 GCA_964020085.1 Micromussa lordhowensis
AGGTTTTGACGCTGTTGACGCCTCGAGCCAGTCGTTGCGATCTGGTATTGACCAACGCTCTGGACGTCGCTCTTTCTCTTGTTGGATTCGTCGGATCTCGAGCACGGATTTCTCTTTGCATCCATGCTATCCGGGATGGGGACGGATCATACAGTCGACCCATGGATAGATCCTTCCCTGTTGGCGTCGAGGCCTTTTGACGATGCGTGACGCCCCGCTGCGTACTCGATCGTACTCGTCGCCTCGAATTGACATTGTAGGTACCGGGCATACCGGGCTCCCATGGGGCTTGCAAGGACCTCGGAGGACGACGAAATGCAGAACATCAAAAAGGGGTAGCACGACAGACATCATCTCGATAAACGGTTACTAAGATGAAGAGGCCTTTGGCTTTCTATCTTTTTCCGACCAAGGTGGGTTGTAAGACCGTCACTGGTTCGGGCTCGTCTAGCAGGACGTGAGTGCGGAAGTGAATGGCTTCCTTGGTTCTGGGATGGTGGTCGATCACCAAATGGGTGGCCTTTTAAAACACCTGGTCGAAGTGGGTTGTCAGGTCGAGCCGTAACAGTACAGGACTTTTCGGAAGCAACATGTGCTACCGTCTTCACGTCGAAAATACAGAGGGCGTCACGTACTGATGATGACAATACTTTATTCAGAAAAAGAAAATTCCTGAAAAGGAGGGCCCAGAGGTTATCCCTATTAAAGGGCCTCCTACCGAGCAAGAATTAAAAACTATCTACAATTTACTGTACTAGCCGGTACAGCAAGGTTGTTTTCCCATGTAAGGAAGGACCTGCGATCTCCTTGTTGCCTGGGACATGAAATCGCGGATCTTACGTAGTCATGATGATTACACGCACAGTTGTCAAGTTTTCAAACGTTTAATTTAGAGCTTTGACACAACCTTACAATGCATAACAACGATGTCTACGGCGTTGAATTCAAATCTGAGTACGTTCACGTGCATCAAACAAGTGTCCACCGCGATGCTTTTCTGATGTCAAGGAAGGAAACAGGTCATGCATACGCTGAAAGGCGGCCGTGTTGTTGTAAAGTAAGTTGGTGGGTGGCACAATCGTACGCAAAGGGGTCGCACGCCATCGATGATAGAGACAGTATAAGACGTGATCTCCACAGACTTCACTGGTCCATTGTTGAATGGGGCGCAACGTTTCGTCAAAAATCGTCGAAGCATTGCCAAAGGGAATGGGACGACTGCTGACTAATGGCGTAACTATCAAAAAATTCGCCTTGAGCAGTGCGCTCCAGAAGAGGCCGACCCAATGTTGTCTCAGCAAGTCGATGGGATCGGTATTGGCAATGGCACATCGTGGGCATGGCGCTCGACAAGGCACTTCGTCGGCACCGTGCACGTCCAAGAAATACTGGCTAATGATAGGATCACGTTCAAAACAAACACTCTGTATCATTTATTGTTCTTACATGTCTCCCGAGGGAATGGGACTTTGCACCGTCCCATGGTTGTCTACTTGGATCAGACTTTCGTCCTTATCACAGAAAAACAGCACTGGGAGAATAGGATTACCAATACTAAACGTCAGTCGGATGTTCGCCAACTTACATAGGAAGGGTGTGCTGAATTCTCCTCCATCTTGCACTGCTGTCAGATCGAAGAGGACGATGAAGTACCCTTCATTAAAGGCGTCAGGATTCAACAGGTACACATCCCGTTTGCGTTCACCCGATACATCAAGCAGCAAGTCGTAGATTACGTATTAGTCTTTCAGAGACAGACTGGCTTTGGGCACGGGTACATCATTTGCTGTGCATTCTGCTTGGATTTCATTCTGGGAGGTGAGTTTGAATTGTTTTTATTAAAGTGACCTTGATACCGTTCGTCGTCCAGCAACACCAGCCAAAACAACCGAGGAGAACGACTTCGGAACGTATCGTTGATATGTACTTGTGTTTGATTAGATGTCAACTGATAAGTCGTAGGCCATCCGTCGGAAGGGGACGGTCGTGGGATTAGCCACGGTGGTCTCTTCCACTTGTTCTTCCATGTACTGCAGGATTTCACTTGAACACGGTAAAACACACTTACAACGGACTTATCGACCATCACTTCAAATGACACTTTGTCGGCTGCGGCGGCTGCCGTACCCGACCCACTGGCTGGCACTTCCTGGCCATGAGGGTAAACACAGGACTGTTGAATTCGATGTTAAATTCCACTTTGGTGTTGGGAGGTACATTCTGGTCGATTTGGGTGAAATTGCTGAGCATGGGACAGAAGTTTAACTCGCATTCTGCGGTGCTATTCGCCAGGGCATTTTGACGTGTAACCCTACCCACATTGTAGTCCGTGAGCTTGCTAGCATCCCCTCACCGCTTGTTCATTTGACCCGGCATATCTCGGTACCAACCTAGGCGTTTTGAGTTGCTGCGATCATCCCAAGGCTAGGACTCTAACAAGGTTCGGAAGTATTTTCTATAGGCTAAATTCAAGCTTGAAGCAGACTCGGTTTCGGCATGGTTGACTTTGCACCGTACTTGTCGAATGCAGCTGTAGCCAAAATCATTCACAGGCCCCACGATGAATTTGGCGGTATTGTTGTGATAGGCTGGGGCTGTCTCGTCAGCCACTTTGAATTTCACTCTCAAATGCAATTCCATTTCTCGTAGACAAAAACGGAACGGGTGATCGTCGGTACGGAACTGCAACAGGTGGACGAGTTCGTCAAGGGTTTGATGTCTTCAGACTGCCACTTGTACTGGGTGGGATCGATGTTGCGTTGGGGTCGGTAGTCGTATCGACCCTTGTCAGCTTGCAAACTCAAAGACTCCATGGTGATACTGAATCCTCAAGACCATGGTGGGAGTTGCCTTTAAATCCTTTTCAAGGCAATCCTTGAAAATAAAAACGTGTCGGTCAAGGTCCAGAGATCATTTCTGGCAGCACTCCTAAGTTGCTTTCGCCTTGACGGCGAAACCGTCGCTTCAGGGTGGGAGTCATGACCGAAGAACCCGTGATGGCTGTGGGACGTTCTCTCTTGCTTCCACCGTCCAGTTGCTCGACTAACCCAGGAATCAGTCCTCCCAGGGCTAAGTGGGGCAAAATGCCACCTTCTTGATAGGGTTCGGTGCCTGATTGATACGTGTGACTGCCACCACCCAATTGCTTGACCACGCTTGGAACCAGTCCTCCTAGTGCCAAGAGCGGAAGAATACCAGACAATAGATTGCAAGGCTGATACTACGTGAAAGACGTTTCGAGACACCAACATGACAAGAACCGATAAAGGAGGATCGCAACAGTGGACAGCTGTTTCGCCCTCATTGGGGCTCGTCAGCACTGTGTAGCGAAGATATGTAACGCCAGCCAAAGGGCAGCCTAAGCATTTAAACATTTAACCGCATGGCCAGTACCATGCTATAAAACGCAGCGTATCGGATCTGAAAGACCTACGGTCCGAAAATACATAAATGAGTGACTAACTGCAAGGGACCGCAATACCACCTTGTTGACCGGCGGCTTTGTCTCCCAACTTGTCCAGGGCGTCACCCACCATCAGTGACAGGAACTGCATGGTTTTCTCCTGTGCTAAATCTGTTTGGATGGCTTGGCCGGCTCCCATCCTAGCAGCCTTGGCTCCTGCTTTTCCCAGACCTTTGAACATTTCCCAGGCCACCTGGTCTCCAACCCTCCTTGTATCCTTCTTGCCCGCTTCTTCTTCTTCAGTAGATCTGGTGAAGCCGTTTCACAGTCTTGCAGGCCAGCCCTTTAACCAACGAGGTGGCGACTTGACCCACTAAGGCCCACAGGGGCGACCATCCTCCTTCTTGGTAGAGCGCCATGCCTTGCTCGTTAGACTCGTACACTTTCACCCATTGAGGAATGTATGTCATCACCCATTAGTTTGTATGTATGTCATCTTTGCTTTAAGCACGATTTGGTTCATTATTGTAAGGCTAGTGATTGCTGCTTTATTCATTATTTTGCAACAACTCATGCTGCTGTTGTTGGCAATTTCATTGTTTCCAAAAGTACAACTGTTACAAGAACGGGGCGTTTTTACGTTAAAGAGAAAGAAGAGAGTATTGTTCTCCTGTTAACATTAAAATGAAATGTGTTTACAATTACTGCGTACAGTTGTCTCATTCGTCTATTCCTTTTCCGTCAATCTGCAATCAATCGATATCAATCAATACCAATTTATCTATCGATTGTTAATGATAATCGATACCAATCGATAACCACACGATTATCAATATTATCAATATCAATCGATTAATTAATATCGATTGGCATTGATTTGATATCGAGTGTCATCGATTATTGGATACCCCGGGATAAAACGCGGCTCAAAAAGGCGTCCAAGATGGCAGAAATCTAAACGCGAATTTCTGCTCCTCATTAGCCAAAATATACATGGCACAAAAGGCGAGAAGACAAAACAGGTAGTGAAAAATGGTACCCTTCCTAACTGCCTCTGGAAAAAGTTCATTTTTACACCGGAGTTCCCCTTACACAGCAACAACAACTTCAACCACAAAGGCAGCGCAGCGACAAACTACTGGGAACATGGACACTCTTCTCCACCTCGAATATTGGCCCTGGTAACGAGTCATGAGTCTGACGAAAGTAAAACTAGAAGTTATCATAGATTACGAGTGCGTTCGTGTAAAGGTGCTTTTTTTTATCCACCCCTCCTTGGCTACCAGTATTAAAGTCATGGACATCCGGCCTGTCCCCCACTCGAGTGTATGAAGCCACCGAACGTTTGCCATCAGCGAAACGTATATTTGCTTAAAAATTGGGACCAAATCTTTCAAAGATGGACGTCAGGACTTTTTAAAGGATATTGAGAGTAATTTGCGACCAGTTACTGGCTTCTAAGGCTAAAATTATGAAGAGGTAAGTGTACGTGACCGCGGGTACATGACGAAGGACACGTGGTGAACAAATTGAATAAGTTATCGGCTTCGAAAGGAGCCGATTTGTTTCTTCTAGCTCGCCGAGGTCATTTTCTCGTCTAAATCACTTAAGAAAAGTTCGACATAGATGTTCCCATTCAATTTCTTTTTCTCGGACCAAAAACGTTGCTTCGTGTTCAGGTTTTTCGCTTGCTATGGGCCACAGCGCCTCCCCGTGTTTACTTAAGCACTTGAGCGAGTATCAAATACAAATTCTAAATAACTATAGGTTTTGTTCGATTTTGCTTAAATTTCCACGATGAAGCTGGATTGTTAAGGAATAGATTTTACTTCTGCCGGTGTGTGGTAGCTATTAACGCGAAAGTGATATATCGCTTTGAAGACATATTTTTAGAGGTTTTTTAAACGCGCGGGTTCAGCGTGATTTTGTGATCAGACTTTCATTTACCCCAGGGAAAAAATATCCTGAAATGGTCATTTCAATGACCTTTCAAACGAGTATAAAATTGTACAGCTTGTGAATTATATCTGTTCGAAGAAGAATTTCCAGTAAAAAAAGGATTTTTGATGGTAAATGTTCACAATTCAAAGACCCGCACTTTACGAGACGAAGACTCCGCACTCAAAAGAAATGTACACCACATGGTGCGCAACACCATGACGTCATTCCCATAAAATGACTGCGTTCGAAGAACGCAATTAAGGACGTTCGCGCCCAAAAAACTTCCCACTCACAGATTTTTTTAAAACTTTGTCTACAGGTAGAAAATGATAAGTTAGGATTAAGAACGTAAAAAAAAATTGGGGGTCACCAAACTCGTTTTGAAGATAAGGCGTATCACAGACCATAGCATTTCTAGTATTTCCAGTCATTTGAGGCGATTTTGCTCAGATTCATTACTATCGGCATATAGTTAATTTGAAGAATCATATCTAAGTTATGTATGTTTAACACAGCATACATCACAGGCGGCCCAGACGTGCTGTTAGTGAAATTAATTTATAAACAACAGAGCCAAATATGTATGTGAAGTTACAAGCAAAATTAACTGCAAAGGAGTCAAAATATTTATCAACTAATTCAAAATAAATGTTGGTTTGCCCCAATACATTTGTCTATTTCTTTGTCCTGGTCAATATCTGGTCTATATTACTGCATTTTCTCAGTTAGTTCGCTTGCCAACCTGCATACCTTTGGCTGAATGCCTCCTTGTTCATCCTGGCTGGTTTAAACGGCATTTTTTCGCTTTTTACAATATGAGGTATCTTCCACTATAAAAGAAGTAAAGGCTGGCTACATGGTCAACGGACCATCTCCACGCCAAGCTCAATAAATTCCCGAATAATCGACGGATTCGCTCCAAATTACGATCAGCTGAACCATATATTCCGTGGTTTCCTGGATAGTGCTCGCTGGCTTCCCAAACCCATCGGAACTGCACGAGAGCCACTCATTTATCAGCATATACTTGACCTTTTCGCTCCGCCATGAACCGTGTACCGACGGTTTTACTACGCATTTTGAATTTCAAGCTTAGCGACCGCGCCCACCCGACAAAATAACACTTGCCAAGGGAGGGACCGTACTATTTGAGACTCGTTCGATCGACACGGTGGGAGGGACTACTGCGTTTGATTTGACCCGACCGGAAACCGCGATCGCTTTGGCCCTAACGCGGGAAAAGAAGGACATTTTGTGCGACCAGTTTCAAGTTTAAATCTCCAACGTCTGTTACAATTTCACTGTCCGTGCGTGTAAGTTCGTTGATCTGTTTTAGAGCTTTTCCCCGAAATTAAACGACAGTTCTTTTCGGAATTGTTTTCTTTCCTCGGTTTCCGAGATGTTATCGAAAGTGGCTAGGCAAGACGAGGATTTTCCACCCAGGAAAAAGGCAAAATCGCTTGGGTATACAAATGAGTGGAAATTATGGTAAGGTAAATTTATAACTATTACGCTTAATTTGAAACTCCCGCTGTTAGGAAAAAAGGTCTCAATTTAACATTGAGTTGGAGCCGATCGATTAATGGCTCCTAATTGTAAAATTTTATATGCAGTGAAAGTTTTAATAATCTGCCGTCACATTTATTTCGATTCTAGGGTGAAAGCCAATTGCATTTATAAAAACGGTGCTGTCACACCAGTAGGAGACATCCTAGAGTATGCAGAGGAAGCGAAAGAAAACATATCGGGATCTCCTTTAAGTTCAATATCACTAGGGTTTATTGTAAAAGATGTGTGGGGCGGTGCCATTCATCGCACTAGAAGAGGTCCGCGAAATCAGCAACAAAGCGTATATTTAAATTTAAGCTTAAAGAGAAATGAGCCAGCTCGGCTCAATCTGAGCAACGAGGATGTCCCGGTTCCGCTGTCACAAGCGCTTGCTAACCTTTCGGTCCCAGATGAGTGGAAAATCATCCAGGACAAGCCAAACTGTTGGTCCATAGTTCGGGTTGAGAAATGGGAGCTAAATAGCGGGCGAGCAGCCACTGAGGTTGTTGTCGAGCAGGATCTGAATGAGGGATCGTGCTTCATTAGCGTCAAAGCTCACGGATGTCAAAAGGATTTGAGCAATATACCCCAAATTACATCACTGCCAA
>OZ026599.1:5532529-5535029 GCA_964020085.1 Micromussa lordhowensis
CCGGCAAGAGAAACACTTCTCAAACCAAAGCTGACAGAAAGTGTCCAGGAAGAGAGAAACAAAATCAAGATGAAACAAGCATTCTATTACAATCGAAATGCAAAGAATCTACTACCCTTAGAGAAAGGTGACACGGTGCGACTACAGCCCTTAAAGAACAGAAAAGAACCATGGAAGAAAGCTACAGTCCAGGAAGAAGTCAATGTTAGGTCGTACAATGTCCTTACAGAAGATGGTTCCCTCTTACGACGTAACAGACGACATCTTAAGGCAACTAAAGAACAGCCAATGCAGCCGCAAACAGATGAAATGCCAGAGGACAACAATACACCGGCAGCCCAGGAAACCGCAGCTTCACCATTCAAGTCGTCACAGAAGCGGCACTCTCCAGAGACACCAGTGAAACTTCCGACAGCCAATTCAGCGCTTACAACACAGCCGGCGGGAGAAAAGCAAACTCGTTCTGGTCGAGTTGTCAAGACCCCTTTGTACTTGAAGGACTATGTTTGCTAAAGCAAAGGGACAAACAAAACCGGACATGACCCAAGTAGAACTCAATTTGATTTATTTGATTCTTTGATTTTTGTTTTAGAAAAGAAGGGATGTAACGATAGATCATATCGTATCACTATTTTGTAATCGATATAGCACATATTTAGACAGAACAAGGCTTTGTCTCAGTGTATTCTTAGGAACGCTCGCGTCCATTAAACAACTTTAAAGCAGTTATCTACGGTCTATTTGCTACCGAAACATACTGTAAAAACCCTCACGTCCTTGATCCTCTGAGGAAATTTATTATTCTCCCAAGCAACCGCACTATCAGGTAATCTTGCTTTTCGTGTATTGCTGTTGAACTACAGCGCTTCTTAAGTCAAAAATAAAAGCGTGTAGACGTTTATAACACGACTCACAAAATAACACCCTATTTTACGATTTTCATAGACTTTACAAGAACAAAATTGAAGAAAAACCTGGCTGGAACGATGAAGTTCTCCAGTGGTGTTTGCAAACGGCCCAGGAAAAAAATCTGAGAAAGGAGGATTACTGGGGTGGCTTTGTAATCGACGAAATGAAAATACAGGTTTGTGTCAAAAAATATGTTTAGCTCTCGCATAAGAAGCATTTGAACATGTTAATAGACAGTTGATTACACCGTGTACACTAATTAATGTCAAGTATTAATCAGTAACCGTGAACATGCAAAATTCATTTCAAAACTTACCCTCCATACCATGCAATTATACTTGTTAAGGTTTTGGATTAAAGTACACAATTATCGCCTGATAAAAATTTGTGACAAATGCATTCATAACATTCCTCTTAATTTCTTATGTCTGTGGGAAATACAATACCACTTTCAAATTATTAAAGGACTTCAACCTTTTTTACATTTGAAATTTTAAAAATCACACACCTTCTGGATGCCATGAGACCTATGATAATTACTATTTTCTATGCTCAATTTCTATTTAGGAAAGCCTGGAGATGGTTGCAAGGCATGGAAAGCACAAGTTAGTTGGGTTTGTTGACCTTGGTGAGGGCCATGACCTGATGACAAGTCTGAGTGGTATGTTGAATTTCTACACAGTTTTGATAAGTGACTTATAAATTGTAATCACATAATTTGTCAACAAAGTTATAATTTTTGTTTCTTTTGACAGGTAAAACTGATCTCCAGTTGGCCACACATGTATTGCAATTTATCTTCATAACTGACAGTGGGTTCCGCTTTCCTGTGGCACAGTTTCCATCTGGTGAATGCTCCCCAAGTGATCTTTACTTTAACTTTTGGAAAGGTGTCAGGAAAATGCTTGAGTTTGGATTTGTGTAAGCCATTGACAGACTTCTGACAGACATACATGTCAATACTCCTACAACCTAAAATTAGATGTACTATATGAGAGTAATGTCATACAGATAATATTTAATTAATTACAGGACCCAAAAATAGGGCTGATCAAAAATGCACTCATTCAACAAAAGGCATGGAGTGAGTGTGGAAGCACAGAGTGATCTTGAAAAAAGCGATGAAGTCAATAATTTTATGATGATTTGTTTTAATTAGGGCCTGCCTTTTCTAACTGCTATTAGCACTGATGAATTTTAATGTTCACTTACCAATCAAATTCTGTGAGGGGGATTGACGATATCAACTTGAACCTCGACTTGTACCTGGTGTTCCTAGATTTGCAATTGAAGTAAAATAGTTACAAGTATTCAGACAATCAATATCAATAATCTTTATTGGCCCACAAATAAGTTTCATTTTCATCCGCAACTTTATGGAATGACATTTAATAACATGGCCAGTAACAAAATTTAAGCTATGCAAAATTGGCATCACCTCCACCACTTGTACAACATGCTGCAGAAATCTCTGATTATCCCAATAATTAAATTTGACAAATAATTAATCTAACCAAATGACACTCATCCTGGGCAGGTAACTTCTATTGCAATACTAAAGTTCAACAAAAAAACCTTATCAAGCTAGATT
>OZ026599.1:5542529-5587529 GCA_964020085.1 Micromussa lordhowensis
AGAACAACTTAAGAGACAAACTTTATAGCAGTTTATTATATAGACACGAGTGTTTTACTGCAAAATACACCACTCGTAAATTCATATGAAACTACATCCGGGACTCGAGTGACGTATTTTCCATATCCTCACTAGTGAGGATATCGATGATTCACTGCTATAAAGTTTGTCTCTTAAATTGTTCTTTAATTCGTTGGTGATTTCTGACAAATATTAATTAGTAGTGTGTAATGGGAACAGAAACCGAAACAACAAAGGAAATGAGTGAAAAAGTGTTCAACCGGGAATCGAACCCGGGTCTCCTGGTTACCGGTCAGATGCCTTACCACTAGGCCACTGAACCAACCCTGCCATGTGCGATTCTCCTCAGAGCTTGCCATATAAAGGTCCTTCCAATTCCGCTGAATGGCGGGGTTGGTTTCCAATTTCCCATAATTCACTCTGTTTGCCCCCCAAATTTTGCATAAACCATTGTTGTGAAATGCCCTTGGGAGGTCTGCATATTCCCAAGAGCATTTCACAACAATAGTTTATGCAAAACTTGGGGGAAAACAGAGTGAATTATAGGCAGTTGGAAAATAGAGAATTCTGGACGTATACAAAACATGGACCAGGGTCCATGGACCACCCCATGGACCCGGTCCATAAACCACCATGGACCACCCCATGGACCCGGTCCATGGACCACCCCATGGACCACCCCTAATTTTCAAAAGGAAAATGAAAATTTACCGGAGGTCAGGGTTTGAAAAACACAGACTCGTATCTATTGCTTACGTCCTTGAGGGTTTGTCTCGTATTAGCGGGTTGCTTTGGGATTGATAAATAAAAGGACTTCGTTTTACACGGGGTAGTACGATAGCGACTGTACAAAACTTGCAATACAGGCGTTCTTCGTGGGTACGAGCAATAAATACTCACCTGATCTTTGGATCATTTCAAGGCAGCTGCCATCTTGGATGAGGGAGTGCGAAGGGGCTAGAGCGAGTTATGTTATCTGGCAACCTACCCCCTCCAAGGTCACGCTTCGTTTAATAGATGCTTTAATACACGTGCTCTACCATTAAAATTACAAGCTATCCATTAAACTTTTTTCATCAATGTACCTTGATTACAAATTTGTGTTTGTACGGTAAACTTCGTTTATAAAACAAATCGGCTTATTTTTACAATAAGCGGGGTGGGTGGGGGTGTGCGGGATGTCTTCCCGATCAAATTTGGAGGTGTTGGAATGAAAATACTGGGGGTAAAAATGCCCTAGATCTTCTGTATCTCAAAACGAGTTTGTGGTCTTCTCATTTATGGGAGCGCGATCCCAAAACAACCCGCTAATACAAGACAAACCCTCAAGGACGTAAGCGATACGAATCTGTGTTTTTCAAACCGTGACCTCCGGTAAATTTTCATATTAACAGGGGCGATTTCCTTTTGAAAATTAGGGGTGGTCCATGGACCGGGTCCATGGGGTGGTCCATGGTGGTCCATGGACCGGGTCCATCGGGTGGTCCATGGACCCCGGTCCATGTTTTGTATACGTCCAGAGAATTCTGCCTTCAGGCTATGCTGACATCTCAGCTAAAGACAATATTTACCTACGTGCATATGTAAATTCCTATCCTAATGTCACCCTTAGCTATCACATCTATTCACTTTACAGACTTTACATCTGTAGAGCACTTTTTTCATTTTCTTAATTAAGAAATACTAATAACCTAATAATTATTATTACATTAACACTAGTCTGCATAGCAGGCATATAAAGGGGGGAGAGAGAGAGGTAATCTGGAGAAAATACAAGAGGCCGGAGGCTATATTAACACAGCACTGCAACAACTTTGGACTCCCTAAATATCGGCAGTGCCTTTGGCAAGCACAGCATTTGTAGTAATGCCTCTTGTCAATTATTCAGCACAATGTTGGCTATCCATTAACAGAGCGAGTTTGAATCCTTGTTGGCACCCAATTCAGATCATGTGATGATTCCTTAGGAAAGTCAAAATCGTTCTGTTTGTTCTTGTACATACTCTCATACTATACACTAAGAAAGCATCGATTTATTTTGTGACGAACCCTGGATATAGATCTGTTTTTATTTTTAAGTTAAAAAGTCAGTTTTTCAGTTCCTTTGAGATGTCCAAATGACAATTGTCAAGTCCATGCAGGCTAACAGCAGCAAATTGACCAGTTTTTCAGAGGGTAAGCTACTTGTATAATTGTTTCAATCTATTATTAATTTTTTGGGGGGTTACTTTACTAACTTGCACCTCTTCCAAATCGGAAAGATATCCCTGAAGAATGCTTCTTGTCGATCCCGTCTTTGACGAAACACAAAATTGAAATAAAATGAAATGCAGTATATTTTTATCATTGTTTGATTATGAAAATTTGCATGTTTTTATGTACCGTTATATTTTTGTGAAAAAGAATGGCAGTTTTACTTCAAAAATGAGATATTTAAACATGCTGACTTTGCCTCAGAATGGTGGAAGTCGCATTTCCAAGGACTTGAAATTTCAAAAAAATTTGCATGTTTTTATGTACCGTTATATTTTTGTGACAAAGAATGGCAGTTTTACTTCAAAAATGAGATATTTAAACATGCTGACTTTGCCTCAGAATGGTGGAAGTCGCATTTCCAAGGACTTGAAGTTTCAAAATTTTCCGCGCGAGGATGCCCCCGGACACCCCTACTGGGGGGGCACCTTTGGTACACCCCATTTCATCAAACCGCTCTCCTAAGAACCTGGATCCGCCCCAGATGATACACGTTTTCGTTTCCCGCCTGCAGATCTAAAAAGCACATCAGTGATATGTTTTTGCTTATGGGAAATACTCGCTATGGGGACAGCAAACTTTATGCGTCCTTCAAACTGAGTCAAACCGCCAAATTCATCTGACAATCAAACATGTCAAGTTTTCTGAAGACATAGTGGTTTTCGTCAGGAACAAACGGTAGTGTAGTACGGCCCACAAGTAAACAATAGTTGTAGGAAGCCACTGGAATGTGTTCATGAGAAGAACATCCGTTTCAGAGTCGTAAAGGAAAATTTCAAATCCACTTCTAGAAACTTGGATTGTGGGGAACAGAGTTCCTCGATTACTGTAATGGGGCTTATATGCAAATGAAAACGTTATAGCAGTAGCAATAGCTTGAGAAAATTCCAATCCCATGTCACTTGAATCCTGCTTCCCTTCAATCAATGTACAACCTACAAAATGAATGCAAACAGAAATGTCACAAACTGGCCTAAGTGTTTTGTTTTCTTTTGCCTGTAGTGGTTGGTGATGGCTTATGTCAGGGAGCAAGTTTAGATATACTTCTAGCTTCTAGAATTCATGGCAATATAGTCATAGTAAAAGTCTGCATGATAATCTGAAGAAATTTTAAGATACTGCAAGCCAATTTGCTACATCAACTTAAATATTAATCCAGGGGGGTACTCTGGATATTTTTGGGCAATGTTGTGCTGCTGTGAGTCTGATATCTGTAGCCTGTATCAGAATGTGGTCAGCTGTGAGCATATCCCCGACTTGCTAGTCTCCAGGAGGGTACCCGTTTTTGAGCTATGAAGTCACTTCACTTCAAACATGAAGTTGATTCAAAACACATCTTGGGTTGATTTGCTACAAACACCAGAAACTAGAAATTAGTTTTGACACTTCTAAAAACAACCTTTTGTAATGATCAACACGTATCAATGCCTTTCTTGAATGCAAACCCCAGTACGTAAACGTACCCGCAGTCAGAGCATGCAAACAAGACTTACTGGACTTAGCAGCTACATTGACTTCAAGTACATTTACGAAGTCTATTTATTATCATAAAGGACTAAAATGTTGACTCGATCCCACAGGTATCCAGTTAATTAGATCGCTACATGGTCTGATCATTCCCAGCTTTTTGAGGAAATAAAAATAAACCAGGAAAGAAACGCAGAATTTATATTCAAACTTTTAATTGTTTTTGATTACTTGTTGATGTCAAATCCATGTGCAATGTTCGAGCTCTTACTTCCTCATAAGAATGTTTTTAAGATCAGGCACAAATGGGCAATATTCAGTAACAAATTCTTTTGCACGTTTTTTGTTTATTTTGTAGAACTCTCTTCAACTGTAGCTTTTGAAGAGTTGCTTCTCAGAAGTCTTAAGGCTTCACCTTTGATAAAGCCTTTCCTGATCCCTGGAGGGTGGCAGGAGGTGAAGTGTGTGTATTGGAAAGTTTTTGTCGGTCTGAAGTGCGTGCGCACGTCAAGAATGCATTCCTTCTTAAATCTTTTGCCCTTATAAAAAAATAGAAAAGACTTTTTTTACAGTGCATCCACTAGGTGTCTCTTTGCCTGTAAACTCTAAAATCACAATTTATCTAGTACTAGAAATTATGTAAAAAGCATAATTATTAAGTTTCAATTATGATAACTGTTTTTAAGGTTACCAGCATCAAGCGTGTCTTCGTCCTGGACATCATCAGCAACAGGTTGGACAAGAACAGCTGAAAAGATCACAAGGCTCTTAGAGCTAAGTGGCCTAAACCATTACATGTAATATGTTAAGCTGCATGATCAAATCAAATCTAGAGCATGCAATCTCTTGCCCTTTCATTGCAGTTATATTCTTATAGTCTAAAAAATGAAGAGTTGATTAACTTCTCAAAACAAAGATTATGAGTGAAAATGTGCCCCCACTAGGAGTCAAGCCCAGATCTTTAAATCACCAGAGCTTAACACCTGTAAGGGCACCAAGACAAACACAAAAAGATGGCTATAATTTTTGCTTTATAGTGGAAAACTCACATGAAGATGCCTAGTGACACATTTTATGCAGTTAGGATCACATCACTTTACTCAGTCATTCAGTGATTTACAGTCCACTCCCCCTGACCACTGATCACGAGGACAGACATGACAGAAAAAGTTGCTAGCATAATTAAATTATACAGGAAACAATTTTTTTGTGCAGAAGAAAGTTATTGCAGGGTAGTCTGTGTAAGCATCTTTATGTCAAAATAGCCCAATTTCGATATATTAAAATTCAGCCTAAAACAATAGACTTCAGCACGAGGCTTGTGGGAATAACTACAGAGTTTGTGGGGTTTATTCCCACGAGCCTCGGGCTGAGGTCTATTGTTTTAGGCTGAATTTTAATATATCGAAATTGGGCTATTTAACAATTAGACCCGTAGCCCGAAAGGGCTACGGGTCAATAGCCCATGAGGCGAAGCCGAATGGGCTATTGACCCGTGGCCCTTGAGGGCGAAGGGTCTAATTGTTTTAGTATCACCCAACTAGTCGGACAGAAAAGGCAATAATAAAGTTAGCAAATGCAAGTTGAAGAAATATTTATTTGGGGGAAAAAACGAAAGAAAGACCGGCGAATTTCGCTACTCGATGACTATTGATATTAGACCACTAGTAGCGTAGCCAATCAAAATGCAGGATTTGCATTAGACCACTAGTTGGGTGATACTAATGTACTTTATAGTACACGTAATACTACACATGAGTTACAAACCTGGTGAAGGGAATTCACTTACCAGTTACTTCTGATGATTCAAAGCCACATTTAAAAGTTCAAGGGCATTTTTCTTCTGTTAAAATTATCTTCGAGTGGTACAAAATGAAGACATATGTATGTCCAAAACATCAATCTCTTGCACTTTTCAACTTAGCAAAACTTACTTTCATTATTTGGAACAACCATCATGTCCACCTCTCCATGCCAAGCACAAGGGAGGCCTACATGACAATAAATGTTCTCATTAGCAGAGAAGTACCACAAACCTCGGTTTAAAACAAACACCTACACATGTACTATAAAGAACAGAAAATATGGGCCAAATGGAAATGAACCACCAAGTTTCTATAATTTAAATAGGGTGGGCTGGGTCTTTTTGTACAATAAATTTAAGGGCCCACTGACAAACAATCAACCTTTATTCAAAAATTTATAGTCCTGCAACGGGGTTACCGTCACGCAAGACATCCAAATAAAGTGAATAACATTTTTGGATCCATTGCTAAGGGCACCCTTGGCTATTTTATTCCAATAATTTTTCTCCTTTAGGTATAGTCAAATCTTTTGCTCAGTCCAAAAAACAAAAATGAAATAATTGAGCCATGTGTGACCATGACCAAACGGCAAATGAAAAAAGTCTAAAAATTTCAATATTACAGTTTAATTAAGTTATCAGAAAATCATCCATGGTTTCTTCTTGTTTATCCACTGTAAGTTGCATCTTGGTAAGCAAGGGTTTAATTTCATTATGAAATTATACTTTCTTAAGAGATTAAAAAGATTGATTTCTCCAAAACATTTTTAAAATGTTAAAAATGATTCAAAAAAATACATGCTCAGTTACTGGTATATTCCCTCTCCAGGCTGGAGAAATGTAACATTCAAAAAAAGGAAATCACATTAGAGAACACCTGGTATTGGTTTATGGGAAGACATTTTGTTAATGGATGTGCTTTTCAGCTAAAAAGAGATCTGTGCCAGGGCAACTACTTGAATTCACTACAGATGTAAACTGCCTCCACTGCAGTCAAGTAATCTGACACATTAATTTCTCAGAATAAAATGATCTGGTTCAAATGTGTCAAGTAGGTTTTTTATAGTTTCTTTTTTTCAGCTTCTATTTAATTACAAGTTTAAGAAAGTGCTTGAAAGGACATTCAATCTTTGCAAACCTCATGTGTACAAGGGAACCTACATGTACACACACAATACAGCAGGCACTCTTGAAATTTTTCTCGAACGGTGCTCAAGTGGACTCAGTGATTGACATTTTCAGGTGACATGTCAATCATAACAAAGCAGTATGTTGTGGTTCAAAATGAATGCCAGAATTAAGAAAATAGCATGTCAGCAAAATAGCCAAGGCACTTGACATTGAAGAGACAGCTTTTAGCAGTTTGGAATGTTTGGGAAAATTAAAGGCTATTTACATAGGAAATACTGCTGTTAGGCCAGACCTTACTTAGCAACAACTTTTACAGTACAAATCAAATTTTTCAAAAAAATCAAACTGCCATACTTAAAACTATCTTTTGAATGCTGGGGGTCTTAGACTTGCCCACTTCACTATTTTTTGACATCCCATTCCTGAATCTATTTTATACCACAACCTTGTTTCTCTGATTGACAAAGTCATGTGTGACACTGTCATGCAAAGAGCCTATTGTGAACAAATCTTGACAGTTTTCTCTATCTCCATCTTTTATGTAACAATTTTCTCCACCACTGTATTTTGTAATTCCAACTGAAACAGTTACCCTATTGTCATTACATTTGCTGCCATCATTAAGTGATTAGATTTCACTTCCTTAGCAATGTACAAGGCCTCTTGGCTAGGCTTAGTTGTATTATGGACTATCCTGATGGACTGCCCAAATTACCCATAAAATGGACTTCTCCTAATACTACTATTGCAAATGAATTTTATTAAAGAAGCATTAGCTGCTCTTATACCTAGATTGTACATACTGTAGCATGATTATTTTTGTCACTAATAATATACATGAAAAAATTAAATTACTCGATCCTAATTGGCTGAGAACAGTGCAGTTTTTCCTTAACACAGTGCAGAAAAGAGGTAATTGAATGCAAAAAAGGTAATAAAGCAAGCATTCTGATTGGTCAATGAACAAAGAAGTTCACAGATAGCCAATCAAATCTTTTGTTTTCAAATCAAGCACGCGCCCTGGATGGTGTAATTATGGCGCAATTTTTTCCTGATTCCGCCCGCACAAAACTGAGAAGACAATTCAGAGTCAGTAAAGTTCAAAACATCCTTGACGCAAATTTTTTCATGTTTATATTATTAATAGGTAATCATACGGTTTTTCTTGTACAATTTGGAATTAATTTGCACTTGTGAGTTTTTCAAAAAGCGAAATTGCACTCACCGAAGCGGCTCGTGCAATTTCAGCTTCTTGAAAAACTCACTCGTGCTCACTCATTCCGAATTGAACTCGAAACCGTATGATTACCTATACAAAGAGCATCTAGCCTCATTTTGTAGACTAACATTAAATCTTATCAGTAAATTATCAATCAGCAGTAGTCCAAAACAATCAATTAGTATCAGATTCTGTGAACATACGAGTTTGAAAAGGCAAATACAAGTGAGGCACCCAGTGTAATGAAATTTGGAGTTTGTTGTTGAGCTTAATTTCAGTAAGCAAATGACAGGAAAAAAAAACCACAAGGTACAGTAAAGTACATGTACAACCTAGGCATACCTAGGCATACCTGCAGTTTCTCTCGTAGCACTCCGCTTTTAGAGTAGTCCATTTCAATCATGGTAGTCAAGGAACTAGGGGTCAGTGGGTGCTTCCATTATGCCAAAAATTCCAGAAATTGCGGTTGGAATTCAAATGGAAAGGACCGTTTCGGTTTCTTTGAACCGGAATATTTGTGATCACCTCTGGAGGTGGTTTACTCGGACCGGTTGGAAAATTCCGACCAAAATTTGCCGTTCCATTTTCAATAAA
This sequence comes from Micromussa lordhowensis, assembly GCA_964020085.1. NCBI lineage: Eukaryota > Metazoa > Cnidaria > Anthozoa > Scleractinia > Lobophylliidae > Micromussa > Micromussa lordhowensis. The sequence continues at coordinate 5,551,019 of OZ026599.1, forward strand.
CCGGTTTTTTGCCCTAATTAGGAAAATCTGAAAAGGAACAAAGAATTGTAAGAGCCATTCCAATTGGTTGGCCCGGTTTAATCGGAAAATGTCATTCCATTTTCCTCGGGTATTCGCACTGATCTGAGACCGGTTGGTTTGGCATAATGGAAAGCACCCAGTATTTGGTCCACCACATACCAGAGGGTACAATGTACATGTACAGTGATAGTCCACAAAGTCCATTCAATGAATGCACCATTTTGTGAAGTTGTTGTCCAACACTATTAAAGACTTGTTGAGCTGACCAAAGAATTTCAGCTTGGTGTGATCCAACCATGCATACCTTTCAGGGAATTTTGCCTGTAAGAGCCTGGCAGTAGGCTACTATTCCAATTTGTACTGACAAATGATGCAACAATGGAATGGATACCATATTCTCACTACCATTAGAATTAATTTTTCAGTGTTCAACCATACTTCAATAAACTACAGTACTTTCCAATGGGTTATCAGCTGCATATTAATCAGTTCTTATGTATAGGCAATTGCAGAAACGTGAGAGGCCTGGGAAAGAGTATGGTTGTTTTCCGTTTTTTGGAAAAAGTAAGATATTAAAATGAAAGATCAACTAAATTTGAGAGCCTTTACCAAGAATAGAAGTATTTAGACGAGGAAAATGGCAAAATGGTAGCTCTTCAAATATCACCCAAAATAGAGAGTTTGTATGGATTGGGTAGACAAGCGACAAAATTATAAGGATTTGTATGGAATTTTGCAACTTTTGCCAGGCTCCCATTTGAACAATTTTCCACTGAAAACTCTTAAACTCGGCTGGGTAGCTTTTCATTCAGTAACATTTCAGTTGAGATGCTTAGATTTTAAATCTAATCCATATAATAAATTCGTCCCAGTCCTCTCACGTTTCTGCAATTGGCTATGGTGGATGTCCAGCAGAAAACACATCACAACAACTCGGAAAAAGTTGCACAATTTTTCTGGAAACTCAAGTGTCATGTAACTATTTACTTAGTAGTGTCAGACCAACAAAAAATAATGTTTATATGTTCAGAAGAACATACATAACATGACTGTATCATTTAATAAATATACAAGCCTAAGCCATGTATTACACTCAGTGATAAAACACAACAGGCATTTGAGAACACGAGAGAAATGTAGAAAACACAAGCTGCAGGCGAGTGTTTTCTATAGTTCTTGATTGTTCTCAAATGTCCAGAGTGTTTTATCACAGTGTAATACATGGCTTAGGCTTCTTCATTTGCTTTATGATATAGAGGTAATGTGGCGAAAACAGTAAAACACGCTTTTTCTATGTTTTATTTCGACCAATCAGAGCGTGCAAAGGTACTATCTATATTATAAAGACCACTAACCAATGCCAAGTCCTCTCCAGGTACCAACTGCTGAAGCCACCCTTAACTTTGAGGGTTCCTTAGCATGTAACTCTGATGATGATGCATGCCGGGAATTAAGGACAATAACGCCTTTAGGACCCAGCAGAGGGGAAATAAATTCACGAGCAATCACCACATTGCTGTCTATTTCTCTGCGATAGTCAGACAGATTGTCTGTCACTGCCTCAATATCTTTCTCAGATAGTCTTTTCAAGGCTTCCAATATATAATCAAATGTCCCCAAAGCAACTTTATTGTCTTCAGGCTCATCACCTTGTTTGCCTTTCAGCTCCTCTAATTTGTGCTCAAGAAGTTCTTTACCTTTTCCAAATAATTGCCAGAAATCTACTCCAATATGCTGCTTATCCTAGTTAGAAAAAAAAATTAATTAGAAAGGGGTGACTGACAGCAGTATGTTCAACTGTAACACAATAACTCATAACACTGCTCAAAATTAATTTTAAGTTGCCTTTTATTACCTAGTGTCTAAATACAGTATTTATTTCAAATTATTGTATTCTGATTGGACAAGAGCAGCCAGATTAGTCACAGTCACTTACAAGGAGTACCAATAGGCCCTTTGCACGACCTGGTCACATGGCACAAAATTACAAATACTGGTGAGCAAGTTGCGCAGTTGCATTGTTTTTGAAGTCCCACTGTGCAGCTTGCTCACCAGAATGTGTAATTTTGTACCATGTGACCGGGTTGTGCAAAGGGACTGTTACTTTCCTTCACAGGGTTCTTCACAGGGTTCTGTTCTTCCATCATCGCATCAAGTCAAATAAATGCTAGACTGTGTAGCTGGCAGTATGCTTTGAAAGAACAACTGCCAATAAAAAGTTTTCATGCCCTTGATGTATGTAAACCCGAAATGACACCGGCGAACTTACATTGTATGAAACGGAACAAAACAAAATGAAACTTCCTCATGCTCCCGCGCTCCCTTTAGTCCGAAAAAGTGCATCAATAGTCTATGTGGTAGTCGCTTCGGTGGTTTGTCTTCCGGTTTTTTAATATAGTGCATGGCCCAGCTTTGTCCATTGAATGACGCGATAAAGCGAGCAACTGATTGTAGCTAACATTTTATAATTTTACTTGCTAATTTGATGATATTTACAGAACTAAAAAATATTCGGCAGGACAACAACAAGAATTGCTCCCGCTCAAAGTTGTCACGTCTGTGTTATTGCCCCTAAAGGCACCCTAAGATTCCCCGCGTGTATACATATAAGGAATTTCAAAAATGTAAAGATGTAAGTAAGTAAATTTGTAGTATGCGAATAAAAATCTCGATTTGATCAAACTAGGCGCGCACGGTGGTCTCGGGTAATATTTCAGCAATTCGAAGGTCTTCCGAGCAGGAGTTTGCGTGTGATCGTCTTCTAGCAGCATTTCGAGTTCTTTCTTTCAGTATTTTAAGGTCTTGCAACAACGAGTTCGCATTTCGCCATCATCTAGCAGCATTTCAACCACGAGCTCGCGTCTCAGCCGTCTTCTAGCAGCGTGTGAAGGTCTTGGAACCACGAAGCCGCGTTTCACCATCTTTAGCAGCCTTTCAAACCACGAGTTCACATTTTCGAGCAGCATTCCAGGGTGAATATTTTGCAGTTCAGTGATTTATTTAAATTTAAAAGCATTCAACAGCACTGAATAAAATTATTCGGTAGAAAATTAGACACAAATCAGCAACGTGGTCGACAGACACGATCCAACGGTATCAAGTCAGTTCGATCGAAACCAAAGGTCAGTTCGATCGAAGCAAAGGTTTCGATAGAAGAGTAAGTGATGATAAAAACGGAGACTCGATGCATATATAGATTATTCTTCGTTCTTTTATCCACTGCTAAATATTTTTACAGTTCGAAGAGGGCACTTTATGAAGATATGAACTCAACAAATTGACCTTGCTCCCAATGTGTGGCTTCATAGCTCAGTTGGTAGAGCATCGCACCGGTATCGCGGAGGTCACGGGTTCGAATCCCGTTGAAGCCCTGATTTTTTTTTTCAGGCTTCTTCTTTCCAATTGCTTAAATTGGAATATTCACTGCGAGGATCATTCTTCACTTTCAATTCTGTTTTTGTTAACCCTGGTATTTATTCATGTGCTGTTGATGCTTTTTTGGAAATCTCTACGCATTTGTTTCTTCCATATATTTATCAAACCTACGTACTAGGAATGAGTTTACAGACCTGCTTTTCAATGTTTGCTCACATTATAACATTTGGTTATCTCAAGTAAGAGGAAGAGAGCCCTTTCATGACACTAAGAACATTGGATTCTTTTTGTCGCTCATGCTCGAGTTCTGTGACTTTGAATTGCAGTATTCTTTTGACAGTAGTGACAACATATGGATTAAATCAGTTGGGTTTAGGTAACAATATGTGGCCCTTTTTTGTAGTACCTATTTCACGGGCGAGAAAAAAAACCTCTAACCACAATCATTTCAAGTGATACCATTAGAAAACTTAACTTACCCTATGAAACCATATCTGTTAAGTGCATAATATTGGAACGAAACAAAAAAAAACAATGGAGTAGTAACTATTTTGCGGACAAAGAAAAATCACTCAAATTTGTTTTGTCCTTATTGTTAGCGTTTTTTGGTAAATTTCTGGCCTGATTAAAAAAAACAAAGTGTATTAAATGCAAAATATTTTAAAAAAGAGGTAGATTGCATGGTTGTAATGGCTTTACATTTCCTTTTTTAGGCCTAAATAAATAGAGTGCAGATAATTTTATAGATTTATAGACTGTTGTAAGTTTGGTTATTATTGTTGTTATGGTTATACACTGTAATGATTTTCCCAACAATTACTCCAATTTTTTAACGTACAATACATTCCTGTTACACAGAATATTAACTTTACAATAAAATAAACAAATTTGTTAACATACAATACGTTGCTGTTTCACAAAAATAACAACAAAACTGTATGGCTGTAATAGATTTCATTGCCATTTACAGAGAAATATGTTAACCAGTCACATAGATGTTAACTTCAATAAATATTCAAACGTTTCTTTTTTAGCAGTCGTATGCACAGTATTTGTATCCAGTAAAAGCCATATACAGGTGTTAAACAGGTCTTCAAAAGCGGGGGCAGCTCTAGTGAAAACTATTGCTAGTTGATAAATACCTCCGTTTGCAGTGCATATCACTTACTTAAATCATATCCGTAAACATCATTACTTGAGAAACACTTTTATTCCTAGTGTTTAGATCATTTTGTCTATGTTTCTTTTGGTACGATCCGAAGGAGGCCGGTCGACAAATAAAACTTATTTCGCTATCAAGAAAAAAACACTCAGGAATTTTTCACTGAAGGCCAGCAGAGGGAGGAAGGGTTGACATGCTAGGGATCATCTGAATTAATTACATAGCTGTATGTAGGGAGAATTACAAATTCGACCTTAGCCCTGAAGCAATTATTTGTGTTTTTTTAACAGAATAACTGAGGAACAATACACAATGAAGACGCTTGGCATAGTAGCTTTCATTCTTCTTATTTCCACTGCACTGGCGATTGTTGCTACTCTGCCAAAGCGACATCAGATTGGAACTGGAATCGGTGTAATTGGAAATGATTACCCTGGTAAAGTTAATGATGAAAAGGATAAAAAGGTAATAGATTGGATTTTTAATTCAACTTTACAAAAATGATGAATATCTTTATCCAATATAGCAGGCGAGTTTGGTCGAGCCATGGTTCTTATTTTGGCGCAACGTAATCGAGCCAAAATAACTAGAGCGAGACCAAACGAGCCTGATATGGCGCCGAAGCGTACCAAACAGGTATGATATAGGTATTTACTACAGCCAAATTCGGCCAAGTGAACATGATACCCTAGCCATATCTGGTCAGTGACTTTATATCTTAGGATATCTGCACAGTAGAAACGGCTTGTGTTTGGCTAATTATGAAAGTGGGTACGATAACCACAGTAATTGCTCGTGTGCTTTCTTTTCTTTGTTTTCACGCCGATGATCGAATAAGAAGGTAAGTAAAAAGTGGTTTGAATAGTTAGTTTTATTTCTGCAACAAAGAAATTTGGTAGTTCCGGCTTCAATGTGAAACTTTCGTTGCCAAACTCCCAGCAAAAGCTGTGAAGACTAAAGGGAACTAATCTTTTCGATAGGTCAACCACTTTCTCTTTCTTACTAACCGAGTTCGAGGGCCGTACTGTAAGTTACGGACTGCAGGCCATAAATCGAACGGGAAAAGCGAGGATCTGTAACTTGCAGTATGGACCGAGAAGACGAGGTTAGTAAGATAATTATTATGTGTGTGTGTGTGTGACTCGTTCAAGAACGATTTTTATTCAAGCGGAACGGCTTCAAATTTCTGCCGTACCTTGAATGTAAAACGGATCAATTTAAGACCGTTGTTCAGTGACCCTTAATTAGGGCCTGTTTACATGGAGGTGGGGGACCCCAGGTAGGTGAGGTAACCGGCCTAGCCGTGGTCGAAAAATGGCCAGCGTTTACATGCAAACTTACAACCCCGGGGTCCCGGGGTGACTTTACTTGACGTTGTGGCGTGGTCGCTAGGCATGTAAAGATTGAAAATGGCGGTCAGTGTTATTTTATCTTAGTTTATTTTCTGCTCTCGCTGCAGCATTTCAATGCTGTGGCGTTTTACTGTCACTTTTGATGATACAAAGCCTCCGCCAGAGGCAGTTAACGGCCATATTGTTCTGGTTCAAATTTTTACGAGCTTTGGCGCGCTTGCAAATGTAACATGAACTCGACCCCGGCTAGGCATGTTACCCCACCTTGAGTCGTTTACATGGCAAAATGCGACCCCGGCTAGGCGGGTTACCCTACCTGGCAGACCGGGCAACCCGCCTAGGCGGGTTACCCCACCTATCATGTAAACATGATCAAATAAAAATGAGAGATTATATGGAGAGGCGGGTTACCCCACCTAGGCGGGTTACCTCACCTACCTGGGGTCCCCCACCTCCATGTAAACAGGCCCTTAGTTAGCAGCAGTGGCTAAATCTTTATGTCCTCTGGTAGGCAACAAATGTATGTATGTATGTAAATCTTTATTTATACACGGAAAATCATCAGTTAAGCTTAAGTTAAAAACTAAAACTAATTACAACTGCTTTACATGATTGCCGTGTGGGAATCCGATATATCAGCTACCTTCTTAATATTTCGCTTAAAATGCTCAACGGACGCAGCATTTTTTAAGTTTTTGGGCAAGTTATTCCATAGCATGGCCCCGCTGTAAGAGAAGCTTCGTTTCAAATAATTGGTGCTTGGTTTGGACAGGGTCAGCCTTCCCTCAGAGTTTCTTAAGCTGTAAGCAAAGTGACGCTGAGAGAAAAGACTTTGTAGATATTCCGGAGCAAGGTCATTCATGGTTTTATACGTCATTAAGGCTTTTTGTTTCTTTCGGCGAAGAGATAGCCTCTCTCAGCTGAGGGTGGACAGAAGGTGGTTTGAGCTCGCATCAAAGGGTGATTTAGTAATAACTCTGGCTGCGCGATTCTGTAATTTTTGGAGCTTATCACTCAAGTAACCACTCAAACAGTCCCAGACGGGGCTGCAGTAATCAAAATGAGGCATAATTAAGGTGTTATAAATCAGTTAGAATTGCAGTTTCTTTGGATATAAACGGCCGCACACGTTTTAGGGCGCCTAGAGCTGAAGAGACTTTCTTACAAATTTCTTCAACGTGTTTACCCCAAGAGAGGTGAGCATCTATGGTAAGACCCAAGGATTTGGTATGAACGACTCTCTTGATAGTTTGGTCATCAATTCTGATTTCTACATCGTCACATTGGGCAGATAGCCTTTGTCTTGATCCAATAATCATTAGCTCAGTTTTAGCAACATTTAGACTGAGCTTATTAGCTTTCAGCCAACAGCTAAGGTTATTTAATTCAGGAGTTAAAGCTAGCTTAAGTTCTGTTAACGTTTTAGCAGATAACGTAAGGTTGGTGTCATCGGCAAACATTCTTGGTACGGATATAAGCAATTGTTCTTCGCCCTCCAACAAACCAGAGGTTACTTGCACTTCTCCTTGCCTTATTACTTATTACTTATTACGCTATATACTGGTTCCTTGGGAAATAGTTAGTTTTATTTTCACGAGGGCCAATTTACCGAGGGACAATATTTCCCGCCACGGTTCAAGAGGGCTGGGTTAGTAAGTAATAATGACCATGCTTTTAGCGGCTTTCGAAAAACACAAAATTCATTGATTAAGACCGTTTCCATGAAACGGTTCTTATGGTAAAATCCACACCAAGATATAGGGCGGGGATTTGCCTCAAAACTACATTGCCATATAATAGATTTAAACACGATACCAAACTCGAACAACATAACATTAAAACAAAAGAGAAAAGCAAAAGATAAAGCTTGGACTCGCGATCAGAGTTTACTGTGTGCGTGTGTATTTTACACCCACAAGTTTATTTTCCTTCAGTTGACAGTGTTTTTATCATATTACTCGTCTAACAAACCAGCTAGAACATCAAGTGATTATTAATGTTAATTTTTACTGCTGCAAAGTTACACTTCATGGTCAGCTACTCTTCTGCTTCCAATTCTGTGAAACGATAAAAATGTTAATGTTAGGAATTTCTCTAGCTGGCGGAAGTCCGTTATAGTCAGTTTTCCTTCGTACGTGGCTGTTTCATCGTGGATGATGCTATCAAACATTCTTAGGAGTATAAACGAGAGTACCTATTTAAAACAAATGCACAAACTCTTAAATTTGTCAGACATTTTTTTGGAGACTCCTTATCCATCATCAGTTTCAAGATTTTTCCAAGTGACAAAGACAAAATATACAACGGATGATAGAAAATTACAATGCTGTTATGTCTTTTAGTTTACATTTCTTTCTTGAAATAACTTGCCTAAAGTTAGGCATCAAAGACAGAAGCTTAAGGTCGCATTCCATGAGCAAGCAGGACACTTGCAGGAAAGCAATTTAGCCAGAAGGTCAGCCTAGACTGACGTCATGATTAGTTACTAATACAGTTGTTCTGGGCAATCTAGTAAAGTTTAGAGACAAGCATTCCATCCTGGGAGGCGGAAATTTAACACTCAGACACAGGAGCCTTAATTTCCTTCAGTTAGTAAGCAACTGTCAGTTTTGCTATTAACCAGTTCGATCGGGGACCCTGGTAACGAGCTCGATCAAATCTCGCTCAGAGCTGAGTCATTTCGAAATTTAAGCTATTGAAAATTCTTCCTATTTTAGGGGTTTCTCCTGAATTGCGTCCTTACCAGCCCAGTCGAACAAAGGTGCATTCCTCGCCTTGGCAGTGCAATTCACGTCCCTAACAAGATAGTAAAGAAACCAGAAATTAGAAAGAAAGAATGATAAAAAAGCAAAAAGCAAGAAAGAGAGAAACAAAGAACGTAGAAACGGAAGAAAGTTGTCAATGAATTAATAAAAACAAAGAGAAAAGAAAGGAAAAAGCATTTGTAAAAAACGCACATGTTTAAATCTAAATCAGAAGCTACTGATACACGCATTAAAAGCAAAAAATGCAAAACGAAAAGAATGACCTTCTTATTCGATCATCAGCGTGAAAACAAAGAAAAGAAAGCACACGAGCAATTACTGTGGTTATCGTACCCACTTTCATAATTAGCCAATCACAAGCCGTGTCTACTGTGCAGATATCCTAAGATAGAAAGTCACTGACCTGATATGGCTAGGATATCATGTTCACTTGGCCGAATTTGGGTACAGTAAATACCTATATCATACCCGTTTGGGACGCTTCAGCGCCATATCAGGCTCGTTTGGTCTCGCTATAGTTATTTTGGGTCGATTACGTTGCGCCAAAATAAGAACCATGGCTCAAACAAACTCGCCTGGTATATTGGATATAAATATTCATCATTTTTGTAAAGTTGAATTAAAAATCCAATCTATTACCTGTTCATCCTTTTCATCATTAACAATATCTGGGAAACCATTTCCAATTCCCCCGATTCCAGTTCCAATCTATCTAATTTGGCTTCGGCAGAGAAACAACCACCACTGCAGTTGAAATAAGGAGAATGAAAGCTACTATGCCAAGCGTCTTCATTGTTATTTTTCCTCAGTTATTCTGTTAAAAAACACAAATAATTGCTTCAGGGCGAAGGTCGAATTTGTAATTCTCCCTATATACAGCTATGTAATTAATTCAGATGATCCCTAGCATGTCAACCCTTCCTCCCTCTGCTGGCCTTCAGTGAAAAATATCCTGAGTGTTTTTTTCTTGATAGCGAAATAAATTTTATTTGTCGACCGGCCTCCTTCGGATCGTACCAAAAGAAACACAGACAAATGATCTAAACATTAGGAATAAAAGTGTTTTTCAAGCAATGATGTTTACGGATATGATTTAAGTAAGTGATATGCACTGCAAACGGATGTATTTATCAATTAGTAAATTCTCAGCTCCAACTATTGAATTTCTAGTAAAAAGTTAATGAAAAACTCTTGAAAGTGTCAATGAACATTAAAAAATGTACAAACGTTTTGGGCAGAGCCCTTCATCGGTGTAAAAAAGCCCATCCTATAAACCATCCATCGGTGTAAAAAAGCCCATTGAATGGGCTTTTTTACACCGATGAAGGGCTCTGCCCGAAACGTTCGTACATTTTTTAATGTTCATTGACACTTTCAAGAGTTTTTCATTAACTTTTTACTGTTATTATAGTGTCACGCATCATTTTTCAATTTTTCACTATTGAATTTCTAGCTTTTTGATTGGCTAAAAAACTCCGACTATGAGCCATTAGTCGGAGTTTTACGTCATATGGAAAATAGTGCGCCACGTTTAAAAATTTTCCACGCGAAGTTTTCAACTTCAGCCCTCTATAATGGCCGAAATAAAAATCGGCGGCAAAACCCGGTTTATTCCATTCGCCTTTGTTGGATATGAAGTGATTATAACCAACTGGCGCTACGCGCTCGATTGGTTATTTTATCACTTCATATCCAACTCGGGCTCATGGAATAATTGTTATTTAATCATATCTGTAATCATGTGAATGGAAAACATTTTGTAAAAGGAGCCTTTTTGAAAACGATGACGTCTCATCAGATTAAGCCTGCCTCTCAAGGTTGCAGGGAAGCATTTCTACCGAAGGTGATTGTCGCGTTTTTAGACTTCTCTGGCGTAGAGTGGGCGGAAAATATTTGCTGCGTTTTCAGAGTGGAAACGCCGTTTTCCAATTTTTCCGGCGTAGTGTGTAAGAGAAGCTTTTGCTGCGTTTTCGAGTCAAATAGCCGTCATTCCAATTTCTCCGGCACAGTGTGGTCGGAAAACATGGACAAAACATAGATAAGACCCATGAGAAAGATAACAACATTAAAATAACATTTTCCGACAATCAGTTCTGTTTTCTGGGATCCCCAATAGCTTTGACGAGTAAGTTGTTGGAAATCAAGACGTAATATTTCAAAAGCAAGGCACAGTGTTTCATCAAATTTTCAATTTACTATGGAAAATTGTTTTGGAAAGTAATTTTTACTGTCCTTACTGGGACTAATTCAAACTATTTAAAGGAGCGGCTTTTACAGAGAAACAATCTGTTTTCAAGCATGACTTACCGTCCCGAACTGATCAAGGTTTCTTGCTTTGAAGTCACCACTTTCGTGATTAGCTGACCTTCCTTTCACGTTAGGTTTCTGTGGAAAATTGAATGCAATATGTAGCTTTCTGCGTTTTAAGCCATCCTTGTTGTTTAATTAACAGACTGAAATTGACAGCTGAAAATTGCGAAAAACGTTATTAAACATTAGATGACAGATGTCCAGACTTAAGTCTGTCAGTAGAGCATAGAGACTGCGGATGCCTAGTTGCATTTGTTTAGGGAAGGTTTCTTAATATTTACTTAATGAAAATTTTCCGTTGATATAAAAAGTAAGAAATTTAACTAATCATGGCAAAACTAACAGTTTCAAGGCAGAGCTTGAGCACCAACAACCATTGTTGCTTTTCTAAATTTAACTTAAAGTGTTTCTTTGTGCTTGAAAATGACGCTAAAAGTTCACAAATTTTAACAAAAGATGACAAAGGTTACGAAGTAGGAAAATTTGTCCGTTGTTACCCAAGAAATCAGCCTTTCAGTTTAGAACTTTTCCGTGACCAAACTTGATGTCCAGACAGACCAAATGTGTCCGTTTAAAGAGGATCTCAATGGGAAAACAATCACCCGTCAAACGGCCGAAAAATTACCTGTCAGTCGTCAAATAAATTACTGTGAAAACGTTTACTGTCAGCCCTCAAACAGCCGAAAATATAACCTTCAACCGTCAAAAAAAAAAATATTTTTAACTTTCAAGGACCGAAGACAAGTTATGATCATCAGTATCATTTGCTATATCTAAACAGCCATTTAAGGAATTTTTTTCTACCTTGGTCGTGTCAGATGCTCTTATATTACCCAGCAACCGAATTTCTATATGATCATTTACTTAGTAAAAAGACATTAATTTTCTTTGAAATTAATTTTCTGTCATTTGCAAATTTCTTCTACCTTGGTCGTGTCAAATGCTCTTCCAGGTACCCAGCAACCAAATTTCTATATGCTTATTTACTTTGTAAAAAGACATAAGTTTCTTTGTAATTGATTTTCTGACATTTGCGATGATTTAATAACCTAAGCAACAATAGCTGAAAATTGGGATCAGGGCTTTCTAAAAGAACAGAACAGAAATGTTGTAACTGTGAAACTTGAGTTTCAAGAGGACAAATTGCGACCGCTTTAACTTTGCACCTAGCTGAATGGGAGGGTCATTTTTGTAAGCTCACCGAAAAAAAAAAAAAGCAAATGGTAAATGCCAATTTCGGTGAGGTTACACAAAGTAAGCAAATGGTAAATGCCAATTTCGGTGAGGTTACAAAAGTGACCCTCCCATTCAGCTAGGTGCAAAGTTGTATTGATATTGCGCTCACGGGAAACCCAATGCTAAGAGGACAATCCCAGCATCTCTGTTCGATGGCCAATAGACTTGTCCTTTTTTAATGTCGCAGGAAAGAAAGAAGAAAAGCTATCTGTTGATTACATGTTCATGGTCTTCAAAGATGCAAATACAGCTAGTTTCTGATAAAGTGGATCAATTTCATAAAAGCTAAAGTTAAAGCTAGTAGTTCATATTCACTGTATAGATTTCAACCAAAACAAGACCAGCTTAGCAGTGACTGAGGAACAACAAAGCTTGCTCCATTTCTAAATGGAGCAAGCTTTTTAGGGCAAATGCAAATGTTCACAACGTTTAGCCAACAGAGAACAAAGACTACAAAGAGGGAAGACCAAGCAGGCAGCTTAAGCTTAAGATATTTAGACAGATAGAGAAATTATGAAGAACAACAAACCTTGCCAAATATCTTAAATTCAACTGAAGACCTACGTTGTGCTTGAAAATTACGCCCAAAACAGTGTGAAGTGGTGATGACAGAGCAAGTTTGTAACTTAAGCACGTCTGCACTGCGCCGGAAGAAGTTGGAAACGATGGTTTCCCTCTGAAACAAAACGCATCAAATGTTTTCCGTCGACACTTCGCCGGAGGAATTTAAAAAGGCATCAATTACCAGTAAATTTTGGATTTGAGTTTGATAAAAGCTCGGGCAGGGAAATAACATTATTATCGTGACTACATTAATGATATCGTTTTCGAAAAGCTCCATTTTCAAAATGTTTTCCGTGCAGACAAAAATTAAAAGCCGGTGTTATCAAACTCGTACGCTTTTGAAGAGCGTTTTCGAAAAAATCTCCGTTTTCGTGACTGATTAGTGTCGACGGTAGTCCTAAGTGTAGAAATAAAGTGCGGGGCGTGTTTACATTGTAAAACAGGAAATGGCGAAATGACGAAATGTTACTCCAGTTAGCCTAACCAGCGCTTCGGTTAGCCTAAATATCACTGACTTGAAGGTGGTTAGCTCTCAATAGTTGTATTGGTTGACCGTATCCCACATTGTTAAATCTTGTCATTTCGCCATTTCGTGTTTTAAACACGCCCAAAAATGCGTTTTCAAATTCCTCCGAGATACAGTGGACGGGGCGGTAATTGTTACCTAGGATATCGGCTTTTCAGTTTAGAACGTTTCCGACGAAACACGAATTCTAAGGAGACAACGAGATCGTTTAAAAGCAAATGAATGTCAAATTATGTTAGAAAGACCGCTTTCTTCATCTCTATTAAATGCAAATTAATAGTCAAAAAGGTCGATGCTTTTCAGTATCCTGTCTATCAGTTTGTGTACAATGCGGAGATGTTTTTTCCTCAATCAGCAATAGCAATTTGAGTTTGTAGATAGTTTATCTATCAATATATACAAGCCCGTTCGAAAAAAAACGAATCAAAATTATTTAGTGGCAACTTGGAACTTTGCACTATGCCATAGGAAATGATGTACAGCACCGGGACGTTCACTAAATATCAGAAAACATAAGCAATGCCAACAGCGACCCCAATGAAAACACCTAGTATAAAATGAATTTATATTTGATCTCCCTATCGCTCTCAGAACTTGTTCAAATTAAAAATGTAACGACAGCGTTGAATATCAAAATGAAAATACGAAAAATTAGCCGCTGTCGTTCGCGTTCTCCAAAATACCCAGAACTTAGTCATTTCACGTTGATGTTTTGCAGAGGACAGCAAAGAAATGTACAAAGATTTATAACGCACGTGCACTGCCATTGTTCTGCTCCTTTTGTTTGGTGGCGTTTTGGTTGCCGTTGTAGTCGACTTCGTGGCTTGCTTAAGCTCTCTATCAGGAAGCTTAAGCAACGACGACGGCGACACCGAGGACGACGCCTAGTCAAAACTAAACTCATATTTTACCAGCGAAATTCATAATTTTTTATCTCTTTTTAGTACGCCAATGGCTCTAAAAACGTGCTCAGGCTAAATTAGCTATGACAGCCAAATGGAGAAAAGGAAAGGTTAGCCATCGTCGTTCTCGTTCCACGGACTACGCAAAATGAAATAATTTTATGATTTCAGCTTCACCACGGAACAGACAGAGCACAATTTTAATCTATTAGGTTTATTTTGCATGTTTCGATCGAGCACCAATACCGACAGTAAATAACCAATCTTGTGGCTACCGTTTCATTTCCGGTTTAGTGACGTCACGTCACGTGACATTTTTGTTAGGGAATGTTTTGATGCGAGTTTGGCAGTTGTTAGTCTAAAGAGTTCTTTAACGTGCCCTTTTGCATGTTGGAAAGATTAGCATCTGTTTTTGTAGACCATTTTTGTATCCTTTTGTACGTTGACAACGGCAGTGCCTTTAGTTGCACGTTGTGGATCTTGTGAATTACACCAGCTGACGGCAGCTACAGTTAAAGAACTGTTTGCGGACATTTCCAAGCTCCAAGATTGAAGTGTTTGTTTCTCAGGGAGAGAGCATCGACTGTTTCACTGTTTCTTTGCGTTGGAATTTGGTTTATTCGCCCGGATAAGTCGCTATGTGGTTTTGGTATTCGTCTGTTTGGATGGTTTGCCGTGGATCGCCGAGTTTGCAACTTCGTGTTTAATTTCCCGCTGCCAGACAAGTTTAGCTAAGTTTGAAACATCTTGCTGATTTCCTCAGGGAAGAAATACTCCTTTTTGTATTGTGTGTCGTCGATTGACTAGTTCAGAAGTCGCTATGTGGTTTTCCTCAGGGAGGAAATTCGTCTGTTTCTATTGTTTATCGTTGTTCGCCAAGTAGCAACCTCTTGTTTAATTTCCAGCTTCTCGACGAGTTGGAATCGTCGCGCTCTACCCTCGAGGAGAAAAAACTTGTTTCTAATCGAACATGTCCGTGAAATCGCTACCCGTTCCCGATAAGTTTGATCGAAGAAATATGTACAAGAAGCTTCGTTAGACGCTGGTGTTGGAATTCCCGTGCATGCAAAATTGATGGCCCATGAAAGCCCCATTAACGGGAAATTTTTAATGGCCCATGAACATTTTTCACTAGCTTAATTACCTTTTCACAGTATTTTTATGGTCCATGAAATTTGGCTCCCTGTCAATTTCATGTGAT
Source organism: Micromussa lordhowensis (assembly GCA_964020085.1). Classification (NCBI taxonomy): domain Eukaryota; kingdom Metazoa; phylum Cnidaria; class Anthozoa; order Scleractinia; family Lobophylliidae; genus Micromussa; species Micromussa lordhowensis. Next base: position 5,566,433 of record OZ026599.1, read on the forward strand.
CAATGATTACTACTGCAACCCATGAAAATCCCATTAATGGTCCGTTTACCCAAGCAACTAAACAACCTTATTAAATTCTCACTTCGGATAATGCAATTCTAGCTTCCTGATTGGTTCACTAGATCTCGGTTACCAGCCATTATACCTGGAAATGAATGCGGCAAATGTCGCTCAGCATAAAATTTTCAGCTTTTTGTTTTGGCGCCCGGAAGTCACATCGCGCTGGTTGGATATGAGATTGGTTATAGCCAACTCGGCCCTACGTGCCCCGTTGGCTATTTGCCATCTCATATGCAACGCGCGCTCATGGAATAATTGTTAATTATTCCCGCTCAGACGAAGGGCTAACGCTCGAAACGTCCGCTTTAGGAATCTCTTAATGATGGCCAATTCACATTATCAGCTCAGTTGATAAAACCAAATAATGTTTATTCCAGCCATTTCAATGCGAGTGATCTTGGATTACTGATCGTGATCCAGATCACCCCAAATTAAAAATAGTAACAAAAAGCAATAAAATAGGGCACATGAGAGCATGAAAACGTTGCACGGTACAATCGAGTAGCATTATTGTCTGTAATACAAAGAGCCGTAGCCTAGAATTATAAAAAAAAGAATAAGAATTAAAAGAGACTGCACCAAAATACAACGATTTGCCAACATTGACGTTCTGTTACGCTCATAAAAATATATAAGGGTTTTTGTCCAGTGTCTAAAGAAGAATAAAAACCACCTGGAACATTTTGTTTCTCTTCAAAATTTGGTAAATTTGAAGGTTTCTCTAAAAGGGCATACATATTGAAGCTTACTGACATTTTTGAAGGTCAAGCTTCAGATTCAAAGTTGAGAATTTTCGCCCTGAAGACTATTGTGTATTTGTCAGATTTTATAGATTATGATGGAATGCTGACACTATCATCACTCATGTTTGTGAATTTTACTTAGCTTTTCAACCATGTAGATGATGTAGTGATGATGTGATGTTTCTGAATGCATACTTCAAGCTTTTTGGCTTCAATAACTAGAACAAAGACACACAGCAACATGTGATTAAAATCAGCAGACAAAGTTTGTTCAGTTTCACCGTTTACATGGTTTAAGGCTACATCAAGACCTTAATTAAAAGCAATTTATTGCTCATAACAGAACAAGATTTTAGATCCAACTCTATGACAAGCTTTCAATTTTTTTTGGTTTAAGCTATGATTTTTATACATACGATTTAAAACCTGAAATAGACTAGAAGAAAGCTAAGAAAGACAAAAATCCAAAATTGACCTCAGCATACTAGTATTTGCCGAGATCAATTTTATTGGTGATAAAATTATATCATTACAGTACTGATCATCAGAAACACTGTATAAAGTCTAAATCCAGAAGGGCTTGCAATTCTTTACACTTTTAAACGTCGCCTTTAAACATCATTCCACAGGCATTTCGTAGTAAAATATCTCAGAATGTCGTCATGTCCCGCCATGATCACACTTACTAGTATGACCGTTGAAATAACCGCGCGTTTCTAAGAGCCTTGCATCATGGGTTATAGCAACTCGTTCCCAGGGTCCTATCAACATTCAAATCCAAAATGGCGGCTCGTGTCTCCGTAACAGAAATCGGCCTTTTTACTAATCTTTACACAATTTACAGACCTGTCAAAGGCTGGAAAGTATTCAGAAATCATTTGCAGAAGCGCATAGTTATCCCAAAGAATTTTCTTCTTACGGAGGCGGAAAATTGTCGACCTTTTTTGTGAGAAGGATGAAGTAAACAGTAGTCATGGTCAAGACACGAAACTGAAGTCTGGGGATAAACGTTGTGGCCTTATCATGTCCACAATTCCGCTATTTATAATTGTACAGCCAGGTATTTAATAGGAATCAGTGATTAGACAATATTTTCAAGAGTACAATGTAATCCTAGAACACTGGGTCTAGATACCTGGCAGACGGGAAGTGTTTTCAAAAGACTAGATACCCGGCAGTGTGAAATTATCATAGAATATCCACGAAATAACTCATCCGATGCTTAAAATAGTACATAGTTTGTTAAGAAATGTCAAGTGATTTCAAGTTTTGGTGTTGTAGTTGAGAAAATTTTCGAGCTTGGGCACATTATAAAATCGTGAAGTTTCGATACTTAGAAATTATTGTACTCTTCCCTCTTTTCCTGGAGTGTGATATTCTCAGTTATTTTAAGGGCTATTAAAGGAGCGTTATCAGTTAAAGATATATACAAGAAGGAGAGTAGTGGGCTAAGGTCATTCTTTTAAATTTTGAGTGTCCTTTAATCACATTTTTACTTGGAAATAGTTATAAATGTGTATTAAATTTCATGATTCCTTTTTCAAACAGAGAGATGAGCGCAATGAATATATTTCCTAATGAGATATAATTATGGCATTATTATGCAATCTATTTCAAATATTGATTTAGCGGCTGGAAGAATTTTCATGTGAAGACATTGCTGATCATCGCAGTTATTCACGCAACTTAAGCGGTTGTGAAATTAAAGCCTGAAAAAATCAGGCCTAAAACGGATTCGAAATCATGACCTCTGCGATACCGGTGCAGTGCTCTACCAACTGAGCTATGAAGCCATCAGGGAGCTAGTCAGTGTGTGAGTTCACATACTGACCAGCTCCCAGATTTCTCTTTCGCAAAGATTAAAGCCTGAACGGATTGAAGCTTGAACGGGATTCGAACCTATGACCGCTACTGGGTCGGTGCAGTGCTTTATCAACTAAGCTATCAAGTCAACCGTGAGCTGATAATTTATTTGTGCGTTCATTATCGTAATGTATTCATAGTTGATGAATACAGTTTGCTTCTTGAATTGAAGGTTACGCACCCTATTATCTCTTCCTTTCTTGTACCAGGCAATGGTAAGAAAACACTTAATTTACAAATCTACTGGTATCTTTACATCATCTACGGGTAGACAGCTTAAATTGTTCTTATGACTATGGCGAGTTATCAAATTCTCAAAAACAAGCTATTATTAATAAAAATTGAGAAAAGAGATAAAGACAAGAGGCACTTGTCAAACTGGAGACCGATTTCTCTCATTAATGTTGACGTTAAAATAGGTTCAAAAGCTATTGCTAAGAGATTAGAGAATATGCTACCCAATATAATACATCATAACCAATGCGCTTATGTCAAAGGAAGGACCATCTTCGATGCAGTTAGAACGATTGAGGATGTTATGGAATTTTCAGCACGATGTAACATTGAAGGGAAAATGATCTGTATAGACTTTAAAAAAGCGTTTGACACTGTAAGCAGGGATTTTTTATTCCATACATTGTCTGCCTTTGGTTTTGGACCTTCATTTATACAATGGATCCATACGTTTTATAGTAACATCTCGAGTTGTGTCCTTAATAATGGTTTTTCTACCCAGCCCTTTCCAGTTGAAAGAGGTGTTAGACAAGGAGACCCTCTCTCCGCTTTTTTGTTTATTATAGTTTTAGAGATTTTATGTATCAGTATACGCAACGACAAAGACATCCATGGCATTGTGGTAGACAGTGAAGAAATTAAATTAGGCCTGTTTGCTGACGACCTGACCGGTTTTTTGAAAAATGATTTTTCTTTGACAAATTTTCTTAAACTCATAGAAGATTATGGAAGTTGTTCAGGCCTTGAAATTAACCATGAGAAATTAGAAATATTGTTACTGGGCACTTGCGCTTATACTTTACGGGAAAGCAATGTCGTTCCTGACAATCTTCATAATATAAAAGTTAAGAAATCTGTAAAAAATACTAGGAGTACACTTCTCTTATGTTTTCCAAGCTAGACACAAGTTAAATGTCAATGAACTAATTAGTTCTATCCAAAACAAATTACGAATCTGGAAGTGGAGGGATCTGACTATTATCGGAAGAATCCAAATTGTCAAAACGTTCATTATCCCAATTTTCTTATATCGGGTAAGCTCGATACCAATGTGTAAGGATTTTGTGAAGCAGGCAAATAAAATTATCTTTCATTTTATTTGGAAGGGAAAGGATAAAGTTAGGCGTTCTACTCTTGTCAGTGAAATCAAAGATGGAGGATTGAAAGCCACACATTTAGATTCTATTATTGCAAGAAATTGGCAAGTGACCAGCCGAGCAGCTGGAAAACAATTCTTCTCCATTATCTAAAACCTGTAGGCGGGAAATTAGTTTTATGTTGCAACTTTGAATTGCAGAAATTGCCGATAAAGCTACAAAAATTCTATGAGGAATGCTTCAAAAGTTTTGCAAAGTGCTCCGCGGCAAATCGGGGAAGTGTACAAGGTTTAAATGGAAACGATCTTGCAAAAATGATTCTTTGGAATAATAAGTTAATAATAATATTGGAGGCAAGTCTGTCTATTTCAAAACCCTGGCAGAGAATGGAATAATTAAAATTGGGGATCTAATCTCCGATAACAATGAACTTATTGTTAAAAATAATCGCAGGCTGAGGGAGTTAAACATTTCGCCACTTGATGTTTTTAGACTCTTTGCTTTAATTGATGCTTTACCACTTGAACAATTTCCTACATAGAGGATGAGCCTTTTAATATACATGATGAGATCAAACTTAACTTAAACGAGCAAACTATTCTAATCAAAACAGCGGCTTTCAAAATTGTCTATAAGAAACTTCGAAATAGAATCAACACTCCACCAACTGCTCAGCTGAAATTTAACACTGTTTGGCTACTAATAGAACATGGTTTACAAATAATTCATCGTCACACCTTAAAATACCAAACATTATATCTTTATCGGAAAGATGAGCGATTTTAATCCCTTGTTTATCAAACCATTTTATCACTTCAGCCCAAAAATTTTTAGAGTAATGACAAGATGTAATAAGGTGCTCGAGAGATTCGTCCATATCTCCACAAAAAGAACATGCTGGAGTTGATGCAAGTCCAACTTTAAACAAAAAAGCATTTGTTACCAGACATCTGTTGAGCAATTTGTACTTAAATTCACGCGATTTTGTATCCAAGGTAGCGCGAAAAGGCAAGCTATAAATCTCCTTCCATTCCAAGATATCATCACCAAATTTAGTACTTATATTATTGTAGACAAAAAAGTTCTTTACCTTCAATTAGAGTTTTAGACTCAAAAATTAAATGTGTATGTGTATGTGAGTGTGAGTGTAGTAGGGAAGTAAGTGAGAGTAGTTGGTAGAGCACTGCAGCGGTATCGCAGAGGTCATGGGTTCGAATCCCATTTTTTCAGGCTTCAATTTCACAGCTGCTTAAGTTGTGTGTATAACTGTGATGATCAACAATGTTTTTGTATCTTTCTCAGCAGTTCAAATATATGATCTTTTATATATTCATTTGTAGACTTTTCTAACCCTAAGTTGTGAAATGTATTGTTGTATATTTTATGACCCGTTAAAGTTTATTTTGGTTCATATTTCTGACTTTTCATGGCCATGAACACATACTTTCATGTCCCATTAAATTCAGGTCTGACTACCATTCCAATGTAATGGCCCAAGAAATCTAGTGGTATATGTTTCATGAGCCATTAAATTTAACTTTTATTTTTTCATGAACTTTCATTGCCATGAAAACAGATTTACATTAACCATGAAAATAGGAAATTGCAATATTCATGGACCCCGAAAAAAGATTCACGGGTCTTTCACAAGTATTTCATGGGATTTTTATGAAACTACATTTGGTAGTGATTGGCAAGCACCGTTGTCTCACCCAGTGGAGCATTTACCTCGAGGGACTAGTGCACCAAGGCAAGGAAGCGAAGAAGAAATAGGCCATTTCCGAATTACCTTTAGCCTCTTTCTCAAAGCGAGTCTTGGTGCTCATCCTTTCACATGAAAATGATGTTTCATTCACATGCAAATTAAACTCATTTCCATGTGAATGAAATCTCATTTTCATGTGAAAGGATGAGCACCAAGACTCGCTTTGAGAAAGAGTCTAAAGATAATTTGGAAGTAGTATACTAGTTGGGGGTATCAGCGCAATCAGCTAGCAAATCCAAAAAAGAATATCAGCCAGCAAATCCAAAAAGGAATCCAACCACCACTGAATCCAAACCCTGAATCCAAAAAAAATTTTAAACCAAAAAATCTGGCCTTATCATCAGCCGGCTTTAGGAGGCAATCCCGGCAGCGCAGATGAAACTTTTCATCCAGCAGGGGAGGGGAGAGGAACTGGTCCTTAGACCACGGCGGGAGGAGGAGCTTTGCTCCGATGGTTCCGGTGCCTCCTCAACAAATACAATCTGGCCTTATCACCAGTCCCAAATATTAAAAAGGATCCCAACCGCCATATCCCAAAAAGAATCCCAATCAGCAAATCCAAAAAAGAATATCAGCCAGCAAATCCAAAAAGGAATCCAACCTTATCCCGACCGGCAAGTGCGACGATCCCCTGGGGGGTCTAGCATTGGGGGGATGTAGCGGAGACCTTTAGGTCGAGCAGATGGGGAGGATGCATCCTCCCCCACCTAGGATTTAGTTCTTCGGCAGCGCAGCCGGAGGCGAGCAGGGGATGGAAGAACGTAAAAAATCCCGGCGACAATGGGTTGCGGGTCGCCCACAAACAGCGGAGACCTTTAGGTCGAGCAGATAGGGAGGATGCATCCTCCCCGACCTGCAAGTGCGACGACCCCTCGAGGGGTCTAGCATTGGGGTGATCCAACCTTATCCCAACCTTATCCCAATCAGCTTATCCCAAAAAGTATATCAGACAGCAAATAATAAAAAGCAATCCAGCCCTGAATATCAGCCGTGGGTTCAACCCTCATGTCCAGCCTGGGTCCAAAAAGGATAACAACCCCTTAAATTTAAACGCATTATATATTTGGTATATCTAATGGGAAGACTAAAAAATATCTGTAATAGTATAGAATAAGTTGTTGTTGTGATTCAAAAAGACATTACATACTATACGGAGAAAAATATGAAAAAAGAATGGAAGTAAGCCCTAAAGTATTCCATGAAATAAAAGATATTACAAGAGAGATAAACGAAGACAATATGAGAGAAAAAATGAATAAACTGAAGACACTAATCAAAAGTATAATAACAATTGAGTAATAAAAATATATTTTATTTACTAACAGTATAAGATGAATTGTAATTCTCAAATTCATGACTGGCTTCTTCTTTCCAGTTGCTTAAATTGGAAAATTCACTGCGAGGATCATTCTTCACTTTCATCTATGACCGCAGTTCAAATATATGAATTATTTCATATATACTTACATCATTTCACTCCTCACGGGAAGATATGAACTCAACAAATTGACCTCGCTCCAAATGTGTGGCTTCATAGCTCAGTTGGTAGAGCATCGCACCGGTATCGCGGAGGTCACAGGTTCGAATCCCGTTGAAGCCCTGATTTTTTTCAGGCTTCTTCTTTCCAGTTGCTTAAATTGGAAAATTCACTGCGAGGATCATTCTTCACTTTTATCTATGACCGCAGTTCAAATATATGAATTATTTCATATATACCTACATCATTTCACTCCTCACGGGAAGATATGAACTCAACAAATTGACCTCGCTCCCAATGTGTGGCTTCATGGCTCAGTTGGTAGAGCATCGCACCGGTATCGCGGAGGTCACGGGTTCGAATCCCGTTGAAGCCCTGATTTTTTTCAGGCTTCTTCTTTCCAGTTGCTTAAATTGAAAAATTCACTGCGAGGATCATTCTTCACTTTCATCTATGACCGCAGTTCAAATATATGAATTATTTCATATATACTTACATAATATCTTTATAATTCATGAGTTGTTTCAAATTGACAGCTCCTGTGAGATCATCGCCTGTTTTGAGTCCAACTATGGCATTGTTCCCCATATTAATCGGTTCATTGAAAGTGACTTTATTATTATCAATGCTCCAAAAGGCATCATAAACATTTGAGGGGACATCTGTTTGAAGTCCTTTGACGCCATAACACACCATATATGTCTGTAGTTTTTGGTGGATATAATTTTCCAGTTTTCGTTTTAATTAAAATGTCTACATACAGATAATTGGGTGCGGTGTCTTGATATTTATTGAATTGTATTATCAATTTTGAATAATTATCAAATACCTTATTTTTTATGTAATGTAATAATATAACAATAAATGAGTTTACTTAAATGGAAAGAACTCGCAAAGAATAAATCTGAATTAGGGAATAAAATCAATTATGTCCATAATTTAATCAAAGAACATAATATCGCCGCTTTGTCGTGGTGGGGGAGCTTGCGTACCTCAGTGACCTTGAGAGCTATACCGTCGGGGGGTTCCCCCCAGCAGGTCCAACCTTGGCAGGCAGGTCAAAGGATAGAGGCCAGGCTAAATGGTAGTCACTGGTCCTCCAGGTTGGGGGTTGGGCGTGCGGCTAATCCCCGCACCCCGTAAAAGTATTTGATTACGGAAACCGAAAAGAGGATTGACGAACTCATCCGGGGGTGTCGCCGGGCCCGATAAGGATTAGTCTAGTTATAATATCAGTCAGCAGACAAGCCAAGAGTCATTAGCGAAGGTATTCAAACCAGTGACAAGTAAATTAGATGATGTAATTGACAGTAATTCGAATTTAAGGATGCCTGAAAAGAGAAAAAGACCTCTGAGTAAAGGGGAAGTTCCGAATTACGTCATTGATATCGAGGATGAAGTTGAAGACATGGGTCTTGGTGATCTTTTCGATGAACAACCTGTCTTACCGGAATCGGAGAAACAACTGGTGCCAAAACCTCCAACATATGAAGAATCGTTGACGGATATTTTGGAAGGGAAGAAGGAGATATATGTCGATCCCCAATATTTTCCCCAAGATCCTCAGGAGCTGCCACCCGAATATGATGACGATGAAGGAGTTGATTGTACAATTGATGATGATGACGAATTGAGAGAAACATTAAAGGATATCGGTACTGATCATTATGACGATGTGGATTATAAATTACAACAACCTAAAATGACACCCAAAAAAAACAGTCTTTATCTTGGAAAGATCATAAAAGATTCTGAAGAAAAATGGTATAAATTAAGGAGCATGAAAACAGAAGCCACAAAAAAATACAAAAGTGGTGTTATCAATGAATCTGAAAAGCATGAAATCCACGAACGATCGACTAAACGAATGAATGCGTTGAAAGAATATATTAATCATTATAAAGACAAGATGGATGAAGTGAAAAAAGGTTATGGTATCAAAAGCCGAAGAAGAAAACGGAGAGGTGGAAGTGCCATATTTTTCAATGATCCAAAGCAGCTTCTGAAAAGATTGGAATTGATTATCGGAGAGCTGACAGCTGGAAATACAAGCATTCAGATGAGAAATATGGGAGTAAATATATTGAACACATTATTGAAAATGGCAACAATCAATAGACCACAATACAACAAGATATACAAAAATTATTTCAGCGTTTAATGTAATTGTATTATATAAATGGATCGAGAGATTGTATTATCATCATATAGTGTCAAAGGTAAAGGAAATAACACTCCTCAGGATTTCACAACTCAATTTAATAAACCTATTTTGTTGGATAGTAATGTGGAATATGCAATTGGGCTCAACCGTATAGTAAACATGTCATTCACATGGTTTAATATAAATTCTGATTACAAGAATCAATTAATTAAGTACAGCTCTGATAATGGTGCAAACTGTCATGATATTAGTTTTCCAGCAGGAGTCTGGAATTATACAGACTTCAATACATATATCAAGGACATAACGGAGATTGTCAAAAATGGTACTAATAATAATGAGTATCCTATCACTCTTGAATTCGATAATACAACATTTAGAGTCACAGTTACGCTAGCTCAGAATTACCAACTTGATTTAACAGCAAGTAATTTTAATGAACTAATCGGGTTTGATAAGAAAGTATTGAAAAAGCGGAAATAATGTAGGAGTGAGGGTGCCTAATCTCAGTCAAGACACTGACATATTTAATATTCATTGCGACCTAATCAATGATTCACTTATAGACGGTCAAGATACAGACATCATTTATTCCTTCTCAACCATGCCAGTGTGCTTCGCCCTAGTTACTCCTTTACCATCGAACCGCGAAGAGTTACATTTAATCCCACCAATAAGAATAATATAAGTAGTATCAGGATATACATTACAGATGGAAAAAGGAGATTAGTTAACCTGAATGGAGCAGATACGTTTTTTTCATTAATTCTGAAAAGGATGGAATAATATAATATAATGATATATAATAGTATGAAACCATATGAATTCAAGGGGTTTTATCATCCAAAGCCTGGTAAATTTGTGCATCAGCATAAAGGATCAGGGATTATCGTTGATAATATTTTCAAACCGATGAAGAGTGTTATGTCATATGTTGGAAATAAGTTTGGTAAGAAAGTAGGCAAAAAGGCTATTACACATCTAAGTAAAAAGGCGGATAAAAGGATATCTGAGAAGACTGGAGGCTTGATAATGGAAAGGCTTAGGAATATGAGGAATGAGGATGTAAAACAAAAAGCAATTGCCCCACCTATTGAACATCAGCAGCAAAAAGAAAGTACTAATATGATCCTCAATAGATTGATTTCAGGATCAGGTGTAAAAAGAAGGCGTAGAGTATAAATATGATTGCAAAATTATGTAACATAATAATATATGGCTTTCAGAACAAGTGAATACTTACAGAGGAATGTATTGGTTCGATTTCAACTCGATGATGTTTTTCGGCCCCCAGCTGCCGGTCAGCACCAACAAAAAATGGGTATACGCTTACGATTAATGACAGGTCTGCATTCTACGATTGCAATTATTGGCTGATGGGGGGGACAACACTGACATACGTTCGTCAGTTATTAATAGAGCCCATTCATTGATTAACCACATGAAGATAAAGAGTGCTGGTAAGATTGTGTATGATACTGATAATCTCCATAAAATTACTTTTGTTAAGAACCTCCTCGAATATAGTGATGATTTTAGTCGCTCAGTAGCTAAGAATAGTCTTTGGTATCTGGATACCGACAATTTGATAGCAAATGCTAATCAGAATACAGGGTTTGAGTCAAGACGACTTTTAACGTCGGACAGAAAAGATGTCAATGTAGTCATACCTCTTAATCGTTACGGTTTCTTCGAAGAGTTAGAGGGTCGAATGTTAGTCCCAATGCAATTCCAGTTCATTACACAGTTACAGAATGACAATGAATTAATCCGGAAGAGCGCCGCTGCAATCGCTAACAGAAAACAAGTCGGAGGTAGTTTATTGACTTCCGTTCTAGCCCTCGGACGAGCATTCGGACCAACCATTGCGAAAACCATAGGATTGTCAGCTTTAGCAGGGTTGGCCAGTGAAGGCGCAAGCCAAATTGTTAAGAAGATATCCGGGAAAGGACAAAAAGGAGGTTTCCTTATACCACAAATTAAAATTGACAAACTCATCGCAAACAAGCATCTTCTATCCACGAAACAAAAGAGAGATTTGTTGGATGCCCTTCAATCAGGTTTAGGTGTCCGTATAATACCGACAAAAACACAATCAGGTGGTTTCCTTGACACTTTACTCGCCAGCATCGGGGGATTCCTCTGACATTGAAAGTTTTGACTGGAAAGGGCGCTCCCAAGATTGGAATAGCCCCCGAACCTCCACAAGGGGGAAGGGGGGCCCCGAGAATGGGTATATACCCCCACAGGCCGCCACCTTTTCTTGGCACATGGGACAACCAAATTGGTATGGGAAAAAAAAGCCAACCAAAAAAAAAGAGAAAAGGAAAAGGTCTACTGTTAGGACCAAACAGCCCATTCAATCAAGTTCCGCTTCTAGGGGCAATACTGTGAAACCAAAATTCCATGAAGAAATCCCGTTAAGCAGTCATGATCTAATAGAATGGTGTAAGTATTTAAACATTCCAATCAATGATGTTTTATCAAGGGATAAAAAGTTCCACATAATCATAGTCAAGCATTATTTATTTACAATCTTGAACCATCATATATGAATGGAAGCCATTGGGTAACAACTTATGTGAAAGACAACATTATCAATTATTTTGATAGTTTCGGTATGCCTCAGTTTCAAGAATTGGTAAATCATAGCAAAAGAAAGAATTTGACTCTTCTTCACCAAAACAATCAGATTCAGAACATAAAAACAACCACATGAGGCTACTTCTGTTTATACTTTTTAAATGAAATGAATAAGGGAAATTCATATTTTGATTTATTAAAAGTATTCAACATACAGGACACCATAAAAAAATGAGAGATTCATTAAACATTATTTCAAAAATATCTAACTTATATATATAATGGTAAAATCATATTGTGTAAAACAGAAGAAACAAACTGAATGCATCAAGCCATCTGGTTATAAACAAACCAAGAATGGAAGGTTAATGTTTTTTGTACATGTGCTGAATGTGGGATAAAAAAGACTAAATTTGTCAAGAAAAAGGGAAACTAATGGAGCCCTCACAAGCTGGGAGCAGTTTCTTTGATATTCATGATAGTCATTCTCTTAGTGAGATTGCTTTGAAAGGTTTGGCTAATTCTGGGGCTTACCTTGCTCGACAGGGTGCTGCAAAAGCTATCAAATCAGATTATGCAAAGAAGAAGATAAAAAATGTTGCCAACAAATATTTGGATCAAGTCCTTGACAGTTCAGATCAGTTTCACATCAGATCTGTCTAAAAAGATATCGCCAACTGGTGGTGCTATCGATATACACAAGGCTATATTAAAGGTTGCGCCTAAGAAGGGTTTTGTGATGCCTGGGCATAGATATACAGGCCCTGGTAATCCTCTTGAACAGCAACTGAGGTATGATCCAAATACTGGTCAGATACTCGAGATATATCAACAGCCAACAGGCAGAACAGATGCTGTAAGCATGCAACACGATGTTGATTATTTAGTTTGTGGCAACAAACCAAAAAGTGACCAAGTGAAATGCAAGAATGATGCAGATCGTAAGATGGTTAAGGCTCTTGATTCCATTCCTTGGAAAGAAAGACAATGGGGACATGCAAAAAGCTCGCAACGCTATAGCAGCTAAGTCCAAATTGGGTATGGGCGTTAAGCCAAAAAACGGGAAAAGCCGTCGAGTGAAGAAAAATGGCAAGAAAAATTAGCTGATGAGTTACATGCGCTCATAAAACACAACTCCACTCGGCGGCGTGTAATCACAAATCATATCGATGAAATATGGGCAAGTGATCTAGTTGAAATGCAACAGTTCAGTAAATGGAATAAAGGTTATAGATATCTTGTTATGGTTATTGATGTCTTCAGCAAATATGGTTGGATTGTCCCATTGAAGGATAAGAAAGGTGAAAGTGTTACAATAGCATTCAAATCAATATTCAAGGAAGTAGAAGACCACAGTATTTATGGGTTGATAAGGGTAAAGAGTTCTATAACAAACACTTGAAGGACTTGTTTGAGAAAAATGGGATACTTATGTATTCCACCGAGAATGAAGAGAAGTCCTCAGTGGTTGAAAGATGGAATAGGACAATCAAGTCTAAAATGTGGAAGCAGTTCACTATCCAAGGCAATACACAGTATCTAGACATGTTACCTAAATTGGTGAAACAGTACAACAACACAAAACACTCAAGCATAAAGATGACACCCATTGAAGCATCCAATAAGAAGAATGAAGGAACTGTTTACTTTAATCTATATGGTGATATGGAAACATCAAAACAGAAACCAAACCTCAAAATAGGTGATAAGGTCCGAATATCCAAAAACAAACGGAATCCAAATTGGACAGAAGTGTTCACAGTTGATAAGATCCAATACACTAATCCAATCACATACAAAATAAAGGATCTAAATGACGAGACAATAGAAGGGAGTTTCTATGAACCCGAATTATTAAAAGCCAAACAGGACGTATTCCGCATTGATAAGGTCCTTCGCAGGGATTATAAGAAGAAAGAAGCTTTGATAAAGTGGAAGGGATATGGTGATGATTTCAATAGCTGGATTCCAATGAAGGATTTACAACATGTATAAACACATAAGAATATATTGTGTAAACATATACTGTATTGGCAGAAACAGTATATGCTGTTTATTGCTACAAATCGGTTAGCCAAAAATATTATAGTTTCTGGCTATTGTGAACATATTTAGATCCGTTTTTAATGGTTTTATCACAATTTGGGCTTTTATACTCCTTGTTTTGCCATTTTTCATAGCTTCTATTTGGTTTTTCTTTTTTTCTTCGTCTGAGACTCTTCGTGGTCAAATATTAGAAGATTTCTTATAGTTATCCGGAAAGTCATCTTGTTCTATATACTGAAATACATAAGAATGTCCATCCTTCTTTGAGATGCCTGATATTTGCAATTATTGAGACCCTCGCATACCATTTTAACAATACCAGCATTTATACCGAGGTGTTGTTGAATCGAATACATGCTATTTTAGTATGAAACTTCATTTGTGTTTTTGTTGATGACTTTCACACACTTCCTATTCTCATGATTTTTAGTGGCGAATGTATAATCACGATCCTTTGCTGACTTCGTGCAATTCTGTTGGTGTGTAACAAGCTGTAAATTACATAAGCGATTATCCTCCTTGTCATTATTGATATGATCAATCACTTTCCCTTCTGGTATGATACCATTGAAACATTCCCAAACAAATCGATGGGTTAGATCTGTTTTTTGACTTGGTTGGCCATGTATTCTCACACAAACATTCAAATAACCTATATTAGTAAATTCTCAGCTCCGAATATTGCATTTCTAGCTTTTTGATTGGCTAAAAAACTCCGACTATGAGCCATAAGTTTTACGTCATATGGAAAATAGTGCGCCAAGTTTAGAAATTTTCGCTTTGTAAAATTGTGGAAATAAAAATCGGCGGCAAAACCTGGTTTGGGTTTGAGAATTTACTAAAACAATTATTCCATTCGCCCTTGTTGGATATGAAGTGATTATAACCAACTCGCGCTACGCGCTCGTTGGTTATTTTATCACTTCATATCCAACGCGGGCTCATGGAATAATTGTTAATTATTCTTGTTTCCTTTGTGGGGCACTTTATTAGTTATATTGATTACATTTCCATTTTCATTTGAAGCATATAAGTCAAAAATCGGATGAACAGAGTAAGCGCACTGGTTAATTTCAAATTTAATCATTTATATATAAATAAAAAACAAATCTTTATACCTTTATTTTCTCAAATTATTAAGGCTTAAAGGTTTAGTACATTACAAATAATAAAGAAAATTATGTCAACCAATATTATGAACACTCGCAACCTCCACACTCTCACCAAAGATTAGCTGATCAATATAATACTAAAACAAAATCAAAAAATAAAACAACAAGAGAAACAACATCACAACAATATAATTCAACCACCATCAGAATTCAGAGATAATTAAAAAACAGTTCCAACTCCTCGGAAGACTGTAAAGCAGATGGTACAGAATTATGAAGACAACATAGTTCTTCCACCATTGGAATTCAGAGATGATTACAAACCTATCCCATTACCAAGAACTAAAAAAACAGTTCAGTAAGCAAGTTGCTAAAGCCATGAAAGGCTACACAAAGTCTTTTAAAAGTAGCATAAAAAATAATAAAGACCCGCTAGCGCAACTACAAAACACAAGAAAGGCCATTGAATATCATATCATAAGCGTGCTCACTTCCATGAAAGGTTTGAAATTCGTTGAAATGCTCATGGTAACATTAAAAAAAATAGCAAAAGATGAAATAGTGTACAAAACCACAAGCAATAAAAATGCCTGATAAAGATAACAATATATTAAAATTCAATAATTTCCGTAAAAAACTGCCTGTGCCATTTGTAATCTACGCTGACTTTGAGGCTATAACAGAAAAGATATCTGGTTGTCAACCTAATAACGATAAATCATATACAGAGGCCTACCAGAAGCATACAGACTGTGGATACGGTTATAAGATTTTTTGTTGCTATGACGAGAAATATAGCAAACCTGTAACAATATATAGAGGTGAAAAAGCTGTATATAAATTTATGGAAGCTATGCTGGAGGAAGTTAAATATTGTAAGGTTATGAAAAAAGAATTCAATAAACCATTAAAAATGACGAAAGAGGACGAAGAAGAATTCAAAAAAGCGAAAGAATGCTATATTTGTGATAAAAAATATACTGAAAAAGATATTCGAGTTCGAGACCACTGCCATATCACTGGAAAATACAGAGGCTCCACCCATCAAGAATGCAATCTAAAACTTAGAGTAAACCAAGAAGAAATAAAAATACCTGTTTTATTCCATAATCTTAGAGGCTATGACAGTCATTTTATAATGCAAGAGATTGGAGCTATTGTTAAGAAACATACATACAAAAATAAGAAAGGAGAGGAGAAACAGATGAATATCAATGCAATTACGAATAATATGGAAAATATATGGCTTTCATGCTTGGCAATCACTTAGTGTTTCTTGACAGTTTCCAATTCATGCGCTCAAGTCTGGAAAAACTAGTAAGCAATCTACCAAAAGAATCATTCAAATATACATCTCAAAAAGGAGTTTACCCATATGATTACATGGATAGTTTCGATAAATTTAATGAAAAGCTACCACCGAAAGAAGAATTTTACAGTGTGTTGAATGATGAACATATATCTGATGAAGACTATGAACATGCCAAGAATATTTGGAACACATTCTCTCTTAAAAATATGGGTGAGTATGATGACTTATACCTTGAATCTGACATCCTTCTTTTAGCTGATGTGTTCGAAAACTTCAGGAAGACCTGTTTAGAATACTATAAGCTTGATCCATGCCATTATTTCACTTCTCCTGGTTTGTCTTGGGATGCAATGCTAAAAATGACTAACATCAAACTGGAATTAATGTCTGACATTGACATGTTTCAGTTTATTGAGAGTATGCGTGGTGGAATCAGCTATATAGCCAACCGCTAAGGAAAAGCAAACAATAAATACATGAAATCATATGATGAGAAGGCACCCTCAAAGTATATCATGTATCTCGACGCTAATAACCTTTACGGTTGGGCTATGAGTCAGTATCTACCAACAGGTGGATTCAGATGGATGGCTGAAAAACAGATCAACAATATCAACCGTACCAAATATGAAAAAGACAGCAAGAAGGGGTTGATCTTAGAAGTAGATTTAGAGTATCCTGAAGGGTTACACAATCTTCATAATGACTACCCTCTTGGACCTGAAAAGGTAAAAGTAACCAAAGACATGCTGTCGCATTATTGCAAAAACATTGCAACAAAATATGAAATATCAACAGGTTTGGTATACAAGCTCATTCCAACATTAAGTAAAAAAGAAAAGTATGTACTGCATTATTGGAACCGTCAACTATATATTGATCTGGGTTTGAAAATAACTAAAGTCCATCGAGTACTAGAGTTCAATCAATCCCCTTGGTTGAAGAAGTATATTGATTTCAATACACAGAAGAGAACACAAGCCAAAAATGCTTTCGAAAAAGACTTCTTCAAACTTATGAATAACAGTGTCTTCGGTAAGACGATGGAAAACATCAGGAAAAGAGTTGATGTAAGATTGGTGACTGATGAGAATAAACTATTGAAATTAGTTAGTAAGCCAACTTATATTAGCAGTAAGATCTTCAATGAAAATCTAGTAGCCGTGCATAAGATCAAAGAAACACTTACCCTAAACAGGCCGGCATATGTGGGTATGTGCATCTTGGATCTAAGCAAGACGTTAATGTATGATTTTCATTATAACCACATTAAAAAGAAATATGGAGACAAAGCCAAGTTTCTATTCACAGACACAGACAGCTTGACCTATGAAATCGAAGCCGAAGATGTATACCACGACTTTTGAAATGATAAAAATAAATTCGATAACAGTGACTACCCTGAAAGCTCACCGTTTTTTGATAAGACAAATAAAAAAGTAATCGGTAAATTCAAAGATGAAGCCGCAGGAGTCCCTATTTGTGAATTCGTTGGTCTGCGATCAAAAATGTATAGCTATATGAAAGACGACCAAAAAGGAGGAAAAACAGCAAAAAACATAAAAAAGAATGCCATTAAAAAGGACATTCAACATGAAAACTATAACACAAGAAACACTCTTCAATAATAAACAGATGCATTATAAGATGAAAACAATCAGAAGTCAAAACCATAAACTCAGCAGTTATGAAATCAACTAAGTATCACTCAGCTGTTTCGATGATAAAAGATATATACATGAAGATGGAATAACAAGCTATGCATACGGACATAAAAATATCAAACATTAGTCATCTTCCTTAATTCCCATATTGGTCCCAGACCTATGTCCCAGGTTTTGGTCTTGGTTCTAACCCCATATCCCAATATTTGGTTCCTATATTTAATATTGCTATTTGATTCCGTATTTGATTCATTGTTGGCGAACAAGTTGAAAATCTTAGCGTGAATAACAAAAATTTTGGTATAAAAGATTAGAACAAATTCTGAAAAAAGC
Organism: Micromussa lordhowensis; assembly: GCA_964020085.1. Classification (NCBI taxonomy): domain Eukaryota; kingdom Metazoa; phylum Cnidaria; class Anthozoa; order Scleractinia; family Lobophylliidae; genus Micromussa; species Micromussa lordhowensis. The sequence goes on from OZ026599.1 coordinate 5,584,886, forward strand.
GCTCGGATTTGAGATCAAACCGGCACTTCTGCCGTATATCTTTATACCACTATAGCTCTACCCAATGATCCGACATCGTCTTCGGGCAATCAATTTTTTAATGCTAACTACTTATTAGCCCAAGGTATGAGGCGGGGGTTTTCCCGTGCTTGGGGGTGTGTATGGTATAGAGAGAGGAAAGCCCCCGCTTTTTCTAACCAAACTATACCCATACATCACCGATATATATATGGTCGAATCGGCTATTTATTTGTTCGTTGTGAGGTTTTTCTACGCATATGGTGCAAAAAACGATGTCCCTTACCACCCACGCACGCGCACATCGATGTCTAATGCCTGCAGGGAAAGCCACCCACGCATTGAATTTATTTAGAAACTCGCTTCACTCTATCTGCATAAAATTCTAATGCTTTCTGGAGCTGTTCAACCTTAGCTTTTAGCGTGTTGACTTTATTGTTTAATTCTGAGAGCTCTAATTTATCTGCTTTCAAATCTAAAGCTTTATTAACATTTCTTTGAGGGCCTTTTTTAGCTAATTCATTGTTGGAGAACAAGTTGAAAATCTTAGCGTGAATAACAAAAAAATTGGTATAAAAGATTAGAACAAATTCTGAAAAAAGCGCTCGGATTCTCAAATACTAAACTAATTACCAGATAAATCTAAATAACGTTGTAAAACACCGTACCGGATGCACTAATAAAGACAAAATTCCCTTCCCTGTAAACATCTGCCTTACTACGAGGCACAAAAATTCTTATATAATCGCTGTCAAATTCAATATGCTTAGGAACGATATTGCATAATTCGTCGTAACAAAAAACCCTGCGAAAGCTAAAGAGCATAATGCAGCGATACGAAGATTCTTTAAATTAGCATCTTTCTTGTTATGAATATCTAAAATACACCTTATAATCTCTTTGGAAATAGGCTTCTTTTTCAAAACTGGCTTCGATTATATTTCTGCAAATATCACTATCCAAAGGATTACGATCCACACTAGGGACAAAAGAATGTAACCGTTTAAGGGCCGCATGGGCTAAAGTTACTGAGGAACTAGAAGCGCAAGACTGCTGTTGAATCCGCCCTGAATTTCAACATAACATCCAGAACTTCATAAACATTAATTGAAGAAAATTGTTGAAAGCATTTCCAGACCTTTCCTGGAATTACTTAATGGCATAATCTGGAAAGACAAGAACAAAACATATATACCAAAAGAACAAAAGAAAGACAGAACATCCTTTAATAACCGCACAAAAATCAGTCATTGTTGGGACCAGTGCCACGTAAGACGATAAACCATCGTATGGGCCAGTGCCGCGTAAATCGACAACCATTGATTAGGCCCGCGCCACAGAAGTCAACTATACTCCTATTAGGACAGCACCATATGAGATGATAGGCTAAAAATAGGCCAGTGCCTCTTAAATAAACAGCACACTGCTTTGGCAAGCGCCAACAACTGTGAATAATCATAGGCTAGTGGACACACCGTCCAATAAATTAATCAGTAAATTTCAATCTAAAGGTAATAATAGTTCCCGTGAAAAGATCAGACCCTAAGAGCGAATTTTAAAAATTTATTCCGTGGGTAAGAACCTCATTCCCGTTATGAATAGTGTGAGCCACAAGATAACGACTATAATTATGTGCAATTAAGGCCAGAAATGAGCCGAGGGCCAAAGAGGTACAACGAGCGTACCAACGGCCTGTTGAGATTTCAGATAATGTAATACCCGTGGGATGATACCAACTGGAGGGACTAATAAGCAATTTTCTCCTCGAAGAGACTGAAAGAAAAAAAATCAACACCCGAGGAATTGGGGTTCCAGAACTTCGAAAAAATACTTGGGGAGCTTATGATTATAATAATTTGCAAAGCAATCTACACTATGCGGGCCCCACAGGCCATCAAGAAAAAGAAAAAAATTCATCAGTAATTTGCCAATCATCAGTGTCAATTAAACGGCTTATATAATTAGCTTGCTGATTCGAAGTGCGAGGGATCCACTGTACTTCTAAATGAAGTACCAATCGGATGAAAATATCAAAAATCCTTCGGGCCATTTTATGCAAACCTAAATTCATGCTGCCCACTTCAACAATCTTAGCAGCTACTTGGCTGTCAGTAACTGAAACTACTTAACGTGTGATTCTTCCAACATTGAGGCAAATGATTGCAATGAAAACTCAATAGCAGACAACTCCCTCCACGTTGAACATTAACCTCTCTCGTTCTCCGACCACATTTTGTGGCACACAAAATCGTTGTTAAAATCAATAATTGCTCAACCTCCGGTAGCACTGGTGTCGGAATAGACAAACTAACTGGAACTTTACTTACCAAGCAATACCTGGTGTTGATGTTAACCATACTTTCCTTCCAAAAATACAGTTCTTCCGTGCAGTAATCGTGGAGACGGGATATAGAATCCCAATTATCCCTGCAATGTCTGGTCATTATCCTTCCAATGTTACCAACTACAGGCCCGGTAGAGATAATAGGGAGCTTAAGATCCGACGACGGCGTACATCTACGACGGTAGACTTGGTCGAGAGGGGATGAGGAGAGGTCGTCGTTGCAATGGCGGGAAAATAACCTAAAGATACGCACGCGACGGCGGGTTACCTAAAAGGCTTTTT
>OZ026599.1:5592529-5600029 GCA_964020085.1 Micromussa lordhowensis
TCACAACCCTTGCTGTTGTCGTTAATGCAGAATTATCTGAACGATTAATTGTCGCTTCTTAATTTAAAACCTAGTGCGTCAATTTCGTAGCGGTCTCGGCCCCTTCGTCAAATTCTAATGAAGAGAAATCGCCGAAACTTAGGCTTGTAGAATAATTAAAACAAACGAGAACCGTAGAACACGCTAATTTATCTCTGCTGCGATCGATTTGTTTCTATGCAAACATGAATTTAATCTAAAACTTCCCATCCCGAGTCTGTCACATTCCATTCTAGAGACATGTGAGTACCAGTTCAGAATTTATAAGTCAGCTTTCTACTCTTACAATTTCGACATCTTTCGTTTATTTGGATTTGGTAAAGAGGAGGTTGATGTGTATCAATTCATGTCCAGACAGTTAAGATCACCATGTGCTTTTGTCACGATCCCGTCACGATCACCAGCTATGCGTCATATGTAATAATGTGTCCTTGTTGTTTCTTGCAGACAATTTGGAAATCTGTGCCACGAACAACACGAGGATGTCATTACAGTCTTTTCGCGTGGATTCCAATGAAATTTTGCTCTGATTTACCTGTAAAACGATGTGCAGGAGATCATGATTGACTTTCACAAATCTTGCTTTTGCTTTTAATGCAGTACGAGAAAGTTTGTACAAATCTGGACGCCAGGGTTAATTTGGACGATTAATTGTGACAACGTATTTTAAACTGAACTACAGAATGCATGGCCACTTTTAAACATTCCCCAACGAGCCGGCTCGTTTGGCTCAGCAGTGGAAAAATTTGTATGGCGTTAACTGTTGAGTTCATATATTTAGCAGCTCGTTTGGCTCGGTAATGGATGAAAGAACGAGGAATAATTGTATGCGCATTAAGTGTTTGGTTCATATATTTAGCGGCTCGCTAAATATTAATTCGCTTCCTACGTGTGCCACGTAGGAAGCTTTCAAAGCGTGAAATTAAATTATCCACTAAACCCTGGATTACCAAAGAAATACTTGCTAAGATGCACTATAGAGATAAAGTCTATTCGCAGGTCCTTAAGTGTAATCAGCCAGATCCGAACATGATTCTTCTTTATAAGAAGCTCAGGAATAGTGTTGTTAAAGATATCAAAATTTGCAAGTCAAATTATCTAAAGAACTACTTTCTGTGTATTAGGAATAATATGAGAAAAATCTGGTCAGGAATTAGATCAATCATAAACGTCAGTAAAGTTAAAGCTGATTATATCCCCACCCTGTTAGAAAATGGCAAACTTATTGACATTCCTTCTGCTATTGCTGGAACTTTTAACAACTTTTTCGTTAATGTGGGTAAGAATACAGACAAGGATATATCCCATGGGAGGTACTGTCCCACTTCTTTTCTCAAGGGAAATTTCCCTGACTCAATGTTTCTTTCTCCTGTCATTTCATATGAGGTTGAATCCTACATATCTCAAATGGACAGTTCAAAATCTGTTGGTCCATATAGTATTCCAGTACCCTTATTAAAAATCCTTAATTATTAAGGCTCAGATTGCTCCAATTCTATCATGCCTAGTCAATGAATCTTTTCTCTGTGGCATTTTTCCTGAAAAACTTAAATTGGCCAGAGTAATACCAGTCTTTAAGAAAGGTTCTACACAAGATAAAGACAATTATAGACCAATATCAGTCCTATCCGTTTTCAGTAAAATATTCGAGAAAGTCATGTACAAGCGCCTCTATGCCTATCTCGAATGTCACAACATTCTCTACTCACTTCAGTTTGGTTTTAGACAGAAATGTTCAACTAATCATGCTCTTATAAGTATTGCAGAATCAATTCGCTGTTCTGTTGATAATAAGGAGTTTGGTTGTGGTATTTTTATTGATTTAAAAAAGGCTTTTGATACAGTTAATCATTCTATCCTTCTGTTGAAATTGCATCATTATGGAGTAAGAGGCAAAGCCTATGAATGGTTCCAATCTTACCTTTCCAACCGAAAACAGTTTGTGTGTGTTAATGGTCATGATTCTGACTCCCTACCTTTAACTTGTGGTGTTCCTCAAGGATCTGTTTTTGGACCTTTGCTGTTCTTGTTATATGTTAATGACTTAAGTTTACTTACTTTTCACTTGTTTGCTGATGACACTAATATATACTATTCATGTAAGAACCTTGATGATCTTGAATCAAAGCTAAATCATGAGCTTAAAATAGTTGCCGAATGGATGAAATCCAACCGGCTAGCACTAAGTATTTTAAAAACAAATTTCATTATTTTTCATTCAAAGAAATTGAAGCCAAGTAAGTTAATTAATTTAAAAATTGATGGATTAAATATTAAGCAAGTCTTCACTGTTAAATATCTAGGTGTTACCTTTGACTCAAATCTTACCTGGAAAAATCATATTAACGAGCTCTGTTCTAAACTATCAAAAACTGTAGGAATTTTTTCGAAATTGAGGTACAATGTCAACATTGATATTCTTACTATGCTCTATTATTCATTAATCTATCCCTTTCTTATCTATGGTGTTCAAGTGTGGGGCTTAACATACCCAACCTATCTAACACCGGTCACTACTTTGCAAAAGCGAATAGCTAGAATTATGACATTCTCTGAACCTATGTCACACTCAGAACCATTGTTAAAATCTCTTAATCTGTTAAAATTTAGTGATATAATCCACTCAGAAATCCTTTCTTTTGTTTATCAGTGGTTTCATAAGCTAGCTCCTTCGTGTTTTTTGGATTTTTTCACACCGATATCCTCTATACATGAGTATCCTACACGTCAGTCACTAAATGAAAATTTATTTATAAACCCGATTCGAACTACCCAATATGGTATTCGCTCTCTACATTACACTGGTTCCAACCTCTGGAACTCACTACCAATTACTACCAAGCAGATAACTCCATTCTCTAGATTTCGTAAGACTTTAAAAAAACAAATTATAGATAGTTACATTAATATTACTAGTTCTTAAGTTGATATGTTATTATTATATAATTTTTATATATATATATATATATATATTTTTTTTGGATAGTTAGATCTTAAAGAAATACTTTTAACATAAATTATATATTGAACACTGTATTTCCTTTGATACATTTAATTACTTTGGGGCACCTACTCGATTAGTTTCATAAGCTATTTAGGTGTCCCAAACTCCTCACAATCAACCTAGTATTAAAACTGTACTTTTTAATTGCAATTGTAAATTTTCATTAGTACTATTTATTATCTTCTAGATGTAATTTGTATATAATTATATGTATTCTATTTTTCTTTTTCTAGCACTGTAAAATTAATGTTTGTGTGAGTTTAAATTAAAATTGATTGATTGATTGATTGATTGGCTCGGCAGTAGATAAAAGAACGAGGAATAATTGCATGCGCAGTGTAAAATTCGTATATTTAGCGGCTCGTTGGGCTCGAAGAGAAATCGTCGTTACTAAAACTTGCAGAACAATTAAAACAAACGGATGCTACGATCAATTCCTTTTCATCCAAACAATTTTAGCAGTTTCACATATCCGGCGATCGAGTAGCCTGCGAACGCAGACCTATTTCCGGTTGCTACTGGTGCCGCCAGCGTAGAAAAGCGACAGCCAAAAATAGTTCGCAGGCTAGCGATCAACGCATTTTCGATACTGTTAACACTCTAGACTTGATGCGTACTAGTACCTAATTTGCAAGTGAGATTTCTGCTCCTAGAATTTCCACATCTTTCGAATTTCATCTCGATTTTCTGGTAAACTTGGGGGAGGTAGGTGTGTATCATGTGTGTATGTGTATGTGCTTTATTGTCTCGATCCCTTGTCTTGTCACGCCTCGCCATCGATTCGTCATGATGCATTAAGTTGACAAAAAAGAACAGTTTTTAAGTTACACATCACAATTTGACACTACTTTAAGAAAGAAAGGTTATAATGTAAGACTTGGAACGCGCAGATAGATTGTCAATGACTACGTAAAATATGTCCTTATCAACAGTGTGCCGCAGCATTACTATCTTTTAGATATCCTAGTTTATACTTATTAATGAGTTGCTGTAGGATAAATAAACTATCTGTTGTTCGTGAATTTGGGCGAAATCCAAACTATTCTGGTTTGAGGATGTTATGTTGTTCGATAAACTTGTTCAGCCTTGATTGTAAGATTGATGTAAATAGTTTTCCTAAACAGCTTGTCAATGTGATTCCTCTATAATTTGCTGGAGACCGCTTATCACCCTTTCTTTTATATATCGGTTTTATAACACCTATGTTCCAATGGGTCGGGAATGTTCAACTGTCTAGTATATCATTGAACAGTTTTTCTAACGAAGGTGAGTGATCGAGTGCCATCCGATTGCCCCCTACACTCATGGATGTTACGTAACATCCATGAGCAAAAAGCGTCGTATACTGTCGTCTCCATCAGCGTTTTCGGATGTTTTAGTGTGGACGATAGCCGATAAAACGCATCAGTGTGGACTGGTGAAAATAATGCGAAACATTAGTGTGAGCGAAAATATTTTGCTTCGTTTTCGTTGAGACCAAAACGGATACTTTTAAAACGCATTAGTTGTGGCCGGGGCCTAAACAATCTCTTGCCTACGATACTTAATGTCGCACCTGATAATTTTTGGGGACAGAAGGTCGCACTAGATAAAGAACAAAAACATGACACTGAATGCCGCAGTAAAAATGACACTTAAAAGTGGCTTTAACGGCGCCTCTTAAAGTAACACTTCAGCTGCCACTAAAAGTGCTACTTCAAGTTTCTCTTAAACTGACATTTAAACAGGAGTGTAGCAGTTCTCGTTAGCTTGTAATTCTATTTGGTGTCATATCGTAGTAGCTGTTATTGTTTTAGGGCTAGGGTCCAAGTAATCGATTTTTTTTTCTCCGAAACGAGTACCGAGACCTAAATTTTTTTTCATTTATTTTGAACGCAACGATCACCTTGTTTCTCTACACTCAATATCGACCAAGTCCTATTCAGAGTCAGTAAAAAATTAGCACTAAGGGCCTGTTTGCAAGGAGAGAGGGTTACCCTAGCAAGCGGGTTACCCTAGCACTGGCACATTTCCTCTTTTTTTCTTCGTCGTGTTTACAAGGCAGCTAGGGTTACCCGGGTAGGCGGGTTACCCTATCTGCGTGCTAGGGTTACCCTGGTAGGCGGGTTAACTTTTTCGCTTGTAAACACTCCAGGTAGGGTTAACCCGACTGCCCGGGTTAACGTTTTAATTGTTTCCAGACCCTTTGACTGTTACCGCACATTAAGTTGTCCCGGGTTGTAGGGTAACCCTACTTGTGAAATTTTGCTTGTAAACCCGTGCCCTCCAGCTAGAGTTAATCCGCTTGCTAGGGTAACCCTCCCTCCTTGTAAACAGGCCCTAAAAATGACAGTGTAACTAGCACTCGTGAAAGATAAGATGTAGCCTCAACAACTCTACGTGCCTGGAACATATTGAATCACTGTCGAATATAATAAAGACGGGCGCCTTTATCAAGAAATGTAAATCAAATTGCTCCTTGAGCTTGATGCAATTTCACAAAACCGAGAAAGAGACCCCCTGCTGATCTTGCAAGTTTGGTGTTTTCATTGATGAGGGAGATTTCGTGCTTATTCACTAGTTCACAAGTTTCATTGCCGTCCTTCTTGGATGACATCTTGTAGTTTGTAGAAGTCCGCAAGGGTTTCTCATACATTGTTGACTGCATGATAACAGACTGGGAGAAACAAACCGTTTGACAACGTATCCTTTCGCTGGTTATTTTCCCGCAGAGAGAAGTACGAATGAACGATCAGACGCAAGGTTTTCTTTAGCGCAGAGGACAGCAGAAGTTTGAAACAGGAAAAATATCAAAACTTTTACACATGGCATTGTTAACTGGTGTGGGTGCTGATCTAGATCTCGAAGGTTATGTCACGTAATTTACTTAACGGAAACTTCATTTAGTCATTTGAAATACAATTCTTTACGACGACATGATTGGGTGATTTATTTCGTAAGCGGAGAAGTAAAATCATCAAAATCCATGCTAATTAAGACCATTTATCCAAACCTCCTTCACGGTTGTGACTTTTTTGTTTTATTTAACCTGACGAATTATTAAGTGAGTTTGAGAAGCACAGTTTCCGTATAACACCATACATTTATTATGCATAAGGTTTTTCTTTTACTTTTGTTTCCACTGAACAGTCAAAATTGTTCAGAGAAACAAAAGCCAGAACAAAATATGCCTTTCGGTCTTAGGCGTCTTTTCTTTTGGTTTTTCAAAATTCACATAAATTAATTCTGAAATAAATAGAGGACTGACTGATCCTTGATGTGTTACAATATGAAGATGATTGATATTGAAGTCTCCCAACTTATACAGAAGTTTTCTTTGTTTTTTGGTTACCTGCAGTTTTTCCTATTGTTTACTTGTACCTTTTGTAATTTTGTTGAAATTATGATTAGTGTTTTTTTTTTATTTCTGTCCTTTTTATTGTTATATAGCTGGCGTTTTTTTTTCTGCTACAGCGCGCCCATTCATTGGCTACTTCATGGTCACATGACATCTAACAATGAAACTGTTTCCCGCCAAATGCCATGAGCGGGCAACATTGCGAAAACTGTGACGCCAGACGGGAAACAGTTCACTGTTACCCGCGAAATGTTGACCTCTGTTGCACGTGATCAGAGCGTGCAGTTAAAGGTGGCCTGATGCTATCGCTGGAATCTCAGAGCGTTTTTCAAAATATGCTTTTGTTTTGTTTTGCTATATCACTTTGTGACTGTTGCCTTGGAGACTAGAAAATTTGTTTCCCTCGAATCTCAGTGTTTCCAAAGACGAAGTCTCGGGAAACATTGAGATTCAAGGGAAACAAAATTCACTATTCACCAAGGGAACAGTCATTAAGTGTTAAATATAAAACCTCTTGAACCCGCCTCCATTACTTCTAGTCCATGGGCCAGGACCCTGGAAAGAGCCATTTGGTACCAAAACGAGGGACAAATTCTAACACCCATTTTTAACAGCATTGCTTCCTCGAGTGTATTATGGTGTATGATAACCATGCCAAATGAGTAGCTTTACTAGGATTATCACGTGATTAAATGACGTCACCCGGTTAGGCTGAATGAGCAGAATTGGTAAAAAGATGCCTAATAACAGTTAAATGCAAACCTGAAAATGTTGCATACATTGATTTTTAGTTATTGCAAACTTCAAACGCAGTTTTCAGACCCAATTCCAATAACTTATATATGACTAATAAGCATTACCCCTGAATGGTTTCCATAGCAACACTTGTCAAATTACAAATATGAACAATAAGACGGAAAATGTGAAAAAAAAGAAAGTGCTCTTGTAAATTGCATGAGTTACTTTCGAACGCTCGTTCTAAACGACCTGGACTCCTCTTGCTTACTTTGCTATATGATAACCATGTTAAATGAGAAGCTATACCAGGTTTATCACGTGACCAATTAATTCACATGACTCGGCATAGAACTGGTACAAATGTGACTACTACGGTCAAATA
>OZ026599.1:5605029-5616029 GCA_964020085.1 Micromussa lordhowensis
CAAACAGCACTGGTGGAAAAACAGCTTTTCAAAGTTGTGTGAAAGCTGACTTTTACACCAGCTTTTATTTTTCGTCGGTTTCATTCTGTCAATTATTTCTTTATACAGCTTTTCAGTTATGTGACATTTTTACTAAGAGCCTGTCATACTTCCTACCCGACGCAGATGGACGTAATAAGACTTGTCAAAACAAGAAGGCCATGATTATCAAGGAAAGTAATTAATTTTTGATCGTGTTTTACCGCTATTTAAATTGAGCCTTAGCATGTCATTATTACCCAATCTAACTTCACATCTGTCTCCAGTCCAAAGTGGTTGATATGAGCATGAAAACGCTTGCTTTTTCTCGTCAAGCAAACAAGAACCACCATTCAAACAGCTCCTGGACAAACATCCCTGATTAACAATAAGAAAATACGCCGCATAAAGAAATAAAAATATAACATATTAAAACAAAACCTTGAGAACCGTTGGTAGCAAGCAGATGTAACTACTTTCCTCAATCGCATAGGCCTGATTTAACATTTAACAGGAATAAAAAATTCAGCCGTTTGGCGAAAAGATGTCATTTGAGGTAGACTAGATCAAATCCAAAATTAAACTACCTTATACAAGTTACCTTTAGCATCAAAGAGAAAGTGACTCCCTGCTGATTGTGAAAGCTGGTGTTTTCATTGATGAGGGAGGTGTCGTGCTTGTTTAATTCACAAGTTCCTTTGCCGTCCTTCTTGGATGACATCTTGTAGTTTGTAGAAGAACACCAAGCGTTTCTCATACATTGTTGGCCGCACGATAACAAACTGGGAGAATCAAACCGTTTGGCAACGTATCCCTTAAGCTGCTTATTTTCTCGAATTTCAAAGTATGATGAACGGGATACAAAGTTTTCTTGGGTGGAGAGATCGGCGGCAGATAATAATAGAAAGAAAAGCAAAACATTTGTACATCCCATCGCTAGGTTAAGTTGGTGTGAGCTATAATATTCTTAATTTTATAGAGAAACGTCAACTTATAATTAGTTTATTGTGATAGGCAGAGAGCAGGCAAATGTATTCGTAATTTTTTAAATTTATTATGCAGTGCAGGTGCAAATTAATACATTTGCGAGACGGTTTGTTATCCGCATTTGAGCCCTGATGGTGAAACGAAATACTCGGCTCCCTAAGGCGACATGAATGAATATGATTGGTCGATTACAGTCGATTTTAACAATTCGGTGGTGTTCGGTTATCTTCGGCACCCATCGTTTAACAGGTGCTCATATTTTCCATTCGGTAAGTTAATTTTCGTATCAATGTCATCTCCATTGATTTAATTTTTTCAAAGTTAGACACAGCTGTAACATCAATCGAGACATCAATCGAATTATTGAGTCTTGTAATTTGTATTGTAAATTTGTGACTGTTCGAAGCGACGAAAAGAGAGCAATTTCGATATATTAAAATTCAGCCTAAAGCAAAAGACTTCAGTACGGCGCTGGGGAATAACTACAGAGTTTGTGGGGTTTATTCCCCAGAGCCTCGTGCTGAGGTCTATTGTGTTAGGCTGAATATTAATACAGTAACGAAATTGGTTTATTAACTAGTTCTTGGCCGTTGATCGGTCAAACCGTAACATTGTTCAGATTTGTTTCGATAAATACAAAGAAAGATAATAATTAACAATTATTCCATGAGCACGTGTTGGATATGAGATGGTAAATAGCCAACGAGGCCTGTAGGGCCGAGTTGGCTATAACCAATCTCATTTCTAACAAGCGCGAATGGAATAATTGTTTTATTAAAGTTTCAACCTTCGGTTTTGCTAAATTTAACGACCGGGCGCCAAAACGAAATGCTGCCGGAAAATTTTATGCTGAGCGACATTTGCTGCATTCATTTCCATATAAGGTCAAACGCAGGTACAATGGCTGGAAACCGAGATCTAGTGAACCAATCAGAAAGCTAGAATTGCATTATCCGAGGTTGAGAATTTAATAATGATAAATAATGCTTAACGAAGTCACAAAGTGATTTAAAGAAGGGTCCTCTATTAAGATTAAATAAAGCTAGGAAAAATGACCTGGGTTTTAAAAAAAACATCATATATACATAACAAAAAAATATAAACGTATCAATAGATAAGAACGAAAGAAGGCAATGTTTAAAAAAAACTATGTATTTTGTTAATACATTAAACTTCAAATTAAATTTTGGCTTTCGAAAGGCCACTGTCTAAGGTGATTCTCTAGGCGATTTTCTAAGCGACTCTAAGCAAGATAGTTCTTTATACCATTAATAGAAATTTAGAGAAGAGGCGATGGTAGACCCAACTCCTTCGATCTGCCATATTGGCGGGCCGCCGATGTCACTCCAAATCAGCCTTCCGATATTTTTCCAATGTAAACAGAATTACAACTTTTTAACATCCATTTCGTAGTTAGGGCCCTAAAACAAGACTGCATGCCAAATTTCAGCGACATCTGTGAGGTACGGTGGACGCGATATTTCAGTATTTGATTCGAAATTATCAGACTATAACTCTTGAATTGTCACGCCAACATGACGAAATGAGGTATCTTAACCTTTCCTAACAATTCCAGTGACAGAAAATACGGTCTCGATAGCTGATACATGTTCCTTAGCTTTTTTATTGCAACAATAACGTTATACTTACAACGCAAATATTACCTACACTAGTAACATAACTTAGAATAGCGAAATAGCTTACAAAACCCTAGCATTGCTTCTGATACTTACTCTACTTACAGCACTAACATTATTTATGATTTAACAACACTAACACAACTTGCGTTGCTTACAATTTATTGATACCTTACATTACTTACTTATTTTTAATAGTCCATCATGCTTCACGTTAACCAACGTACACTACTTTGCTAGTCATTATTGTTTTGGCTAAATATCAACACACAGTGCTATTTAAACAAAGAAAACGTTTTTGTTATGCAGAAATTGCATGCTCATAGCTAAATAACATAGAATATTTTAGAAACCAGATACATTTACTGTTAAACGACAAGAAGCCAGAAGCCAAAATAGCCGTCAAAACAGTTGCTCCCCAAGGACCGGCTGGAGCTACCTGGCACTCTTGGGTCTGGGCTATAATTTTTTATACAGTGCGGCTTTCTATCCTATAGATACAGGAATTAACTCTAACAAACTATTTAGGCCGGACCTGCCAGTGAAACACGTGTGGGTATGTGTGTGTAGGGTGAAAACCAAATGGTCGCCTCTTCATCACATGAGCCTTTTCTGACAGAGGACAACTGGGGCTTTAAACTGGTCTGAGGGCAAACTGCAGGCCTTGTCGTTCCACTTTCCAGGTTGGTACGAACCTAGATATATCTGGACACAGTTCTCGCTAGGGTTACTGGGCTCGTATGTTGCCCATGCAGAAAACTGACCCGCTAGTGGAGTGTCATCGACCCAGTAGAACTTATCTACTCCCAACGGATTTCTGTAAAGACCAAGCCAGGCACCCTCTACTTCCACCGTTTTTTGTTTTTGTAGCAGCTGAAGGATAAAGTTATTTTCATCTTGTGATCTGATTATGGCGAGGTCTCCTCCCAGATTCCTGCAAGTCTTTCGAGCGATGCTCCAGTTTGCGGTCGGAGTGTCGATGACGTGGTAACATGAATTTCCGTGAAGGTCCCAATCTTGGTGACAATCTAATCGGGTTAAACATAAGAAAGGAGTACATTTCAGCTAAGAAATATTCAAAAATAAAGCAAGTTTCATGTGACCTGGTAATGGCTAAGCGTTGATACAAACAAATTTTAATCTAGAAAGAAGCAATTTTATTGGCTTATCGACATTAACCGACAGACGCGCACGGCTATAGGCTGGTTTAGGAAACACGCAAGGAAAGCCCACAGTTGAGTGGTCTTTGACATCACTCGTTTTCCAGCTTCTAACGGGTCAATAGAACAATAAACGCCGTCTCAATACATGTATTAGGGAATTTTTTACGGGAAACCGAGCAACGTTAATATTTTTAATCCTCGTACACATGGCAAACAGTTAGAAAAACAGCTTTTCAAAGTTGTGCGAGAGCTGACTGAGTGTCACGCAGTCAATATTGTCTTTATACAACTTTTCAACGATGAAATTTTGACAAAGAGCTTTTGCAAACGAGGCCGTTCAAGAGCCTCATCAACCTTGTCAAACCAAGAAGGCCATGAAACAAAAGAAATTTAATTACTTCTTAATTGTGTTTTATTACAGTCATGTCATTATTACCCAATTTAACGTCACATCTGTCTCCAGTCCAACGTGGTAGACACGAGCATAAAAAAGTTTGTTTTTCCTTGTCAGGCAAACAAGAACCTCCATTGAAGCAGCTCGTGATCAAACATCCCTGATTAGTAAGAGAAATACATAAAGTAAAGAAATAAAATTAATTGAAAACCCTGGGAATGGTTAAGGGAAGCATTCAATGACAGGCCCAAAGATGTTATTACTTTTCTCAATTGCATAAATCGGAGTCAGCGTTTAACAGAAATAATTTGTCTTGCGAAAAATAAATCGTGCCCTGTTTGGTAGACACGAGTTCAAATTCAAAATTTCATCATACTAATTACCTTTAGCAGCATAGAGAAAGTAACTCCCCGCTGATCGTGAAAGTTGGTGTTTTCATTAACGAGAGAGATGTCGTGCTTGTTCAGTTCACAAGTTCCTTTGCCGTCCTTCTTGGATGGCATCTTGTAGTTTGTAGAAGTGCACCAAGCGTTTTCCAAACATAGCCGGCCGCACGATAACAAACTGGGAGAATCAAGCCGTTTGGCAACGTATCCCTGAAGCTGCCTATTTTCTCGAATTTCAAAGTATGATGAACGAGAAGATATGGAATTTTCTTCAGTGGAGAAAACGGCGGTGGATTGTAATAGGAAAACGAATAAAACTTTTGTACACTCCATGGCTAAGTGATTTCGATGCGAGCAGCGGAGATTATAATGAAACGTTCAAGTACTCACTTTATTATATGGCTGAGAAAATTAATTCATTGTGATTGGTTGAAAGCAGACAAATTTATTCGTGAAGTCTTAATTCATTTCGCATTACATTGCAAATTAATACACTTGCATTCGTTTTTTTTCTCTGGCACATAATAAATTAGCGATCATATGAACGAACCTCGAGCAATTGTGATATTTTAAAATTCTTTCAGATTGCACTCGTCTTGTGCCATTGGAAAGAAGTTTTTAAATAAGATAAAGACTTGTAGTGAAAATCTTAATTGCACGAACATCGATACGATTATCTGTACTCAAGTTTGCATCTGAGTCAAAGGTGAAACGAAATACTACTTCCTAAAACAACAAGTATGATTGATTTCAGTCGGTATAATCAACTCGGGAATGGTCGGAAATATTCGGCTACCATCGTTAATTAGACGCTGCAGCAATGGGCTCCTGGACGCTGTCATTTCATCCCAATGTCGTGTCTGATTAATTTAACGTATTTAAAGTTGTTAATTGATGCACTCTAAATTCAAAACCAGCGTGAGAACTAACGATCACGATCACGATCACGTCAGCATGACGCAATGAGGAATCTTAACGTTGCTGCCTAGCAATGTCAGTGACAATAATCACACCCTCGACAATTTGTACATGCTCCTTTACTAACGATATCAGGCACTTTCATTTCAGGAACATAAATTAACACTGACAAACTGTTTTGTCCGGACCCGCCTGTGAATACTAGGGCAGGCACGTGTGTCTATGTAGCGACGTGGGGCTAGCTAACCAGTTTAACATTTCGTCTTGGAGGGGTAACTAACTGTGGCTGAAGTTCTGATGCAACTACCGAAACATTTCACACTTTCATCAAAACCTTTCAACTTGATTGAAAATGCTTAAATTTAGGGTAGTGTGTATACCATGACAATGTAAAAAGTGGGGTATCCCATGGTATTCTATACAAGAAAGCGTTGCATAACCATGTCGTAGTAAATTCATTTCAAGTTGGCCCACACATTCAATGCGATATACGCGCAGCTCCGGCGACGAGGAGGTTAAGTGTAATACCATTGAGTATACAACAGTCTTCCATTCTGATTGGTCATATTTTCTATGGCATGGTCAAAATTCCAGCATAGAAGCTTAAAGTTCAACTAAGGCAAGCAAATCTCTCGTTCGGTCTTGTTACCAGGTAAGAACCAGCGCCAAGTGTTCACCTTGTCATGCATCAGATGAACCTTTCCTGACAGAGTACAACTGGGGCCTGCAATGCGACAGACAAACTGCATTGCATGTCATTCCACCTTCCCGGTGTGTACCACAAGGCATATGTGTGGACACATTTCTCCTGAGGCTTACTCGGTTCTCCATTACGCCAGGCAGCATATTGACCCGCTAGTGGAGTGTCATCAATCCAGTAAAACGCATTGTCAGCTCTTCTGTAAAGTCCAAGCCATGCACCTGCTATTTAAACCGTTTTTTGCTTCTTTAACAGCTCAAGAATAAAGTTGTTCTCATCTTCAGATCTGATTATAGCGAGGTCCCCTCCCAGATTCTGGCAAGTCGTTCGAGCGTCGCTCCAGTTTGCGGTCGGAGTGTCAATGACGTGGTAAAAAGAATTTCCTTGAAGAATCCAATCTTGCGGACAACCTATATAATCGGGCTACAGATACGAAAGGGATATATTTCAGCTTAGAAATGTTCGAAAACAATTGAACTAAAAAGAAATAGTGTTATTGGCTAAGGGAACGGAACCAATCACAGAAGCGCACGGCTATTGGCTAGTTTAGGAAACCTGTAAGGAAAGCGCACAGCAACCTTAATTTAACGTTACTCGTTTTTCAGCTTCTAAATGAGGTCAATAGAACAATTAATTAACGCTAACTCAATATTAGTGAAACATGTTCCGGGAAACCACTCAAAATCAATAGTTTTAATTCTAATCCATATGCAAACAGTTGCCGAAAAACAGCTTTTCCAAGCTCTGCGAAAGCTGATTTTTGCCACATTTTGGCACCTTATAAAACTTGTGACAACAAGAAGGCCGTGATTACCACGAAATGTAATAACTTTTTAATTGTGTGTTATTACGGTCATGTCATCATTACCCAATTTAACGTCACATCTGCAGACACAAGACACAAGCATGAAAAAGTTTGCTTTTTATTGTCAGGCAAACAAGAACCTCCATTGAAGCAGCTCGTGTACAAACATCCCTGATTATTAAAAAAAATCCGTAAAGTAAAGAAATATAAAATTAAATTAAAGCCCTGGGAATATACGAGGGAACCTTGCAATGGCAAGCCTTAAAGTGCCACCACTTTTCTCAATTGCATAAACCTGATTCAACGTTTAACAAAATTAATACATAATTTGTTTGGCGTAAAATTTAAGGTGCCATTTTTGTGTGGTAGACTATTTCAGAAGCAAAATTATATAATGCTAGTTACCTTTAGTAACATCGAAAAAATGACTCCCTGCTGATTATGTAAGTACATGTTTTCACTGATGAGAGAGACGTAGTGTTTGTTCCGAGTTCACAAGTTCCTTTGCCGTCCTTCTTGGATGACATCTTGTAGTTTGTAGAAGAACACCAAGCGTTTTCCATACATAGCAACAAACAAACTGGGAGAATCAAACAGTTTGACAACGTATCCCTTAAGCTGCTTATTTTCTCGAACTTCAAGTATGATGAACGAGAAAATATGGAATTTTCTTCAGTGGAGAAATCGGCGGTACATTGTAATAGGAAAAAGAAAAGAACTTTTGTACACTCCATGGCTAAGTGAAGTTGCTGCGAGCAGCCGGCGAAAATTAAAATGAAACGTTTGAGCACCAACTTTATTATATGACTGGGAAAATTAATTTATTGTGATTGGCTGAGCGGAGGCAAATTTATTCGTATTTTGCATTACATTGTAAATGAATACATTCGCTTTCGCTTTTTTCTTTGGCACAGATGAGTGATAGTATAAAACCTCGATAATCGATTCGATTTTTGTTCTGCCTTAGTACAGCAGGAGCTTTAAACCTAAGTCCCCTGCGCAAATTGCATCTATTGTCGTTCCACTTTCCTTCTCTGTATAATTCGTTAACTGGAGAGATGTGTGGACGCAGTTTTCATTAGAAGAGTTGCTAGGTTCTCCACTTGCCCATGCAGAATACAGTAAAACGTATTGTCAGCGTTCCTAGTAAGTCCAAGCCACGCATGCACCACAGCCTTGGACTGGTTGCTTGTTTGTTATCCGAGGTCACGTATAAAGTTATTCTCATCTTGTGATCTGATTATAGCGAGGTGTCCTACCAGATTCGGGCAAGTCGTTCGAGCGACGCTCCATTTTCGGGTGGGAGTGTCGATGACGTTGTAACAAGAATTTCCATGAATAACTCAATCTTGCAAACAATCTGATGAGCTACAACAAGTTTGATGCTACAAGTTTATTAAGAGAAATAAAGAAAAATACAAAATCTGATGTACCACTGCTCGCAGTTAGCTATAGCTATTCGAGGCGAGCAGTGGCTTGACACTAAATAGAATAATTACAGTAACATTACAATTAACATTACAATTAAAATACTAAGTAGAGTTAATTATTATCGTACAATACATTAGAATAAGCTGAATACTGAATACAAAGTGAACAATTACAATACAATTACAATACTAAAAAGAATTAATTATTATCGCACAACACATTAAAATAAGCTGAATACTAAATACAAAGTGAAAAATTACAATTACAATACAATTACAATACTAAGTGAAATTAATTATTATCGTACAATTATCGTATGAGGTAAACTATAAAACAGGATAACTGTAGCTAGGTAACGAATGCAGCCAGGCTTTTTCACGCGTTGTTTCATATCATCGAACAGACCAATAATCCTAACATGGCTCTGAAAAATAAAAATAAAATCTTGAGAAAGGCAAATTCAAAATCCAAATATATCACACCTTTTCTTTAAATTTTAAGTGCATTTAGTTTACGATGAACGAAAACAAAAGTGGCATTTTCTACAGTTTATAACAAGAATGAACTCAATTTTAGTTGATCTCACTTATTGAAACAACTCTATTTTTCACTCGACATTCAGTTATCAGAAGAAAGCATCTCACAGACACAAGAAAGCTTAGGCGAAAAAAAATGAGAAGCAACAAATGTTTCATTGCACGTTCGCAAACTCATTAATAATTCATCAAGTTAAAACAAAGAAAATCACAACCGTGAAGGAGGTTTGGATTGAGAAGATATATCAAACACTCGAGACAGTGTTTCATCGGCTATCCAAACACCTCGAATTTCATCAAATACTCCGCTGCGCGTCGTATTTTCAACTCTCTTCTCGGTGTTTGGATATCCCGATGAAACACTGTCACTCGTGTTTGATATATTGCATGACAAACTGGGATATAATCAAACCATTTGACAACGTATCCCTTAATCTGCATCAGTATTTTCCAGCGTTGTGAAGTACGATAAACGAGAAAATGTGGTGGCTTCTTCCACAGAGAAAACGGCGGTAAATTGAAACAGGAAACTAGCAAAATTATTTTACATCTATTGCTAACCGAAATAATTTAGTCCAAAGTTGTACCGTTATTTTTCCTTTAAGGTGGCTCGATACAGTTTCCAATACTTTCCAAGACTTGAGTTTGATTGGTCATTAACATGATAAGATGCAAGTTTTTGCTCTGAACCCCTCAGAGCCACCTTAAATTTTCGAAAATTTAAGGGGGCTCTGAACCCCCTCCGTAGATTTTTTTTAAACTTTGCAAAAACTTGCATCTTATCATGTTAATTACAATTCGATAATAAAAAATGGGGGTCATCGAGTTCGTTTTCGAGTTATAAGCGCTTAAAGCAAAATTAAGGGTGCTTTTAGCAGGTCAAATTGTTGCTATGGTAACCTATTTTGGCATAAAATTGACAGCAACGTGTTCACCAATCATTGGGCAGTTTTTTGATACCATGATTTTGGTGTCAACTGATATAGAGTGGTTATAATGACCCATCAAACTCAAGTCTTGGAAAGTACTGGAAACTGTTTCGAGCCACCTTAAACAGCGACTGTGCGATTTCAAAAGACGTTTATTCGTTGCTCTCCGGGAATCCTGATCGATTGGAAACGAGATATGTACGGTTTTTCCCATGGAGCGATGCGAACATCTTCTGTCTTAAACGATCTGTTTACAAACGAACATGTAAATGACACAAATAGAAGACAAAGAACTTCTTAATTGGAAGTAATATGCTTTTATTCAGTGGAAGTTGACGTCTTCAAAAGCTCAATGTATGCATTTTTACGTTTCACAAGTAAAAGCCTCGATCTTTTCAAATACCCGTTGTTGAATTTGTTCAGCTATGCGACCGGTCAAAACCCAATGAATAGCGTCCCGTTAGAACAGGGCATCAAAAATCAAAATTTGCATAAACTGAGGGTCTGAAGGTTTCACTTTATTTAAATCTTCTACTACACAAGTTCATACATGTATATCTCAAAATCTCATTGGAGAACACCGCTATTGCTATCACTAAATTAAAATATTAATAACAAGGCTATAAACCGTCTTGTTTTTTTCATTTCTCGCCGCAACATTTTCTTTCCGGATTGAAAAATTTCCTGGTCCACACGTAGCGTATTCAAATAGAATTCGCCTGTCCACAGGCATCCGATGGTATCCGGATTCACCCTAGAGAAACTGGGCCAACACGTTGTGCCGCCATATTGGTTTATTGTTCGGTAAGAAACTGGACACGATTTCGCTTCGTCGAAAATATCCGGATTTACCGTCCACACGTTATCGGATTCGTTGCAAAATTTTTTGTTTTTGCCACTCCGGAGAGCGGATTAAAAAATATCCAGATTCGCTGCCGAATTCGCCGGATACGTGTGGACTGAAGCGATATTCGGAAAGAAAAAAGTTGTGGATTAAAAAACTATCCAGATACGTGTGAACGGGTCCAAAAAAGGAGCAACGAACACCGCCTTTTTTAGGTTAAATTTCATTTTCAATGGGTTTGTTCGCGAGAAA
>OZ026599.1:5616229-5659229 GCA_964020085.1 Micromussa lordhowensis
TAAACAAACAGCAGATTATCTCTCCTATACACCTTTCGACTACTTTTACACTACAATCATTATATACTTGCTAAAGTAGAAAAAGCCATGATTTTTGTTGTTGTGCAATTCATACATTTCAACAGTACAGTTCTACAATCCTAAATGCAGACTTGTAGAACACGTTGAAGTCCTAACACTAACATATCGGAACCAGCGTTGGTATTCACCCTTGGAGAGAAATTAAATAAATGCCTCGAGTAAGACAGGAATCAACAACTGTAAGATAAGGGGAGTTCAAGGGCTCTACAATCTCTGGTCCATTGTTCAGGAAATGGACTTAAATATCCAGTTCTGGCCCCGGTTGTTCGAAAGGTGGATAACGCTATCCACAGCATAAATCACTATCCAGTGGATAGCGTGGGTTGTTTTGTGAACACTTATCCACTGGATAGCGATTTATCCGGTGGATAGCGTTATCCAGCCTTTGAACAACGGCCCCTAAATGTCGACCGCCAGGCCTGCAACAGACATAAATACAATAACTGCTAAGGGAAAAATGTGATATGTGAAAATGCGATACATCGTCAACCTCGTTCTCAGCCTCTCTCTCCTTTGCCTCCTTTGTCGTTGATGAGGGAAGGGACGCGAAGGATAGAGAGCCTGAGAACGAAATTGATGCATCATTCTGAAAAGTTACGAAAACCGTTAAGGGTCAGCCTTGTGATCACGTGATTGATTTTAACCAATTGTAGAGCAACAGGAATTGTCGGTGAGTGGTTCAATTTTGTAAAGAGTAAGGGTAATATGTATGTATTCTCGATCAACGCATTGTGACCAGTTCTTCTGAAGAAGTAGGATGAATTGCGACGGTATCATCAAAATCTTTCTTCGTCGCCCCCATTTTGACCGCCACGGAAAAACCCTGCAACATCTCATCACAGCCTATGCCAAGCATGTGTAGTCCAATGATCTAAGAAGAAAAAGATGAGAAACATTGAAAGGAGTTCAGTCGCGGTATTTTGAGTTATTTTGTCCGTGAACAGAATTCCCTGTAAATTGAAGGAAACTTGAAAATAGTAATTTACTAAAATAGAAAAACACCAAAGCGATAATAATAAGCCATAAAGGAACAAAGATGGTTAAGGATCAGGGGTGTAGCCAGAATATTTCAAAGGGGGGGGGGGAGGGGGGTCGCACGGTGTCACAGTTAGGGTACTCACTAGATTGTCATGTCGTTTTCGCCACCTGTTGTTGGTTGTTTTCTTAAAAAAAAAACTTACAAAAGGGGGGGGGGGGGTCACGGACACCCCAGAACCCCCCTAGGTACGTCCCTGAGGATGAAGAAGATTGAAACGGATTACAAACCACGAACTTGAAAAATTTAGGCTGAACTTTTAACCCTAACCCTAACCCGTGACATAGCTCGTTTTAGTTGAACGACACGATTGCAGCCACCCTTTTGACAAAGTCGGAAAACTGATACATGGTTAGTAATACAAGATACCCGGGGGGACTCCCATACAGAAATGACGGGGTAGCTCGTCATACCTTTTGTGGGTTAAAAACGTGGTTTTGGTACCTCTTAGGGTGTAAAGCTGCAAAAGGCCCACAGCGGGGGAAAGGGGAGAAAACATTTCAAGCCACACAAACAAAACAGGATCTTGGTACCTCTAAGGGGTTCTTTTCAAAATTTCCGACGAGCGCCCCCCGTTTTTTATATGGAAGTCCCCCCCGGGAAAGATACATTTGCATAAATAAGCCATTTCCGAGAAGCCTGTGATTGTCTCTGGTGCCGTCTCTGGTACCGTCTCTGGTTTCAAATGAGTCTTCAAGTAAAACGTTTCAAATGAAAATGAGTTCGATTTGCACGAAAATGAACCTGCAGGTGAATCACATTTTCATAGGAATGGTTTCGCAAGAAACTTGAACTCGTCTTGACACTGAGGCAGTGGATACAACGAGGGGGACATCGCTCAACACAAAACGATTTTCATTTCCACGGCACAGAAAAACTGACGTGGGCGGGAGGGGCTAATAAAAGCGAGAAAGCATTCCAAGCGGTTCTTTTGTGCTTTTTCAATGAAAAGATTTTGTGGAGGTGGCGTGACCGAGTGGTTTAGGGCGCTGGATTTGAAATCTGAAGGTCCTTGGTTCAAATCCTTCATCCTACCACTACCTAGATTTGTTCTCGGTAGTCCGGAGTTCAACTCCCCGACCGCGTTCTGTAAATAGCCAACTGGTCAGCCTCCCACAAGTTGGAATTCTTAACAGTTTATGTTCTATTTGAGATATTTGTTTATTTATTTATAGTGTCCCAATTAGCACAACAGTGCTAAATACATTGTGTACATACGGCACTTTAATAAAATTATAACTATTATTATTAAATGTCGTTACCTTCTCTTCCGGCAAAAGACACACTAGTTTCATCAAGGTGCTAGTCTTTCGGTGTGTGAACGCATGATACATGTTAGTGAACGAAGTCTTGTAAGCCTTGATTTTGTCTTTTCCATACTTGGCCTCTGCTTCCTCTGAAGTGGAACAAATAGCAGTTAGCTTCCTTGTACTCTCTAGTTCGTTTTCTCCCTTTCCAGTCGGGAAAGATGCATAATTTCGATCTCTGTTGAACCTCCCTAGGACCACCTAGGCAAACACTTGCGATATCGGTGAACGGTAACTGACGTTAAAATGGCTGCACGAAAATTGCGAGTCATGAGGGCATTTTTCCCTTCAACCCCCTCCTAGAATTCTAAAACTATGACTGCGCGGAGCGGAGCGGGGGGGGGGGGAGGTTAACCCCATATATGGGCTATATAGGTATGTGCCGCGGGGTGGAGGAAGATTTTTTAGGTACTCGATCCTTAAATAGGGTATCAGTTTTGCCCCTGTTGGCATTGGGGAGCTTCCAAGGCGTTTTTGAGCGACCTATGGCAACCGGAAATGAGACGTTTTCTCTTTTTACGCGCCTTAGCGCTACCACATTTGTAATACTTAGTGTCGTTACTCGTATAGAGACGATTTACTTGAAAATTAGAGCGCATCCACTGCCCAAAAATGAGAAACGTCCACTTCCGGTTGCCATACGTCGCTCAAAAACGCCTTTGCTTAAGCTCCCTAATGCCGGTGTGATCCTTAGATAGGGTACATGTACCTAAATTGTATCAACCATAAAAATTGCTGTGCATAAATGCCCAGCTAAACGTAAAACAGATGATCTGTTAAAACTGAACAATCCGTTTACTTCCAATGGTACAGAATCGAAATAAATATGACCCGTTCACGCCATTATTTTCTGTTTTTTTAAGAGGGTATCAATTTTCATTTGCCTCATCCTTAGATAGGGTTAGGAGGATTTAAGACCCCTTGCGACACACACCTATCAAAAATTTATGGAAGTGCCCCCCCCCCCCCCCACCACGGGACTTTGACGCGAGAAAGCGAATAAATGGCTCCCCTCCTTTCTCCGTTGTAAGTATGTGACATTTTTAAATACCTTGCGTTAGACCCACAGTTCCCAATGGAGGATGGCTGAAAACCACAGTGGGTATGTTATTGTAGTCTAACTTCAAATCCGTTTGTCCATCAAACAGTCTGTGAGAAAGTCTTCTACCAGCTGCAATGGCCACTGAAATGATAATGAAAACAACGCATGCTCATTTCATAGAATTTATATTATGTACTTTACAGTTAGACTATGAGCTCGCGATTTCTATCGCGTGATAGATGACGAGGGCGCGCAGTCCGAGTCAACTATCACGCATAGAAATCAAGAGCGAATAATATAATTATTTTGTATAAATCTACTAGTCGTTGAAACTTCATCTAAATCCTTTTCACAGACACTTTGAAAACGCAAAGACACAAAACACATCTTTGCCATCTAGCTGCGCCATCCTTAGGCGTTTCCTTCACAATTTTCCTTTGTTTTCAGCCTTGCTCCTCTTACTCATTTCTTTTGGCAGCTTAAACGACAACATTTCATGACCTATGACGTAACCACCGTAAAAGGGTTTCCAATTTTACCGGAAGTAAGCCTCACTTTTTTTTAGCCCAAGGTCGAATTTTCGTTTTTCCGTCGATCAAGAAGTCTCATAATAAGCTAAATGTAAGTCAGATAACACTTTTGGTTCTTGTTTTTGAAAGTATTTTAACGCTTAATAAATAGAAGTCCCACTTCCCGCCCCCCCCCCCCCCCTAACAAACACACACTATCTACTTAACAATTAGATTATGAGCTCGAGATTTCTATCGCGTGATAGCTGACGAGGGCGCAGCCCGAGTCAACTATCGCGCGATAGAAATCGAGAGCGAATAATTTAATTGTTTTAGTATAAATCTACTAGTCGTTCAAAACTTAATCTAAATCCTCTTCTCAACACTTCGAAAACCTGACGCCAAGAAACGGCCGTCATTTTGTTAACAAGTGCACACTGTTACGCTACTCACTATCTATCACAGAATAGATAGTGAGTAGCGTAGCCAATCAGAGAACGGCCTTCGTGATTGAACGCTAGTAGATTTATACTAAAACAGAATAGTCAGTGAGTAGCGTAGTCAAAAAGAGAAAGGCATTCGTGATATAGAACGCTAGTAGATTTAATGCCGCATGTGACAGAGGGGCTGTGAGAGCAATGCGTGTGAAAAAGACAATTTCACTACTTGTTGTCATTCTTTTATCCTACATTCAGTAAAGATACCTTTTACATGTATTTCAAACTTAGCAAGTGACTAAAATGGCTTTAGAAACATCTGTACCTGGGGTGAGTAACGCTTTACCGCACACGTCTCCTAAGGCATATACACCAGGCCTTGATGTGTTTTGGAACTTGAAGAGAAACAAAAGGAGGCATTATTAAATGCATTGGTTTATTTAGCATCTTTCTTCAGTTTGAACAAAAGTTCAATCAACATAATATCAATGTGCAAACACACCTCATCAACTAGTATATGTCCTTTGCTGTCCATGTTTATTCCCTGAGGAAAACATAATCAAAATGTTCTAATTAGCAGTTATCGACAAATGATTTGGAAATTAAGCAATCAAGTAGTATTCTTGATCAGAAGAGAGATACTCCCTACTCCCTATAACTGACTAAATAGGTATTATCCTGAGAGAGTACCTTTTTCAAGCTGGAGGTATTTGATAGGACAGGGGGAGGGAGTCATTTTTAGAAGTACAAAAAAAGGTACATGTACTAAGCTCTCTGTAGATCAATCAGGTATTTGAGAGTTCCCTCTTTCAAAATGTCTTGAACAGATGCATCTAATGACTTACTTTGCTACAAGGGTTACAAAAGGGAATTGCAATGTTTCTACTGTAGGTACTGTATGTAACAGGGAAGCCATTTTACATGGAAGGAATATGAAAGGGACAGTCCTTTTCTGTCACAACGGGCATGGAAAAGGGTAGGGATATAATTTGGACCTTAGAGCAGAGCCTGTTGACTGAGGTAGTCACCCCCTCTGTTCTTGACTTATAATATTGCTGTTGTAGAAAGCAATCATGTGCTTTAATTAGCTTTTAAGCACACATCTGATTCGCTTTGCATGATCAACCCTTTGTCCATTTGACACAAGATCATGCAGTTCAACAGAGGTCTCGGACTACTTCGTAACTAAGTACATGTAGTCAGAGATCTGCATTATTTTTCCACACCAGAAAGCACAACCAGGGCCATATAGCTAGCTAGAATGAGGAAAACCAAGGCAACCGCTTGCTTCAGTCATTTTTTTAGTTATTGTAGGGTTGAAGTTAAATTTATTCCAAATAAGCACCTACAATTACCTACATGTACCTGTAGGAAGAGAATTTAAGCATGGACATTTTTTCCTGGCCGAGGTCCTGAAAACTCTATGGTACAGTGTACATGTACAAGTTTTACATGAAAAGCACGTCACTGTCCAGAAGAAATTACAGTAACACATTTCAAGTTGATGACATACCAGACCACCCAATCCAAGGACGTCGGTATTTGGACCTCTTCCGATGGCAAGTATAACGCAGTCAAAACCTGACAGAGCCACCTTATCTTGCTTGTTTTTCAAAATGTGCACAGTCATCAGACCAGTTTCACTATCTTTGGTGATCTCTTGGATCTGGAATGAATCATGTTTGCACCGTCAACACATGTACCTCGTTAGGAGAAGGCCAGCAGAAAAGAGCAATATGATAATTTATTAGTACAAATTAATTAAATTATAAATTGCTATTAATAATTAATTTTCAGTCTTAGCTCAAATGCCAATTCTGTTTACCGATTTCCATACAGTTCTTTTAATGCTAGCTCTGAGAAGTGGTTGGCGTATCACTGACAAGGTTTATAGGCATGCAATGCGTACATTACTGTACTAGAATGGTGCTAGTGACTTATTGTTCCTCTTAAGTTCATGATTTTCTAGACTTAATTCTCATCACCGGCTTGACAATATGCGCATTGATACTGTTAGGAGATGTCGATCATTAATTATGTGAATTAAAGGAATAACCATTATACTCACAGACATATGAGCTTGGAGATCAATTCCAGCCTTGACCATTTCACTGGTAACTCCTTCACTTAGCATAGAGTCAAAGGTTCGAAGCACCTGACAAATGTAAGAAAACCATCTGTTATAAGACATTAATTGAATAAGACTAGTATCTAAATTGGCTTATTTCATTGGTCTATTTCATATTTCACCATCACTAATTAGACATTGATGCATACCTTGTCGTATCTTATGAAAGATGACACTTCGGAGCCTAACGCATTCAGTATTCCTGCCAATTCCACGGCAATGTACCCTGCTCCAATAACAGCAGTTTTCCTGACAGATTAGAAGAACACCAAGTTAGCAAATGTTTTATTTTATTATTTAATATCAGTTGAGTTTTTAACAAATCAATTTACTCCATTGTCATCTACACTTTATGACACTTCAATTTTTCCTTGACAATATCTGTCTGATCAGACTGCTGATCAATTCCATTCTTTCCTCATGATCAGCTTAACAAGTTCTCCCTTCCATGCATAAATTTACATTCATCAAGATGCTTTATCAAGATGGACAGGTATTTGTATCGATCTCTTAGTTTATAATAAGGCTGGTGAAAAATGTCCCCAAAATGAAACTTGTCATGATTGATTAGAACAATTCACAAGTTATAGCTCACTTAGGCAGATCCTCCAACTCAAAGAAGCCATCACTGGTGATTCCATACTGACAGCCTGTTGAAAGTGAATAGCCACAGTCACTTCTTAACACAGAAACTGGACGTACATGCAGAGCACCAGGCTTGATTTCCAGCCATTTTGTGACCCCGCATTCCTTGCCCCCATTGGACAAGCAATATGGACCAGTGATCCAGTCGTTCGTACAGTTGAACCCTGGTAACTCAAACAACTCAAACTCCCCTGCTAACTTGAACTAACTCCCATTTCCCTTGGATTTGACCCCACTTTTCACTCACTCACTCACTCACTCATCCTCTTCGCTCCTTGGGTGGAGCATAAGGCCACGAGACCCCACTTTTCAGTTCAGTCATTTTAACTTGGTTAACTCAAACTCACATAACTCCCTGCTAACTCAAACTAAACTTTGTTTCCCTTGATTAAAATTTACCCCGATAACTTGAATTCTGGTTCATGTAACTCACCACAGATGTCATCCCATTAGCTATTCTTGTCAGGTATTCAGTAAAAAACACTCAAAACTAACACTACAGCAATTTGGTTTTAATTAGTTCAACCGTCCGGTCACATATTTTAGTCATTGCCCAATGTCATGAGTCATACCAGATAAGGTGCCTTTAGCTGTCACAAAGACAAAAAACAGTGCTAGAGCGCAGTTTCTGACGGGATAAGTCTTATTTGCACTGTACTGCATACTGAAGTATCGGTAAACTATCAATTATTAACCTGGCGAGTTGGATATTCACTTGATCCCGATAACTCAAACCTCTACCAATTTGAACTGTGTTTCGTTTCCCATCAGAGTTCAAGTTACCAGGGTTTTACAGTCATTGGGAGGAGGATCAACCAGACTGAAAATTGAGTGCAGTACAGTACAGGCCTAGGAATGGAAACAGGTAGACGACTAGGCGACCGTTTCCGAGAACACCTTCGCGACGTAGAGAAAGACGATAAAGATGCTTCTAAACCGGTTGCTAGACACTTTAATCTGCCGAATCATTCTAAGCAACATATGGCAGTCTGCGGCCTCTTCCTACATCAAGGAGGCACAGAAAGCCGTAAAACTCTTGAACAAAGATTTATTTTTCAAATCGGCACTCTTAATCCTCACGGTATCAACAAACGCTTTTCATTCAACTAATTCATTCTGTTGTTTTTCACGTTGCCAGGCACCAACCAATAGCGTAGCTCCACATTTCTGTATATAAACCACACACAACCCACAATTCCTTGATTCGCTCCGACGAAGGGCTAACGCTCGAAACGTCAGCTTCCGAATCTCTTTATGGTGGACAATTCACATTATCAACCCAGTTGATAAAACCAAATTACCTAGGAATGTCCAGAATACTACTTGGGACCTGTATAGATCCTGAAGTAACCTGTCATGAACGAGCGTATATGTTGTAGGTCAAAATGAAATTCAGGTTAAAATGACTTTCTTTTGTCTCTTAACCCTAATTATTCATGGATCATGAATAATTAGGGTTAGAAGACAAAGGAAATTGAGAATCAAACTAGGTTAAAATCATTTTAACCTGAATTTCATTTTGACCTGCAACATATACACATAATTCCTGTGTAAAGGTTCTATTAACTAAAGATCCTTTATTAGGTTATTCTGACTACTGGACCCAGGTTCCTTTTTTACATGTAAGATCCTAGAGGATTTTGGTATGGGATGCTATAGGTTTTTCCAAACTTTAGGATCCAATGTAGAACTCTTACTAAAAGAAAGTCTTTGTACCGGGAAATGCAGGAACTGTTGGTCTTCCACCACAAGCAATCAATATGTGTTTGCCGCTGTACACATTGTCCCCAACTCTGACGTTTCCTTCTGGTGTGAAAACAGCATGGCCAGGAATGTACTCCACATTGTCCTATGTATTACATGTTGATTAATTAAATAATGATTGGAAGTAAAAATTATCCCATATTGTCATAATCACATCACAGTAAACTGTTGTTTTAAATGATAATTAATAAAAAGAGGTACATGTGGGTAATTGTTACTACTAATTAATTTAGGGCTTGTAATCCATTCATACATGTATGTGTAGTGTAGCTTACCGACATTCAACAACGAGATAAACAAAATGAAAGATGACCGAAGCCTAAAGAAAAATTAATTTCACTGTGATTGAATTTGACTGTACAGGAAACCCATTGGTATTTTAAAATAAAAATATCATATTTTCTCACTAAATGTCACCTTTTTTAAATTGTTTGCATAAATCCCATTCAGCCTCTTGATATATGCATCTCTGGAGTTTTTAACCGTCCTGTTAGAAGCAATAATTTGTTTAATAATTATCCTATAGCTAGACAAGTATTACTTTTTAAAATACTTAACATAATATTATTATAATTATTAAATAATAAATTACATGTATGTTAAAAGAGGTATCATCTGATTTCTGTGTACATGCACATCATCACATTGGTATCCTTAGTCTTTGTACACACTCAATTTGATGAAAATAGATTGCAATGAAATTAAGTGAGAAATTTATTATAATGTATGGCTTGTGTTGGTAGGCAATATAACAAGCACACTGATTGGCTAATTCTAAGGCATTATCCTTCCATAATGCCCACAGGCTGATTATGGGCCTGCACAAACAAAGCAGAAAGCCATACATGTATATCATAAACAACTTATTAACCTCAAACATTTGGTCTTAATCATTATGGGAAAATCTCATATCTTGGCCTTGCGGTATTGACCTCACTATCCCTCGGTCAATATGGCAAGGTCTTTGTTTGAGATTTTCCTATGGATACAGCTAAGACCTGAGTCTTGGCTAATGAGCAGTTAATAACTCCCAGAAAGCCATTAACAACTAACTGATACTAATCATCTGCACTGACACTTACGCCCAAGAGAATTTATTAAGGGTGACATCAAAGCCATAATCAGCATGGTCATGAATGTACTCAGCATGGAGAGCGGTGTTAAACATCACCTACAAACAGAAAAAAAAAACCAGGTATTTAGGGATCTTAGAGGTCACAATTTTATTTTATTTACTAGCTAGGACAGATAACTAGCCTCATGTGACTCCATAGGAAGGAACATGGATGCTGGTCAGCTAACAGGTGCTATTTTCATAGACTTTCGTAAGGCATTTGACACTATTGATCATAAGGTTCTGCTTGATAAACTGCAGCTGTTTGGAATTTATGATAGTGAACATCGTTGGATGACCGATTACCTTACAGATCGTACCCAATCAGTTTTCGTAGGAGGAGTCCTGTCTTGCCCACAACAAGTGGTTTCTGGAGTTCCGCAAGGTTCTATTCTGGGCCCTCTACTTTTTTCCTTGTATGTTAAGGATTTGCCGAACTGTTTGCGAGCTGCCAATGTGCTAATGTATGCTGATGACACCGTCATTTATTATGCAGCCTCAGATGCGAACCAGCTGGAGCGAGTGTTAAATGTCGAGCTCAAGTTCCTTCATGATTGGTCTACGAAGAACGAACTGTTTATTCATCCTAAGAAGACTGAATATGTGATCTTTGGAACGACTATGAAACGCAACCAGATTAACTCTGACAATCTTAGTGGTGTTTATTTAGGAGAACAAGCTCTTAATTGTAGACCTTTCTATAAGTATTTAGGTGTCTATCTAGATCAATCTCTATCTTTTAAGGAACATGTCACTCGACTAGTTGATAAGGTATCTAGACAGCTTGGCTTGTTAAGTAGAGTAAGAAATAACCTCACTGTCCATGCAGCTGAAAGGATTTTTACAGCTATGATTCTTCCTAAATTGGATTATTGCGATTTTGTTTGGAACAACTTGGCACCTTCGAGATATCATGCATTAGAGCGTTTACAAACGAGAGCTGCTAGAATTATTTTAAAGGATAGTAGCCTTAGCCACGAGCATTTGTTACGACAATTAAGTTGGATGTCACTTAAGGCACGTTGTAACATGCATATTGTCACTTTTGTCTTTAAATGTGTCCACAACATTGCTCCAGATCTCTTCAAGGAGTATTTTGTCAGAACTTTTCACAATTATTCCACTAGGCGCAATGGTCTCGACATCTTTGTCCCAAAGGTTTCAACTGAATCTGCAAAGAAAGGCTGTTACTTTTTCGGAGCTCAAGTTTTTAATAATTTGCCATCGAGTATGAAAGAAACCGAATCTCTTTTAATTTTTAAAACATTGGTTAAGGACTTTTATATTGGAAACTCTTAGAATTTTTAATTATTGTATATATCATCTTACTTCATTTTGTAATGTTTTTAGGACTTTTAATGTTATTTTAATTCTATTTTTAGTTGTTCAGGGCACCCCTTGATAACAGCATTTGCTGACGGGTTTACCCTGATTAAATATGCTAATATTATTATTATTATTATTATGGCACGTGGATTATCAAGGAATTTGACAATGAGTCAAATGAGTGTGAACTAAATGAAAACCACTGACCTTCTTTGGGACACAGCCAACATTTACCTGGTAGAATTGAAAAGCAGAGAAAAGGATCAAAATATGGTTCTCTGATTTATTAAGTTAAACAAAGATCTATGCTAAGTAACCTCATAGTGATACTATTTGTCATGCAAGAGTCAAACTCTGAAACTCAAGCCAAACAAGAAGGTTTAACTATTATTGTTAATATTGTGGAGGTCTGGAACCTAGTATATTGCCATGGTAACAAAAAATGTTCAGCTCATATTACGGAGCACCTCTAGTAGAATCTTACTGTAAAAATTCAAACATTTATTATACAAATTGACTGAAATATCCTTGTTTATCATATTTGATCAAAATGCGGTTGATTGTATGATGTCATCACTTGGCTAATTTGCATATTTTAAAAACTTGAATATCTCTGGAACGAAAAAAGATATTTGAAAACAGTAAACAGCATTTTTACTCTTGTACAGACTACTTGTTTATGTCTTAAAATGGCTCAGACTTGAAGGATGCGATTTTCGTCGTAGTGGCACTATAAGTCAAAGATTTTTGCATAATCAAGACTCTGCACTTCCAATGGCTTTCAATTGTGTGGGTAAAGATAATCTTCTGAGACTGCACAATGACAGCCGTTGCTGCAAAAGTACAGCTTGTTACAAAGCATTTGAAAAAAGTGAGGGCGCATATGTGTAGTTTGATATTATGCAGACAAGAATTAAGAACCTCTTGATATATGACCTTAACATGTTAGGTAGTCTGTAGTTTTTAAACCAACATGACCATGTTGATTTTTCGAACTTTAATTCAATTACATGTTTTACAAGTAAATCGTTCTACATGTAATAGTACAATTGATCATTGAAAAAAATGCTGCTAGATATAACGCCTCATCTGTGAGCTGGCAATCTGTTAGAGTCGCTGGAACTTGTTGGGTGTCATTACAATCAGAGGTCAATTTTATACATGTAGATCGATAAGATGTTAGTGTTGTAAGCTAGCTGTTAACAGATTTGGGTACCGGCCGGTTTGAAACAGGTTTTAGACTCGGAATCGAGAGACGTAAAGTTAAGATTATCGACTGCAGTAAGAAACAACAGATAATAGCACACTGTTGACCGTCAGTTCACGCCTTTTACTACTAGTAATTTAATGCGGCTTTGTTGAAAATTAACTCCGTATTCTCCGATCATTTTCAAGGTGTCAAAAAGTACAACTAAAACAATATACTGTGTTTTATCGAAAGGGCGTTCATTTTCAAATGGAGCAAAATTAGGTGTATAAAACGTTGCCGTGTTAGAGAAGAATCCTAGGCCAATATACACTCATTAAGATTCTTGCAAGACCAAATCCTCGATGCAAAAGGTCACAGAAATTTAACTTGCTTTCCTGAGTTACACAATACCTACACAAGTTCCACCAAGTCTTCCATGTTCGATCACAGCGGCTTTGGCACCAAGAGAAGAAGCCCTTCTTGCACTTGCCAAACCACCAGATCCACCGCCGATCACAAGATAATCGTAAGTTTTAACTGCTTCAGACATCATGAGGCGAAGCGACAAACGCATTTGAGTGGAAATTATGAGTCTTTGAAGCCAAACACAGAATGTTTGCGTGACTCAGGAAGTTCCAGATGTCACCGGTCGTTCTGGACCGAGATCAATAGACTGGAAACTAGAGAGTTCCTGAAAAACAAGATGGCGACCAAGTTGTTGACGATGAGGACGACTTTATTCGAGAATTCCAATTGTTTTTGTGCCTTTTTGTGAAGTTGCTTGATAATATTTACGTCTCAACTAGAGATTCCTATTTTTTTATTCGTGCAAGTGAGGACAGGCCGTGAGAAAGCTTTTTTCCGTGGTACTTGGGAGTTTGTTTACTTCGCAGGATTTGTTGCCAAGCGTAACTTCTTCGTTGTTATCTTAATTGGTGACTTGCTACTAATAGCTGTACAAGAGAAAGGTCAAATCGAATTTGCGGGAGTACCAGAGACATATTTCATTGAAAAATATCAGAACTTTGCAAGAAGTTGAGGTTTTATCACGCCACCGGTGTGAAAGTCTTCATGGAGTCTTTTTACGAGTTTCACGGTTCTAGGGCAGCAGCTGATCCGTGCATAATTTGAGCATATGCTATTTATATCAAGCAGTTAAATAACAGTTATTGAACATCGGCATCTGTTGCCAGAGACAGGAACTCTTGATACTCCATCTGCCAGACATCATGTCTTTGCGGACTAGAATTAATGGCTTCACGGCATGGGTGAATTTAAGGCTGTCACCTTCAGGACACTTCATGCACAACATTCTGACGGATCTGCTGAAGGGATACAACATGAAGGTTCTTCTTGAAAGTAAGCATTCATCACTGTTTTTGTACATGTAGGGTACATAAGGGAGAATACACTATTTTACAGTTGTCTGTTCAGTGACAAGGCCTTTGAATCATAGTAAGGCTGGAGGTGACCTTGTTTTGATACAGACCTCACTGCTTTTGTTGTGTTAATCAAGTTGTTCTTATGTTAACTAGTTGAGATTTAAATGAGAAAAGCAGAGAGGTCTGTATCAAAGGGAGGTGACCTCCAGCCTTGCTTTCATTCATAGCCCAGGTAACTAAGCACACAACTGTAAAATGGCCTTATCAGGATTTTCTTTAGCTATTGTGAATGGATTTTCAAAGATTTAACCCCCAGGGATTCCCTAGGGATTTGGCTTCAAGACAGGTACTATAAGAGTGCATTCCTTTGGGGTGATCTGGATCAGGATAAGTGATCCAAGATCACTTGGATCATGGTGCATCAATAAAGCCGATATAAATTTGTGACCAGAGTGGATTCAACAGTTCTTTGATGCACCATGATCTGAGTGATCTTGTACTACGCATCCTGAACCAGGTTACCCCAAAGGAACACACCATACGACGTTGGGGTTTCCATAGGGTGAATGACCGCCTCTTCCCCTACACCCCAAGGGAGGCCAGAATTTGTACAGTTAGACTTTGTATAAGTACTTTGTATAAGTACAATAACTTACAGCAGCCAAGCCTGTGCTGGATTGTTTAATTGTTATGAATTTTTTCTGAACATAAATATTAACAGCCCAGCGAGGTGAGGCAGGGAGGGGGATACTCCAGCAAAGCTATATCAATAATATGGCTATGTACCGCTATGAAGGGTATGGCTTTCAGCCAGTTAAAGTATGGGATAGGATTAAGAGAAATCGAGCAGTTTTGGTGTAGAAGAGGGTATAATTTACCAGAACAGTGGCAGTATACAACTAATTTAGTATAAAATGGGTTTCTTTACCCGGGGTTCTATAATAGAAATTGAAACTTGAAAGTGACCTGGTAAGATATTGGTTTAGTTAGCATATGTTGGACTGCGATTAAGTGCTAACGTTTCTGCATTGAAAATAGCTAGTAAGCAGTCTGGGATAGGGTAAGTTTTTTGGTGTGTAGTCTAGCATAGGGTTGCAAAAACAAGCTGATCACGGTCTAGTATAGGGCAAGGCTTTCAGTTTCTCAGCTGCACACCCCTACCCAATGATATTACAGAGAACCTGCCCCCCCCCCAGATTAACAGTCAGTCTGCAGGAAGGAATCAAAGACTGAGGAGGCAAAAAGTAATTAATTTGTAAACTAAGATAAGTAGCTATAATATATATTATATAGAATAATACAAATGCAACTTACTTCACAACACAAAAGTTGCCGTATGGATGTGAATACTACTGACAATCTTTGGATAAGTTCTGTGGGAGACAGCTAGAAATACATCTACATTCGCTGGCTAATACTCATTAATCCCATGGGGAAAATTAACGATCAAAAGTCATCACTCATCCTTTTTTTTTCCTATTTTGAACCTTAGTTTTCCAACTTTCCCACTAGGTTTAACTGGCAAACCATTAGAGAAACTGCAAAGTTTTGATGGGTAAGTGGACTCAAAACTTTAATAAATAAATAAATTTCAATGATTTTATTAGAGAGGAAGCCACATCAGCCTCTTAATCCTGATCGAAGTGGAATTTTGACTGTTGATTTTTGTGGAGGGAGGAAACCTGGAGAACCCATTGAAAAAACCCTCGGAGCAAGGCGACGACAAACTCAACCCACGGAGTATGGCACCAGGTGGAATCGAACTCAGGCCACATTGGTGGAAGGCGAGTGGTCTCAGCACTGTGTCATCCCTGCTCCCCCAATATCGCTAAACAGTGTCTTAAATTTAAATACAAAATACTGCATTTGTTAATAATTTTTGTATTATTTAGATTTTTGATAAGGATTACTTCCTGGTTTATGTCATAATCATTTATCACTATTCTCTTTTTATGTCTTTAAGTACATGTATATTCTGACCATCTTGTGACACAGTCAGTCACTGACTGAAATATCATGTGAATCCAATTTTCTTTCATTTTGGAGATACATGTTGCTCACTTTTTCAATTATATTTTATCAGGCTTACTCAACAACAGAAGACAACAAGAGTGGAGTGGATAGTGAAGGAACTGAAGCATGCGTAAGTTGAATTTAATAGCTGTACTATACAGACATTCCTCTTGTTCTTCAACCATCCTGGTGGAAATTTTTCAAGGATCCTTAATTATGGTGATTTTCATGAGGCTCTTACTGCGGATCAAAGACTGGTCAAAAGTTTGTTTAATAAGGATTTTAAAAATTCTTCCCAGGATCTTCAAAGATCAAATCAAGATCCTTAAATCTTCAAGATTTCAATTAAAGCTTGCAGATCTTGTAGAGATATTTGGCGGATCCTTACAAAGATATTTTGCAAGATCTATTTTCTGTCAATGAAGATCTTTCAAGGTCTTTTTAGGAGACTAGATTGAAAGATCTTTAGTATGTCTTAAGTAATGATCTTGTTAATTAAAGAATGTCAAGGCTTTCAGCCAGTGTTGTGCATGATGTCCCATTGTGTGCAGTCTACCTTGATCGCAAGTTAAAGATTACCTACTAGATTTTTTTTATTTATTAATAATTAAATGATTGTATCTCTGCCAATAGGAAGGTTATCCCAAAGGACACCTATGTGGATTCTAGAATGTTTGCTATGAGATGTGCTGATCCGGTTTGTGTTATAAGTTATTTGATGAGCAGTATTTATTTAATTATGATATCTTTTTATCATTGATGGTTATTGAATGTTCTTACTCTCTAACCTGTCAATCCCACTAACTTAAAGAGTATGAGCTAGCTTTATAGATTATTCACCCAGGTGTTTCATTAAGGCTGGTTTTCACTAGCAACGAAGTCGCAGTCGAAGTTGTAATCGGAGCCGTAAGAGTGCTTATGACCTAATGAAAATTGAAAATCGGAGTCATAAGCGAGTCAGAACGTTTCCATTTCTTCCGATTCCGTTTACGACTTGGTCGCTTATGATCCAGTGAAAACTGGGTTGTCGGAGTCGGAAGCAGAAGCACCAACAAATAACAAGGCCTGGAATCGAGCATTGTGATTGGTTTATTCTTTCGCTTCTGCTTCCGACTGCAACAATCTAGTTTTCACTAAATCGTAAGCACTGGAGTCAGAAGCGGAATGCATGTTCCGCTTCTGACTCCGTCTATTTGATTTTCACTAGGTCGTATCGCTCTACGCTTCTGATTATGACTCCGAAAATGACTCCGTCGCTAGTGAAAACCAGCCTTTAAGGGCCAGGCATCGGGCAAATGACTGGCTGTGGTTTGGCCCCCCCCCCCCCCCCCTCCTGGTTTGACCATCTAGAGGAAGGTTTTTCGTATTAAGAAGTTCATTCAAAATGCTTTGTCCCTCTGTAGAGGCCAGTTGCCTTCTTGCTAAAAATGTTAATGATCACCGTACCCCTGTTTTATGCTGGGGAGGTTGCTTTTGGGGTGTGTGACTGTGTTTTTTGGAGGAATGTTGTAATTTACTACTTGCCAGTGAGACCAGTTAGTGCTAGTGATACATTATTGAACAATGAAACGAAGTGAGTGAGTTTAATAGGTATATGTATCAACTCTAGATCTACTGTGAGCACATTATTATATTTTGACATGTGCTTGAAAAAATTGTAGCTAAAGGTCACTAAAGACTCAGCTCCTACATGTAGTAAGATTTTCAAGTATTTTCTCATTCTCTAGATGTATCATGGTTAAGTTATAATATTGCTTGTTGATAAAATGTAGTTACTACTTGTAAATTAATAATTAATGTGTTATTTATTTTCCCCCTTTTCAACAGGTTTTTGACTTATTATGGTGCCTTGTCTGTCATGATATCTGGTTTGTCTGGGAACGATCTGAATTCCTTCAGCAAGCTGAAGGACAGATGCTGACGTCCAAACCTTTCTCAGTAAGTAAATAACTAAAGGTATGGCTGATAAATTAATTTGGTCATCATACAGCATTTTCACTGAAAATTGGTGTCTACTTAAAAGTTTCAAATGCAATATTAAGCATTTTCACTGAAAAGTTATTTAGTATAGACATGTACACATTTTCTGAAAGGTCATAAAGGTATCTCTTCAATGTGTATAGTTAATTTCGCTAAGGTTGACGTAAATGATAGAGCAATGGGAAATTAGCAGTCTAAGAACCTCCTACAAATCTCAGGTGCCGATAAAAGGTGTTTCTGGTGTGCAAGGAGTTTGACTAAATCTCATAAAATTTTTACGTGCCCAGTTCATCATTTATATTTATAGGCACCTGAGTGGAAAAATTCATGACATGCAGGCACTTGTAGACAATAGGTTAAATACATTTTCTCATTATGTCCAGACCATACAGTAATGAATTGTACTAATTAATTCAGGGGTTTCATCAAGAGCTGGGCACCAGGCAAATTGACCGGCTGTGAGGATGATTTTGCCGACCTGGTTTGACCATCTAGAGGAAATTTTTTTCTTATAAAGAAGTTTGGTTCAAAACGTTTCGCCCGCCACTGAAAACTAGGTGCCCTTCAGCTGAAAATGTTAATGAAACCCCTGATTAATTAAGACTTTTTGTTGTTATTTTCAGTGGACACCTCCTCCACCTCTGCCCAAGACACCCACTCACAAGACTGAGAAATCCATGTTGTCAGGTTTTGGATCAAAATCGCTGATTCAGACACCAACAGACTCACCAGAGGTGAAGGCATATAGAGATAACTAAGGCTATCAAATAATTATAAGTTATCTGCACGTGCATGGTTTATGTTGTTAGTAAAACAATAGTACTTACACAGTGCTTTTAATAGGACCAGGCACCTGCCGGACCTCCGGCGGGTATTCTGTTGAAAGTTGGTGGGTACATTTACCTTTTAAAATTACTCCTGTGGGTGCTACATGTGCCGACAGTAATTGTTGCCTGGTGATGTGTCCAAAGTGATGTTGCAGTGACATTTGAAGTGTACACACACAAAAAACAACTTTCAAAATACATGTATGTATACTCACAGATTATGTTTAATTTGATCAGTCACCGAGAGTGAGTGTATTGCCTCTTTCATTCTAAGGATGTATTACCGAGGAGAGTATTGTAAAAAGGATACTTACAGATAAGATTAACATGTTATTATTTTTTAGGCAATCTTTTGTTCATTAGTCTGGACAATGAGTCAAATTTGTTTCCCTTTACATTTCAGTTAACAACTCCAAGCCCGACAAGCACAGCGTATGTTTTTGATCTATTTGTTTGATCACATTCCTCAAAGCTAATAGTAGCCATTCCTTGAGTAATAGACCTTTATAGCAATATGGTGGC
The DNA here is from genome assembly GCA_964020085.1 of Micromussa lordhowensis. Classification (NCBI taxonomy): domain Eukaryota; kingdom Metazoa; phylum Cnidaria; class Anthozoa; order Scleractinia; family Lobophylliidae; genus Micromussa; species Micromussa lordhowensis. Next base: position 5,635,532 of record OZ026599.1, read on the forward strand.
CATTTTGAATTCCATTGTTTCGAATATATAGTCATTTCATATGGAATGCTTGGGGGCAAATACTTACTAATATGCCCCCTGAGCATCCAGCAATGTCTCTCAAGTCAGTAGAAATCAAAATGGCTGCTGTATCAGTTAAAAGGTCTTAGTTGTTATAATACTATTACTCAAGATTTATGACATGTTCCAAATGGGGTCCCTGGAAGTTTATCTTGAGTAAACATACCTTCCACAAGGCCATAACTAACTGCCCCATTTTATGAAATAATAAAAGGAATTTAAAAGATCATTATGATAATGAATTTTAACGTGTGAAATAGTTTGAGGTGTGGGAGGTTGTGGTGTAAGGGTTAATAATAATATATTGTGCTGGAATCTGATTCAAGAGGTCTGGCTTTAAGAACTGCATGGTGCGGCTCATCATCATGCTGTTACAAGGCACAATAATGTCAGTACTCTCCATGCATAAAAAGGTAGATCCGTCAGCTAAATGTTAAGTCCTAGCAACCTGTCGGAATGCTAGGAGTAATCAATGCATGTGATAAACTAGAATCCCATCTTACGGGATCGGCAATGCTCCTGGTCACTTCATGCTACCGAAACAATTTGGGTCTACCAAGATAGAGGCTTACAGGTTTACAGGTACATTCTATAAGAGGGTTGTACAGGGGTACTCTTGTGATGCATGATTAGCTGATTTTATTTTCCGTGAAACGTGAATTTAAGAAATTAATATTCTTCGTAATCCGTGACTTGAAGGTTTCGAGTTCTGTGACCTGTGAAGAACTTGAATTATTGACCGATACTCGTGATTTTGCCACTCTAGTCTATGTGATTTTGAGACCCGAACCATCCAGAAGATTTATTAAGACTGAAAACATCAAATGTGGCCTCTGTTTAATTATCGTGTCATCTCGCAAGGCACCGGCAACTACCAAGTAACAGAGAGCTTTCCTGGTTGTCCTTTGCTTAATCTTCGTAAATGTTGTAAGGTCTCATGAACACGTTATTTTCGTGATTCGGGAAAATGAAATCTCGATATCCGTGATCCGTGATTCACTATTTTTTCCATTCATGAACCGTACCAGACACACCCCCCATGTACAACCTTCGTATAAGTATCAATTTTGTTTTAAAGTCAATGGAAACTTTTGTCTTTAATCAACAGCAAGTCAGATGATATGGTGACCAAGCGTCACAGATCAAGGAACTATCCGTCCCCAGAGTACTGTATCCTTGACATGGTTAATGCTCACCTGAAAATGAACCGCGAGGGACGTAAGCTCACTAGGGGTGTTTTGGTATGTGATATTCATGCTGAAGACAAATTGTTACTAAATAAATTCTTGGGTTTCACCCACGTGACCAATAGCTTAGCAACGGTTACTATCCGCCATCTTGGTGTCCCTCGAGCGTAAACAAACTGTATCCAAAGAAGAGTTCGTGTGAGAAAGAAGGGATGGTTTAATGCGGTGTTGTTAGCTGTTCGAGGAAAAGTGGAAAGCATAAGGGCTAAGGGTTGATTCGTGTATTAGAGATTATTACAAATCAAGGGGAAGAACAGTAGGAACTCAGTATTAGGAGGAGAAAGGAGTGAATTTCTGCGGTGAGTCGCGGCGACGCTACAAACAAGAGACTAGAGAGCCGGGCTAGAGAGTGCCAGAGACTGAACGAGTTTGTAGCCAACAATTCGCTCTGAAACTATCGGAACAGAATGGCTATGGTTGATAAACTGGTCAGCAAAAGGATCGATTAAACTTAAAGCTGCTGCTTTGATTTTGCACTGGTTGAGTTTGGCATAAAGCTGATAAATGTCTTCTTTCGAAGGTGCCGATGCAGTCCCAGAACTTGAAGCTGCTATATGGTTCGAGGCTTGCAGCTGTTGTAGATCCTCAATTTTCTGGTCGAGCTTTTCTTTGACCGGAGCTTGTTAGCCGATGAAAAATCGACATCCTTAGCCCTCGCATAGGGCACCTATTGACATATATGTCGGCAAAAATCCATGAACATTTTACCTTCGCGCGAGCGAGCTTTTCATGAATTCGTGTGGTTGCCTCCAAATAAAATAAAACACTCGCGATATGTGAGCCAGCCAGTCCAGCTTTGCATTCCAAGCAATATGCTGACAAAATAGTCCCATCGTTTTCGGAAACGATGCAAATGAGTGTTCGCTAAATGATCATCATTCATACGCTGTGAATGCCGAACACTTGTTCTCACGACATTTTGCCGGCGATTACTTTTCCTACAACTGAAGTTACAAATCCCGACACCATTTGATTAAACACCTCCAGACTCGCCTTGAAGTGCTTTTTTGTTGTAGAAGCTGGTCTCAAGAACGAGTTAACCCAGTACGAGACTTCCACAGGAAGCAAGCCTGGCAAGCATTCTAGATTGAACTGCTCGCCTTGTATGCTTGCGGGGTCAACCCCGATGACCGAGATCTTTTGATCTTCAGTTTAGCCGCTCGGCTCATTCAAATAAGAACAACGAAGCGATCTTGCAAATTCTTGATCATATACCGTATCTTACATATGATAGTTTGAATTGGATGGATTCCTTCAATTCCGTAAAATTTGAGAAAAATATCTGACTGCCGGTCATTTACTGATTTGAAAACATTGACCGCAAGTGACCCCAAAAAATCTTAAGTGTAAACAACGGTCTCGCTCTCTGAGCCGAACGTAAACCAAGCGTTATACTACAGATACTATCGATCTATAAAGCTCTTCTAGATCGCTTGCCAGTTTTTTATCAACATATGATCGTTTGAATTGGATGGGTTCCTTCCATTCCTTAAAATGTGAGAAAAGTATCACACTGCCGGTCATTTTGTGATTTTAAAACCTTGACCGGCTACCGTCCATTTAGACGAGCGAGCGCTCCGGGTTCGAGCCCTGGCCTGGGACATTGCGTTGTGTTCTTAGGCAAGACACTTAACTCTCACGGTGCCTCTCTCCACCCAGGTGTATAAATGGGTACCGGCGAATTTAATGCTGGGGGGTAACCCTGCGATGGACTGGCATCCCATCCAGGGGGGAGTAGAAATATTCCTAGTCGCTTCATGCCACGGAAACCGGGATAAGCTCCGGCCTGATGAGCCACTTGGCTCGTATGCAGACTTTAAAGCCAAAATATTTCGATTACTCGTCTCTCTAAGCCTTTTGGCATTCTCAGAGAGCACTGGAATACCTTTAGATGAATGCCTGGTACTTTAATCGTTTTTTCTTTCTGGATATTCATGTAGTTCGCGAAATAATTGACCAATAATAGACAAGCTTCACTGTAGAAATGGCCTATTATTAGCATAATTTGACACCCGAGGGACACCAACATGGCGGACACTGACTTGAGCAAAGCTTGTGACGTCACGTGAAACCCAAGAATAGTTTGGTAGTTATCTGATTGATATCAATGATCGTCAACTGGCTTAATGTGGTGTCATTTAAGGTTGATTAGCGCCCTATTTAAAAAAAGTTCATTAAAAAACTCTCTTGCAGTAAAAACGACTGTATTAACGAGTACGTTTTACAATCTTAAATTCATCTAGAGTCCAGGGGTCGAAATGTTCCAGACTGTTTACCTGTGTCTAGTGACAGGCAGAATGTATTTTTACCTGTCTCCAACAACATCCAACTTGAACAATATTATTTTAATATTATTTTATTTTCTTTTTTTGAAACTCAGCTGGGGTTGTACAATCATTAATAATAAACTGATAGAAAGCAATGACTTACGAGTCAGAAAACGTTCCATATTGCGAACTTGCACTTGATTGGCAAAGAAACGCAGGAGTAAGACACCTTTGCTGTCTTTGTCATGTGCACTGCAAAGATTGCCTTATCTTGCTTTTATTGAGTAAAGTCTGGTAAATACTGTGCGAGAGCTGCATGAGTGAGAACGACTTCGGGTGGAAAAACAGATGAAAATATTATTCAAATCAACAAATTCTGTATTACTGAGGTTTTCTTACCTGTCGCCAGCGACAGGCATCAATATTTTTTACCTGTCACTTCCTGAAATTACCTGAAATCGACAGGTAGACAGGCAACATTTCGACCCCTGCAGAGTACAATAATTCATAGGTATAACGATACTTGTGATGCTATCAATTGAGTCATATAAAATATCAGGAGTCACATAAAATACTTAAAAGTAAAAAAGTTTTCTACTGTCTTAAGGCCCGTTCAAACGGTCATGATAGTCAATGATAGTGAATGATTAAAGGCCCGTTCAAACGGTCATGATAGTTGATGATAGTCGATGATAGTTTCAACTATCACGCACGTTTGAACACGAACTATCATTCACTATCATCAACTATCACCAACTATCATGCAGTTTGGACATGTTCAAATTCGACATGATAGTTCATGATAGTTTTTTCCGTTTGACCGAGCGGATGATAGTGCACGATAGTTTTTCGGTCAGCGGGGGTAACCAAGGTGGGCTCAATGCAATATGGCTACCGCATTGCAATCGTCCTGTGAAGAAGACCAAAGCAATAATCTGGACGAATATTCGGACGACAGTGACGCTGAAAGCGAGAAAGTGAGAAAAGCAAAAAATCTAAAAAACCAGGCAACGAGAAGCGAAGTGGTAGTTTGATATGCAACTTGATAGATGAGTACGAGGCCCGGTCATGTTTGTGGAACATTTTTTGCGATGACTACCACAAATCGGGATGTAACTGGAAAAGCGAAGAAAGAACTGGAGGTAGGTCAATACAAATTCTGATACACAGCCATTTTCGTCACGAAATTCAAAGCCCCGCCATATCTGTTTACAATCGCATGCGGTAGGAGACTAGGTACCAGTTAGCGACGCTAGCACACTGCGTGATTTTGACAAACTATCATGAACTATCATGGACCGTTTGATCGCAAACATGATAGTCAATGATAGTGATAGATAGCTGAAACTATCATCGACTATCATCAACTATCGTGACCGTTTGAACGGGCCTTAAGGGCCTGTTTACATGGAGGTGGGGGACGCCAGGTAGGTGAGGTAACCCGCCTAGGTGGGGTAACCCGCCTCTCCATATAATCTCTCATTTTTATTTGATCATGTTTACATGATAGGTGGGGTGACCTACAAAATAGTAATTTTTACATATAATCCTGTCTGGCGGCGGACTGGATGCTCGTCAGAGTCCAGAAGGAAAGCTGTTCACCGGGGTCGAGTACATGTTACATTTGCAACAACGTCTAGTAACGTCACCCCGGGACCCCGGGGTTGTAATTTTGCATGTAAACGCGGGCCATTTTTCGACCACGGCTAGGCGGGTCACCTCACCTACCTGGGGTCCCCGACCTCCATGTAAACAGGCCCTAAGTACCAGTTAGCGACGCAAGCACATTGCGTGTTTTCGACAAACTATCATGAACTATCATGCACCGTTTGATCGCAAACATGATAGTCAATGATAGTTGAAACTATCATCGTGCCCCGGGTAGGCGGGCTTCCCTGTCTAGCACGTAACCGCTTCAGTGCGTTTTCTAAAGAAACGTATGAGAAGTTAGCCCTCCCAGGGTAGCCCGGTTAGCCGCGGCGCCCTCCCTCCGTCAGTCAGCTTTTTCCAGCGTCTTTGTTTCAAATACTCTTTGATTAACTTGTATTTTGTTTTCACAGAGTTTGAGTGACCTAACAGACAGCAGGTAATTGTAGAGTGAAGTAAAAGTAAATATTTTAAACAATATATAATAGTCAAGTTATTAATTATTAATAAATAATAAAATAAACCTACTTAACATCTAGATATTATTTCTTTTCTGGATAACATTGCTCCGAAATCACTCCAAATGTAACACTGGGAGCATAAACTGTTTTAGATTTGGCGCATTACATGACATGAACATGTAGGCGAGCAAACAATAAATTTTGGAGAGGGAGATGTGGGGCAAATTGAGATGCTGCTCCTATTTTGAAATGACAATTCCTTTATTACCATTTCTGTCTTTTTCTTTGGTTAGGGTTCTGTGTGCTCTTGTGAATTCATTTGTGCCTGAAACATTCACCACAGAAGTCCTACTAAATGACAGGTTTGCTATAATAATTAATACACTAACTGTTATTTATTTGATGTAAATTAAGTAAATTTTATCTATTACTTTCTATATACATACATGTATCAGTTTTAGCTATTTCCATAAGTTCCCATTTGTTCATAGTACTTAGTGTATATAGATAACATTGAGCATACAAGAGAAATGTCTCTACAATGTATATACACGTAAGAGGCGTGGCAGGTATTTCTCTCTATTCATGTTATTTTTCAGTGTCTCGCAGATCAGTTAATTGCCTCAGCCTTCGGCTGACAAATCGCCACTGTCAGACAAATCACGATATTCTCCTCAATCTCGTCCAATAATTGTTATAATTATGTTCTTTAGGTGGACAATAAACCTTGCCTTGACAACTGCGAATCAGATGTTCAAGTCTTCCAATCCTTTTGACTCCCAAGACTTGGTTGAGGTAACGAGCCTTATGTGCGATCACAATCGTTTTATCAAACGTTAAGACACCTGCAGGTGCAACGATAATACCTCATTAAAAATTGCCCGCTGTATTGAAGTTCGAAGTTTTTGCGTTTTTCTGTGAGCTCCACATCGCTCGAAAAGGAACGCAACCACTTAAGATTGGATTATTGTGATTTAGTAAATTCTCAGCTCCGACTATTGCATTTCTAGCTTTTTGATTGGCTAAAATACTCCGACTATGAGCCAATAGTCGGAGTTTTACGTCATGTGGAAAATACTGCGCCAAGTTTAAAAATTTTCCGCATGAAGTTTTCAGCCCTCTGTAATGGCCGAATATAAATAGGCGGCAAAACCCGGTTTGAGAATTACTAAAACAATTATTCCATTCGCCCCTGTTGGATATGAAGCGATTATAACCAACTCGCGCTACGCGCTCGTTGGCTATTTTATCACTTCATATCCAACTCGGGCTCAAGGAATAATTGTTATGTATTCGCCTTGATGTGTGTGCATGTCTGAGCGTTAGTGTGAGTTTTTCAGTTGATCGATTATGTTAGTTTGTTTTCTTTAATAGCTTATTTGTTAGTAGTTTATAAAAGTTGAAATGCTGTAAAAACGAATAAAAACTACCAAATGACAAAAGGAATATGTTTTCGCTGAATTGCGATTATATAATACAGCTGAAATTATGAGACACCAGTTTACAATTATATATGACACTAGGTTAGTATCATTATAGAAGTGTAACATTACCCATCAAATGTTGTTATCATATGCTTCTCTCCAGGAATCGTATCCCAGGGTTTTTTCCCCTTTTTGTCCCAACAATGTTGCAGGAATGTAACCCTGTATGTAATAACATCTAAGTTGTTAATTAAGGTAATTACTTTGTCATGTAGGGTGACATCATGGCAGTGTGCTGTTATTTTGGGTTTTTCTTCATGAGTGGATACAGGTATCGGCAATCCAGAGCAGTTCTGAAGAGACTGGTGAGTGTGAAGTTTTTTTCTAGATGAAACTCGTATTTCTCCTTATGATGTTGATGCATTTTCAAGCAGTCAGGTGATGAGAATTTAAAGAAGATTATAAACAAGGGGCTCTTTGTCGTGATATACCAACAGCTGTATCATTCACCAAACTCGTAAAACCAAGTAACCTTATGTATAAAGGGGGCAAGTTGCTAAAGAAACTGTGGTGCGGCGTACGGGCACCTCCGGACTTGGGGGGGCGGTGACGTTCTTGCCCGAAAACATTACGCAATGCCCGAGTGGGGATTGAAACCGGGATGCAAACGGAGACGTTCATCTGACCAAATGTGTGTTGCAGTATAGAATATTTTTTATGTGCGGTATTCCCCCTCTGATAAAATCGTTTTAACTATTAGTGAATTTATTTAATCGATGTCACGTTATTACGATTTTCTCATTCAAACGAAAAATTGTTGAATTAGATATTGCGTGACATCGGTAAAAACTAAAAGGGTCCCTTGAAAACCGGCGGGTATTCCCCCTTTTAGCATGTTGAAGTGCAGTATGTCAACACCAAACAAAATTAGCTAAACTACACCGATGAAGAAATCTGATAAATGTGAAAAATGATGAAGATAATGTCTGTCAAATGCATTAACACAAATATAGGAATGCGCATTTCCGCAGCTGGGGGGCTGCAGACCCCCCCTCCCCCCCGGCTCGTACGCCTATATGGTGCTGCGTCGGTGGGAGTATTACAAGATAATTTGGTTTTATCAACTGGGTTGATAATGTGAATTGTCCACCGTAAAGAGATTCGGAAGCTGACGTTTCGAGCGTTAGCCCTTCGTCGGAGCGAATAACCTTATGTATGTTGTTTGCCGGCCGTGAGGTCCATATGGGAAAAACTGTGCCCAAGGTCGTACTCAAGACTGAGATCTCAGTTTTTCCAATTAACAAGGCCGGCAAATAACGCGTTTATTTAGTCTCTACGGTATTGCTTTATTGTGTTGAATTTAATTAAAGCCGTTCAGTTTAAATCTGGAGTACGCATGCGCCTTGATATTTTTGGCACAAAACGCAATACCGGTTGCTCACAATCTGCAATTGTTTGACTCTGTGTTGAATGTTGACATTTTACGTTGTTTTACGGCGTAGCTAAAAGGTTGAGAAGTTGCCAAAGATGGAAAATTTCGATTGGAGCGCGCATGCCAAAATGCAAAAGCGTGCGCCCGTGCCAAAGTTGCAAAATTCAGATTCAGGATTCCGGACCGCTGTGAAGCTGGAGAAAATAACATTACAACTTATTTACAGTCTGTTCTGAGTCCCTTTCACGCAGTACAGCCAGCTAGTGTAGCCTGGATACATGTCAGACCCTCTGTGCCTAACACAGTCAGACAACTGTCCCATGCTACACTGTTGCTCACCTCTCATGGGTGAACAAGAATATTGCAACAGATTTGGAATGCTTTAAGTAATATATCAAACACGAAAGACCGTGTTTGACCACATTTTCAAACACCGATCGAGAAGAGAGTTGAAAACACGACTTATAGCGGAGTATCTTTGACGAACTTCGAGGTGTTTGGAAATGTGGTCAAACACTGTATCGAGTGTTTGATAAATCTTCTCAATCGCGAACTAAAAGGCGAACTAAATCGCGAACTAAAAGGAGAAAACGGAGAAAAGCCATGCTAATTAAGATCAGATATCCGTCACGGTCATGATTTCCTTTGTTTAAACTTGATGAATTGTTAATGATTTTGAGAAGTCTGGTGCTATGCTGATTCCACAAGTGGGAACTGGCGTGAAACAAGTGCGAGCAATAAGCACGTGAATTCAACCAATCGACATTAACAATAATCTCATTATAACTGTAATTTTTTTTAGGATGAGTTAAACGTTTTAAAAATTGGAATCAAAGATGAAATGGAACAATTCCCGTCTCTTATCACAAACGTGAAGGATTTGAAGAGAAAGAAAGAATTAGAAAATTCTATATCAGTTTATGATGAAGGTACAAACTACATTAAATTTTGAATTTTTATTCAATTGTGTAAATGTACAGGTTTAAATGTATGTTATCTGTTTGCAATTCACTGGTTTGAAAATATCAGGGATAAACGTCGGGAAATTTGAATAAACCCTTAAAAGAGACCATTTTGGGCGTGACTCGAGCTTTATTTAACGCTTAAAAATAACTTCTTCCTCAAACGGACACCTCTCAGTTACGTCCACCTGACAGACAGCGTTTTGTATCATTTCTTCGAGTTCAACCCTAGAAGATATCTTGAAGGCTCAAAATAAACATTTCGTCCCAAATACTCTCTGCGTGAGACCAAAATGCGTGGTTTACACCCCCAAACGAGACGACGGGCATCTCCTACCTTTAAATGCGGGAATCCTCCATCGCGGACTCGTTGAGTTTTTTCCTTGACGCGTTTTTTTTTTCAGAAATCCAGCTACTGGAACAGAATTACGACATTGTTAAGTGTAACATTTGGATGAGGCAAGTGGCGGAGATCCAAAATAAGGTATCTGAAGATATAGAGACAAAAATCTAACGTTCCTTAAATTTTATATTGCCTACTTTAGAAACTTAAAGGATGAAGTTCTCACACTTGGCCATTTCCGAGTTCCCTTTTGCCTCTGTTTCAAAACGAGTCTAAGTGCGAAACCTTTCATATGAAAATGAGTTCTGCCTGCAAGTTCATTGTCATGCAAATCAAACTCATTTTCATTTGAATGGTTTCGCACTTAGACTCGTTTTGAAACAGAGACACAAGGGAACTCGAAAATGGCCTATTGCAGGAATGGCTGCTGACACTTAGGTTTTCTTTCTCTAAACAAGGAAAAAAAGAAAAATACAATTTTAAGGACGTTCGCGCGAAATGTTTCCAGTCGATATAATTTTTTTAAATTTTTACTGCAGACAGATAATGAGTTACTTGTACCAGAAATGCAAAAAAAATTGGGGGTCACCGTCTTCGTTTCAGAGATAAAGCGTGTGGTAAACTATACTGATTTCGAAAAATTGTCGCATATCATCGAGCACGGTCTACACGGGTTTATAGTTAAAAATGTCGAAGGTAAGTCAACGGAGACAAACGATCTTAGTCATATTTTGTAGAAGTGGGTCTGCTGCGTAAATAATTCCAAACCTTACTAACGTTTTCACAAAATTTAACCCTTTAAGAGGCATTTGAGACCGCCACACAGATGCACGAAGAACTAGTAAGAACGGAATTCGATGGTTCATTTTGCCAAAAATTTAAACTTCTAGTCGATAGATTTTTTTCATTTTTTCCCTTAACCATCCATCGAAAGAAACATTGGGATCACCGTACGTCCAAGATCGGTAAATCCAGTCAAAGCTCCAGCAATGGCCATCTGCCTTATCATTTGTTTATTTTATGACTTAGCGCGCGCGCTCATGGATGACGTGGCATGTGAATTTGCGTGCGCAGTATGGATGCGCAGAAACAATTAGCGCGAACGTCCTTAAAAGTCGTGAGCCAGAATCGAACCCGTGTCATGAGCGAGTCTCATGACCACTACACCACCAGGGAGCTGGCTGCCTTAAAGCGATTTTTTAAAGAATATATCGTGTTAAGAGCTAACCGAGAGACTAACCGGATCGTTCTGTAGGCTAACCGGATTGGTTAGACTAACCAGAGCAAACAGCAGGCTGACCACAGTTAAAGTAGGCTAACCTGAGTAAAAAGTAGATTAGAGCGGTCAGAGCCATTCCTGTAATTAATCGCTATTAGTTTTCACCGTTTCCATAAGTCCGTTTATCTTAAAATTTATGAACAAAATACCTTGTTGCAAAATCCTTGTTTTCTTTGTGTTCCATACAGTGCAGAGCAATGGTAGCAGAAAAGATTGTGCAAAGATTTGATGTGGTTAAAGTTCCCAGGTAAGTTATAAGTTCATAGATGACTTCGCAGAAAGTGAAGCCTTAAAGAGGCGCATGGGTTTTTATGCGAAACTTCGAACGGTACGGGGCGAAGCGAACGAGTGAATTTTCCGAAGTTTGAATAAATTTGTATCTTTTTTTTATTTTAAATTTAAAGTACTTACACGATTCTTTGTGACAATATTGTGGTCTTTTAGAAGTCCTTTTATATCTGTGTATGTGTACAGTGTTGATCTCTGATGTGGTGTTATCTTGATTCCAGGAACACCACTATCAATGATCTAGCTGTCGACATGATTATCAACCTGGTAAGATGTTCTTTTATAATACAAATACGCGGTTATTTAATTTGTCTGCAAAAAAGAAACATTCTGTAACGTATTCTCAGAGTTATTTTCCTTTCATCTTTCAACACATCGGAGGTAGTATAGAACAGGTGATGGGTGTTTGTCAATCATTTGCTCAGCCCCTTACTCAACCTCTCCTTCACTTGTCAACCACTTAACCCCCCCAGTTTTGACTCTCTTTACATGCCCCCTCGTCCTCTCACCTGCTTTGTTACTCCTCTCTTGTCCCTTCATATGCTCGCTTTCCTCTTCCCCCTCTGCCCCATTGACTCCCTTTGCTCACTATGTACGCCCTTACTAACCCCGTTCCCTCGCTTTTAACTGCTACCTCCATCCATGCATGGGCTCAAGTTGGGTGGGGGATAGGGGTTCGCATATTTCAGCCTCACCCGTTGGAAAATCTGTTTATAAGGAGGCGACTATGTACCTCAGTTTGCTCTTAGATCCAATTTGGTTTGGAATGGAGTTAGATGAGTTATTGGACGTATTGTATCCACGTGATACCAACATAGCCCCTTTCCATTCTGTACCAGAGTTTAACGTGTGGAACAGGGTTTTACAGCAGCAAGTTACATGAAACTGTTTGGAAGGGTCGCAAGCTTGTACTGAAAGACAAGGAGACTGGTGAGTCAATCAATGAAACGCTTTGATTGGTTGAAAGTAACACGCGTTATGATTTGCTGAAACCCCTAATCAAGATGCTACACACATTTTGATTGGTTGTAACCCCAAGCGAAGATCTTGACTCCGATTGGTTTAGAAGAAGCTACGTCACGGCCTGCACATCGTGAAAAGTTTAGCCTAAATTTTTCAGTTTCGTCATTTGTAATCCGTGCCAATCTTCTCCATCCTTAGCCATGTTAAGGATGGAGTTTAAAGTTAATTTTTATACGTGGCCAAACTAACTCAAAATACTGTGACAGAGCTCCTTTAAATAACATGTAGATACAGCTCTTCCTGGTTGGAACCAATTGTCTTGTAACTTTGTGTGTCTTTGTCACGTTCTCTTTACAGGTCAATTTTTTGATGACTTCTCTGGTAATACAGATCAGAAAGGTAACGCTTGCCAGACTAACTTTTATGTAACCACTAATCAAAGCTCGATGTAATTACATGAAGCTGATGGAAAGCGCGGGAAAATGCGAGTCACGCTTGGCTTTGGTTTTACTTCTGATTGGATGAAAAAGTGGCGCGAGATTTTTAAGCCAATCATGTAGCGTTGAAATGATGATGACACTCAATTGAACACCACTGTAAAGTGTGTTACCGCGGCAGTCGGCGCAGTTTTGTTGCTGTAAAAGTGCATAGATCCTACTGCAACTAGTATTAAATTGAATGAGACAAAGCTTAGAAATAACTCATAAACGTTTCTACAGTTAAATTACCAGTTCATTTTGGACTTACCTGACAGATACATTGGCTTAGCTGTAATATTCTATAATTAATGCAGTTTACTCTTTCAATTGTGTTTGATCTTTTAGAAACTGTGCGACAAATGCTTGGCTTGGAGGAAGATCAAGTGGTGGAATTAAGTGGCGATAACGCGAAATATGAGGTAATGAATTTTGAGTGATGATAACTCGAATTCAAAGTGATAATGAAAACAGCCCGTGCGAAGGGCGGGAAAACGCGCGTAAGCCGCGTCATGCACATGCTTGCCTTTGTTCCTGATTGGTTTAAAAAAGGAAGTATCCTGAGTCTGATTGGTTAAATCAAACTGCGTCACTTTTTTAAACCAATCACAGAACTTAGCAAAGTCAACGCAGGTACTTTCCACAGACTTCCAGTTACGTTTCATTTAGAAGAAGATGAAAAAGATGTGAAAAAGATCATGATGAGTAAAAAACTAGATGTCCTTGCACTTAGCGGCAAATTTTCAAAACCGAGCCTTCTATTTACAAAACACTCGATTATCTTATCAATTATCCATTATATAAATAAGATATACACCGATTCATTCTTTCTCATTGCAATCCAATCACCATCTTCTAGAGTCTCATTTATTCTCACTTTCTGCTCTACGAAATCAAAGCATTATTATTGGCTTTTCGTTCATGCATAAAACAGCACAGTAGAACCTCTACTACTCCATCTACAACGGCCATTTTATTTGTCCGGGTGGATAGTTTATATATTCCTTATTATTTTAACCTCTCTACAACGGCCAACTCTTCACAACAGCAACGACCGCAAAAGCGCGGCCCAACTATATAACAATTATTCCATGAGCCCGAGTTGGATATGAAGTGATAAAATAACCAACGAGCGCGTAGCGCGAGTTGGTTATAATCACTTCATATCCAACAAGGGCGAATGGAATAATTGTTTTAGTAAATTCTCAGACCGGGTTTTGCCGCCGATTTTTATTTCGGCCATTATAGAGGGCTGAAGTTGAAAACTTCGTGCGCAAAGTTTAAAAATTTTTTTTCCATATGACGTAAAACTCCGACTATTGGCTCATAGTTGGAGTTTTTTAGCCAATCAAAAAGCTAGAAATGCTATAGTCGGAGCTGAGAATTTACTAAATTTGTATAACTTCTCGACAACTAACGAACAGTTTATACAAAACCCTAATTTTATTGGAAAGGTCACGAAATTAGATCAATACCGCGCTTGGTTAGTCACCGTTTCTGTTTGGTCTCTGTTTTATCGATAGATTTTGATTGATTCATATCTTTCTACGCAGTTCAAATATATGATCCTTCATATATTCATTTGCATTCTTCATCATCTACGGGTATATTACGAATTATTAAATTCTCAACCTCGGATAATGCAATTCTAGCTTTCTGATTGGTTCACTAGATCTCGGTTACCAGCCATTATACCTGCGTTTGACCTTATATGGAAATGAATGCGGCAAATGTCGCTCAGCGTAAAATTTTTCCCGTGAAGCCAAGTTTCGTCGACAAGGAAAATGGATAAAAAAGGCAGATTTGGCGAGCTATCCACACAAGAAATACAAGAAATTATGGACAAGGCCGTCCCAGAACTGCGTGACAACAAAAAAAGCCACAAAGTTCGGAATCAGATTGTTTAATTGTACGTACCCGGTAAGTTTCAATTAAAAGTTGCAAAATTTCGAAAATGACCGTTGAGATTTTAAGCATCCGTGAAGGTTAAGTAACAACAACAACAATATTTGCCTTAATTTAGAAAAACCGAAGGTTGAGAATTTAATAAAACAATTATTTTCTTTAAAAAATAGATTTTATTGATTTTCAAGTGTTATAACTTTACAAACATTACAAAAATTACAATTACGGATTTCAGTTGTTTTAACTTTATAAAAGTTACAAAACAAAAACAAACAAAGAACTGCGATGCTACTGAGTATATTCAATAAAATTAAGGGTTTTCTAGTCAAGGCTATTAAGTTATTATGATATTAATACATTAATTAACTTCTCCCACTTTTGAAAATGCTCAAGAAGTTTGTTTTTCTCCCTCGCGATATGGAGCTCGATATTGTAAACACGCCTTGTTCTCGCTATAAAACCTCTAAGTGTAGGTACGCTATTCAGACATCTCCTACTGTAGATATAATACTTACCTATTAACAGAATGTGATTGATTAAAATGAAGTCATTTGCAATATCAAACTTTCCAAGTATCAAATCTGATTCATCAATTGTTCCAACAAGAACGTTGTTAACTCTTAGCCTGGACAAGACGTGTTTCCAAAAATCTGAAGATATCTTACAGGAGAAAAATAAATGCTCGACGGATTCCGCATCCTCCTGACAGAAAGTACAACTTGGTGATTCTACCAGACCAATACGACTGAGTTTCTCATTCGTAAAAACAATGCAATTTAGGATTTTGTATTGAAATTCCCTGATCTTAGATTCTAAAGTGGTTTGGAAGGCTAACGAATAGACCTTCTGCCAATTATTCCATTCGCGCTTGTTGGATATAAAATTGGTCATAGCCAACGTACGGGCCTCGTTGGCTATTTACCATCTCAAATCCAACGCGCGCTCATGGAATAATTGTTAACTAACAATGTGACCAGCTCCCAGTTGCTTGATAGCTCAGTTGGTAGAGCACTGCACCAGTATCGCGGAGGTCATGGGTTCGAATCCCGTTCAGGCCTGAATTTTTGTCAGGCTTTAATTTCACAGCTGCTTAAGTTGGTGTATCGTATATAACTGCGATGATTATCTATGCCTTCATATTTTGATTGTGTTACTTATTTACGTGCTACAATAAGCATTTTTAAAAGATAAACATGTTGAACCCCAAGAAAATTAATCGTCGATAGAGACTCGTTCTTGTTTACACTTCAGATTTATTTTGAGAGTTCATCAAGAAACAAGACGTTAAAGGCTGGATCGTGGTATGTGAAATAAATGATCTTTTACTCATTTCTTGCATATTTTTATCATGATTGTAAAGCGTATTTCATCAACTTACAATGGTTTTGGATTTTCCCCTTAGGTTCCTATACCAGATATTTCCAGGCACTACGCTGCAATGCCAGCGATTGCTGTTCAAAGCAGCGAAAACAGGAGAACTGGACACAGTACAAAAACTGGTATGTAGAATCCAAGCCTTGATGTTTGGAAGCTGCAGGAAAGCTTCGATAGTCGTGTGATCGCATTAGAATTAGCAGAAAGCACGGTGAGGTTAAATGCTAGTCCATCACAGGATTACTCCCAGCAGTGCATTCGCCAGAAACCATTTATACACCTGGGTGAGATTAAAGTGTCTTGGTCAAGAACACAACACGATGACGCTCGCCAGGGTTCGAACCCGGGCAGCTCGATTTGCACCCAACCTTCTTGTGAAATCGAGATTCTTATTAACACTGGCTGACAGACATAAAGTTAGACCGACAGACCGGCTGACAGATCAGACAGATGGATAGACAGACAGACAGACAGACAGACAGACAGACTGGCTGACTGACAGACTGACAGACTGACAGACTGACAGACTGATAGACAGACAGACAGACAGACAGACAGACTGGCTGACTGACAGACTGACAGACGGGCAAACAGACAGACGGACAGATTTATTTATGCATTGACTGATTGATTGATGGCTTACATTCGACAGGTGGCTTTTTTTAATGCTGACGTGGGTTTTATCAAGTCTAAAGAGCATGGATCAGGCAACACTGCTCTGCACTTGGCCTGTAGACATGGGCATTATGTAAGTCGTACCTCAGATTTCACTGGATAAAATTTTGATTAGTTTAGACTTATCTCTCTTTCAAGGTTATTTTCCAACTCTTGATCAATCAAAAGATAAGTCTGGAAAGTGGCCGGAAGTCCAAATAGTCACGTGGCCTTAAGTTTGCGTGTGCGCTTCACTTGGATTTTTGATTGGCAGAGAGGGCTGAAAACCCAACATAAAGATATCCGCAATTTAGCTAACGACTAGGAGTAGCTCGGTGGCTTGTAGCGTTACTGTAAGTTGTTGTTAGTGCTAGTCAGGCTACGCCCTGTTAACTTTGTGTGATGGTTTCACGGTTCTTAGGATATTGTGTTGTATCTGCTGGAGAATGGAGCTGACATTGACATGTTCAACAATCACCACAACACGCCTTTCTTCCTTGCTACGGAAAGCTTGCAGAAAGAAATCTGCCAGGTAAAGAAACAAATAAGATGTTTCGCATATGCACTTCCGCGTAAAACACTGTCACTGTGGACAAAAGAGACCCTTTTTGCCAACAGACTTGTAACACTTACTTACTTGCATAATTGCTGTTGCTAAGCTTTGCGCTTCGATTGCGGTAAACCAAGTAACAACGAAAACCAGTAACGAGAAAAACTTTTATTTCACCTCAGCTAGAGTAAAATAAAAAAAATTATACTGGTGCTAGCTACCCAAAACAACGTATGAGTTAAAAATGCCAGGCAGCTCATTAAAAGAAAAAATATTTTACATTTTTAGGTCTGGGACACAAACAAACAAAGATAGACACATATAAAATGATGGAGATAACCAAAGTTAGCTTAGAGTGAGGATCGTCGATAAGGCTTGTGGTGTTATTTTTTCGTCCCTTAAAAAGAAGCTATGTAGCTTAGCTGTCCATAATAGTTACCAAATTAACCATGTTTTGATTTTTTTTAATTACTTGATCGATTGAATGAATGACTGACCGGTTCACGGACCGAGTGACTAATTAGTTGATTGATTGATTGATTGATTGACTGATTAGCTGTCTGCTTGATTGACAGCTTCTGATTGAATGGGGAGCTGATGTGATGAAGCGCAACAAAAGCAGTAAGACAGCGTTTGACCTTATGCGTCATTACGAACTCAAGAAGTTCTTAGAAGGTAAGCACTGCCACTAGACGTGCCATCATTCCTGCACATTCCTGCTGTTGGTATAGCGTCTATACTTTTAAATTCCATTGCCACACATGAATGTTTTATTAGTTTATACACCTCTTATTAACCAAGTTCGAGGTCCGTACTGTAAGTTGCAAACCATATTTTTCCCTATGATTTATGGGCCATAAATCGCGAAGCTCGAAGGTGAAAAAACGGGCATCCATAACTTAGGGCCTGGTTACATGAGCCGGGCTGGCCCGGCTAGCCGGGCTAGTGTCAGTTTGCCGGGATCTCGGCACGTTTGTCAAACGCAACAAAAATCAACTACGCGATTACATGACAACCGGGCCAGCCCGGTTAGCCGAGATCCCGGTATCGCATTGCCGGGATCCCGGCTAACCGGGCTGAGAATTTTCCATGTAATCGCGTTTGCCGGGCCAGCCCGGCTCATTAGCCCTTCGTCACACCAAAATCAAGCTCGCTCCGGTCTCCCGCGGTCCGTTACACCAGCCAATAACCGGGCTGGCTCGCCTCATGTAATACCGGCCTGAAAGTTATCTCGGCACACCGAGGTAGCCCGGCTAACCGGGCCAGCCCGGCTCATGTAATCAGGCCCTTACTGTATGGACCGAGAAGACGAGATTAGTAAGATATTTATTATATCTCTATTGTGTGTCTGACGGGTTAGGGAACGATGTAGATTCGCGCGGAACTGCTTCAAATTTTTTATGTACGTCGAAAGCAAAACGAGTCAATAGGAAATCGTTGTTAAGCACGTTTTAATACACAATTTAAAGTAAAAGAACGTTTTTTGCTTTAACTTGCTATAAAAAATAAGAACACTTGACGATCAACCACGAAACGTTTTGGCAACAAAATCAACTTTGAATTATAGGGGGCCGTGCAGTAGAATACGGCCCGCTAAATTGACCAATCGTAGCACGCGTAATAACTGAGAGATATAACAAGAAAAGGTATCTTTTTCCTTTCAGCAAAATATAAAGAGTGGCAGGAGCTAGTTCCTCAGTTGATATCAGGAAATATCGAGAAACTCACGTCAGTAGTAGATGCACATCACAGGAAGGAAAAGATGATGGCTAGTCTAAGAAGCAGGTAGATATCAAAATTATTTCCCCCTCCTCCAAATATTTACCAAAATTATTTCCCCCTCCCCCCTAGCTATTAGTAAAAACAATGTAAACAAAGATCCAACAATTATGTCTCAAGGGGTATTCAGAACTTAAGGTGATTCCTCAGTGTCGCATTGCGCATCTTTTACTGCGCATGATTTTCGCGTCTTCAGCGCGCGCACATGAGCACGTGCACGTGCACAGCATAAGAGGTTTCCCTCAAACTAAGCTGGACAGCGAAATAAATGCTCGTTTTCTCTTAAACGAGCATGGTGACCTATATTTTTTTTTTATAACAGAATTTTGGTGTAACAGTTATCCTCTTAAACACGGAGCGAGCCTATAAATGGAGGCTGAGCGGCTCAGCCCGTCCATCACAAATTGGAATACTCTGCTTTGATTGGCTTATTCACCTAGGCGTGTCGACCCCCGCGAAATTCGCACGAAGTAATATTTCTGGCGACAGCACAAGGGAAGGTTTTTCGTTTGTTTGCTTTCTTTGTAAAAAGGTCAGCGAAAACAACAAGAATGGCATCTACAGAAGACGAATTTAGACGGGTATCGTACTTCATTTCCATGCATTTTAACTTCTTATTTTTGTTGTTTCACTTGTGAAAGCATATCGATTGTTTTCGAGTTGTTTACTCAACGCAAATGCCGTGTTTTAGCAAACAAAGTGCAAACCGCTGACCTTTTATAGGCTCGCTCCGTGTTTAAACTCAAAAATTTAAGAGAAAAATTGTTTGGAAGGAAAAAAAGATATAGCTAAAAGAGTGCACAAATCCGTTACTTGAGGATGCAAATTATGACCTCGAAAACAACGATTCGAGGAGTGTTTTGAGTCAGTGTCGTTTAGAATTTCGTGATTTTTCGCTAAATTTTATATTACTTTGTTCCAAGTGCCCGAGACTTTCTGGCTATCAAGAGTTTTTTTCGAGGTATTGCATTAAGGCGGGGGTAAACATGAATAGGAGTGAAATTTGAAGTAATATTAAAAGGAAATTGTTAGGATTAAGATAGGTTGGAAACACTACCAGACAGTTGACCCCCGCAAAAGAGAGCCCTAGGTTGGTAGGGGACTGTTTCGTATCCGTCTACTAATTCTTCACTTCAAATTTCAATTTTCCAAATCCATCAAATCTTCAACACTTCATATTTTCCCCAACTTTACCTATCCTTTGATAATAAACAATTATTGAATTTGGTTTTCGCATAATATCATGAATTATCAAAACCGAGGTCTGTGTTATCTGCCGAAGCCGAAGGCTGAGGCAGATAACACAGACACGAGGTTTTGATAATTCATGATATTATGCGAAAACCAAATTCAATAATTGTTTTATTATACATTTTTCACATAATTCATCCTCAGAAACAGAAGCGAAGCGTTCAGCCATTTTGTTTCTGAGGAGAACACTCCAAGAGGCTTAGTAACCAGGCAAATGTTGAACCGCCAAACAGTGGTTAATGAGATAAGTAGAGAGATTTAGTGTCGCTTGAAACGTGACCGAGATATTGGCAGAAAGGCCGTGTTAAGCGACGTCAAAACAGTCTTCACGTGTACCCCTGCCTTAATAACCGTTGCTTCCAGCTACTGCAAAATGTAACATGAACTGATGAAATAACGCGCTTGGTTAGGTATAAATGGGGCAAGGTTGGCCCATCGTATCTCTTAAGCCAGAATGGTGACCTATCCTTTTTATTGTATTTTTCGAAACAGTGCTTGCTTGGGAACATTCAAGGAAAGTTTCAAAAAATTGTTTAGCATCTTTTATTTCTGAGGAAGTCACCTTAAGGAAAATAGTCGTAACCCATGGCATACGCTTAAAAATATGAGCCAATCCTCCGCTTCTCGTTCCCTTTAAAATCATAATTACCTTCGAATAGGAGACTTTCGATATCTTAAAATTCAGCTTAATAGCGAGGCTTAGAGGACACAAACAAAAGAAATGAATAAACATACTCTTTCAATTTCCTTTGTTTGTGTCCTCTAAGCCTCACTGCCAAGCTGAATTTTAATATATCGACTCTTTGAACTGATCTCTCGAAGAATATAATGTCATGTATTGTTATTTGTTAATGAGTGTTATTCACTTTCGGATAGGTGTGTCAGCGGCAGTACGCTTCTACATACTGCTTCGTTCTTTGGAGCAATCCCGGTTATTAAGGTATATTTGGTGATAGTTATACCACCTAAATGTCAATCTTTTGCTTTCTTTCTATCCTTACTTCTCGCGAAACCTTTTAGACATCAAGCATCGGTATCGGGCTTCAATTTATTGACGCAACGGGTACATTGTTACGTCGATTAGATGAAGTAATATTTTTTAAGTTAGTAATCACCGCACTAGACCATAACAATTCCTGACGTTTCAAATTCAGATAGTTAGCCCTGCGACAGAACTTTAACTCATTCCATTAAGAGATATCGAGTATGTTTTAGCTAGGGAACAAGGACAAGTTAGTTAACACTGGTTTCCGTCTCAAAACGCGTGGATGGGAAGGTAGCCCGTTAAAAGTTAGCGCCCGAGGACCCGTTTCTCGATGGTCCCGAAAAACTTTTCGCACCCGCAAAGCCATAGCAAAATCTCAAATCTTATGATAACAGATCTGTTTCATTCGCATATTCTTAATATGAACAGAGTTTCTCTTCATACAAGAAGTTTCAGGCGCATACACCACTCTGTTTTTAGATGCAGACTAACTGAAAATGGCTTTGCAGGCCCGAAAAGGTTCCCGTCTTTTGAGAAACGGACCCAGGCACTCTGTTTGGTTTGCCCTAATAATTCGCCAACTCCAGTTTTATGAGAGAGGCGCCGTTAGAGTGCAGTGTTTTGCTCACACAAACACAATGCCCACGGCCAAAGCGCTAATACAAACGTCTAGCTCTGGAGTTTAACGTGCTTTCCGCTAGGCCACTGGCTTTCTAAAGGACGAGGAAATAAATTAGCCAGCGCATACGAAAACCGTTCGATAGCATTAGATAGTCTTCTATAAAAAAAAAGTGAAGCCTTGGAGCCAAGGCTGGCTCATAGCTGCCGGAGCTTATCCCGGTTTCTGTAGCATGAAGCGGCTAGAAGTATTTCTACTTCCCCTGGACGGGATGCTAGTCCATCGCAGGTCACTCCCCCGCAATTTTGTTAGGTTTCCCCAACAAATAGCAGGTACCCATTTATACACCTGGGTGGAGAGAGGCACTGTGAGAGTAAAGTGTCTTGCCCAAGAACACAACACACTGTCCCCGGCCGGAGTCGAGCGCACTAACCATGAGGCCACCGCGCCTCCCACATTCTTCTATAAAGACCCTTCATTATTAGAAGCCATGTCTATTTAATCAGGGTTCAAACCTGGCTGTTATTTGCAGACCCTGCTCTCTGAGGGGGTGGATGTCAATATCTTGGACTACAAGGGCGCCACACCCCTACACAGGGCCAAAGACGCGGCAACTGTAGAGGTATACACCTTAAATTTGTTGACGATTACGATTTGCAGCTTTATCGTTTACATTACTTACAAAAAAATCCGGACGATTTTAATTTTGGACAACAAGGTGTCCGAAAGTAACACCGTCCGAACTTTTTGAGCGTCCGAAATTTTAAGCTTCCGAAATATTTACAGTACAGTATAAAACTTTTAAATAAGCTCCAAAGCTGCTTGTTTTCTTAATGGAGCGAACTCTAGTTGAGGCACTGGTTGGGATACGTAACTGCTTGATAGAATTTTTCTTATCTTCCTTTCGGTGTATCTGTAAAACCTTGAGGGTGGAGTAAAACTATAATTTTTACATATGTTATTTCAGTCTGAAACGTGTTTTGTAGCCGTAAATTTGTCTTAGCTATGCATCAGCAAAGCGTAAAAAGTGTCCGAGAATTAAACGTCCCAAATAAAACGTTCTTTCTGACCTGATAACACAAGAAACTTAGTAGTACAGAGGGGGCACTCGAAAAAATTTCCACCCATCTTACCAAAATCACAGGTTTGGAAAGTTCACCGCTTAAGTGATTTTTCGCGAAAAACCTACTTGACTCTTCTACCCCTACCTCACCCAATCACCCACTCTCCCCGCTGAAACTTATTTTCGCCATCTATTCGACTATCCTTGGTATTAATAAGAGTATTAATGTGCCTTTATGCTCGGAGTTAGAAACTTGGAAACTATTCCGTTTCAGTGTGTATTTTTGATTTGTTTGTGTAGCTTCTCCTGGAGGCAGGATCAAACATAGACAGTGAAGACCACGATGGCAACACGCCACTGCATGTCAAGTGTTACGGTGAAAGCGGAGAGGCCACTGACTTAGAATGCATTGAAAAGATGGTGAGATTAGCTACAGTAATCCCAGTCGAACACACTACAGCCACAGGAATACCACTCTTGGTCAAATGTGCCGTATTTTTTATGTTTTCGTAATTAAGCCTTTGACACGCGTTTTGAGGGTCTCTCGTCGACCTAAAAAAAAGAACAAGAAACTCACAAAAACAAAAACATCTGCTGGTCGGTCGAACAGCTCAATGTCTTCTTTTATTGTCCTTCCCATTGATTTGTTGTTCTCCCGATTGATGTCTT
>OZ026599.1:5659429-5691929 GCA_964020085.1 Micromussa lordhowensis
TTATTTTTCATTTTGCAGCTGATGAAAGAAGCCCCACTAAACATCAGAAATAACCGAGTGAGTATCAAATGATTGTTACCTTACCTTTTATGTGTCATTGTTTGATTTATCTTACTCCAACTACCGGAGGCAAGTGGTGAATCTTCGAACTTTTGCATTGTCTTTTATTTACCCAATCAAAGCCAATGCCATGATGTGGAAAGTTGTCACGGTCAGCATGACGCAAAAATGATGATGTCACGCTGCTGAGTAACTTCTTTGTCAAACACTACGGACTCAGTCGACTGCTTTCGATTTAAGTTGCTTTTTATTTCTTCTTAAGGATCTGATGCCCATTCACTGTTGTGCCATGCAAGGTCGAATAGACGCCATTCAAGCTCTCTTGTTCTTCGACACTGAAGGAAGCATCAAGCGGAATTTACAAATGGAGAATGAGGTATTTAATGTATTATATTTTTAATTTATTATTATATTTATATTTTATCTTCGAATTTCGCAAATGTATAAATCTCTTTAGTGCGCCTATCGGTCTCAGAACTTGCGCAAGCTAAATATTGACTCCAGCGTTCAATTCCGAATGAAAAGATGAAAAATTAGCCGCCGTCGTTAGCATTTTCCAAAATTCGCAGAACTTAGTCATTTCACGTTGTTGTTTTGCAGAGAACGGCAAAAAAATGTACAAAGATTTATAACGCACGTGCACAGCCATTGTTCTGCTCATTTAACTTTGTTTGGCGACGTTCTCGTTACCGTAGCCATCGTGGCTTGCTTAAAGTGCCTGTGTCATCAAAATTTTTATTTTCCCATCTGATTCTTTGTTTCATGCAATGAACTTCTGCGAAAAAATTTTTCGATTTGGATAAAAAGCGATTTTTTTATGAAGTTTTAAAAACCTGAAAATCCTATTTTCTTGCGGTCGACCCGTGCCGCTGATCACAGCATCGACATGCTCAGAATTGTGACGTAGATTCAGGAACGCGTGAGTTCAGGCTTGACTTATCTCACTTGTTCTACCTCTGCAAATTCTTTTTTTTACCCAAAATAAGGTGGGGGCCCGGGCTCATTTTGTATGAGCCACTAACTTACATTTACAGAGATAAAACAAGCGAGATGAGTAGAGCCTGAAGTCACGTGTTCCTTAATCTACGTCACGAATGGTCGACCAAAATGGCGGCAAATTTGAACGATTTTAAAACTTCTTAAAAAGATTGCATTTTTTCCAAATCGAATTTTTCTTTCGCAGAAGTTCATTGAGTGATATATAGAATCAGATAAGAAAATAAAAAAAATTGACGACATGGGCACTTTAAGCTCTCTAATTGTTTTTTCCACTGTAGAAAACTCCGCCCAGTCTTCTTCATTTGTCAGTGGCCAACGACTTCCTTGACTGTGGGAAGTGGTAAGTGTGCATTTCTTGTATAGCATGCTGAAAACACGTTTATCCCTTTGGTTTAAGTTCAATAGCAATCTGCTCTATGCAGCATTATATTTGAGTTGCAACAAAGAACAGTAAAACGTCGATAAAGGCATCCGTTCTTTTCTTAACTGTTGTTACCCTTATTTTATGTTTGCTCCAATTGCCCTTCCATTCTCGTCGGCCCCTCTCACGTCACGACCTCATACTGTTTCATTTTCTGCAGGTGACCGTTTTGTGCATGTTAATGGCTGTCTTTGATTTCTGGTTATTTCAGTAGTGAGTGGTGAATTCCATGTTCTTGTTCTTGTTCTTAGGTTAGCGGAAAACAGATTTGAATTCAAAGAGAAAGAAACAGATTTACTTGTGCATAAAATCCTGCTTGAAGAAGTCCCTTGGTAAGACGCGCTGTTTTCTTCCTTTGGTCAAACGTACTTTTTGAGAAAACGGGTTTTTCGCTTGTTACGAGAAACTACGTTTTAATAAGCGAAGATTGTTTGATGAGCGGGAAAAGGTGAAAAACAAAAACAGCGCAGACTGTGTAACAAACTGATTGTGTGACATGAAGGGTAACAAACGAGTGTGCGACATCTTTGTAAGAAAGTTCTTTTAGGCCCGTCCACACTAAACCGGACGAATTTGTAAACGGAGCTTTGTTTATCCGGTTAGACGTTCCTTCCACACTACTCCGTCACGAAAACGGAGCTTTTCGAAAACGCTTTTCATACTGAAGGAGCTTAAAAACGCCGTCTTTTCGTTATGGTGTGGACGGAAAACATTTTGAAAACGGAGCTCTTCGAAAAGAAGTCGCGTCACGATATCGTGGCGTCACGATAATCGTGTGATTACCCTGACAGAGGTTTCCTCAAACACAAATCCAAAATGACCGGTGATTGTTGCTTTTTTAAAATTTATTCGGCATAGTTTGGACCCTAAGTGAAACCTCCGTTTTCAAATCCGACCCATGTTTTAATTGTTAATGTAGAGGCTGGTGAAAATGCTAATGATGTTGTCTCATTCTTTCGTGTTGTTCTTTAGTGCCAATCGTGTAGAGACCGTCAGATTTCTTCTACAGAAGGGTGCCTCGGTAAATCCTACATACCCTGGAGGAAATACGTAAGTCCGTGGCGATAATGTTCTAATCTTAGCAGTCGTTCTTAGTCTATTTTGCAGCCTGGGAGGAGAGGGAGATAACGTAGACAACGGGCGGGAAAAATGCAACCAGTCTTCGCGTTTTTAAGGGAGGTGCGTTTGTACCTGATTGGCTGAGATCATCATTGGCTGGAATATTCTACGCGCGTTTCTTGAGCGCAACACTAAGGCAGTTGTACAAACGCAAAGCAACTCCTTTTTCCGCAAAATAGGGAATTTTTCTTGTCGCTTGCCACGAGACGCCGAGGCAATCGAGAAAATTGCACACGATAAGAACATAACACTCCAGTGGAGAAAGTAACTAAGAAAGTAAACCTTTATTTTTTCAGAGTCTCTATAACTAAAACTGCTATCAATTGAGGCCCTGCTAAAAATAAAAAAAATAGAAATTTATAAGTAATAGTAATAGGACTGAGTGGAGTCCAATTCGGTCTGGAATCATACAAGTGATAACAAAATCGGACGACCGCGCAGCGGGAGTCTGATTTGTTTATCACGAGTATGGTTACAGACCGAATTGAACGACACGAAGTCCTTTTACCAATTAATCATAAAAATTACAATTTCCGAGTAAAGAAGAAAAGCCAAGTTATAAAAGAAAAGCCAAGTTATAAAAGAAAGGGAAAATTTGCATTAAAACACTGACAAAGGAGAAGTAAATTGTTTCATGTCGCTCTGAAATTGAGATTGGTTGATTTAAACTACATGATTGGCTTATTGAACTGTCCGATAACAAACTGTCCAATAACAAACTGTCCGATAACAACTTAGCAAGTGAATTAGTGGAAAATAGGAGTTTTTTAAACTAATCACAATCGAGGAAATTGTAATTTTTACTGTAAAGAAGAAAAGCCAAGTTATAAAAGAAAGGGAAAATTTGCATTAAAACACTGACAAAGGAGAAGTAAATTGTTTCATGTCGCTCTGAAATTGAGATTGGCTGATTTAAACTACAACTTTGAATGTGATTGGCTTATTGAACTGTCCGAAAACAAACTGTCCGATGACAAACTGTCCAATAACAAACTGTCCGATAACAACTTAGCAAGTGAATTAGTGGAAAATAGGAGTTTTTTAAACTAATCACAATCGAGGAAATTGTAATTTTTATGATTAACCTTATAATATGCTTAAAAAAATAACTACTTAGATAAAACCTAAAGGTTCAAAAATATAAATAGAACGTCAAATTTACGTACTTTTTAAACAGCTATAAGTTTGACATTCAAAATAATAAAAACACTCTTTTTTCCTGCCTCAGTCCGTCCTCATGGCAAATGCAAAAGGTTACCCTGCCTTGTCTATCGAAGCCAGACATTTCGATTGAAAATGAAATAGTGTTTAAAAAACTGAGACACTGGAAGAACAATATTCTTTACTGGCAATGAGGTAGCGTTGCAAGTCACAACAGAGAATCTGTCGTTTCCAACCACTACACTGCTATTATGGCTCTTTTTTTTGCAGCGCTCTTCATCTGACAGCTGGCTTGTCAAATTCTTCGGATCTGTTGGAGCTGTTGTTGTCTTTCGATGCCGACGTGGATGCCTTGAACGATGATTTGTGCAGTCCTCTGTTTTACGCTACTCAGTCGAACAATCTGTACGCTGCTAGTCTGCTGTTAAATCACGGTAAGCGAAAGAACTTGTCTGGTGATTAATTCATAAGTATCAGAAACTCTTAAGTTCTATGAATATTGAACAAAAACATTTCTTTCCCTAAGTAATTATAGCAAAGAGAGGCCTTTACTCAAACTGTAACCACAGTGCATTAAATGTTGTGTAGCTAGCTCATGTAATAATAGGGGAATCCTTGTTTTCAATGTTTTCCTCATTAGCATTAGTTTTTGATGGAGTTACAAATAAATCAGTTCTGAATATTGAAAGGTCATAGTACGATTAACTCTGCCAGTGGATATTAGCCTCATATATTGAATACTTTTTGTGCAACACGGGTTTAAAAACTCAAAATTTAACAAAGAATGTATGAGCTCATTAGCTCTTTTACCACCCAGGAATTTTGCAGTTTTTGAAAGACATTTCTCCTTGAATATTACACCCAAAGAGCTAAACATTTCACCATGTACTAAGTTTCACTAGTTCTTTAGCTGCCTGAGGTCAATTCATATCTAACATGTTTCCTTCTGTACTCAAAGCCGTATGCATTTAAAGTCTGTATCTGCCTATATGTGATTGTAAGTAATTTATCAAACACGGAAGACCGTGTTTTATCACATTCCCAAACACCGAGAAGAGAGCTGAAAATACGACTAGAGTGTTTTTGACGAACGTCAAGGTGTTTGGAAATGTGGTCAAACACTGTCTTGAGTGTTTGATGTATCTTCTCAATCGAAACTGAAACTAGGAGAATCTATGCCAATTAAGATCCGATATCCAAACACAGTCACGGTCATGATTTCTTTTGTTTAAACTTGATGAATTATGAATGAGTTCGAGAAGTTTGATAAAGAGACTCTCCAGGGGGCTGTTAGGACGCGTTGATGCTTGACTTTTTGCAACCTCATCACTTAGTCAAAAAGTCTTTTTCTGTTGTTGTTATACACAGGTGCCAATGTAAGGTCAAGAAACCTCCAAGGTATGAAATGCGTTCCTATCCATTTGCCATATTCACCCAGGCTTTTCATTTTGCGCATCGCTCGCTGCTGCAATGGGCGAATCAAAAACCTATTTGTAGAAGCTGCAAGCCAAGCATTTGCACTGTGCTCACAAGTTCACAGCACAAGAACTTATCGGAGATTCTCCAGTGTTACAACACTCCATCCGTGACCACCGAAAAATCGTGCGGTTTACATGATGTGGGCAGTGTATTAACACCCGGGTTAGAATTTTTAAATCCTTCTGGTGAGAACCGGGATGCGGTGTAGTACCTGAGCTCTCCTTAACCCTGTCTTACTGTTAGGGTTGATCAGGGGCG
Source organism: Micromussa lordhowensis (assembly GCA_964020085.1). NCBI lineage: Eukaryota > Metazoa > Cnidaria > Anthozoa > Scleractinia > Lobophylliidae > Micromussa > Micromussa lordhowensis. The sequence continues at coordinate 5,664,927 of OZ026599.1, forward strand.
GAGTAGGAAGAGTTCAGAGAGTGAACTACGCACTGGATAAAGTAACTTCACTTTTGGTTCATGCTGAATTTAAAGAGACTTGTGTGAAATCCACCTAGCGCTGAACTGAGGTTATAACGATCATCCCCGTTTTGTTATTTCATGCAGGACTGACGGCTTTCGATTTCATCTCTGACTTTGAGGAGTGGATAGAGTGCGGCTACTTCAGTGATGAAATTAAGGCCAGATTAAAAGGTTTGTTGGCTAGAACCCCAATGAATCCCTCGGGGTACTGTACAGTGTTTTTATGTAGATAAGTAGAGTATTCCCGTGCATCGTACTCCCAACTAGTTCCCTCATCCCTCCCATTTCCTTCAAGCTAAAAATATGTATGGGTTATTGACCAAGTGTGAGGTCAAGATGGCTGGATATTGGTCGAGGTTTTTTTTTGCGTGTTTATGGACCGAGACGGAGTCGAGGTCCATAAACACGCAAAAAAAGAACGAGGCCAATTTCAAGCCATCTTGACCAAACAAGCTTGGTCAATAAAGGATTTATTATATGGCTTTCGGGGAAATTTTTCTAGCGGGACAAGGCGGGTAGTCCCGAACGGGGAAGATAGCTCCATCTTACCCGCTCTGGTAGCCAATCACAGCGCAGGGTTTGATTCATCTTGCCCGCTCACGGAGCTAGCCATATAATAAACATTTTTCATACCCAGATCGTAGGCTTTCCAGTCCTGTGCGTGCGACGAATAACCACAAAATCGTGTTTGTCTTTTACAAAAGCTACCGTAAAATAAAAGGTTATGAACATTTGTTTGAAAAGCTGATTGAAAAAAATTAAATGTTATACTCCAGTCTCATTTATAGGGGACAAAACTATCGCATCTGACGGCATTCGTTCATAATCTTTTCAGCTTACAGTCTCAAGCATGCTAGGGATCTGGTACGAGCGATCACTAAGAAGGTGAAGAACCAACTGCCACTTCCTGCGTCACAGTTTCCATTGGGGCGATCCCAGCCTGCTTTGCCCGCCATCGGAGGTGGTCACGTGCCTCTGATGCTTCCACCAATCCGAAAAGGAGCGGGAAATTAAATCGCTGGATAGAGTATAATCTGTCTCAGGACATTCAGCAGGACGAAAAGGAACGCAGCTTTATTTCTACGGTTAGGCCTACCGTCTACACTATTGCTAACATGGCTGTCGTGATGCCGTATGTGATTTTGGGGCGAGAGAGATTAACTGCGACGAAGGATCTTTTACTCCAGCCACAGAAAGACCAAGTAACACCTCAGCGGGTGACCAAGACCCTTGCAAGAATTGACAGCGCCCGTGGTGTTTGTAGGAGATGTTGCTAAGCGACATATTTCCGTGCGACGACAAACTCACGTGACAGCTGTGGATGTTGCGCTTTGGATAGCTTGTGGTCTCGTTCTTTGTCAACTGCCTTGAACATATCATCCATCCTCGTATGAAAGTGTATATTTGGTCCTGACGTGAAAAACTCACCCCAATAGTAGAAAATCCCAGATATAACGATTTGTTCATTTCTTTTTCATGGTGTTTGACGTTTCTTTATATAGCGGCTGTAATAGAAGAGAGTCTTTGTAATTTCGTATGTCGAGCTGCCAAGTGAAGATGCCATGTTAGTGTGTTGATAAGTTACAATGACGCTTTCCATGATGGCTTCCCTTACAAGTTCTGCCACAACAATAACTGCTGTTAGTATGCGTACGCGCTATAACTATGCTGCACTACCTTGACTGACTTGACTAGTGGTTCACAGGAATACATAAAAAAGCTAGAATAGTGTAAATACCCTAAAATTCCCAAATACAGAACATATGTAACTACCCGAAAGCAGTCTGAAAGTAGCGACACTAAATAACCCTCTTTGCTATCCGCCCCGTCTTTACGGCAATAGCACTGTCCGGAGGGGTGTACTCGGCAAATCTCTGGGGGGGTGCCACTGGGCTCTGAAACTCTCACCCTATACCAGACCATGATCAGCTTGGTATTGCAACTTCATTCTAGACAAGGCACCGAACCCCCCCATCCCGGCCTAGCTATTTTCCACGCAGAAACGCTATCACTATCGTAGTTCAACAGCTGCTACATGTAACTAAACCAACATCTTACGAAATCACTTCCGAGTTTCAATTTTTATTATATTACAAAACCCCGGGTAAAGAACCCTGTTCTTAACCAAATTATTTACACACTTGCCACTTTTCTGGTAAGTTATACCCTATTGTAGACCAAAGTTGTCTGATTTCTACAATCTTTTCCAGACTAAACTGCCTGAAAGCCATACCCTTCACAGCGGCACATACCCATATAGCTCATACATGAGAGTCCCCCCCCGTCCTTCCCCCGACGGGGGAGGCGACGGGACGGCACAGTCAGTTTCGGATCTGAATATGCTCGGAGAGAAGCGCGTCTAGACACTGGTGATACATTGGAAATCCGCACATTTTATTGGCTATCGCTTTGGTGACTATTCGCTGATAAACCATGATCACGTGTGCACTGTCGTGAAAAGAAAATTTATTCTTTCTTTTTGGATTGAAAATACTAAACATGGCCGGCTGCTACTTTATATTATAGAGATTACTGAAACAACAACGCCACTTGCCCTAGTTTTACATGAGCGATCGATGGTCAACTATTTCTTAGAAAACGCGGCTTGTAGTCCTGTAAATTGTGCTAATTTCCAGAGACTTCAGCACTGCTTTTTTTAATACCCCCACTACTATTCATTCAAGGAGTCTCCATGATCCAGGGGAGGGATTGAGAGAGGTGGGGATTACTCAGTTAAGCTCCAAACAATTTTAACAGACCTAAAGATAACCCATTTTATACACCGTGCACATTCATTTTCTATACTGTTCAAAGACCATTCTCGGAGACCCAGAAGCAGTCAGTCCGGGGAGGGAGAGTTGAAACGAAGGGGGAGAGGATCACTTCTTCTCCGCCGTTCTCTTCTCCAGTGCTACCCGTTTTCGTTGACCCCGTGGCGAGGTAGTCTCCTTCGCAGCCGCTCGGACCGGAGTCACGCAACGCTCCCCGTTGCGGGACTCCAGCCCGAGCGGCTGCGAAGGCATCCTCGGAGACCCAGGGGCAGTTAGTGTGGGCGAGAAAAAGTCTAAACGGGCGAGAAAAAAATTCGGGCGAAGAAAAGTCAAGAACGACGACAAGAGACTTTTTCCCGCCCCCACCAACTGCCCCTGGGTAGGAGACTAGTGGCGAGGAGGCCATGGGGACGAGAAGATTAATTAATCCAGACATGCGCGCTACGTACAAGAGGAAGCCATTTTGATTATTCGTGTTGTTGTTCTATCGATATTTTCTCCAAAACAAGCGTAATTCAGCAACTGAGGGAGTAAGAAAACAACCAAGAGGTTTCTTATCCATAACGCGCTATTAAATGTTCCCCGGCACATCTTCGACGGGCTTTTGTGAGTATAAACAACTTCCTTTTTTTCCACTCAGTTGAATTGTAGAAGTGTTTATTGAAGTGTTTAGCGAAAATAATACGATATTGCCTCAAGCCATTCAGTTAAAACGTACTTCTTAGGGCATCACTGTGTAATTGTAACTGTAGTTTTGGCCGCGCAGTGATTAAAAAACGAACAAGAGGCAATTAGTCACAGTACATGTAACACTTCACACTGGCAATTCATCTTCGGCAAAGTTCAGTGAAAAAGGTGACTTCTACATGTATGCAAGTAAATTCTTATTTTTGAATTATTATTTTTTGTAGACCATGCACCAATCAGTAAAGGCCTTCTTGTTTTGACTGGGACAGCATCTATTTTTAACATCCTTTTCGCGTCGTCCACCAAGCATTTCTTACCAAACAACCCATGGATTCAGATTGCCCGCAACTCAAAGGTACTTGTCAACACTGTTTGTTTTAGTTATAATAGAAAGAGGAAAATGTTGTTGATGAGAAACAGAGAGTTTTCATAACACTGAATTCAGGGGGACTAGAAAACTAATTCCCATCCTCCTGCCAACGCTGATGGTGGCACCCGATTGCCCATGCATGACTTTTTTTCCTACAGAATGATGCTCTTGCACTACATATAATGGTCAGTGTAAAACACAGACTACAGACTGCAGACCAGGGGTAAAGTGCCATCTGCAGACTGTAGACATTTTAACTGAACCATGTTGGCATTTCCATCATTGAGAGCTAACCATTTACACGGGGTAACAAGAGCATTATTCAGGCTAACCTGAGTGATATGTAATAGTAATTGGACCAAGTGGAGTCAGGGTTCTCCCTAAATTTTGGAGTAGAAGGAGAATAAAATGGAGTAGCCGGCAAAGGAATTTATAAAGGCACACAAGTGCCTTCCATGCGCCTCTGGAACATCTTTTTTCTTTTTGGTTTTGGGCGCTGCCACCTGCTACATCTCAGCAAGCCCATGCTGCTGCTTTTCCGCCATTTTGCAGGTGTTGGAATATGTTGTCTTATACGGAGTGTTTTTCGTCGGTAACTGCTGCCTTGCAATCTGAGCCTGATTTGTTTGCTGAACATTCGATCGACGTCTGTAAGCAGATTCAAGCGTGGCGAAATTCTCGACAAAACTTTCAAGTTTATTCAGTCAAAAACATTTTTTGGACACTTGACTCTTTAAGGAAAACTTTATTTATTTCTGAATGTATTAACCTAAGGGAAAGCAGGCGTCGCAAATGGAAAAGTTGCCGTTGGGTGCAAAGCAAAGTACTTATTCACTTTTTTATTTGGATCTGAGTAGCCGGCGCACCCAGGACGACTAGCCGGCGATTTTCACGGGTCGCTGGGGTTTACGGAGATCTCTGGTGGAGTACAATTCTAAGGCTAGTTGGAGTGTACATTGTGTAGACGTTCACTGCCATTAGCCTGAATAACCCTGTTTACGGTTAGCACTCGATCATGGTTTCGATCATGGTTATAACAAGATGATATACATGTATGCTTAAAAGGTCTGCGTTTTACTCCCTGGTCTACAGTCTAATTTTTACACTGACTGGTTCAGACAGCAATGGTTTTGTAGCTTGTTTGCCCAGAATGAAACAGTTATAAGTTTCACAATTAATACAGTTTAGATCACAGCCATGCAAGTGTTAAGAATTTATTGGTCTGAATGGAAGATAGTATTTTTGATGGTTTGGGGTCCCAGGTACAAATATGTGTATTCATGTAAGAGTAAGAGTTTTGTTGCTTTCCTGTGTGTTTATTTATTAATAATAGTGAATTGGGTGATTCCAGAAAATATCCATACACTATCACGGGCGACATGAGCACTTTAAAGGCAAGGTGGCGCAGGATCAGCGTTTCTTCGATCGTTTCATTTCTGATTTCTGAAGGATTCCAGGTCTCTCATTCCCATTCAGATCTCCATGGAGGAAAAGTCAGAGCAACCAAACTGTCAGATTTTCGAGATCACCTTAGCCTTGGCCCAAATACCAAGCTGATTAACAGCTTTAACAGAAACACCAACAGGAAACTCAAATCATTTATCATGGCTCATAAACTATGTGACATAATGAGCAAGTGTGTTGACAAATTGAGAAAAAATATGGGAGCCACGCGAAGGACTCTAGGTTGTGTATGAATTTGCATGACAATGTTGTTTTGACGTGTAGTCAATCAAATACACGAACCTACACTGTAGACAAATTCATTTCTTTGTCGTTTAATAGGATCTGATTGTTAAGCTTGTGTACATGTAAACTAATTCAACAAAAAGCTTGGCAATCAGTCCGAAACAAATAACTTCAAATAATTTTTTTACGCTTTCAAATTGACCTTCACTTCGCAGAAGAGAGCAGCTTCACCTCCTGCAGCAAACAGTTTGTGCTTGATTTACAAACTGGTAAATTTATCACATCGGTGATTTCAAGCTAAACTTTAGCCATCTTCTCTCGGGTATCCCCTTTTTCATAAAAATGCAATACAAACTCAACTGTATTTTAAACTCAAAATAATGCACATTTGTACGAAATTGTAATTTGTAGTATTGTTATCTTTTGTTAGTTATGGCAAGTTTTATCATCAAGTTTGTACTACTCAAGTGCTAGGAATTTGATTTGTGGCTCATTCCTTCTATATTCTTTCCGGATCTTTGAGAGACGATTTGGATCAAAAAGATATGCAGTAAGTCTTTTTCCTCTTATCCACAAGAAGTGGATAACTTATACATGTATTTATTTGTGATTTATAGTTTTGTTTTACAAATTTATGGTATAGCCTTAGACATTAAGTACCTGTTTCCCGTAGCTTTTTATGCATTTCTTGCCCAGGCTAGGGATTTTGGGGGGGGAGGGGGGGGGGTACTTCCAGAAAGATTAGGTAGTGGTGTGTGACGTGCTTCACTAATCACAAGACCATTACCCCATTTAGGACCAAACTCTGTTATTTTCCCTGCCCAATTTATGACTTGACCAAAAATTTGATACTCTCTTTAAAACTCAACCCTTACATGTAAATCAATGTCCTGTTTCAGACCTGCCTTGTGATAACATACTTACACTGTAGGTCCCCACACTGACTGTAGTTTGAACCAATGTTAACAGCATGCGAAGGGCTTCTGCTGTTGATGGTCTTATCGACATTGATGAAAAAGTACAGGGCTGTGCTCTAGAAGTGCGCAGGTGCCACAGACAACTAACTTTTTGCCTTGGGTCAATGGAAAAAACTTACTTTTTTCATATGGGCACCCAGGATTTCATGGCTAGGAACCTTTGGGCACCTTGTAATTTTTCTTTGACCATAGCGTTTAAGTACATATAGCTCCTTCTAAAAAACAAACCCAATGCAAGACTAGAGTGTGAAAACCATACCCTATTTACAGGCCTTCTGACAGGGTGCGATAAAAAACAGAAATGACGCGATATTTTCAGGCAGATTACACGATAAGAATGGTCTATTATGCGATAAATTATGTAAATTATGCGATTTTTTCCTCAGCTATTTTGAGCATATTTTTCTAGGTTTTAGAGGATGAAAATCACTTTGGGGCTGCTCTAAAGACAAATAATTGAACATCAAGGGACAAAAATTACACATCTACAGATAAATTGTGATAAAAAAGACTTGAGGTGCTTGCCCATCACAGACTTCCGGTTGCGAATTGTCCACGTAAAAATGGTACATGTATTCTCTTGCTCTATCTTTGGCAGTTAAATCTGGCAGAAGGTGTGATTTAATGTTTTCAGTCAAAGAAATCACTAGAAACTTATCCTCAAGGGACGTTTTTCACGAAAGAAATTACATTTTGCCATCGGAATGCAATACTGAACATCACTTGGATCACTGCGTTGTCGATATATACTGGCAATTCTGATTGTCAAAGCGAAAAAAGAGATTGTTTGCATTTCACCAATAGGTAACTCTTAAAGAATGAGACTCGTACCAGGCCCCCGACATGCAAAATAACGCCTTGATCTTAAAAAAAGGCATGTTTATGCACGACTTTTTAAGAAAATTGTTTGTTTATGGTTGATTTTGTGAATAATGTGCGATCTTTTGTGAATTATGCAATTTTTTGTGAATTGTGCAATCGGATGCGATCTGAGGTCGATTGTGTGAAATCGCACCATTGCGTAATATCAGAAGGCCTGTATTTAAGACCAAAATCAATTTTCCCTGCCCTATTTTCGTATATAACCCATATAAGGTAGAATGCCAAGGGATTTCTTGTAGCTTCAGAGTACATGTACTTTATGTAGTGTACATTAACCCATATTAATTGTCAGTATTAAGTGAATATGTTTTCATTGTTTTCTTTTCCAGTCATACATTTTTAGCACCACAGTTATCGCAATTGGACTTCAACTGACCTCTATCTCTGTGTTGAAACACTTTGGTTATGACGTGAAACTCCCCCCACCAGGACTGTATCTTTTCAACGTTGTATCTCTTCATACATGTGCAAAATGTCCATCTTTGATTGAGTGCATGACAACTTGTTTAAGTTTGGTTGAAATTTTTATTAGAAAATAGCCCAAGAAAAATATGTGTACATGTATGTGGACTGGTTGGTTAAAAATCGTGTAAAATGCTATTAAACAATATTAGATTATGAGCTCAAGATTTCTATCCTGTGATACACCCATGTCAACTTTTACGCATAGACATTGAGAGCGAATGATCTAGTAATTGGTTTTATTAAACAAGCATAAATCTAGTAGTTGTTCAAAACTTAATCTAAATCCTCCTCAGATACTTCGAAAACAAAGAATCGACTGCCATTTGGATAAGAAGCACACACTGCTACGCTACTCACTATAGATCTACAACTGAATAGATAGTGAGTAGCGTAGCCAATCTGAGAGCTGCATTTGTGATAGAATGCTAGCAGATTAATTTTTATATTAAACCTCTATAGAAACACAGATCTACATTGTACATGTAGTATAACTGTTGATGTAATAATAGTGCCAGCAAATATAATTTACATTTTGATGATCAAAGTGGACACTTGAGGAGTTTTTCTTTTTTTTTCAGCACAGTATTTTCTAAAAGAATTAGGAAACTTGTTTTCCATGTTTCTATCAAGTTATAGAGACACAAGTGGAAGGTTGAGACAACTCAGAAAAGCTGTGGAAACACTCGCATGTCAGCTTCTGTTCCCACAGCATTTCTCATTCTCCAGAACATTCACTCATGCTCCTATTTAACTTGATAGAAACACAGGATATGTTTTCTTAATAATATTATAATCCATCTCTGTCCAGCCTACATGTATGTGATTTAAGGTTTCCTTTCCTTACATTGTATTAACATTAACTGAACCAGGTTTGGAGTGCTTTATGCAACGCTTGTGAAGTATTTCTGTGACGTTCCAGCCTCTGATGCAATTACATTCCTTGGCTTTCCGATCTCAGGGAAAATAGTTATTTACTCTCTAGCTCTGCAGGTCAGTAACATTGCGCAAACTGAGACCATGCTAACTCTTCGTCAAAATTGATCAACACCTCTTTTCTCGAAACAGTAACCAAGGAGAGTGGTGATGGGAATTACTAACTTAAACATCAACTAGTCAAGGGGATATTTCCTTGGATGTACATACATCACCAAATTCTTACAAATCATTGACATGGAAAGGGAAATGGTAAATTACAGTAGTAAGGAGAATAGCCCTGAAGCCCAAAGGCCTTTTAAGTGGATTTCCTAGTGGGGGAAATGATGAATTAAATCCACAAGTCGGAAGAAAAATTTTGTTGACTACCCCAAGACAAATCCGACAGGACTTTTTATTCTGTCACTGTTCTAGCAGTGGAACAATACAATCATAAAAGTATGGCATAAAGTGTGGAGGCTCGTAATCACTCACTCACTCACTCATGCCCGTTATGCCGGCTGGCATGTAGGGCAGCAACAATAATGTACTCCACCCCTGTCTGTTCTGGGCCAGCTTCTGAACAGTCTCCCAGGTGTGATGGAGAGTCTTAAGCTCCCCTTCTACAGTTCGATGCCAGGTTCGTTGTTCGGCTCTTTTTATGGTAAATAAATGTTATTGACAAAATATTTTTGCCATTTAACAGATGTTGTTGTCCAGTAAGGAATCACTTTTGGCTGGTGTCTGTGGAATGGTTAGTGACTGAAATAATACATTAAATTATTAATACATCAAATGAATGGAACAAAAAACTACAAAATTGACAGTGTCACATGTTTTATTTAATATCTCCACAAATATTCACAGCAGTGAAGAATTCAATATTTCATTTGAAGTGTTGTTTTCCGCTGGCTGAGGTATGAAAGAATCGGAACAGTTTTTCTCACAGACATCTGGGGGTCTGGGTGCTAGTGTACGGGGGGTATTGTCACATGGCTCATGAGAATGCTCACTTTTCCTGTTGCTGTTCGCCATTGCCTGACCCCCCACCCACCCACCCGCCCTTCTAGTTCTTTGGAGTTTTTTCCTGCAAGTTAGTTGTTTCCATTTCCTGTTTGTTTTGGGGAGATTTATATGTATCCAGTTTTGAGTTGCTGCGGTTTTCAAATTATTTTCTGGACTAATTTTTCGTCCTGTTTATGAATGTACGTTTTCAAATTTGTTCTTTCATTGATGTAGTCTGTGATTAATAAAGATCAGGCTGCATGGTTCGGCTTGGCATGGCTACCAGTTGTGTGTGAGAAAGGGTATAAAATATGCTTTCTAGAAAAAAATTTAATCCTGAAAGCTGAAACTATTTCCCAAAAAATTGTAAATCAGAACAATGTGGCGAAAAAATCACAAGATTTTGGGAAACCCAATATACTCTAACACTACTCTGCTGAGCGATTTAGAGATAGAGAGAAGGGTTTAGCTTGGTTTATGATGAGATCTATCTTGAGAACCACATATGAATTCATGGCACCTGAAATTATTTACAATTTTTTTTCCTACCCTCGTACCAAAGATCAATCACCATGGTAACCAAAAGTGGGTTAGAGCCGCATCAGATTTTGCAACAACAAAATCACTCACAAATGAGCTTAAAGTGACCTTTATACAAAGTTATTGAGCTCTATGCCCCCACAAATCATTAAAAACATCTTATTCATGACATTAGCAGGATTCTAGACGAAAACACGGCGATATAAAGAATATTTAGTTGCATTTGTGTTCATGGTGACATTCCGAACAGATGCTAATTGCAAACATGATTTTGCTTACCTCAATTTATTGCTTCTACTCTAGCGCTACAAATAGCTGTCCAGATTTTTTCTAAATCACTCGGAAAACCTTTCAGACTGATGTTCTTCTTCAAAAATCATCTTCAGGAGCTCTCAAAATTTGTCAAAATTGCTTCGCGGACAGACTGCAAAAGGTCCGCTTCATGTTCAACCTCGTTCCCAGGGTCCTCTCTCCACCTTGAGAAAGTACCGTAGTTGCAGCTGATCACATGTCTATGCATGCCAACCAAAGCCACACAGAGGGTGGGTCCTCAACTTAATTTTGTCAGCACTGTCTAGGGAGGTGAAAGTTGCACTGCCATACAGACATTATTTTGAAAGTGAAGCAAGTTATTTGTCAGATCCTGCCTGACCAGTGCTTTGTCTCTATCTGAAGTATGAGATGTTAATTGAGCATGAGAAGGAACTTTGCTTATTTTTCACTGCTTTTCTAAATAACCGTCGACAGCCTGCTGCAGATTACATATAGTTTAATCAGTTTTTCAAAGCAAAATAATTAAATAACTGTTAAATTATTGATGGGATGCATTTAACTCAACGAGAAGCTAGTCTGTTGACCAAAAATTGGACTTACAGCTTAACAGTTTTAAAACGAAAGCCATTGGGTTTTGCAAACGCAAGGCCGATGTGGTTGTTGTCTTCATTAAATTTTTACTGCAAGAGAATCAAATGACTGTCAAACTTTCGATTGGATGAATTCAATCAAATTCAAAGCTAGTCTCTTGGCCAAACACTGGACATATCAAACTCTATCAAACTCTGTTGTGATTTTGCCGATTGAAAATTATAAGCTTAAGCTTCATCAAGGAGACAGTGTTGATGTCAAGTTCTTCATAACTTTTTTTGCCGCAAGAGAATGGAATGACCGTTAAACTGTCAATGGGAGTAATTCAATCAAATTCAAAACTACCTGTAGGCAAACATATGACTTATTTAACTCTAAACGAATGAGTAAATACCTTCGTTGTAATTTTGCCAAATGAAAAATCAAATTAAATTAAATTTACCACATGGTCCATTTGTTGTTGTGGTTGTCATTTCCAAGTTCTTTGCCAATTTTTTTCACCACCACAAATTCCAAATACAGTCCCAACTATCGACGGGAAAAATTCAGCTCAATGCAGAGCTAACCTCTTAGCCAAACATTGAATGCATTAAACTCCTTTATGCCAATGCCTTCGCTGTGAGTTTTGTGGAGCTCACAAATTGCACTCCCTACTGGGCTCAGTAGGTGAGCTTAGTGGAGACAAACTTTAACTTTCCGGCCCCTCCCCTGAATCACATCTCTGGAATCATGTATAGCAGTAACCAAGGTATTTTCTCGAGGAAGAGAAAGGACCCTGGAAATGAGGTTTCAAAACATTCGGCGTCTTGCAAAAATATTTGAAGGATAATAAGCACGTACAGTAGCCTCCATTTGGTGCAAAAGATTCTTGGATATTTTCCTTGGACATTATCTGTTCCTCCAAGCTCACAGTTTCCCTTAAGCTACACTTTTAAAAACTGTTTGCTTCTCAGACAGACAATGTCCATGAACAAATATCCCTTCAAAGTTCAAGCATATTTCCCCGCTAAACGGGGGCTATTGTTTATTATGTTAATTAACATCATGACGACTAAGTAGCTGTTCCTATTACCTTTACAGCTGGCAGGAATTATTTATAGGTTCAACTTATTTCAAGTTCAACGTTGGCTCAAGCTACCAGACTCTCTGACCTCGGCCATATCTAGAACTGTTGGTAATTGGTTTAGTTCAGAGAATCCTCCAGTTCAGCCTTATGCCATGGGTGCAACACTGGAAATACAGCGGCTTCAGCAGATAGAACATTACGAGCAGCAAGCTCTGAGAGCAAGAATGGGGAATCTTAGAAATAGGGTAATGGCTGAGGACTTGTGTGGGTGTGATTTTGATTGAACATATTTGCGACTATTGTAAATTGAAGCTAAAACCAAAGGCTGTGTCTAGACAGTCACAACCAGGCCTTCAGCCAGATGGGTGTCCAGGCATCCAGTGGACGGCCACTTATTGAGGAAATTAAAGTGTTTTATTTTTCATACATTGCCTTATAAATTGTTCATTTGAGCAGGCCCTATAGCACATTTTGGATGCCCGCTTTTCATATCCTGGCTAAAAGCCTGGTCACAACATGCTTAGTACAATGGCCTGATCAGGATACTTGAATGATAATACCTCAGGACATTCAGCTGAAACTGGATTGCGCCAAGTGTCAGCATCTGCTATATCCTTGTTTCTAATATTACTACCCGTACATCACATCATTTAGTTGTCTATGAAAATAAACTTAAGGTACATGTAAAGATAATAAGATTCGTCTTCATGTCTCTAAGTCCATAACTGTTTAATCTCACAGCTATTTTTTTGTCATAATGTTTTTGAACTGTAATTTCAGGGACCTCCAAGAGTAGGCCAAGGATATGCAGATGTTTTAGTGCCCCCAGGAGGTGGTGCCTGGCTGTGGGGCGCGGCAGCTGCCAACAATCCGCTGCTGCCACAGCCGCCATTGAATGAATGGCAAGACAGACATCTGGATATGGACAATGCAAACTTTCCTCAGCAACCAACTGTAGAAGTCTCCGAAGAGCAGGTTCATGTATACATGTGTTAATTTTATAACTTCAGTCAAATCTTGCCTCACACCATTCATAGCCATACTAGACAGGCTAATTAAGCCATTGTAATTTATTTGGGTGTGAATGTTATTAAATAAATCTGATGTCATTCCTTGACTTTGCCTAGTACACGTACATGTGAGCAGGACTTGCGGAAATCTACCCAGCAAGCAAAATTAGAATGTGAAATAATTATGTTGCAGACAATAATCTTTATGCATTAAATCAAATCAGCAACACTTATTTTCATCCTCTTTTTTCCGTGCAGGTTCAGACATTAGTAGAGATGGGATTCTCCAGGCTAGCTGTGCTTCATGCTTTGACGACAAGCAATAATGATATTACCATGGCAACAAATATCCTATTGTCACAGTCATAGTGATAATCAATTAACAGACTTGTCATGGGAGTTAATAATGACAGTATCAAGTTGTTTATTACTATCTGGATTTCTGTAAATAGATATAAAAGTGGTGTAAAAATCAGATTTTTAAAGGCATACAAGTTAGTCGTGGTAGTTGTTATTGTTTTATTTGTAAAATAAAAAAGTGAAGCTGTTTATAATATTGATGGTTGCTTGAAAGAACTCGAAGTTGTGAAAACTACTGACAACACAGTGTGCCATCATGTACTTGCTGTAATGACAGCATAGTAATAAAACTTTAATTACATCAACTGTTAGTAATAACTTGCATGAAAACCATTTGCGCATTTATTACAAGACTCTTGGCATACAAAAATAGTGAAATAATTTTAAACTTAGAACTTAAAGTAAATGCCAAATTGTTCAATCCCTAGCATTGTACCATGGCGCGCATTTGCCTGGATTGCATACTGTTTCACTGCGGCCCATTTATTGCAATATTACATTGTTTTTGTTTGCACATGTAAGGGGAAGGGGTTGGGACAGTGCCGTAGGGGGTTATTCCTCACGTAATGTTTGTCAGATGACTATAGACCCATTTAAGTAATTCCCTTATATGGAGGACAAACAATGGTTGTTTTCTCCCCTGAGAGAAACAAACCTTTCAAATGCAAAACAATCTTATTGTTTTGTCCTCCAGGTTGGGAATTGACTGAAATGGGTCTATTAATGTCTCGTATTATATGGCTAGCTCTGTAAGCAGGCAAGATGAACCGGATCCTGCACTAGGATTGGCCACCTGAGCAGGCAAGACGGTGCTACCTGCTGTGTCCTGCAAGAAAATGGTGTTCTTTTTCCATATAATATCCTCTTTATTCATCAAGCATGTTGGGTCAAGATGGCTGGATATTGGCCTTGTTCTACTGACTCCATCTCAGACATGCAAAAGAAAACTTGGCCAATATCCAGCCATCTTGACCTCATGCTTGGTTAAAAACCCAGTTATGTACTGGGTATTTCCAGAAGATTAAGAATGTACATGCATGTTTAGATATAGGCAACTGGCATGTACACAAGGTTAAAATAGCTCAAGAATGACACTTGCTGATCATATGTACTTTTCAATTATTTAATACTACATTAACTGCATTTTACAAGTCACAGCAGTAATTTTATGTAAACCAGAAGTTTCTTCAACATTGACGTGTACATAGGAGAAAATCAACTAATATTGTAGTGCAAGATACATGTAATATTATTTAGCACACAGGTGCCCACAGAAATAACTGTCAGAACTGATTTCATTCATCAGATTTTCCTGCAACTCCAAACAGAGTCTGAATAAGTGTTGACCAATAAATACATTGAACAGGTATAAAATATATCACTGAAATAGTGAAAAACAAATTAGCACAAAGCCCCAAAATGTCACTGTTAGTAACAGCTTCGACCTTTCTACCGATGTCACACAATGTCTACAATGTTTTCGTATTTTTCATACAAACAAAAAACCTCCATAGATCATGATCAATTTACCATGCCAAATTTAGTAAATATGCAGAGTCCCATAAGAATCTGTTGCAAACCCAAAAATATGGAACCCCAAACTTGCCAAAGACTAGGAGCAAGCACAATCAGAAAAAGTGTGAAATCAGTAAAAAGGTCCATTGTAATATTAAAACCCAGCGAGAGTAAGTTTTGATCAAAAAGGAAAATTGCTCGACAAGTGGAACACCCAAGCAATACTAAAGTCACAAATGTGTCTACAAAAAGAGAATATTAAAAAAAAATTCAACTACTCCACCTACAGTGGTATGTTACCCAACTGAGAAGGGTTTGACCACAAGGCAAGCTATAGACCTAACCTTTATGCTCAAGTACAAAAGAAATTCTGCAATCTTCTCTATCTTTGAGCTGATATTTGACAAGATAGAAATTATTGCTATTTCAGATATACAACTTACATGTAGCGTTGACATTAAATATTTCACAACTAGCTCCTCACAATGACCAACAAATTGTACACCATATATTAATTGCCTTAAAAACTTCACCTCACACGGCCCAGAATGAGTAGTAAGGCCATACAGTCCTTAATTAAATGTCTCAAAATATCTCTTCTGTTTCTGGTGCTTTGAAGCCAGCTTCTCTACAGTGCAAACATTCCGGTTTTTGCATCAAATTTACTGTACAGGATTGATATACAAAGTACCTACATTGGAAACCATTAATCTATTCATTTTCTATATAATTTGATTTTGAATTCAAGAATACAATATAGTTTACATAACTTGTAGAACATACAGAAGAGAAGCCTTATAATCTCACTTTTACTCACTTTACACTTCATACTGATTCGCCTGTTGTTAGCACGGTACTATTGAGCAGTACTTTACTGCCATTAATTACGCCATACTGGGCGTACCAACTCTAACTGCAAAGTCTGTAGAAACTATTCAGTGTGGCCAATTAATTTGAGCTGGCCACAGTTCGTTTGTACAATCTCCTTTTTGCCGACATTCAGACTCTGTGCAACTCTGTACATGTACAATAATGTAGTTCAGCATTCTCAGGATTGAAATGCTATGTACATGCCGTTCATAATTAGCTCAAGGTTATTTGAAAGTTTAGACAACAGTAATGCATGCACATATCCATGTACAAATCTCACAACTATTGGGTCAAGCTAAGTCATCTGAAGTGCATATTCCAAAATTGATCTTCAGTTCTACAATTTGTTTGTCAGGCACAGGTGACATTTGAATTACAAGAACCAAGTAAAATTCTCTGTTCAGATAGCTTTTACTATCCTGCTTAGTCTTAAATTTTAAAAGACGTTTCGAATTATCCATTACTAGGAACCCTCCTCGAAAGGTTTCACGAGAAACATCTTGCTTCCCTCTTTGTCAGTAAAAATGGGAGCTCTTTTGTAGTGTTCTATTAACTCTTCCACCGTGCTAAAATTCCGTGGACCAATTTTAAACTTTCCACCTTCAATAAACTCCACCCTAAAATGCTTGATTCTGTCTGGAGCTTTCATGGACACTGAATAGCCACCCTCCTGATGAGAAAAATAAAAGAAAGTAACTTTAATTTTGATTTGAATTTCCTGCAATGTGCCAGTAAATTCAAGTTGTGCACACATGTAAACTTCAGCAGAGGTTCAAGTATCACTACCTTAAAGTTGGTATGTCTTTTAGCCCAAAGCAGCTTAATCTATTCTTGAATCTAATCTTCTCTGCCCCTAAACACATTACTAGATAGCAACTGGGTACGAGTCTGGTTGTGGGAGGGGCGGTGGCCTCATGGTTAGTCTGCTCGTCTCCAGATCGAGCGGTCTGGGTTCGAGCCCTAGCCAGGGACATTGTGTTGTGTTCTTGGGTAATACACTTAACTCTCACAGTGCCTCTCTCCACTTACAGATGTAGGTGTATAAATGGTACTGATGAACTTAACATGTAATGCTGGTGGTAACCCAGCAATGGACTAGCATCCCATCCAGGGGGGAGTAGAAATACTCCTAGTCACTTCATGCTACGGAAACTGGAATACATCGTGTACCTTTTCTCTAGTTAAGCTGGAGGTAATTAGTGCATAATTGTAACACAAGAGGAACAAGGGTGTTTGCTTGCTAAGAAATGAATTTCACAAAGATCTATCAACAGGAACTGTTTTGAAAATCAATGTGCCTCCATCTTAGTATTGTTAGCAATCTTTCATTGAAGGGAAAAAAGTAAGTCTTCCACATGCTAACAAGTTGTTTACTCCATTTTCAATTCCAGGGATTCCATGTATATAAGCGAATTAGGAAATATTTCAAGGGGTGTCAAAAATGGATGACAAAATCACGGATAAAACAGTAGAATCGGTCCGCAATCATAAGGAGGCATCTGGTAAATAGACCAAAACAAGAGAGCTGAACACGAAATGGTAAGCTGGGCATCCGTAATCACAAGATACCCTAAGATGTATTGTGAATCATTGCTCCAGATGTTTTTTTGGAGAGATGAGGCATCTTTTTAGGCGAGTGAAATTTACACCACGCGAGTGCATTTTGAGAGTCACCCATCCAAATGGTGAGTGCCGTCAAAATTAAGTTTCGCAAAATTTAGTGACACATTGTGTGCACTATGATTGGACACTTAAAGTTCAATATTGCATGGAAAACCATGTGTCTTACATGTATATTGCATGGCCTTATCAGGTTATTGTGCATGTATGTGATGAATAACGGGGGTAAGTTTCTAAAGAAACTGTGGTGCTGCGTCTGTAGGGAGTATTACAGGAAAATTCAGTTTTATCAACTGAATTGATAACGTGAATTGGCCACCGTAAAAAGATTCGAAAGCTGATTCAAATCTCTTTATGGTGGCCAATTCACATTATCAACTCAGTTGATAAAACGAAATTATCTTGACAATTCTTGCACATTAGACTTGAGCATCATAATATTGTTATATTACATGTCTCGAGCACTTGTTAATTTTTATAAACAGTCATGAAGTGCAAAGAGAGGGCACCCCTGATTATTTACAATGACCACACTTCTCTCACAAGCATGAGAGAACGCTTATTTCGGTAATTTCCTAATTCCCAAAGCAGGAGTTAAATGGACACCTTACTTACCTGCGTCTCGCTGACTCGCACTAGAAAGTCTCCATCTGCAGCGTTTTTGTTCAACATCTTCTCGGTATTCTCCCTTGAAATTTTACCCCAAAACCAAACCTTGTTGGCGAATGGGAGTTTCTTATGTTCAGGTAAAATAACTTTCCCTTGTACTCTGTTGTCAATCACAGGTTCAGAGCTTGGCATCGGTGCTTTACTAGAGTTGTTCTCTATATCTGTAATATAATTGCTAGGAACTAAGCCGGTACAGCCATCCTGTTTCCTAGCAACCCACCACTCAGGGTCATCTTCGGGTTTTTCAATAATATCCAGAATTTCATCCTTTTTAAAACTAAGCTCTCCTGGATTTCTGGGATCAAAAGTGTACAATGTCCTCACTTTCTGTAGGACAGGCTTAGGTGAAGAAGATTGGCTCGCAAGTTTGGAGTTCTCCTCTTCGGCATATACGTAATTGGATGGGAACCAGCCGGATTGCATTCTTATTTTTCCCTTCCACCAACCATCCTCTTTCTTTTCTATAACAGTTATCCTGTCTCCTTTCTTCAGCAAAAGTTCATCGTCATGCTGAGGTTGAAAGTTGAATTTTACAATCACAGTCTCAAATGCTGCCAAAACATCCTGAGGAACAAAATATTCACCGGGTGACGACATTGCCCCATTTTCTTTCGGTGATTTGGTACTTTTCCCCTTTAACCAGCTTTTCCCTGTAGGTTTGCTCTTTTTCACATAGTTGGAAGGAACATAGCCTTTTTCGTGTCTTGAATTTTCCACCTGCCACCAGCCCTTGCTGTCATCTAATACCACCAGTCTTTCATCTTTCTTAATGGAGAGTTCTTCCCTGTCTGTTGCTTTGTAGTCATAAAGGGCTATGGCTGCATTCATACATGACATCTGCAAAGAAAAAAAAGAAGTAAACACACAGATAAACAATAAATGCCATTTATCACGAATCATGATAATATAACACAACTTCAACCACAATAGTACTGTATGAACTTTTGAACTTAAAGCAGCCCAAACAGATGACTAAAATTAAAAATAATCTGAACCCTGTGAGAAGACTGCATTGTTCATGTACTTCTTATCTAACTCTTTGGGAATAAAATTTTTGGGGAATAAAAACATTATCACCATCTGTAAAATGATGTCATTACTTAACAAATAAAGAAGCCTGAGCAGTGTATTACACTGTGATAAAACACGACGGGCATTTGAGAACACTCAAGGAACGCTCAAGGAATGCAAAACAATAAAACATGCTTTTTCTATGCTTCATACTCTGATAAAACATAGGTTTTTGACCAATCAGAGCACGCACAGGGTCCTTTCTAGATTATAATCTGTAATAAATACATCAATCGATACACGTGTGTGACTTTTTCACTTCTGACAAGGTAGAAGAGTGCCAAAGCATGAAAACAATTGTTGAAATCTCCAATAGATTAAGAGATAAATGAAATAAATGCTACATAATTTGTTACAACATCACCCCAGATCACAACTTATTTTTCCAGAAATTAAAAGTTAAAAGCATTTTTCGTATGAACGTGATCACAGAAAATTGCCAAAACGGAATAGACGTGCAAAGTTGAAACAAACGAACCTTGGCCCTATCGAATATCGAAAGGGTTAATATCACGCACACAAAGGCGGCTGTTATATTTGTAAAAGTGGACCAATCGACACAGACGCGAAAGTGAAATACAAAGCTAAAATTTTTTTTTCTCTTTACCAATATAATAAGCGATAAAACTTGACGTAAGGGAATGCAAAAATAGATTTTAATTAAACGGACGAAATCCGAGACAAACTTGCGCAACCCGATCGATAAAATTATAAATCCAACAAAATTAACGATTCTTTCGACCGGTATTGCAGTGTTAATTTCTCCATTAGTTTTACGTATAGACGAAAATGTACAGTTCTTTCAATATTAAATTCAGTGGCACGGGTTGAAGGAATTTTCGATTGCAACGTAAGCTTAATTTACTGCCCTGCACACTGCCGTGCAGTGTGAAATGTCCAGTAAATCGTAAATTATCGTTCTTTGCAGAAAAGTTGCGGTAGCAGCGTTGGTAATTCATCCTTAAATTGTAGTCATAACGTCTAAGTTACGGACTCGATGTACATAAAGTACCAATAGATGACGTAAAATCATTCGCTCACTAAATTTATCCTGTACGGCGTTAAGTTTTCTGGGCATTTTGGTAATCTACTCGTTTTATTTTCGACTCACTTTGTTATGTTACAAAAACAATCTTAAGGTTAAAATCCGCCTAAGCCGGTGTTTGGACTATTTGCATTTGTATTTTACTGGATTAAAGAAGAGCCGTACGATACAGCATCAGGCGAAACGATTGCATATTCATTCCACAATATTTGCAACACATATTCATTCGTGACTAAAAGCCGCTAGTTAAATCCCCTAAAGATTGGCTACTTTTCAAGTTAAAACTGACCTTTCGTATCCTGACGTTATCTAAGTTCGTATCGCTACCCAGATGCCTTGAAGATCTTCTCTTTAGAAGGAAACTTGGTTGCGAAACGGAATTTTACCATACGACCGCTAGTGTCAACATGGCCGTCCGACCGAATAAGCTTCCCTTACACCCATGTCACGTGATATGATCCAGACTAGTACCTGTACTCCGCGCTGCGTACCTTTGCCGGTAGTGGAGACAACCCTGGGAACAAGATAAAGAAGTTCCTTTCTTTCTTTTCTTTCCTGTTCTTTCTCGTGTTTCACCAAAGTTGTGGTGTTTACATTAGCTAATAATACACATGAACAAATTACCTGATTCAGATTGGCTGAGAGCAGTGCAGTTCAAGTGTAACACCAGTGCAAAAAGTGTAAGAATATAAAGGCAGAAACCGACACAACGTAGAATGCTTTTTAGAACGTGTACTATATTTCGGCTGGCCAAACCAGCCTTCTTCAGGTACAATGGAAAATTTTGCATCGGGGCGTGTTTTTATGTAGCATATTACCGGAAATACGTAAAATAATTGACAGAGTAAATTACAGATAAACATATGAAGAAATAAAATAGTAAATAAACAAAGTAAAGTAAAAGGAAACGATAAAAAGTGTAACACCGGTGCAAAAAGTGTAACACCAGTGCAAATTACACATCGTAATTCTGGATAATGATTGGCAGAAAGACAATGAGAAATTTTGAAAGCCAATGATATCATGTAAAGCAGTGACAAAAATTTTGTACGGAAACTCTGAAAGAAGATTTCTCGAATGCGAAAAAATGGCTTCAAGAAACATCTTCCGGCAATTTTTCTGCGCAAATTTTTTCATGTTTGTATTATTGATAAGAAGCGGCTCGTGCAATTTCAGCTTTTTGAAAAACTCACTAGTGCAAATTAATTCCAAATTGAACTCGAAACCGTATGATTACCTATACTTACATTCTCTAAAAGTCCTAAAGCACTCTAGTCTCTAGATGTGTGCGGCTTTTTCCTTGGCCATCAGTGATATCCTTCGGGTAAAGTAATATTGGTACATCATTTGGCTCATCAGCGTATACTCGTTCAACCCAGAAAATCGAAACGGAAACAAGAATTTCCAGGATTTCAGTTTAGTTAGTATTGGTCCGAAGTAACGAGTTACGTTAAAATAATTTCAGCTGAAAGCGCTGTGGAGTGAGCGTGATTGTGAATTGAAAGGCGTTCCGCACGCGATCACAGCTTCTTTTTATATGCAAATCACTCTTCATAAATAGAACGCAACATTGTTATAAATGTCGTGATGTAGGGTTATGTCAATGTTACACATCAGTGACCTTTACAACAAAAGCTATCGATTGTTTTCTGTCCAGCCCATGCCATTCAGCACGGAAAGCAAACAATATGGCCCGAAGGAAAATTGCGTATTTATTTGTTGTCTTGTCGTATTTGGCTTGCTACATCGTTGTAAGCCAGTCTTGTAGCGAAACGAAATGCCAGGTTTCGATACAAGGTGACGCGTCATCTGAGTTTCGATTGAAAGCTTCCGAAGAAGGCGTTCGACTCGTTTACATCAGCTTTAAAATCTCCAACAACAGAACGTACAATCCACTCGTCTCGAAGAACAGAATTCTTCCTTACAGATGGACTTGGGCTCAGAGTGTTGCCGAGCCCATGTTGTCTTTGTCGTATGACCACGACGTCTTATCGCTTGGTCTTTTGAAGAATCAAGCAAGGAGCATGGAGGTGCATTTGAAAGAACTTCAAAGCGGATGTCTTGCTAACGTGAATTCATCGTGTCAGGACATTGCGATCGCAAATGCACTGATGGATATAACGAGAAACTTAACTTCTAGCAAATTGCCGAATGAGAGGGAAGGTGTTGTATGCTTTCGGATATTACACGAATTTTCTTTTGGCGTTGGCAGCGGTTTTAAGTATAAGTGTTGTGCTGAAGGCGAACGCAGTAATGACAATACGATCTACTGTGGCCTGGGAATTCAAGAGAGCAAATGGCTGGCAGTTTTCAACGCTATCCTAGCAATAGTTGTAGGAGTTGTGTTCCTGTATTGGCCTTTACTTTTGTGTGCGATACCAGATTCTTTTTTTAAAGAAAACCACGAAGAAGAAGAAGAAGAAGAAGAAGAAGAAGAAGCAGAAGAAGAAGACCAAACCTCTCTTAGAACCGTAACAAAAGGCAAGGGAAAGTTTCATTTTAAAGAAAACCAAGAAGAAGAAGAAGAAGAAGAAGAAGAAGACCAAACCTCTCTTAGAACCGTAACAAAAGGCAAGGGAACGTTTCATTTTAAAGAAAACCACGAAGAAGAAGAAGAAGAAGAAGACCAAACCCCTCTTAGAACCGTAACAATAGGCAAGGGAACGTTTCATCAACTTCAAAAGAGCAGCCACGTCACAAAATCGCTGGAAAGAATCCCAGTAGATGACTTCAGTCCAATCACTTTGGCAATGATGGTCCGTGAATGCGTCAAAATTTTACCAACGATAGGCCATGGCTTTAATGTAAAATTGTTTTTTATTTGGTATTGTGTTATTCCGATATTTTTCTATCTAAAGCTACTGTTGTACTTCATGATCAAAAGTAACAATCTCGATGATGCTTCCAAAAAGCTCCTGTTTCAAGTGGGAGATTTTTACCTTCACGTGTTTAGCATGGATAAATCCCTTGTGTATGTTCTGTTTATTTTGCCATATTTTATCATTCCGGGCGTATTGATTTCGTGCTGGAGATCCGAAGAGGGGACTTTAGCGAGTCAAATCAATCCTCAAGAGGAAATACTTCAGCAAGTCAAAGCCGTGCCACAAAAAATTCCACAGAAGTTGTTGTACCTGTTGAAGGCGTTTCTGTACATATGCCGCCAGGGCATGTTGTATGATGAGCAAGTTCACTCTCAGCATTCGCTATGCATGCATGTAATTTGTGTGTTATGGAGCACTTTATCAATGTTATTTTTTGCTCCAGTAGTCGCATTGCTAGCATTTTTAGTTATATTATCTGCGTCAGTTACATGTGTTATTATATACTCGCCCTACTTTTGCCTCATGAAGGTAACTTTTAGATATATCCACAAACGTCCAGTCTATCGAGGCGTCTTGTTTTTAACTCTAGTTTACTCCTCTTTAAGTGTATACATCCTTGCCGTGTTTTCGTGTCAGTTTGTCGTGCGCATGTTCGGTTTTATAATCATGGGATTAACTCTGAACGCAGAAGTAACGATTCCTTAAGTGACATTTGTCTTTGTGGTTTGGAGAAACATCCGTCTCTGCTTCAGCAATTTACAACATAGATACAAGCAGATTAAAGAATTGATTTCAGAACAGTGGAAAGAGCTCAAGGGCCAAGAAGAGACCATTCCAACAGATCTGTTTTGGTTCGTTTGCAACAAATCCAAGGTATTACCACTTGCCAATGAACTTTGCCGTATGTTGTGGAACGTGGTCGCTATATTGGTGTTTCTGGTTATCGCGTTATCCGCGATCTTTCTGTTTAACGTGGTACTGTACAACTCGTCCGCAATAGTCTCTACTATTGCCGTGTTTGTTACCGGCAGATTGTCTGAAGTGTTTTTCAGTCAAGTCACCACCGGCTATAGTTTTAGTGGCTGGGAAAAACTTCGTAAAAAAGACATGATTCGCACTGCTGTTGCGGAATTTAATACTCAGTCTGGAACAGCCAAGGATTTACCTCATGTGCGGAACGAGACAAGCGCTGTCTGAATAAACTGACTTGCTCTATGGATAAGAATATTTAATTATAGCTTCGCATAACGTTAACCTACTTTTGGATGGTTTCATAGTACGGTAACTACCGTGAGAGATTCTTACACAACTCGAGAGAATTTCCTTGTCTGTACCTATGACCAGTATTTTTATCCAGTCCAAGGATATATATTTTATGCACGGAAAGTGTCTTTAAATTTCTAGCTAGCACACTATACATGGCAGCAAGGGTTCATATACAATCCGGTTGTCAACGGGCCCCAAAAATCAGCCCGTATTAAGGAGGTGGCCGTATTAAAGGAGTACTTTAAATAATGAAATATAACTGACTGCTTTTGCTCCGGGCAGAATAAACTGCCCGTAATAACATAGTAATACAATATAAACATTAAACAAAGCTCTTCTGTTAAAAATGTATCTCGCATACCGTATTTCTTCGATGATATTATATAAACATTAAACAAAACTCTTCTGTTAAAAATATATCTCGTATACCGTATCATAGTTCTTCGACGCTTAGTAAATTTTTGGACCTTGAGAGAAGGCGTTTCAACAGTCAAAAGCAGTCCAGATAACCTTTCCTTACACCACAAACATGACAAAATAAGATTTGTAAAGAGAAGAATTGTAAATATAAATAAGAAAGATTTGTAAAGCACTCAATCGCCATAGTACAGCATATTCACTTGAACAAGTAAAGTTTTTATTATCTTTGCATTATTACAGATACTTTATTATAAACACCTTGCAGCCATAGGCTGGATTACGGAATATTTACAATTACACACATATCTGAGTATAAAATATATACAACTTTGTCTTTAAAAAAGAAGAAAAATTATCTACATATTATAGACATGGCTAAAAATAAAACTGTTCTTCAAACGCTCGGTTTTGCATTTGGGGAGTGTGAAATCTCTATTAAGTCTCAGTGCGTATTTACAATTCTTCCTTTGGGGGAGGAGGCTGTGGAGTCTATGGGTGGGGTCACAGACTATCTCGTCGAACAGATCGGTTGAAATCTTTTCTCAGCTCCTCTCATGAAGTTTCAGTAGGCCAGCTGTTTCCAGTGCTACTCTATATGACAGGTCAGGATAGATGATTCTGAGCGCCCTCCTTTGGGTCCGTTCCAAATCATCGCTGATGTAGTTTGGTAGGGAACGAGGGAATACAGGACTTGCGTATTCCAGGACGGGCCTAATACATGTCACGTAGAGACAAAGTAGTAAAGTAGAGACGAGAGGAACATTTTCTACTTAGTTCAGAGGTGTGCATGTTCCACTTTAAACCGTGGCTAATGGTCATGCCTAGCAATTTGGCACTGGTGACTAATTCAAGGGGTTTGCCATTTAGGACTACGGGTTCAAAGTCGTAGTTGTTGTTGTTTGAGAATCCGATTCGTAGTTCTTTACACTTGGCCACGTTCAGTTGGAACCCATCAATACTCCCTTGTCTTGCATGTTCAGGTTTCGCACTATTTACACTTTACAGTTATACTCATATGTAACGCTTCCGTCATACAGATTCTGACTCGTACCCAGTCGCTATTTCAGTGTTTTTGACGATGGCGTTTTTTTTTCAGGTACGTTTTATTCTATACCACTCATGTACAGCGGGTTTTATTAACAAGTTGCAGTGCACTTGTTCGATGTTATTTTGTACTGATCGGAGTGAACATTCCATTGTTGTCATGGTCGAAGTTGTGCACATTTCCTTGCTCCGCGTTTTGCTAAGCTCCTTCGCGTCCTTGTCTTGTTTGTCCTTCAGGATTCTGGGATCCAAACACTCGCATATAAATGTCTTCCGCTTCAGCAATATGTTTGTAGTTCTACACGTTAACTCAACTAAGGCTACGCGGAACTGTTTCACTCTGACTGAGTTAATAACTGCATTTAGCAACGAGTTCAGTATTGCCACTAACACTGCTGAGGAGATACTTGCATACACTGTTTTTCTAGACACGTTACTTCGATTGCTGAGTACAACAATTCTAATCTCGCAGATTGGTATATAACAGATGAAAAGCAATGAAAAGATGATAGCTGTCAGTTTAAAAGCCCTTTTGTCTTTCAGAAATTTCTACCTTGCCTCTTCCGTAACTTTCTGATTTGAAAGACTTTTTTCGTATCGTCGACCTTCACGGTAGACCGAGATTTGGTAGAAAATGATAAAGGCAATGAACATGCCAATAGATCATACAAAAATAGTCTTGTCGCCAACAGAGGAGCGCGCATAATAAGAGAAAATAACCACGCCAATGCAGAACAAGTTAGCAAACGTGTTTCGGGGACTAGTCCCGGCGGTATTGTACGAGAAAGTGTGCTTCATGGCGAGATGTCTTCTCCCCTTTTTAAGGCAAGCTGGATGAGGGAAATATTACACAGCACACTCGTGAAAAAGTATGCGACATTATACAATGTACACGTTCGGAGTTGTTATCTCTTCTCGAACTAAAGTTATCATTAACGCCGTGAACATGGGTTAAACAACCACCGCTACATTCCAATCGGGTGTGGCGAAACACGCGAGT
>OZ026599.1:5696929-5714429 GCA_964020085.1 Micromussa lordhowensis
TTGTCCACCGTAAAGAGATTCGGAAGCTGACGTTTCCAGCGTTAGCCCTTCGTCGGAGCGAATCGAATTCGCTCCGACGAAGGGCTAACGCTGGAAACGTCAGCTTCCGAATCTCTTTACGGTGGACAATTCACATTATCAACCCAGTTGATAAAACCAAATTATCTTGTAATACTCCTACCGACGCAGCACCACAGTTTCTTTAGAAACTTGCCCCCCTTACTTCACAGAAGTCTTACTTCACAGAGTCGTTGGCTCTTGGCTAAGAGATCGTTCTTTCCTCAAACAACACTGTGTACACGGAAGTGTGTTGGTAATTTGTAGACACTGCATCAAAGCTCATAAGAAAAAAGCCGAAGCAAATACGCACGCTGATTGGTTTAAAACCGTGTTTCTATAACTCTATAGAAACACAGAACTAGTACGAGCTGTTGACGTAATGATGGCGCGAACAAAGAGAATTTACATTTTGATGATCGAAGTGAACAAGTTGTTTTTCTTTTTCTTCGTCGCGGTAATTTCTAAAAGAAATATTTTGATCGGTCATTATAATCACTATTTATCACTTGATGCTACAATCATGGTATCACGAAACTGCCCAATCTTTGGTGAACACGTTTTTATCATTTTCGTGACACAAGAGGTTACCATAGCAACAGTATGACCCGCTAAAAACACCGCTTTAGGAGCATATAATTCAAAAAAGGCACGGTGAATGTTTTTAGTATTATCAAATTTTAATAAGCATGATAAAACGCAACTTTCGGCAAGTTTTGAAAAAAAATTCAGTTTTAAAACAAACAGGGTTCAGAGCCACCTTAAAGTTTTGAAAATTTAAGGTGGCTCTCAACCCTATGTACAGGGTGACGCGAACAATAAGCTAAGTGACGAACAATTTCATAAAGGGAAAAGCCCTGATAAGTGTCACGAACAATAAGATAAGTGTCACGAACAATAAGATAAGTGTCACGAACAAGGTAAGTGTCGCGAACATAGCATGACACGAAAATTAAGTGACCCACATTATGTTACCGTTGACATATAATTCTGTCGTTGTTTTTTGGTAATTTTGACATAATAATCAGGCCTTCTGATATTACGCGATGGTGCGATTTCGCACAATCGACCGCAAATCGCATCCGATCGCACAATTCATGAAAAATCGCATAATTCACAAAAAAGCACACAATTTTAACCAAAGAAGCCATTATTTAACGCTTTATCTAGAAAAATTGTGGATCTACACATCATTTTAAGGTGATTTGCCTCTGAAAAAGCCTCAAAAACCGTCAACAACCTTCTATTTCGTAAATGATCGAAGTTCAAGGCGTTTCTTGGACGTCCGGGAACTGGCACTAGTTTTCAATTTCAAAGACTTACCACAAACAATACCTTTTTTAGCTTAGACCAATCAGAATTAGTGGTATATATTGACAACATATGGTCCAAGCGATGTTCATTTCGATGGAAAATGTAGCTTCTTTCGTAGAATTCCAATAAACTCTGTCGTGGATAAGTTTGTAGTGAAAACGCCTCCTGTTTTTTGAAATGAAGAGACCGTATATCACACTTGGTGCAAGATAGAGCAAGAAAACATCCCTTCCACGTGGATGATAGGCTGGATCATTGTCGGAAGTCCGTGGTGGACAAGCACATCGAACTCGTCTCTTTTCATCACAATTTATGTATAGATGTTTAATTTTTGTTCCTTTATGTTCAAGTTGTCTTTGGAACAGCCCAAAAGTGGTTTTCTTGTTATGAAACCTAGTAAAATATGCTTAAAATAGCTCAGGAAAAAATCGCACAATGTGCACAATTTATCGCATAATAGCCCGTTCTTATCGCATAATCTGCTCCGAAAATTTCGCACAATTTCGATTTTTAAATCGCACCCTATCAGAAGGCCTGTAATAATGTGTCGTTTTTTAATGTAACGTAATGTAAGCTCAATTAAGAGTCAATGTCACTAATTTTCAGGCAGGAAATTGATAAAGTCGATCTACTAAATTCAAGGACATGTTAAAGTAACATTGCCAAGGAAATAAATTGTGTGTTTCTCAAAACCGCGAAATTAAAGTGATTCAAAAGACAAAATTTTCGCAAAATCACGGAAAAATACGCACCATAGTTTCCACCTATTCCAAGCAATAGCAACAGCAACAACAATAGCGTGACATTTGTGACAATATTTGGCCTCAAGTAGACAGTTTTCCCCACAAGAAGAGCAGAACATTGTCAATATCGAACGGGAAACAATAAAGCTTCCAATATTCAGTGGGGAAGAGTGTTTTTGCAAACCTCCCCAGTTATGATGAGTGCGTATTATATTTTACTTTTTTATTTAGCAACTTTTTTTAATTGCAGCAAGATTTTATTTTTACAGCAGCTTTTGCTTATACAGCAACCTTTATTTTTAATTTTGCATCAAAAATTTTTAAATTTGCTGTTTCAATTTGCAGCACATTAAAAGCAATTGCAACAAGTATCTTTATTATGCAGCAAGTTTTATTTGTTTGTAGAAAATTATTTAAAATTGCAGCAATTCTGAAATTTGCAGCAGAACTTATAAAAAAATGCAGCCTGTCCCCTTTCGACAGCCGTAACGGAACAATCACCCCCACCATCAAATCCGTCGTGGCCAAACACGCGAGTAGTATGTTAGACATGATGGCTCTCAATCGGGATTTTGTTTTCACGGCCATTATATACAACGCGTTTAAGGCAGCAGTGAAAGGAAATGATCACTGATCACTGCCAAAAAAATAAGTGCTTTGGCTGGCAGTGTTCCTTCCAGTACAGTGTTGATTCTGCATCAAGCTGGTAACATCCCTTTTTTTGGAAGGCTTCCATGCAGTGCTTCTCCGTTTTGCTTGTTCTCACTGGAATCTGTCAGAATCTTTCTCTTTCCTATCTGCTTCAGTGAAACGGAACACGCATATGATGTATTTGTCTTGCTCACTAATTATTTTTACCTCAGCATTTCCAGTGTTGCGTTCATATTTCATTTTTATTATCGCTAGCTTCCTGTACTACTTATCGGCTGGGGAAGACAGAGTTCCATTTCATTGTTTTTTTTTTCTTTGCTGTACTGACGTAATTCACTGTCTGGGCCGGGAAAGAAGCCAACCATTTTTTTGTTAAGTTTTAATGTAAATGCTTCAGTCGTCATTAATTCGATAAGCTCAACAGCGAAATAAATGGGCCGGCCGGGAACCTCAAAATCAGAGTTTGGGCTAATCAGCGAACAGTAATTATGGCAATGATTAAGTTGAAAACGTTCGGTTTTATAATAATTTTCCCTTGTGTATATATCATTTTGCCTCTTTTAGCAAATACTATGTTAAGAGTTGTACTGAAGTGTTTCTGAACGTAAACACCGTAAACACGTCCCGAAGAAAAAAGAAATTCCTAATGCTTGAATGGTGCAAAAAGAAATCCATGCCTATACCAAATCACCCCTCCCTTCCTACCCTCAAAAGTTAAATGGTCCAGCCCTAAAATTGTTCGTTTGACATTTAAGAAATTTATAAACATGTATCGTGTTAAAGATACAGGAGTGGAAGTTTGGGAGAATGAGCTGCTTAATTAAATAAAGGTTCACTCTACGAAAAATGCTGTGGTAACACAAGCCGACAGGCGAGTATTTCCACAGCTATTTCGAGTTGTCCCAAACTTCCACGAGTGTTTCTATAACTCGATAGAAACACGGAGAACATGTTATCTATTTCTTTTAAAAATTTTCGCGATGAAAAAAAGAAAAGAACATGTTTACTTTTGATCATCGAAATGTAAATTCTCTTTGATCGCGCCATTGTTAGGTCAACACTGAGTTCGTGCTAGTTCTGTGTTTCTATCGAAAGAAACACGATTTTAAACTAACCGGTGTGCGTATTTTCTTTGTTTTTATTTCTTCTAATAAAAATAAGTTGCACTTTCAACAGCTGCAAAAATCTGACGTACATCCAGAGGGAATGCATCATTTTGGAGTTATTCAATTAATTGTCAACTGAGTTTAGTTTAGTTTATTATTGTTTTGCACTATTTACAACAGCATTACCAAAATTAAAGTACATAAGAAGAAAAAGACATAGGCAAACTAAATTACACAAGTAGTAAAAAGCAGAATGTGCGCAGTAACCAAACTTTAATTCTGAATAAATGAATAAACAGGAAAAAATGATTTGCGATTTGACAAGACTTTTAGAAAACAAGTCATTTTATTTCCTCAATTTCCTGCCGATTTCGTTGTAAGCCAAGTCGAAACTGAGAAAAAGATACTGACGGTGTTATAACTATTGCGTTTCTACAAGGCAAAAAATGGCCGACAGAAACTTTGTTGCTGTTCTTCGAATACAACAATTTATTCGTTCGACTCTCTCTGAAACCATGATTCCATTTGACTAGCGGTTCGGGGAATGTGCCAGAAAAATTGAATGTTGGTTAGCCATGAGATGTTATGTTATGACGAACGCAAACCCAGTGCCTAGATTAATTTACTCTACTTAATTGACATGCATTGAAAATAAATTTCGGCAATGTCTTAGTTTGTTTTTTCTCCGGGGTGTCCGATTTTTGTGTATTTAGCGAAAAACTGAGAGTTTTTAGGCTGATATACAGCTGGATATGTTGCAAAATCCTCGATGTATGACTGGTAGTGTAGTGTAAGAACTTTACGTCGCCAGAATTTCAAACCAAAGGTGATTAGTTAAATCGGTTGTGATAAAAAAAAAACACAATAATGCAAGAACAGCTACGTAGAAAAACGCGGCAACAAGATTATGAGTCCATACTGCGAAACCAACAATTGTAACCGTGAAAAGCTG
Source organism: Micromussa lordhowensis (assembly GCA_964020085.1). Lineage (NCBI taxonomy): Eukaryota > Metazoa > Cnidaria > Anthozoa > Scleractinia > Lobophylliidae > Micromussa > Micromussa lordhowensis. The sequence goes on from OZ026599.1 coordinate 5,701,753, forward strand.
TTTCCACCTGTTTGGATCTATTTGTCTGATCAGATCTTTTACAGATCCTACGCGTACCCGCAGCGTTTTCGCTTGCGGTCCCTTGCATTTGAATTCAGCGATAAAAAGAAACTTTGTCAAAGCTAGAACTCGATGAGAATTTCGTTCGAAATCCAGATGTAATCGAGTAAGCTCTAACCATTTACAATTACAATTTCCTCGATTGTGATTGGTTTAAAAAACTCGACTCCTATCTTCCACTAATTCACTTGCCAAGTTGTTATCGGACAGTTTGTTATTGGACAGTTTGTTATCGGACAGTTCAATAATCCAATCGTAGTTGTAGTCCAACCAGTTGTAGTTTAAATCCACCAATCTCAATTTCAGAGTGACATGAAACAATTTACTTCTCCTTTGTCAGTATTTTAATGGACAATTTCCCATTCTTTCATAACTTGGCTATTCTTCTTTTCTCGGAAATTGTAATTTTTATGAGTAATTAGTAATAAGACTTCGTTTCGTCTAATTCGGTCTGTAATCATATTCATGATAAACAAATCAGACTCCCGCTGAGCGGTCGTCCGATTTTGTTATTACTTCTATGATTACAGACCGAATTAGACTCCACTCAGTCCCATTACTTATCATTAATTTTGGAGCCGCATTCTGTTCTCAGTACGTACAAGTGTCCTAGCTTTGTTAAATAGCTGTCAACAACAACGAAAGACTTAACTTATTCTTCACTTTCGTCATTTCATGGAGAATTTGAATATGATTTCCGAAACTTTTTTTTTAAGTTTACTGACAACGTGATTTATGACTCGGATTTCAGTTTCACCCAATAGTAATGTTTCTTATGTTCTAGAATTAAAGTCACGTTTTCTTAAAAAAAAAAATAGAAATGAAATTCTGCCAACTACCAGTTTTCTTTTGTTACATACACTAAAAGCAGTCTATACTGAGCTTTTAAATCTGAAAATTGCAAGGTTTTTTTGCTTTATAATTCTTACCTTTTGGAAAACGAAAAACGACAAGTCAGCCAAAAATAATGCATTTTTCGCATTGAGCTTTCCTTTAACGGAAATAACGTAACTTTGTTAAAATTGTAAGCTAGTTTTCGAAATGAAAATGAAAGCAGCTGTTCGAAACTCAGCAGCGTTTTTGTATTCTCTCATTTTCGTCTGCACAACGCTTCTAATTATGGCTGTAAACCGCTATCGATGTCCGGAGTCAGAAATGAACGCTTGGGTGTGTCTACAAAAAAACTGTATCAGTTCTAGTCTGAAAACAGAAACCGCTGACAACGAGTTCTTAATTGCTGCTCTGAATAGAATGTCAGCAGAAACGACGAATTTTAACCACAAAACCTAGTTTTGCGGTTTGAAACGTTAGTAATGGATATTTTCAGGTTTACAAATCTGTTTTAATCTGTATCATTGACATGAAAATCACATTTACATTGGTGATTGCAGGATACAGAGGGTTTATCCGAAAAGTCACTCATTCCCTGCGCTCACTCGTTCGTTTAGTTTTCTGATACTACTCAACTCGTGAATAAAAAATCGTACATGTTCATTTTCCATGGAGTAATCTGTATTTAAGTTAGTTTTGACATGGGCTTAGCTGGTCTATGAAATAACACGTTTAGCGTTTATATCATTTCCGGAAAATTATGTGAAAGGATTGTAAAAAAAAATTTAAGACTTCCATGTCATGTAAAATACATTTTTAAGAACCTATTTATTATTATTATTAGTAGTAGTATTGCTGTTGTTGTTAATGTTATTATTATTATTATTATTATTATTATTATTATTATTATTATTATTATTAATCATGAGAAATTGTAGCAAACACTGCTAGAGTGCTCAATACACGTTTGTGTAGAGCGGTGTATAGAACTATTATAATTAGTATGTGTAATCAAATGGTGACGAGTGAAATTAGGGAATAATTTCACGCGCGTTTTGTCAAAATTCGGATAATTTCCCGAGCCTTTAGGCGAGGGAAATTATCCGAATTTTGACAAAACGCAAGTGAAATTATTTCTTAATTTCACGAGAAAACCATTTGATTACCTTTTAATATCGTGGGTGACAAATTACGCTTGTTTACACACGGAGGCGTAAAATCGCTCGAGCACTTTATCCAACTGCTCAGGTGGAATCATCTCCAGGTTTTTCTCAAGGCTATTTTCGTCACACCAGTTGTCAAAAACCCTCACCCAGTTAGTTGTGCTCTTTCGTGTATTTAAGTTTTCTGCGGCTTCTTTTAATTCCGTAACTTCATCGTTTGTAACTTTCTTGAATCTCGACGCCATCTTGGCACTGATCGAGCGACAGATGTTACCATGGCAATTTTATAATTTCACATGTGAAATTATAAATTAATGCTGAAATTTCGCGCCAAAATTAAGGAGTAATTTGTCACCCATGATATTATTATTATTATTATAATTATAATTATTATTATTATTATTATTATTATTATTATTATTATTATTATTATTATTATGATCATCAAATGAAATTACAAAGTTGACCTAAGTGTGATACTGATCGTGTTTATCGGCCACACAAACAAACAGTCCCTGAATTCAGCAGTACAGGTGTATTTTAATTTGATACCCAAGGGTTTTGAGCTGTACTTAGCAAGGTGATTAATTCCACTGATTTTTTTAAGCGCAGGTTACATTTGGCCATTCCGTACGGAAGACTGCGCTGTATTGTTTTTCACTCCTGATGACAGTGTCTATTATGCCTTGTAAGAAGGTTCTAATTTTTAATTTTACATAATGAACTGTCGTATCAATGTGACCATTCGAGCAAGTTTATTGATATTTCAGTCACTAATGAACTTAGCCTTGGGCGGGAAAAGAACTCTGAAAGTGTTTGATGATTGAGAAAACGAATACATGTGTTCTTGTTTCGTTACACGGCGGATATCCGTAGCCAATTTCTGTTTCTGGTCATGTTTATAGAGTAAAGAGCAAATAAGATAAAATAAAAAAGTCCCACTCTTGGCTACAAAACTTAAGACAAATGGAAAAAGAAACTCGACTCAAACCGCACTGACACAAACTCAAAGATACTGCTGAAATTCGTTGTGTGAAACAATTTCCGATATTTCAATGGCTCCTACTTTGGTAAAACTATCGGAAAGTAACAATAAAAATGTTTTTGAATTCACTTTTATTTGAACACTGTCTAAAGGCAAATTTTCGCACAACGTGACCGTCACGAAGGACGCCATCGAATTAAAACTTCTCTCTTCAAAATCAAACATTCTCTTAGCTTCTCCGTGGAACATATATTTGACACAGATGTCAAATAGTGAATTTTCGATGAGTTCACACGTTGCTGCTATTTCTTTTTATTTCGCACTTCAAAAGAAAGGCACTAGCATTGTTTTTATTTAACAATGAGTCCTTAATTTAGGCTGAATTTCCGCGTGCAAGCGCTGGCAGACGTGACAACCCGCCCCCTTGAGAGTGACAGGTATTAAAGCCCATTGCAAACCTATCACTTTTGCTGAATTAGCTGTACTGAAAGCAGACGGCGCAATGGCTCAAAATTTATCGTTCTCTGTGGACAATATTCTTCGTTCGGACTTCCCTCATCCTTCCCGGATTACAAAAGCTCCTAGGGTGCTGTACGTAGGACCTCCTTTGAGCGGCGGCAAAGTTCCATTTGTTGCTTTAAGATGCCAGCTCGATCGACGAATGAACCAATGCAGCGAGACTGAATTTTTTGGCAGAGGTGGTTATAGCGCTCAAACACCCGAGAAAGATAAGTGTCAAAACTCCGTCCATATCGGAGAGCCGCCACGAAAGAGAGGTATGCTGGATGAAATTTTCAATATCTGACTGCTTCTAAAAATTTTATTTTAGTTCATTCACTTTCCCACTCTCTTGCAAACTCAAAATTTAAGCGCAGTTCAGTTAAAGAACGTGGTTTTTCTAATCACACATCACACTTGAAATTTCTAGCTCAGAAGGTGTTGAAATTGTTCACTAAAGACAATGTTTTAGTTCACACGTTTAAGAACGTAATTAGGGTTAAACCAGCTTAAAATTTGTCGCCTCTGTTTATTTATGTTCGTGTAAAGCAATGCATCGTTGGTGGAAAGGTATCTTTATGTATCGCTGCGTAGGCTCGCACGTTTCGCGGTATTAAATAGCGTTTACCGTGAATAATTACACTCGCATTCAATCCATTTGATATCTTTGAATGTCTTGTCGATCAGTTGGGAGTAAGATTGAAGCGAAATGTTACATTTATGTTCGCGAATTATGTTTTTCTTTTTTGATTTGCCCTTAGTTTATTTTACTGCCTTTGGTTTGTTCCGCGGATTACGGCGGTGTTCACTTCATACAGAATTAAGTAGCCTGTTCACTATATAGCGCTGAGGAGCCGTATAAAATCATATAATCTTGCTTTTCTCTGGGTAGGCCCACAGTATAACGATACGGAAGTTGTTTTAAATTACTGAGTCCTTTTAAACTGATGTTGTCATGACAAGTATAATTTTTATGTTAAAATTATTGGCCCCCTCTTTATCACGACTGCGTAGTCTTCGGTTCGCCGTTTAGTGTAACTGCCGGAAAACTGAAAATTCATTTTCTTTTTGCTTTTGTCATTCACCTCTTGTATAACGGAGTAAATTTATACTGATAAAATAAACACTGAGGACTCAAAACGTTGGTTGAGGGTCTCTTCAACAAGCTGGTTGTATTAACTCGGAGTTTCAAGTAGGGAACCAACTGACAGAGCTTTGGCTCGAGCATAGGTTAGTGAGAGTCCCTTCTGGTTCAAGCCGAAAAAAATGTCTACTGTAACAACGGGCTAGAAGTGGTCAAATTGACGAGGTTGTCGTAGAATAATAAGGCGCGGTTTATTGTAAAGTATACAGCTTTCATCATCAGACAGACAAAAAAATTATCAGTAATCGGGGTTTGAAATACATGCTGCCATTAAACTGTTTGCAAACGGACCTTTGCGCTGAAAGAATCAAATGCAATTATTTTTAAGTTTCACTGGCTTCTTTAGCAACTGTTCAGATATCTACATTCTTATTTACATTGTCAAACAGTCTGGTAATGAGAACAAAGTCGATTTATTTAAACCAGGAGTCATAATCAGGGACAGCGACCGTAAGCGCTCTCTATTTCTAGTATTTGGGCTGTCCCGGCCTATAATATGTTTTCCATAACACAGCAAAAGCTAGTTGGATATATTTTGATATAGCAGCGTTTCAGGACTTCAAAGTTTCCCTCATCTTCAGTGTCCCATGCCCAGTCTATCGCGACCGAAAATTAAAACAAAAACGCGAGTTTGAGCATAGGACACAATCTTGATGAGAAAGAAGAAAGTAGATAAATGAATGAAACGAATGAATAGTCTACTTTTGACTCCTGTTTTCGTCTCTTACGCGACCTACATGCACACATACACGCATACAAACATACAAACTAATTTCTCCGAGAGAAAAATAACAAAATAAAGCAGCATAATATACAATATACGTAGAAGAAGTGACTTAGAATAACATTTGACGATAAAAACTTGCGACAAAACGTTGCTTAATAACATTGTAAGATTTAAAAAGTTAAAAAACGATAAAAAGCTATAGAAAGCTAAAATCGACGACGTTTCGACGTTAACATAACGTCATTATCAAGTCAAGAATGTATAAAAACAAGTTCTATAAATACTAAAAACGAACAATAAGAAAGAGAAAAAATAATTTACAAGTTAAACAAAAAGTTTAGCACTTAATACAATCCTGAGCAATATTTACAATTAACGGCTAAAGATGAAAAAAATCTATGCACTGAAAAGGCCTTGTATGTACTAGGCCTTTTCGCGCTTACCTTTTCCAGACTGGAAGTTAGCGGAATTTCCTCATATTAGTTGACCCCAGTTTCTTGCATGAAACCTTTTTGCTCGGACCCGCTCGTTTCATCGCCCTATATATAAGCGCTCTGACTCACATTCCCTGCCATCGCTATGAAAAATCCGCGAGCGAGATAATCTCGCAACTCTCGCCATTTTGATCACGCAACACGACAACATCCACGCGAGAACCCACGACTTGTGCTTTGATCTGCGCGGATATATGTCGTCAGGGTGGCGGAATTTGTTCTAAAATAGCACAACTGTCCCATATGATAGGTGCGCGCGGATCCCAAAACTTACAGTCTCCATCTCCGATTATGACTCCTGTTGTATACTCAACTATTTTTTGGATCCTGTCAATGGCACCCTTTTATGAGGTGTTTAAATCTAGACACAATTTTGTGACGATTTGGCACTTGAATAATGTATGTATCTTGTCGCTGAGGGCCTTGATCACAGAAAACATATTCTCACCTGAACACTTCACGTCCGCAAATATAAAATAAAACCTATAATTTAATAGCGTCTTCTTTTTGTATACCATATTTATTCCAAGCAGTTTTATGATCAGTTTTCGAGTGACGCAGCAAAGTCCGTCTACCTTTACTCGCCTATTTCGTCGACTGCAGCATAAATATTTCCTTCGATTCCCTTCTCATTCGCAGACAACAACATTGCAAGTGCAGATAAAAAGATGGAGGGAGGCAAGCGGGTCAGTGATTCAACTGGAGCTACAAAAGGCACATCGAAAAAGAAACGTAATCGAAGTCATTTCACACAGATTCAACTCAAGTATTTGGATGACGTATTTTCCCGCCAACAGTACTTGACACGTGACGAGCGCGCGCTGCTGGCTGGCGCCTTAGACATGACAGAGCTGCAGATCAGAAACTGGTTTCAAAACAGGAGATACCAGTTAAGGCACCGGGGAATAAACCGGGCCAGGCAGGTTCCAGTCAAAGTGTTGGTGAGCAGCAGTAGTGCGCATTCTTCAGAGGATTGATGACACGTGATGTTCACGCGATGTGCACGTGAATTTTATCTTGAAGGAGAATAAGAACTTAATCGTTACTCGAGCTTGCAAAATGTCGGTTACATATATTTATCATTTTCTCTACTGAAAAACGCTATCCATAGAAAATTCTGCCAGCATTGAATTGAAGAGTGAGATTAAACTATAATTGATCTAATATGAAAAAATGACTGAATAATAAATACATGTACTACAGTGCAGCTCTGTTTGTTAGCATTTGTTTGCATTTGTGGCTTAACGAGGTCGTGTTTTAAAAGAATTGGTCTATTTGATGGACATAACTGCAAAACGGACACTATTAGTTACTGAAACTGATGCTATGGGCAAAACTGTTTCCACGGCACGTTCGGAACTCCTCTTCGGATTTTCATCAGCATTTCAATCATCCATCACTTACAAAATGTTTCGGCTTTCTCGTTAGATGCAAGTTTGACAGCTGAATATACTGGCGTTTCGTCCTGAATACCCAAAGTGACACCAGCATCTCTGATCTATACCCCTATAAGCGAGACGGCAGGCATCCCCAAACTTTTCATACCGGAATTCCCTCCTCCCCCCGGGGAAAGCCCCACATGAAAGATAATTCCTTGTTACTTTCAGATCGTTAGAAAGAAGCAAAAAATACAAGTGCTATTTAATTCGCTCACCGGTATCAACTGATGTAAGTTACTAGGAGGTTTGCATTCAATGCAAGGAACCACAATGTCGGCTTGGTTTTGAATATGCTCTGCAAATTAAGCAGCGCAAATTCCAAACCAAGCACAGTCTAGATCACCGAACTAAGTTCCCATTAACGGTTCAAAATGGCGGAAATAACAACGGAGGGCCCCTTGAAGCATCCGACGTTGATTAGGACAGCTATCCTAAGCGGAGTATCGTTTTTCTTTGCCAATACGCTTTTGTAAGCAGTATGGTTAAGATTTACATCTAAACTCGGGTGTGCTCCTTTTTTTGCCCAGAACTTGTACCAGCGGAACGAAATAATAGGCGCTCGAGAGCGATTATTTGTCTCGGAAGTCGTGGCAAGCGGTAACTTCTGCAAACAGCGTAAAGTGAAGTCAATCCAATTTTTTAAGCAAATCGGATTAAGCCTCACTGCAAATAATCAGATTGTAGCTATATAGCGGGATGATCGCAAGCTGGGATGTGCCATCCGACAGGGTGGAAAACCTTAGATTAGCCGGCTTCAAGTATTTCACGAAGCTAGCACTGAAATGGGGCCGGAATTCAAAGTCTGTTTCTAAAAATCGAAATGAGCGGAAAACTACAGCTGATCTGTTTTTCTGATCACTCCTCAGTGAACTGATTGGTAAACGGACCGTTGTTACTAGTTGGTTTAAAGCTTTTACCAAAGAGTTGATTCTAAACGGAGAATGCCTAATGGCAATTAACGTGAGTTCAAGTAATGAGGACTTCGTTGTACAAAAGATTTAATTTTGCTCTGGATTCTTTTCGGTTTCTTCTTCAACAAACTAGGGAGAAAGAAGGACTGCACGCATTGTCAGGCGACTCTGTCGACTGAACTCAGTCGTTACACTCTTAAATTGTTAGTTTTCACTTTCATACTATCAAAAATAATAAATTAAGTCAAGAATCTGTGATGTAACACATGATTGACATATAAACAACCTCACTGTGCGATCTGCACTGGTCTGTGTGATTTTTCATTCGCGCGTTGTTCCAAGAAATGTTTCACCCAAATTGAATAGAGCTTTTTGTATGCGCGGCGACGCCATGTTTGGTTCCCTTCGAAGGGGCACCAACATGGCGGCCGAGAAGTAACAGAAACATCTGTCATCGAGTTTAGCAATTAAAATGAAACGTTATTACTCTAGAGCACCGACACGTTGAAATTAATACTTCGTTCTTATGTAAGGACTGTTCAGTTAGCAAAAACTGAAAAAAGTCATCTTTTGACCTACAGCCTTCTCGGGCCGCCATTTTGATCTCACGCCACGCAAAAGCTAGGAAATTCAAACGTGTTCTCAATGTTACAAAACGAAGAACCGTGTCGAGCTACAAGTTTGTAAAACGTAACGCTCTTAGAGGGTCTTGCATCTGATGAAACTAAAACCTCGGAAAGTTAGGTAATTTTTTATTTTGGAATATGACAACGTCACATGAAAACCGCACTTGCTACTCGCATGAGATGGCATGTGAGTCGAGTGATCGAAATAGGGCTAGAGTCTGACTTCTAGCGTTTTTTAAAATCTCGTCGATTTTCGTTCTTCCCTTTCTGAACCAGCGTCAACTTGAATGAGCCGTAAGATTGACTATTCACGTGTGTTTTATATAAGATAGACATTTCTTAATAGCTTTTGACCACAAACCGGCGTTAAAACAGAAACTGGGTTCATGTCTACAACCTGCAAGACCCACGGATGGCAGAATTATCCATTTTTCTAGTGTACAATTTAATTGGATTTACAGGAAGACCCAACCTGAATGGAAGAGCTTCAGAAGACGGCCGACTCCCCCGAAATAGGCTCCTTGTAGAGAGGAAACTTCCTTTCAGTAATGGGGTTCGCATGGGGCGTGCCAGACTACTAGCCCCGTTTTTGCCGGTCATATACGCATGATTAGCACAATGAGCTATTGTTCTTTCCTAGCTGGGTTGCTTCGTTTGATAATGTGCTTAAATCTGAGGTTTAACGTCAACTGATCACATCCCTGTTGCTCTATCCAGCCACTTTATAAGCAAGATGGGGAGTGGCTAAAGTTTATTAATAAATTTTGCTAAAGTGAGACTGCAGGTATTAATTTGATTCTAACAGAGGGAGCGTAAGGCAAACCTTAAAGAGTCACTAATGATTTTCTAACGTTATCCTGCTTTTAATTCGCTAGCATCAAGTGAATTGATGAACGTAACGTTTTTGCATGGGCAAATTGCACTTGGCAGAGCTTTGAACGGAAGCACTGTCATAAACCCCACTGATTCAGCTTGTGACCATTTTGAAGTGCGTTCTGATCTAGGACGGACTCGACGGTGTTTCCCCCAGAACGGCCGGGTGTCACTGCATGTGACTCCCACAGTATTGCTTTGAATTATGCAAGTCTCGTAAATAGTTTCACTGAATTGTTTTTTCCCTCTACTTGTTTTGTGTCCCTAGTTAGTGTGAGATTTTCCCAGGCTACAAGGTACGGACACTTTTATAAAGTTTCTATCTATTTCTGTCTATTTTGCAATAACTCCGTAAATTCCATGTTATGACTCTGCCCTGACAACAAACAACAAATCAAACCAGCAGGGCTTGTTTTTTGGTTTGTTGTTAGGGTGCGATCCGAATTACGTTTGTTTACGCCTTTAAGTCAAAGGCGACAGGAAGTTTCTAAGAGTAATATCTTTTACTCCGGCTTCAAACCATTTTGCTCCATCCTTGACGTCTTCTGTGCCAGCCTCAGTTGGACATCAGGCTAAGGAGTTCTTGACGTACAGGAAAATTGTTTTTCGTTGCTCATGTTTCAAATCGGCTCAACAACGCTTTTACTTATTTAGAAATGATAATTTTTTTCAAGCTTAAGGCGTTGGTTCTAACGTTTAAAAATAAAACTGTACCGTAAACAATACAAGCAACTATTTTCTGTCGCCAGTAATTATTCATTATTCGTTATTAGTAGTAAGTGTCAGCCTCAAAAGAGAAGTGCTACGTCTTCAGAGAATTAACCACAAATAAGGTCGATTGCCTCAGCAAACGATGATAAAAATTTACCCATTCCAGTTGGCCAACTTGAAAAAAAAAAAACCACCATTATTTTGGGGGTATACATCTTTCCCGGACTAACAGTATGTGTCACTGTTAATTAAAAACTACTCGAAGAAAGAAGTTTGTTGTGACGAAGTCAATATAAGTCATGTAAACAAGTTTGTTTTAGCAGGGGAAGTGCAGTATATTTACGAGTCGGAGATTCGAGGAGAATTGAGGAAGCGGACACTTTGGAGAAAAGTTTTGAATCCAGTGAATCCAATTATTTTCTGCTATCATCAGGCCTACAATTTAAGTTCAAGTTAAATTGTGGCGAGACAAGCCATCGCTGTAAAGCCATTTTTTTGTATGCTGTATAAGCAGCTGTGTAATTCTCATCACACGATTTCCTTCCTTCCTTCCCCTCCCTACCTCCATGTTTATGGTTTCCGGGAGCCGATAAAACTAAAAACAGAACATATAGAGCACTGAATCCTCATGACAGGACAGCGAGATTATTTTATTCATAATTAATCAAGGCTTTTAATTTTATTGTACCCTGAAAGTTGACAGAATTCTGCAGAGTCACGCTGATACACTCCCACACTTAACGTGAGCTAGTGACTCTCTCGTGACCTCCTCAAAGAATCATAAGATAAATATGCTGGTGTTACAGTTCATCGTCGGACTCCCCGTGATTTTAAATCGATTTACGATCTTATGTCACGCTACCATACCACGCCAAGCGCGTGGGCCCAGCAAGGCAAACAACGGGTGTTGTTATTTTTTTATCGCTGACGTAACCGGAAGTGCGTCGAGTCCTGCAAAGAAATCTCTGAAATAATCAACAGATTTAACTGTGATTGTCCTAAATTTGTTGATCCTGTTGTTTTTTTGTCTGGAAGCTCTTTCAACAGAATCGATGTTTATCAATTGAGTAATTAAAGAGATGGCGGGCCTGTCTCGCGGAGAATTTAGTGAACTGAAATATTACTGTGAATACAACCCACTCAATGTTTCACTTAAGTTCGGGATTTTTGCCATCACCAAACATCCGTATCAACAATTTAAACGGTGCATTACAATTGCTTTCAATGCTTCTTGTCAATTTATCTTGCAGACTTGAGCACTTCTGATTAAATTAATGCACACTCGACTTTTCTGCCGCCCGTTTTCAGTTTCGCGGTAGCAACGGAAACGCTACAGCAATTTGAATTGATTGGCTATAGAGGTTATTGAAATCTCGGAAAGCTTACAGAGAGTTTTTTCCCGGAAAAGTTACTTTAAATAATAAATTAAACTTGATGTAATTTCCCTAGTAGCGCCGTGTACAAACTGCTTTGCGGTGCGGAAAAATAACTAGTTAATTGTTCCAAAAATAGAACTGTCACTCATCCAGGCCTGACCGCGGTTCAGTGGACCGATGCATTATAAATAACGCTGACTCTTATAATATTCAGTGTAAGCGAAGACACTTTCACTTTCAACAGCGGTTGCATAGAGTAAGGTCACGTCGGGTGAACTGCGGTTTAATTATATTATAAAAAAATTCAAATGGATTGTCACAGTGAGAAAACCAGTCTGCCTTTTTCGATTGACAATATTTTACGAGACGATTTTTCCCAGCGACGACCGAGAAATGTTCCAAGTATACCATCGAACCAGTCAAGTTTTGAGAGATGTCCAGTCACTCCAATTTATCGATACTGTGCTGTTCGCTATTGCCCAGTGGTGATGCATTTTCTGCCGGGCTTGCACAGAGTTGGCACAAGATTGCACAGAGTAAACGCAGAAAAACGACTGCTGCTTCAGGACCAGCCAAAAGACACTGAAGAAGAATGCTTGAAGTGCGAAGATGACGAGGCCCCTCGGGGGATGGGTAAGTATTTTAATGATAAATTTGAAATATTTACAAACCAACATTATAAATTAGAGACAATTATTAGCGATAAAGACACATTACTCGAGTTGAACCTTTTTGATTTTTTTTAACAAAAACTAATTTGTTTTGTTTTCAACATATTAGGGTGTTTTCAGCAAATTAAGATATCTTATGCAACGGGATTTAACACCTAAATGTATGGT
>OZ026599.1:5719429-5799429 GCA_964020085.1 Micromussa lordhowensis
GGGGAAATAACCTGTCACATCCCAGGGGAGCGGTGGCAATACCCCCGGTGACAATACCCTGGTGACCACCGGCACTCGCGAGTCATCAAGTTCCTCGTATTCCTAGAAATTCTCCGCCCTGCCTAACATTATTTCGAAAATAGTTTATTAAGTGACTGAAGTGTGTGTAAAGAGTTCATTAGGCAGCTATTACACTTGAGGAAAAATTGTGATCATTCATTCACAGTGATCATTCAGGCGAGGTCTTCCTTGCTATTGTATTATCAAGGTTTTTTTTGATACCGATCAATTAATCAAGCGTCTACTTACAAACTTTAATTAAAGCACCATATAAACTTCTTCCGCGCAAAATGTGTCAAAACCAGCAAGATTTGTCGGATCGGGTTTATCAAAGATTTTTTCTTCACTTCGACTGGAATTAAAATTGCAGAAAACTCGCTTAAATCGTTTTGTATTTTAGCACAACAACTGCTGCACTTCTGCACTGCACTTTTGCTGCCATAAATTTTAGTCTAATTATAGTTCGCTAAGACTTCAGATGCGACACCTAAATTAGATCTTAAGCGTTTTCAAGAGTTTCTAGTAGGCTTTAAAGAGTCATTTCTGAATCACCCTTGGAAACCCCTCCACTATTAAAACTATTTATAAAGGGGCGCAAATGAAAATAGATAATACGAGAAAACAAGTAGGAATGTTACCAAGTTTGGCAAATTATTCAAGAGAGTTTATACAAATGAGACATCGGACACATGGTGTTTTATAAACTGTTGAACAGTATTTCTGTGCAGGGCTGATTTTTCAGTATACGCTGTTTTCACAATGCATAGTTAAAACTTCAAAAAAAGTCAATAAAACCTTTGTGTGTGACCATTCAAATGAAAGCTACTGAACTGTGCTTTCATGTGGTGCTGTTTATTATGCTGTACAAGGTGGTTCTAACTTTCAGTCTGTTGATGAAACCCTAGTGTGCAGCCACTCAAATGAACGCTATTGAGCAGTACTTTCATGCGGTGTTGTTTAGTATGCTGTGGTGGTGTGGTGGTGCTGTATTGATGAAATGCAATTCTCAGGTGATTGAAACCCTAGTTTAAGAGCTACTGTCAGCCTATATTGCAACCTGTGAATCAATCTTTAACAAAAACAGGAACTTTTTAAACTTAGGATGAACTTGAAATCTTCTCAAATGACACGCATGGCGTGGTGTGGCTGTGGCTAAAAGACACTCCCTAAGATTCAGGGACAGTGGCCACAGAGAAATAAGTTCGCCAGTTTGTCAACCTGTTTGGTGTTTGGCAAAAGTTGTGCTCACTTTTATATATTAATTCAATCTGATGTTAAGTTTAGCATTTCTGGCATAATATGTCTAATACTGTACAAGGAACTTATATCTCTCCCCAACTTGAAGTTGAACTAGCCTTCTGTGATGTTGGACTAAATAGTTTGGATTTTTTCCGCGTCTGTTGACAACGCCATTTTCAGCCGGTTCATCTAAAAATTATTTCACACGTTAGTATTCTATAGGGGACTAGTTTTACACTGCGGAGTTAAAAACTTTACTTAAACTCGAAAAAAACAAGTAGGGTGTAATTTAAAACAAACGAAGTGTCAGTTGTTTTCTTTTTTCAGTTAACTAACCTTGGTATATCCTTTTGATTCTATATGGATAGACTATGATATAAAAATGTCTTTAATATCTTCTTCACATTCCTACTTAAAATGAGTAGCGAAAAAAAATTTTGAAAAGCAAAACGACGGATCGGTAAGTTTTGTGAAGGATTTCGTTTCGGTACGACATCTTTTAAGTTATAAACCTGCTGGACAACGTCTAGACACAAATCAATTGTTAAGCCATGTTAAACTAAACATATTCTTTGCACAGAAACCCAACATTTCTGAAATTTTCGAATGAACTTAAGACAAACAAATTAAGGCTTTCCCCGCGAGTTTATCGCGCGTGTAAGTCTTGACAGAGCTGCGAATTATTAAAACCACATACTTTCACAGTTTTCACCTTCTTAATTAACAGAAGAAAGTAAAATTTACTCGCTAGCTATAAAGTCGCACTTTGTTATCCTGTAGGTTAAGCTAAAGACATCCATTTCAATTGCACTAAAAAACAGCATTTCTGAAATTTCCGCGTAAACTCATGACAAACAAAAGCTTTCCGCACAAGTTCCTTCGCGCGTGCAAGTTTGAATACATCGATTCAATTGGCAACGATATTTTTGGTGTTAAATTGCATTTTTAGATTTAATGCCGGAAGTACATAGAATTCTATTCTTTCAAAACGACTAAGACGCCTTTTAAATTGTCGACAGAATGATTATAGCATTAAAGGTCTTAAAAAAAGCTCTTTTTCGGCATACTGAAGTTATGAAACAAAATACACCATTCCGCTAAGCGCATTCATTCTCGGCCGATATGAAGTGTGCAAAGCCTGACTATTTGGGTGGTATTCTCTAAAAAATATCGCAATACGGCTTAGCATAGTTGAATTATTTGACAACAGAACAGAGAAAGTAACAGCCGTGATAAGACAATCTTGATCGATATTTCTTCACCAAAACTTCAGTTTTCGTGACTGCAGACCGGGCTGCCAGGGAAACGCATACTTGGCATTTTCTGTTTGTGGTCTCTTCACTCAGTTGAACACTTGTAAGTACATAACTGAAAATCACGGAAACAACTTTAATGCTGAAGAAAACAATACAATACGAGGTAATCCGTTTTGTCGATCGAGGAAGCGGTAGGTGAACGGGACACCCACCCTATGCCGTCATTCAGTTTTCGTCACTAGCGTCTTTCAGCTTTGCAACAAAAAGTTACTTCAATTTTCGTGTCTCTCGGTAACAGTGTTGTTTTCAAGCTTTACCGATGTTCTTCAAGTTGCCCGATGAATATACAATATATATATGAGTTCCAAAAATAGCCAAACACTTTACAGTCTTTAGCGTGCATGTCCCGACAGCTTAAGGGGGCGGTTTCTTTAAATACTCATGACTACAAAAGTTGTGTGTTTAAGCGAAAACACTTTCAGTTTGGCGAGAGCTTGAATATCGTAAGGTCAGAAACGCTATTATCCAAATGGATTTTCACGGACAGAAAGTTGATCTCTCGTTTTCGATTGAAAATATTTTGCGAGATGATTTTGCCCCACACAGACGAAGAACAAACTTTGTCAGTTTTCACACAGCCGGGGACGAGGTAGGCTTGGAACGGTGGCCGACAGCCCCCGCAGTTTACCAATGTTGCGCACTTCGCTACAGCCCTGTGTATTTGAACCGTCCGCCTAATATGCGTACAGTTGAAGGAAGATTACTCAAAAAAAGCGGAGGAAATGACCAGTTTTTCAGAGAACAGACGAAAACCATTGAAGAAGACTGCTTAAGCTGCAAAGGTGAAGAAGTTCACAACAAAAATGGTAAGAATTTTAATGTCATTACACCCTGACCTGCAGTATTTCTGAAAAATTACAGTTTTTCACTGGGGTACAGGTACAAAAAAACCCTATTTGAAAGAAAAGCTTTTTCACTTTTATCTGGGTTAATGACTCATTACAGCGACAAAGAAAAACATGGTCTTAAATTAAAAAAGTTTGGTATATTAATTTCAAACTCTGTGCCTTGTTTATTTGATAATATATTCAAACTAAATTGAATTTTGTATGAGTGGTGATTAAAGGGATTCCATACAAACAGATAAGGGAAAAAAGACATGCTATTGTATTCCTTCCCAAATAACCTAACTTCTTTTAATGAAGATTTGCCTTCTAAGACACGAGACCTTTCATGAGACCTTTCATTTTTCAAGCGAGTTTCGAAACGTCTGAAAAATAATATTGTAGATCCATGCATCGGAACACCAATAGGAGACAAAGTTGTTTTTTATTAGTGACTGCCGGTACAATACTCGCTCGTAAAGGAAAGTAGCAACGTTTGGTCTAAAACATTCACACCTCCTTTTTATTCTATTGTAATTCAGCGTAAATTGTGAAATAAAAACCATTTTTGGCTTTGATATCAATATATTTGCTTGGGCTATTTATTGAGTAGGTTGCAACGTTTAGTAAAGTTCTAGAGTTGATACAGAAGGGTCATTGTTGGTCCGAATTTCCAAACCATTGACATGCATTTTCTCTTAGTTTCACCGACAAAAAAAATCCTTTGTCTTTAACGCAAGAAAGTAAAATGTACTCGCTAATACCTATGAAGTCTCTTTTTGTTGCCCTGTAAGTGTATGAAAATGAAATGATTATAGACATTTTCTATTCCATACTGAATTCATGCTAAACATAAAATCTCTTTGCTGTCGGCTGTCTACTTTGTAACATACTTTTGTTTCGTGTATGCTTTACTTGTTTCTAATACCGGGGTGTGACGAGTTTGAAAAGAACTGCGGCGACACCAGAAGTCCGCCTTGCAATATCTTCAGAAATACCGTGACTTCATGAACAATAAAACAGTATTCGTGTATTTGGATATTGATGTCTCATTGGCCGAGGAGGTTTTGTCTTCATGCAATCGACCGTCTATAGGACTTCGAGCCATAATGGTTTCCTACACCACAGCTTTGACCTTTTGGGAATCAATTCATGGAGTTTTTAACGGATGGTGAAGTTACACCTATGCCAGCTATTGTTTACTTGGGCGTATGTATGTGTGTGACGTTTGGACGATAAAAATAATTTGAGCGTGGAGATGTTTCATTATCTATATTTGCTCGCTTTAAAGAGGCTTAAGTGTTTGTTTGGTTAAATAGTGACTTTCAAGAACACATTCAGCGGGTTTGAGCTTCAGCTTAGAATTCTTTAACAATATACTTGTATATCCAACATGTGTCCAATCCGTGACGTCAGATAGGACTGAAAGCATGTTCACAAATTAAACGAGAATAGGATTAACAATTCTTCTACTAAACGTCTAACTTCGTTATTATGTCAAGAAACAAAACTGAAATTAAATTGAGAGAGGAGAGAGGTCAAGCTGTTAATATTGCAAAGCATCCGAACATTCTGTAATTCACTTAAGATTATTGCAAAGATAAACATGTTCCAAAATTAACTTGCAAAGTCAGACAATGGAATATAAAGAAGAAAAACAAGTTTACGTGTTTTTTTTTTGCATTGGGTATTAGTGTTACTGACACGACAGAAGGACATGGCTTTTTTTCATCGTGTTTATACACCTTAATCTGAATGGCATCAGGAAAGCGGCCATGGAAATTACAATTTTAGAGACGTGATCTCGTTTTTGCGTGTAGATATGAGAAGTGAATTAGGTCTGTTAAGATGTGTAATAATATCGCCCTTGTGCGGCTTGTAGATAGCTATCGATGTTTCACGAGCTATGAAGCGCAACATTTATATCACAGTTCTACTCTATCGAAAATGCGTGTTTTATATTGAATCAGGTTAAGTTAGTCATCACGACAACAAATGGATTATAACCTTGTCATTTTGGCCAAAAATCTCACTTACATATTTCTAAATAGTATATCAAACCGGATGTACGTAAACTTAAGTACGTTTTTGTCTTTTTTGATCTTCAGATGAAGTAGACGACAAAGATTTCAAGAAGGAATCGAAATCAGTGAAGTGCTTCAGTGAAAATGGTCCAAAGCGGAAAAGGCGAAATCGCAGCCATTTCACCCAGCGTCAACTCCAATATCTGGACAAGATATTTTCCCGCCAACAATATCTGACACGCGACGAGCGCACGCTATTGGCGAGAGGCCTGGAAATGACTGAACTTCAGATCAGAAATTGGTTTCAAAACAGGCGATATCAGAAAAGACATCGCGCCAATGAAGAAAGAAAACAGGATGAACCGGTTACATCAGTAGCGATATGAAAAGGCAACGAAAAACCTAGACTGAGGCGAACAAACGCCAAAAAAAAAACCAATGAAAAATTGCAACTTAAAGCAGGCTCGTCAAAACGAGTTGACAAAAATAATTTATAACGTATTTATACTTAAAGACTATATGCTAAGGTTCTCTGAATGTTGCTGCGCATACTGTGATAACTTATTGATTGATATATAATTGTTCAGTAGTTAACATAAGTTGTCTTGTTCCTTGAATGAGTTAGTTATAAGGTCGAAAACAGCTAGAAATGATCCGTAGATTAAGAGTTAAAAACATAGGTTTGTACTTCTTCAGTACGCCAAACTTAACTGATTTCATTTATAAAATTTATTCGGTGTTTTCATAGTTTTGTATTCGTATATGTTAAGATGTTTGGTATTTTGTTTTGTACCTTGTTAATCTATTTACAACAACGTATCAGTGACTGCTTTAAAAGCTATTGGATAAAGATCTTCATTGCGTTTTATAATTACTGAGTAGAAAGTTATATTTACTAGAGAATATAAAACAAAACCTTAAAGGGGAACTCGCAAGTATTAAAATAATATTATATTATTTTTAGACCAACATTCTGAAGTTGTGAAATAATTTTGTACATCACAAGATGGCTTCAAGTTACATGACACAGCCCATGCATGCAACAAATGTTTAATGATGTTCAAATTAAAATCAAAGATTGTATACAAAGAATTTCAAATAAATTAAGCATAATTTATTGTAGTTCTGATAGCTCTTTATACGGTTGAAAAATAAAAAAATAGCGTCTTATGACAAAACAACAGAATCTACTTTGTCTCGAGGGTTAATAAAGAATATTGTGCACATGTGACTTGTTATTAAGCCCCAGTATCAATTCCAAATTAAGGCAGGAATCCAGCCAACCAAAACAATGTTTGAATAAATGGACTATATTTTCAATAGGTAAGTAATGTTCGTCTCGGAAGAGACTGAAACGAACTCACATATTTTGACTAAAGAACTGAAAAAGAGCTGTAATACCCTCAACAAAAGGCGTTCGTGGTATGGAATGCAGTGGTAAAGATTAGAATAGAAACAGGAAAAAGGCGACCAGGATGGTGTTTAAAAGACATCTATTTATAAAAGTTCATATAAGACGTTTGGTATGCAGTATATAAGGACAAAATGTGAACTGATTCTAACATGATCTTCTGCATTGGAAACAGTCTTTTTGTGTCTTTAGCAATAAACTCTTCAACTAGCTGGTGATAAAGAAAATTATTGGCGATCAGAGTTTCTCGATCAGTTGAAGGCTGGTTTGAACAAACACGAAACAATATAGCTTAATTACAGCAACATTAATTTCAAAAACACGCGACTTTGAATTGAAATTTAACAGGACTGCTAGCTGTGTTGTACGCTGCGCTCCGATCATGAGTAAAGCTTCCAAAATCATGATTTGTTATTGGAGAATTGTTTTGCAATCATCCATTGGCTCTCCTACTCTTTCATCAGTATTGTGTTTTCGGAAATGTAAAACGCCTACGCAAATTCAGGGGTACTTCCTAGGCATTTCAGAGCAGGCGTATTTTTAAAGTCACGTAAATATCTGTGTTGATAAATACAAGCCCCATATTCTGTAATACCTCACGGAGACATAACTAAACGGACAAGTAACGTTCTAAGTTGGTTTGATCTGTATAAGCTCGAGGACAACCTATAAGAAAGCGGACTTGCGCAAACTCATCAGCAGCCGCTAATCAGTTAAAGCAATTTCATCTTGAAGTCATTCACCCCTCTTAATCGTCTTGTGCGTTTACAAAACAAGCACACTTCAGAATCCGTACGTAGAGAAAGTTTCACATATCTTCATTCATTCACACACGATTTTTACCTCCGTTTTATTCAAACACCTTTTCAAACACTGATCTATCTTTTTCGCTCATGCAAAATCGAAAAAGCAGGCATAAAGTTAATGTTAGGACTTCGAAGTGTGGTAAATATTTTGATATGAAACCAAATTCAATTTATTGGTTTCCGCATTTAGCGCCACGTATCTTTGGATTAACACCCACCCAGGATCAGCGCCCCTCCTCCGTCCACAAGCGCCTCACCGGGTCACCGCAACCAAATTTAAGTTTTGCCAACATTGTTAAGATAACAATGTATATTGACCACAGTGGAAGCGGTAACCACATTGTCACGAGCGTGTATGTAATACTGACCGCATATAAAATTGATAGAGACAGAAAATTTACCACAACAACAAAAAGTGTTGGTTTCTTTTCTTAGGCTTCCACACCGTCTACGGACAAAGAACGCCCCTTGTTTAAAGAGGAACTTCAAACGAGGAAGTAGGGTATATTCTATACCATTTTGCCGCCTGTTTATAGAAACATCCGCCCAAAAGAATAAAGGAAATAACTCTTGTGGCTTTACTCGCACGAAAAAAAACTGCAAGAATACAAGAGAGGTTAACAGGCGAAGAAGCTTTTAAAATGTTAGGGTGGGCTGATTTAGGCCCGGTTCATACGTCGCATTTCTGCCGTGTCGAATTCAATTCAATTAAGTGCGGCAGAAATGCGACAACTGATTCATACGTCGAATTTCTGCCGAATTTAATTCTTTGAATTGATACTGCGGGGTAGGTCGGTCAGCGGAAAATGTTACAAAGGTTACGTAGCTATCCAATATGGCGGACCAAGATACTCAACGGAGGCTCTTTATGTTGCAAAAAGTTATTGAAGGAAGGCGGAGGAGGCTGACAATGCAACAGTATATACTGCATTGTATTCAGGAAAAGCATAGGTTGATAATTCAACTTTTGCTGTTGATTGTGTTCATTTTGTCCGGTGAAAACATGGAAAATGCAACACGAGTTTACCGATCCTGTCGCCGACTGCCAAGAAGTACAGGTTGGTGTGATATACTCTTTTTATTAGGCGGGACCAGATTTTCACTGTCAGATAAATAGCTTTCTTCTGAACCTGAAGTCTCTTCCCTATGTGACGCCATCTTTAGATAGCTAGCCTCAGTCTACGCATGCTCAATACATTAACATAATGTATGAATTAGATTCGACACGGCAGAAATTCGACGTTTGAATCGGTGTCGCATTTCTGTCGGATAATGCGACAAGACTAGTCGAACGTGCGGCAGAAATGCGGCAGCTGATTCATACGTCGAATTTCTGCCGAATTTAATTCGTTGAATTGAATTCGACACGGCAGAAATGCGACGTATGAACCGGGCCTAAGAGACACAAAGGAATGCACACAAATGTATCTTACTTTTTAAATGTTTAAATGACTTAGTTCCTCCATATGTATCAGATTATTTTATTACAAATCGCTCTATTCACACTTACAAGACAAGACATCCACCTACCGCACCCTAATTTAACGCTAGGGAAAAACACATATAGATTTTCAGCCGCGGTTTTTTTTTTAATGATTTACCCACATCAGTAAAAGAAGCCACATCGCTTTCCATTTTTAAGAACTCTCTTCATTTTCATTTTAGCCATTTGTTTTCTATTAAAATAATACTTAGATGTACTTTGATTGCTCTCTGAATTCTATTGTGCTAATCAGTCTAGAAAAATTGCCAGTAGAACACCGATAACTCGAACTCGGATAACTCGAACTCCCCCGCTAACTCGAACTGAACTTCGTTTCCCTTGATTAAAATTTACCCCGATAACTCGAATTCTGGTTCATGTAACTCACCACGGATGTCATCCCATTAGCTTTTCTTGTCGAGTAATCGGTAAAAGCACTCAAAACTAACACAACAGCAATTTGATTTTAATTAGTGCAACCGACCGTTCACATATTTGAGTCAGTGCCCGATGTCACGAGTCATACCGGATGAGGTGCCCTTAGCTGTCACAAAGAGAAAAACAGTGCTAGAGCGCAGTTTCTGATGAGATAAGTCTTATTTGCACTGTACTGTACACTGAAGTGCTGAAGAATCAGTAAATTTTCAATTATTAACCTTTCAAGTTGGATATCCAATCGACGTCGATAACTCGAGCCCCCGCTAACTAGAACTTTCGTTTCCCTTCAGCGTTCGAGTTACCGGGGTTCTATTGTACTTCATAGATATACGATTTCCTTTTTATTCAATTTGTAAACTCCTTTTACGTAACTTAGAGGTAATTTTTAATTTCTGAATTATTTTATCATGTAGTCAGTCTTAGTTTTACGCAGGGCCCCTTTTGATACCAGCCTATGGTTGATGGGGCTTGACTTGCACGAGAAGCGGTCTCAATTCGTGGGTGCGTACATGACGTCATATTCATCACGCATACCAAACATTTTACTTTGCTTTGCTTTTCCCGTCGACCACTAAGTCACGCAAATGTTCTCACGCAAATAAAAAAGTGGGCACGTATTCATTTTCTAAACTATTTTAAATTGAACAGGAAAAGACAAACGGACGCCTCCTTGCAGAGGTGACAAGTCGAAGTTTATTCATCTTGTGAAATCGTGTTTTTTTTTAATTTCTCTAGAAAGTACTATTGCTGGCGAAAGCCAGTTGATGTTTGCAATGGAGACGGGCTAAGAATTTAGCACTTCCGAATGGGCGCCAGCTTGCTTTTCTGTTCAAGTGTTTAGTTAGTTAAGGATGTTTACGTTGATGTTATCTACTCTTCGACTGGAAAAACGACATGCAACAACAGTCAAATGCTCAAGATAGCAAATGTAGTTTGCTCCTTCTAAAACCTAATTTTATAACTCGCGTATTCTATGCTAAGAACATCTGTATATATATTCTAGACTTCTTTGCTTTATGCCTATACCGCCTTCAGAATTGAGAGGCTTATCGAAGAAGGAAACTAGTGGCATTTTAAAAACATCAACTTTTTTATCGGTGGATATGTTTGCTCTCTCGTAATTTAAATTTCTCTTAATCTTAGAGAGATTGCGACCTTCTGATCATAGTAGTCCCCGTTTTAATTATCCAATACTCAGAAATTCTTCTTCAATGTCACTTAAAGTTATGAAGCGCATCGAGTTTGGAGGTAATTAAAGGAGCGAAGGTACAGGAATTCTTGATCTTATATAACTGAAATTCTAGTACAGTATATCGATTGAAAATATATATGTTGTGGTTTTATTAATATGCCTTGCATTCCTTGTTGTATTGATGATTATCGCTAGATTGGATAATCAAAAGCCAATTATAAATTGATGAGATTGAGCATCAGCGATAACTCAGTTGAACACTTGTGAAGTTTATCTCTCGGTGTATGCAAAAAGGCGCCCGGAAATTTCATCTTAACTATACTTAAAAGCAGATGTTGGAGACTTGAAAGACAACGATGATGCTTGGATATTAACTTAATTCCATAAAGAAAAATTCCTTTGTGATTTAAAGTCTTAAACGTGTTGATAAAAAGTGCTACAAGTGGTATAAACAGCAAGACTGATATCACGGCTAGCGATCTTATGCCCCAAGCGGAAACGCCAAATATGTTAAGTCACATATCCTGTAATGACGAGTTAAGTAGCTCCGATCGATTTTTGCGTGCTGACAGACTAATCTTGTTCATTTGACTTATTTCTCATCTTCGTTTACATTTCTCTTGCGTCCTATTTTGAAACCAGTTCTTCAAGAACTGAAGCTCGTTCATTTCCAATCCCCCCTCCGAATGCGTGCGCCCGTCGCGTGTAAAATATTGTTGGCGGGAAAATATCTTGTACAGATATCGGAGTTGACGCTGAGTAAAATGACTTTAATTTCGCAGTAAAATTTCTGGAAATACAACCACAAAAGAGCTTTTAATCTTCATTAACGCAGTAACCCACGGTCTTATTTCCACGCATATTAAGGATCAAAACATGTACTTAACGGTATCTTCATACGAAAGCGGCTTTGTTCTATAGTCATATGAAGAAAGGCCACCAAATACTTAATGAAAGGGGCTTCTTTATTAGTCCTATTAATTAACGTGCAAAGAGACTAACAGAGAGTGTTCAGGTACTATCGACACTTCCGGGAGGGGTGAACTCTCTTATAGAAAGTTCGTGAATGCTCGTCAGAACATTTGAATTAAATCCCTTACACAGACCAGTCTGGGCGTAGCTCTAGCTTTATTTGAGCCCTAAAAGAAACCATGATCATCATAATTCTTGATTTACCTCCTCCCCCCTGAGCGAGACGACTGGCACCCCCGACCTTTTGATAGGAGAGTCCCTCCCCCCCCCCCCCCGGGTCCCGGGATTGACATCATCTTCTTTACAGATTTGAGAAGTGCATATGAGAAACAAAGCCATCAGCTCTACATTTAAGAAATAGAAAACATGTGCCGTGTTTCTATCGAGTTAAAGAAACACGAGTGAAAGTTTGGGAGAACGAGAAATGCTGTGGGAACACGAGCCGCAGGCGAGTGTTTCCACAGCTTTTTCGAGTTCTCCCAAACTTTCACGAGTGTTTCTATAACTCGGTAGAAACACGGAGAACATGTTTTCTATTTCTTGTAGAAAATACCACGACAAAGAAGAAGATAAACAACTTGTTTACTTCGATCATCAAAACTAATTCTCTTTGTTTGCGCCATCATTACGTCAACAGCTCGTGCTAGTTCTATGTTTCTGTCGAGTTATAGAAACACGGTTTTAAACCAATCAGCGTGCGTATTTGCTTTGGGTTATTTTCTAATAATTCTTTGCAGATTGCTCAATAGAACTGTGTACTGAAATTTACAGAGCAGCCTGACCTGCAAACGCAGACGTGTTTCGGGCTCGCGACAGTTCGCAGGCTATCAATTCAGCAGACTTTTGTACATCCCAAATGTCGAACATTTTTCGTTAAGAATGATACATGTAAGGAAACAACTAAGGACTATTCTATCTTGTTTAGCAAATCGGCTTCGTGTTTCCGGAATTCCGTAGCAATTCATCAAATGTCAGTATTCTCTGAGCCTTTCGTTTAATTTTAATTAAGTTTTTTTTATAATTAAAGACAAAAGCCTGTACTAAGTAAGTTATCGCCTCAACAATCTCGGACTTCCTTTATTCAGTATAATCATGTATTTCACAGACAGTGGGCAATTCATTACTGGGCGTTACCAAGACGGCATTGTCCTCAGTGGGGGATATTCCGTTATATAGACTATCTAGGTATGTGAGGCCCCAAAGAGTATGGGTTTTTAGCCGTTTTGGTCAGAAATAGAATATCGATTTTGGCCATTTTTGTCTAAAATAGGGTATGGCTTTTGCTTTCTAGTCTTGAATTGTGTGTGTTTTTTAGAAGAAGCTATCCTATACCCAACAAAATCGTATAAACATGGCCATTGGTCTGAACTAGCTAGAGACTAATTAAAAGGGAGGTCTGAAACAGGGCATTGATTTAAGGGTCAGGTCTGAAATAGGGTATCGAGTTTTTGGTCAGGTCATAAATAGGGTGGGGAAAATCGCAGATTTTGGTCTTAATTGCGAGCCACATACCCCCAAGCAACTTTTTCTAGGAGTTCCCCTTCTGGGCTGAATTAAACCTTCAAAATATTTAGCCAAGTCGCTACTCTGTTTAGAGCACGTAATATCAATGCCTACATTTCGAATCTGGTGAAGCCTAACGAGTGGAAGAGATGAACCAGGCTATTGAAAACTCGACCGTGACAATAGCGTATTGTGCAGTTACGATGTTATTGCTTTCGACTTAATTGGATTAAACTGGGGACCTGAGAAACCATTAGAGAAGTAAATTTCCTAAGAAATTTCATAAGTGCTGTTATTAACTAACAGGGGATCCGATA
Organism: Micromussa lordhowensis; assembly: GCA_964020085.1. Lineage (NCBI taxonomy): Eukaryota > Metazoa > Cnidaria > Anthozoa > Scleractinia > Lobophylliidae > Micromussa > Micromussa lordhowensis. Next base: position 5,733,015 of record OZ026599.1, read on the forward strand.
AACTGTTTGGCTCTGTGTTCATCATTCGTTAAATTGGAAAGGTGGAAGGCCGGGTTAAGGGGTGGGAAGTTTTTTTTTACAAAATGTCTGTGTTCAATTGTCAACCATACAACGACTAGCATTGTAGACAAAACAGATTAAATAATCTTTAATAAAGATGTTTGTCCAGCCGTATACGGACCGTATAAGTTACATGGCGCGTCCACTGAGACTCCGCCCACACCACATCGGAGAAATTAGAAAACGAAGATTTTACTCTGAAACGCATCAAGTGTTTTCCGTTCACAATATGCCAGAAAAATACGAAAACGCGACAATCACCGTAACATAGACGGGGCCTGAGATAAAATGCTCTTTAATAGTAAATATAAATTTCCTAACTGTTTTTACATACAAAATTCTGGATGGCCATCTATTCCTCTGGCTGCAGTCTTCATTAAATTTGTGTCCAACGATGAATTCTGCAACCACGATGTCCACTTAGTTGTTCGCATTGACAATTCAATACACGTACGTACATTTAATAAATTAACTTTTAAAAACGTATGAGTTATCTACGGCAACTCTAAAGATACTCTTGTTTATAATTTATAGTTTTACTATTGGTAAATGATTGTTTGTATCAGATACAATTCCTACTTCGCGATGCGAGCAGAACGTTTCATAATATAAGAGGCTTTGATAAATAGCAAAATTCTATATGGCTCTGACTGGAGAGCTGGCGTTGTCGCAAATATTACTGTCATGGCTGTCATCGCCCGTACCGGGAACAACGATCGCATTCATTTCGGCGAGACGTGGAAGCTGGGATAAAATTACACTTCACTTTTCACGGACACTGGAGAGTCTGGCTCAGTTTGCTTAACGTTTTCGTTCAGAGCGCGATGTTTCTTTTGGTATCGCTGGTTTTGAAACCAATTTCTGATCTGAAGTTCAGTCATTTCCAGGCCCCTCGCCAATAGCGTGCGCTCGTCGCGTGTCAGATACTGTTGGCGGGAAAATATCTTCTCCAGATATTGGAGTTGACGCTGGGTGAAATGGCTGCGATTTCGCCGTTTCCGTTTTGGAACCTTGTCCACGACGCACGTTTCTGACTTTTTAACCTCTTTGTCGCTGATTTCATCTGAAAAATAATTAAAAGAAGAGAGATCAGTTTAATAGATAGATTTCCATTGAGGATGATAGTTTCACTTAACACTTTAATCAACTCTTCAGGATATTAAAGCGTGAACCAAAAGTTGTTGTTGATATGTTTTCGTGATATTCGATTTTAACTGCTTCAATATAATACCCTTGTTCATAATAAATGTTGTTTTTCTATCCTTTGTTCCCCATCACGGTTCAAGAAAAAAACTAGTACAAGATGTTATTATGGGCAAGTATTTTTGACTCAAGGCGTTTATTTGTTGTTCTCAACTTATTTTATGAGCTGGAAACCAGAAGAGGTTCAAGCCTAGCTTTGTTAATGTGTTCTCGTGATAGACAATGGAAGTTCATTCAATATGACGCACTATTAACTTTAGAACGAGATAGTTGACTGTCAATCGTAGCGCAATACCTTATCGTTTGTAGCCCACGTTAAATTCCTAGCAAGGTCTTGACAAACAGCTTTGTCACGGAAACAAATATTGAAGGAATTTTCCACATTTACAAGACGGAAAAAAAAAAACGAAATAAACCTGGACATGAATCCATAAAACGATTGTAAAACCACTGACAAAGACAAAGCGATGGAAGAACTGGCAAAATTTTAAGTAATTTTTTTTCTGAACATACACTAAATGCTCGAAAAAACGTTAAGCTATTAAATAAGAGCTTAGTAGCGGAAACGTGCAGCAGGATTTTGTTTTCACACGAAGTGACCTGAATGGCAAAGTTGCACGTGTTAAATTTGAATTTAAATCAAATTTACATGATGGCTTTTATGCCAGTTAAAATAAACTTATTTCAATCTAAGCTGCATAAGTTTTCAAGACTCCTAGATTCGAATTAGGAAAATAGCACTTGTTTTAAATCTGTTTTGAAAGAAATCGAGTAGATTGCACTGCGTTAGGTACATGATATAAATGGTTTTAAAGTCAGTGTCCTTCACATTGTAGCTGTAATTGAAGTTGAATCCATTTATAAAAAAGACGTTTAACTGAACGTGCAATTTTGCACGAACCTAACTTTAGATCGTATAGCCAAACCGGATAAATGAGTTCTCAAAAGCCGCTATTTAGCCAAACAAACACTCAAAGCTCTTGTTTCCAACCGAAATACGTAATATAACAGAATCACACCATTCCAAAGTACACGCAGTCGCAAAGTCAGGCCATTTATAATGTCTGCTTTAGCTCTGGCGTGCGTTCAAACCTAACTGCCCGAGGATTTATACTATTTTTTGGTGCTAAGCTCGAGCTTAAGAACGCAAAAATAAAGAACAGGCAGTTAACTCTCGATGTTCAATATTTAAGTACAAAAATACTAGTTTGTTGTCACTGAGTCACATATCTTTACTTGATATTGAAATTATTTAACAGATATGTACTGTAGTGGGAAGTGTCGCCTACACAGGCCCTTATGTATTACATAAACATTCGAGGCACTCACGGAAACGAAATGGACAAAATTGCAATCGAATCCAAGATACATCACTTGACAAAGACATCACTGATTATTTTCAATTATTTCGTCGAATACCGGTATTTATAAAGTATATTCAATTCTATAAAGAATAAAATAGGAAAATGACTGCCTGGAAAGGATAATCTGAATTTTGGAGCGTGACTTTTGGAGCGTGACTTAGAGGCACAGCTAGGCAGGAAATGTTCATAAAAACTCGACTGGAAAAATAATTTTCACTTTTATATCACTACTTCGCTTAACATAAAATGTAATGAAGTTATATTTAAAGGAATTTCCATGTCTGTTGTCAACATTACTTAAATTTGCGTCTTTCACGCGAATAAGTTCTTCTAATGTTTTTTTAATTATTTTTAAGTATGATTAACTCATTTGTTGGTGTATCCGGGCACATTTCATCGCTATAATAAGTTTTTCTCGCAAAGAATTTGAAGTAATTTCCTTGCGTGCTTTGTCAAGAAAAAAATGTCGTCTATTTGATTAAACGGCTTCCTTCATCAACAATACATGACCCCAAACCACTCAGTGATACTTAACCTGAAAGGCCATAAATCCTTTAAGTATTTTTAGCAGTACACATTTGGCTGTAAAGAGATATTTTCCACATATTCGTTTAAACTATTACCATCATCAAATTATAAAGTGACCCTTACAAGCGGACACTTAAACCACTGTATCCGTAAGATTTTAATATATAATCCATTTGTAAATAGACAACATTTTTTTTAACGAAATCAAGACGAAAAATGGTACTCTCTTCGGCGTAAACATTCGTACTTCCTTCATATCTAGCTAGGTATTAATTCGTTGCAGGGATTTTTTTATTAAAACAAACGGAAACAAAATTCAACGCTGATAAAGTTACAACGTTTTCTGCGTACGTGCCTCGAAAATGCAGGTTTGGACATGAATTCAAAACCCTCCAAAAAACAATACATAGTTGACAATTCCGTCATCGACAAATTTCATGTAACCACCGAGCTAAAACAAATTAAAACTTAGATGTTTCAACATCTGACCTAGCCAGCACACAGAGCGGTAAATAACCATGTTGAAAGCACAACGATAATCGATTCTGGTATGACGGCAAGCGTTAAATTTGGCCGGATTTCGAAATTTCTGTCAATTAGCATTTTTTTCAGTTATCTTTTCAATTTTAATAGCGATACGCCTGAGTAAATTTCGAAATTAAATTGTCATTTTAAAATGCTTACCACCGCGACGAAGGGCCTCGTCTTTGCAGCTTAGACAATGGTTTTCAGTCTTTTTCTCCTGCTCTGGTGGAATTTGCTCCTTTCCTTCACTTACTCGATGCAATCTTCCTTGAACTTTATACATACTTGGTAGACTTTTCATAAAAATAGGGCTGTAACGAACTGTGTAGCAACGGTAAAACGGCGCGGTACCCCATCTTACGCTAGATTCTCGTACGGTTGGTAAATTTACGACGTTGGTTCTTTGCCGATGAGGAAAATCTTCTCGTAGGATATTTTCAATCGAGAAAGACAGATTCGCTTTGCGCTCGCGAACCTCCATAGCAGTAGCTGTAATAGTGACCTTAAGATATGCAACGGTTGGCCTGTCAGCTCGTCTGGAGTCGAAAGTGAAATTCTCTTTCGTTAAATACTTAATTTTTGTGGTCAGGCGCATTACAGAACACCCCGCCTTCAAGTCACAGGACGTCGGATATGTTCAAGGGTTAATCTATTTTAGGAACACAAAGATATTGTTTACTTCCAGATATTGCCCAAGGAGTCTATAAAAGGTAACTCTGCTGTGAAAAAGAGGCTCGTAAATTTTCATAATATGACAGCTGCATTAAGCAGTTAAGTTTAACTCGAAGTCATATTGCTTTGATTTTCAGTTGAATTTCACTTTCGAAAACTGATCAAAAACCGCAAACCGAATACATGCCAAGAATGCATTTCCTCATGATAACCAATTAAACCGCCATTCGAGAAAAGAAATGACTTCATCCGAGATACTCAGATAAGCTTCGGCATTTTATCAGTTGTTCCATGTCGTTAAAATACAAGCTATGTTAACAATTTTGGTTTTTTGTGGGTCTTTTATTGCATACTTGTTGTTATAATTTAGATTAAGCAGATAAGTAATAGAAATCGACACCCAATTAGCCGGCCTTCAAAACGCGTCTATATTAAGACAAGCATTGATGACTCAAAAACCCACAATATGTACATTTAATGCCATTGTAAAACTCGGAGACACACGGCATCTACGCGCCCATTTCGCGATGAATCTTTTAACAGCTTTAAGTATATCGTCTACTTGTTTCTAATTAAGACTTTCCTCCTCTTCCCATCACGGTGTAATCGCAAGCCTGTTAAACTACTGCCGGTGACGTCAGTCGGATTGCACCAAAAATATCGCTTCTCTAATATCCTCGTGCTCACGCGTGACTGTCGATTGTTTCAACTACAAAGTGACCTTTGTCTGTTAAAATTATTCCAAATAAAGCGGTTTTATTATAGAAATGCTGTCAACTAAAGGTCCTAAAGGTTACTCAAAACAGAAAATGCAGGCTATTTCTTTTTTTCTAAAGTAGGAGATTCTTCCGTTAGGTTCTTGTGAATATATAATGTGGACTCTGTATAATTGAGACAAAAGTACAGTGTTAATTTACTGCAGACAACACTTTAGAAGACCAGGTTAACGGAGGTATGCGTTACAGATCTGAAGCACCGAAAAAAATCATGAATTTCGGTCTAAATTCTTCGTTCAGTCTTCTCCAATCTGAATTTAGTTTTTTTTCCCCTTTGCATTGTAAACACGTCATTCTGAGATTTCCTGAGTTAAGAAGATATGACTAAATTAACTTAACCGAGTAATTATCAAATATTGAAACATTCTTTGTTTTGCTAAATGCGACACATTGGCTATCAGATTTATTTTAAAACCTTAGAATAAAAATATTCTTTAGAGACGCCCTGGCTACTGTACAGAATTCTCGTGTCGTTGTACTGATTACAATCTCGCAGTAACAGCTTTTCTAACAGATATTGTTCGTTTTGATGTAGTAACATTTTTGAGTGAAAATTACCCCGACGAAAAGATACAAAAGGAAGAAGAAAGCTCTTAGTAAGCACAAAATACCCAGAAGGTCTATTTTCAAGCTTTCGTAAGTAAATATCCGTTGCTAATTTTAATTCCAGACCCTTCGATAACTGAAAAAAAAATCCGGTACTAACTGCTTAATCTTTTTAACTTCTGGATGTGATATTTTTTTCCCACTCAATCTTTATGGTATTGATCCTTATGCTGGCTAATCAGGCAAGCTATTTTAGTAACCTGTAAGCCTGAGCTTCATGAAGACTTTCAATGTGTGATACGTTCACATGAAAATGTACTGCCAGCCTGGTTGTGCTAACTTCTAACTTCTAAAAATCTCGTCTGTGAAGGGTTACAATTCAATCGAAATTTTTTTTTTATTCTATACCCATCCGATGCTGTCTGTTTTCCAATAGCCTTTTTTAGAATGTAACTTTTGTTCTTCCGTTTTTGGACTCTGGTGCTTTATCAAGTGTTATTTAAAACGAAGTTGGGCGAGAACCGCCGGAGATCACATGCATGTTGCCACCCGAACATTTGTTCCGTTTCCAGATGCAGCCACTCCAACATTATCATTTACGCTTGTCAGTTTTAAAAAGAGACATTTCCTCTAAGCGATGCCACTTCTTTAGACAAACAAATGAAGGAAGTCTTTATTATTAGATATCGCATGCAGACATATCGATATCACTCCTCGATTAATTGTCTGTGCATGAAGGAAATGCACCTTACAGCCTTTAGTTCCTGAGAGCGCCATTGCGTCAATCTGACGATGAGAACAAAACCGGGCTTGGCCAGAACATCCTTGTTTAACAAACAACGGACAGCTGTATTCATTTACTGATCAAGTGATGGGCTTCATTTGCCGTTAAAAAGTAAAGTTTTGCAGAAATCACACTGGTCCGTTTACGTGTCAAGACATTCTGATACAAATGTGGCAGACTTAAAGTTCGCTTCCAACATGACGGCCGTTGAGGAAATAGCAAGGAGTTTGCTACTGGGAGTTTTTTTCATTAAAGCAAATACGTTCTAGTGTTGCCAAATGTTCAGTTAGACGATCAAATTGTTCTGTTATTTCGAACTACAACCGCAAGCTCCAAAATGTTTGTTGTTTTTTTTCTAAATAATTTTACATCAGTTTACATTTCTGCTGTAATTTTAGGACTAAGGCAATGTCCCTCATGTCAATCTGTGACGTAATGTTTATTTTTTTCAACTTCCATTTCAGAAGAAATGTTTGTTGAAGTAGGTAAACACAAAACACAGGAAACCTTACTTAAAGGGGCGCGGTGTTTGATGCAGTACCGCATTGCATGTATTTTATAATAGATTAAACCGGTAATTGACGAGAATGCGGCCGCACATCATGTTAGGAAAGAGAGCGAATTTATTAAAAGAAGAAGCTTGGCCTGGTATTTTTCTAACAAGTACCCAGCTTCAAAGAAAAAAATATTTCGTGGTTACTGGTAGGTCACATTGAGTAAATGTCACTGCCTCGTTAAATCCGTCAGCGAAAGACTGATTGTCCCTCGAATATTCAGCGCATGATAAAACTAGTTACTCGCGCAGAAATAAACTTGTGTTTTTGCTTGTACTGTCCCTACTTTATCACTACATTGTCAAGCAAAGTTGCGATAAGTGAAGGAAGACTCATCGACCTGGAAAAACAGCCATATTGCCTTGATGAACAGTCGAATTCTTTCAATCAACGTCACGCGCAAAAATTCATTCTGGTTAGTCAACAGAACTGGCTGCTTGCCTTTGCTTTGTTAAGACTGTAAAATAGAGAATTCGGCCCGGATACAAAAAAAAATCAAGTCAACGAAACACACTTTCCGTCAGCAAAAAATCACAACCGGCAATATTTCACCTCCTGGAATTCTAAACCATTCAACCTTTCTATCGTGAGGTTATAGTGCCGGCTTTTTATGCAAGTACGTCAATAGTTGAGAGGGTTTAGGTAGACGGGTTAAAACAGTGTTATTTTATACTACAACAGTTGTCGTACTAAGTGTTTTGCCTCGGTGGTTTTGTAGTTAGGTGTGGCCAGCTTTACTGTTTAATCCAACAAACGTTGGCGAGACTGTACGCCCCCTTTGCAACCATTATATTAATTCACGACCGTGACTTGTAACAACAGACCTGTACAGCTCGATAACTGCGCCCCCTGGCTAAGCTCAAAACGTAAACTCTCTTCACTTTGTCTCAAATGTTTCGCTTAATGTTAATTCTGAGATTGTAATGACATATTAAGACAATATCCCCTTGCTGATTTATTTCTCTATTAATCTTTTTGTATGAGCTGTCTGCTTACAAGTCACGCCTGATAATACTTTGTATAAATAGTTTGAAGGAGGTCGTTTAGATATTGCTCGTAGACAATTTAGTCACTCCTCGTTCAATTGTCTGTAGATCAGAGGAAACGAAGCTTAACCAGCTAGCTGCTAAGAGTGGGATTGCGTCAATTCAAGATTGAGCTATTAAGGATTAAACTGGGAACGGTCATAATGCTTTGCAGTTATTTGTTTGTACGGAGTTCAAGACGATTCAGAGTCGGTTAAAAACACCTTCACCAGTTTGAGCTAAATAGAAAATAAATCAATAAATGAGCATGGTATACTTAATTTCCATTAGCCTTGCGTGATCCATAAGACTGCATCGTCTTTATGTGGGTTTGTTTGACAACTAACTCGGAAAAAGGAATTATCGCAGGAAATGTGCTAATTCTCTGCAGCACAGTGTATGCGGGGTTTATTTTACATTCGATATCAGTTGCCTTTCAAAAAGCCTTTGTTTCGTCCTTCTGTTCCGCTGAGTTGTTTTTCAATTGGGTGCGGCAGGTTGTAATGCCGGCATAATCCAACAACCGCTGGCGACGGCCTAATTATGTATTAACCGTACTATCGTGTATACGATAGTTCAGGCTAAAAACCTATCAACAAGATTACAAGAACACTCTTAACTGTTAGCCTTACATTTCTTCAACTTTAGTTTGGCGAACTTGGTTGGACATCAAGATGATATCGGCTTATTTGATATTTTCTTAATTCTATAGCCACTTGTTGTTCTGCTTTCAAACGCATGGCTCGATATTGTAAAGGCAATTAATGTTGATGTCGTTTATATACCGTAAGTTATAAATAACGGTGAACAAAGACTTCTTTCTTACAAAGACTTGCTATAGGGTGCGGTGTTTTGACGTCAAACAATTGGTAAATTATTAGTAATAGAACATACCGTTCGGTCTCCTTCATTATTTAATTCTTTCCAGTGTTTCTTTGCCAATATAGATTGCTTTCTTGAAAACATCTATAATTAGTCATAGAACTTTGACTTAAAATCTACAACTTTTAGTGGTGCTAAAGTGTGAAATTCCTTACCGGATGAATTACGTTCAATGACAATTCTCAAGGAATTTAGAAATGCTGTAAGAGAGCTACATTTGTAAGAGAGCTACATTTGTAGTGTATAATTTCCTATGATTGATTGATATAGTTAGAATGTTAGTCATTAATTGATCTTGTATTTTATTTTACTTATTTTTTATCTTTTTTTCATATCTTTATATTTTTCTCAACATATTAGCATAACTGTATTGCTAGGGGCCTGATCAGCCTCATCAAAACGAGTTGAAATAAAGTTACTTACTTTACTTACTTACTTACTTACTTATAATTTTAACGGTGCTTGAGTGTAGTTGGCTGCGATGAAACACATCTTGAGCGAGTAATCATGTCTAGAAGCTAAATCACGATCATATCTGAACAGTTAGTCAAGCGAAACCTAACAATAGCTTGTGTTTGTACTCAAGAAATGACACGAGCCTATGTGAAAGTGTATGGAGAGGAACGATGGCGAAAGAAGGCGAGGTTCGCTCCATAAATTACTGACAATATAGAGTAAGTTATAAAAAGAACTACATGATGGTATCGACTTGAAAATGCACTTCAGGTGTTCAATATAGATTACCCCAGAACAGCTTTGCAAGATAATGAGTTGCTTGGCTTGTTTGATAGTCTCTCCTAGACGTTTAGCCCGGTCGGTTGGGTAGAATAGCTGGTGGAAAAATTTCAGCCAACCATTTGAGCTTTCTCTTTTTCACTCGACGGCCTTCTCGCTACTGTCGTTAGTTGCAAGTCAGCCGGACCGTCTCGAACACACTAAGGTTTTGATTCAAAATAAGAGGGGCATCTGATAAATTATTGAAGTAACATTACTGCCCGGCGTTTGTTTTAATGTATCAAAAAATATTTGCACTAGTTTAGATGATTTCATGTGGCTTGGAGAACACGCTCGTTTGCTGTTGCTAACTGTTCTATTTTCATTCCACAACAAACAACAATCTTGGTTCTTTGTCAGTTTTAAACCCGAGCAGACGTCGAAGAATCTGGTTTATCCTGTTTTGCGTTTTTGTTGGCTAGACGTCGTTTCAAGTATCTCCGGTTTTGAAACCAGTTTCTGATCTGAAGTTCAGTCATATCCAGGCTTCTCGCTAAAACCATGCGTTCTTCACGTGTTAAGTACTTTTGGCGGGAAAACAGCCTCTCCAGATACTGGAGTTGATGCTGGGTAAAATGGCTGCGATTTCTTCGCTTCTGTTTACGAGCGCCAACCCCATTACGGCACGAGATGAAGGATTTTTTAACTTCTCTGTCGTTCATTTTGGGGTCTGAAACAAAGAAATAACTAAAGTTAAAAGAGATCTTGTGACTGTGATAAAAATACGATAAATAACACTTTCGGGGTCGTGATGTTCATCGCAACATGATTCAATACAACTGAGTGTTAGAATTATATTTTGCGGCTTAATCGATATCAGTTATCACAGATCAGTCTTCAGGCCTTCTAGACCAAGCTCACTCTAATTATTTGGACATGTAATTATAAAAGAATGCTGCATTGGAACGAAACTCTGGTTATCATGTGCAGAAACACTCTAAATTATAAAATATGCTTGAAAATTTTGGGAGGTTTTTAATTACTTGAATGCAGTTTTCACCTCTATAATTAATCGTTTGAGTGTTAAATTTAAGCGGAATTACTGAAGTAGATACAGTGAGAGATGTTTAGAGTGATATATTATATTAACCAACATTCCAATATTTTTAACTTGAATACTCTATTGTTACAAGTTACGCTTAAATTCAACAAGTCAAAATGAGCTAATCAGCTCATCACAATTGTTTTTACAGTGTGGCCGCCCGGATCAATATACAAATAACACAGTCATACAAGCTGAACTGATAAACGAATTCTCAAAAGCCACTATATTTAGAGAAACAAACACTCTAGTCCTTCCTGAAACACATGCAACTGCACCGGATGGAAACTGAATTCAAAAGAAGTCGCTTTTAGATATTTTCATTAGTACCAAAAGGCACGTTCAAGCAATTACTAGTTCGCCTATAGCTTTGATTAATTACTCCAGAGTTAAATTTTTAGTTTAATTTGTAACACTGAATGATTGTATGACCTGCAGATTTCCTTTCGCCTTGCATGTTTACGTTCACACAAATTCGTTCAGCTCGGAGACGAACAAAGCCGGACGATCAATCTTAAACCACGTGAAAGCTCTCTGGTTTATTGTTAAGAGTCACGACATGTTTGTAGATATTGTACGGCGTACAGCATTGTCGCCAATGATCTCAAATCGGTCACGCCCTTTTCTTAGCTGAAGCGCTGAGGCACGAAACCAAAATATGTCTCAGATACTGATATCACATCCTGTGCTCAGTAAAACAATCATGATCAAAGGGGTTTTGTGTTAAGAGACAGCTGTGGGCTGGGCGTGGAGCTTAAGATTGACTACAGTTTTCATTTCAACTCAAGCTTGGCTTAATGTAAAACCAAATAATAAGGTAGAATAACAAAAAGGACGCCAACATTAATATTGCGGCACAACGATTTTTATTTTCTTTGGGCTCAAAATGTACAAGCCTTTGTAAGATAGTTTTCGTTTTCCGGTCGAGCATCATTTATGAAGCTGTTTTAAGAGCCATTAAGAGACATGCGTCAATTAAAAGTGTCCTAAAAGTTATTCCATAAGATTCTTATCACGAGCTGCTTGCATTGTAATTTATGGTATAAAACACGACCTATCAGCAAGTGACTTCGTGGAAAATGCAATATACACCGCGGAAATGAAATCAAAAGAGCTGATTTTATGAACTTCTGAAAAGGATCAAACTGGAAATAAGCCAGTTTATATCAGATTCAATGCGTTATTGACTCGAGCACTTGTCATCCCAGTGTGCCTTGAGAAGTCTAGCTTATTTGCTCATAGCACGAATATGTGTGTATGTGTATGGATGCATTTTTCGTTTCACTCTGATAAAATACGTTTTCTGTGCCAATGTTTGTCGTTTGTAGCTTTTTGTGTAGTATTGCACAGTAACTGTAAGGAAATAAATATTGACTTTCGGCTCAACGGCCTCAAGCGAAGTTTTTCAAGTACCCTTTGTGATCTCCAAAAGTGAAACTTTCGTCTGTGGCAAAACGGCTTTGTGCCGCCGTAATCGACAAAAACATTCATTTTGTAAAAATAAATTATTATCCCGATCATTTAGAACATGCAAGTATAGAAATTTCTTACAAGAATCCCTTCTCACCCATAAACTTATACATCTAATGCGGAACTGAAAGTTTACAGTTAAGATTGAGCGCTACATAAACCGACGTAAATTTTATTGCAACTGTCATTAAAATGAAATTTTAATTAATTGAAAAAATCACAAGTAATGTAGAATTTTACCTGTTAAAAAATTCGTTAAGGTATAACTCTTACCATTTTTATGTCGTAGTGCTAATTCATGCGACGTGTAGCTTGAACAGTCTGCCATCCTGTTATACTCCTCAAATAAAATCTGACCTTGCAGTCCATTGGACAGGCTCTTCACAATAACAGCACCGTGATGAACTGCAGGACTTGGGTAAATGGCTGTGTTTGACCATCGCCCAAAACTGGACTCATGTTGCGATAAATTGCAGCCGTTTGCTCTTTGATGTCGGTGACAAAAATCATCCCGTAAAATATTTTCAATCGAAAACGAGAGGTTCACTTTCGGCGGCCGAACTGGCTCCATTAATGACAGCAACAGTTATTATTCGATATTCGCGTGAAGCTAACTTGCTTGATCATTTCGGTTACCTGCTTAAGTACAGAACATCCGTACTGCTCGCTGGGTTGGGCACATTGATGTATTGAGCTATTTTAGGAACAACTGAAGGGCATTGTATGGTACCTCAGCTTACAGACTGCTATGCAAAACAACATTGGCGTCTTATCACGTGACCCTATAACCCTAGAGTACGTCATTCTATAGAAAACCACCAGTCCTACGTCAGTGATGACGAAAGCAAAATCGTGCACTAGCACTGTGCTCGTCAGTTCGGAAGTGCGTGTACTTTAATACCTCCCGAATTAAACTGTGCTAAGTAATGCTTAAATTTAACAGTTGCTTTTACGAAAAACATCGAGGAAGGAGCCATGAAATAAGATACTTATTTTTTATCTATGTAAGTTGGTGGCTCAGACGTCAGCCACTGTAAGTCATCACCCGATCAGCCGAAATATTTTCCCGTCTGCACCGCCCAGCCAGTAAATAAGCAACTTATGCACATTGCAGAGCTTCGCTTGGCTTTTTTTATCGTAAAGGAATTGTGGAGAGGGTAAAGATGGATAGAACGAGGATGTATCGCCCGCTTTCAGATTAGCGATGAATTCATAATAGTTCATACCTTAGTAAAATTTTGATTTGGTCGGCTGAGAACAGATAAAAACCGAAAGTATCAGAGTCAGTACTTCAAAGTTTAACACCTTAAATACGGGACAAAAAAACGAATAAAGCAGCTTCGTAGTTGTAACGACAGAGTCTATGCCACAGATGGCACAGTGGGATCTCTCACTGGCTCAGTTGAACTTTGCTCTGGTTACAGAATTCGCGTAAATATAGCACACATACACACACCCTTTCTCCGACATATTTTGCGGGAAGAAGGCGGATCTACACAGGATATCAGATGATAAGCGTGAAACTAATTGAGAAATTGAAACATTTTGTTTTCATTGGATAGTGTAAACAGAGTTTTGGTGAGGGCATGAATAGTCAACGCCATCACTCCAAATATGGACATGTTTACTGTCATACCTCAAATCGCAAGGAAGTTGTACTTGTACAGCCACTGATTTATTCTGTGTGGATCAGTGAGCTGGCTTGCAGAGTTCCTTACAGTGAATTTTAGTTGTTGCTCCATTTTTGTCTATATACAGATTTGTCAAAGCTGTACTGTCAAATAACACCGAACTCGCTCACTACTTACCCAGCTCGATCCTTTTCATGCGTTTCGGCAATAAGGTCATGACATAATGAACAAGGGAGTTTAAAATTAGCAGCAATTAGACGGATTATCTTGATAATGAGCTAAATATGATTTGGATTAAATAATACAAGGCCAGTCTGTAACTTTGGTAAAAAGTGTTTGTCTTCCCTCCGTGCACACTAGAATTGGACTATATCCGAATGGTCTCCACAGTACTTCGCGACATGCATGTGTCAGACTTGAAGCGCAAGTCTGACATTGAATTGTCTAATCCAGGCCATGAACACCCCGTTAAATTATTACTCCAGTGTGGGTGATTCAAGCACTTCTTTATGCGCCAGCTTGGTCCCCGGTCATTTCACAGTTAAAAAATGTAACGCTTGGTCACGCGCACGCGTGACAAACCGGTTTTTCGACGTCAATGGTTTTTCTAAGGGCCTGATTACATGAGCCGGGCTGGTGTTAGTTTGGACCTCGGCACGTTTGTATAAACGCAACAAAAATCAACTTCGCGACAATGACATGACATGACAACCGGTCCAGGGGCCCGTTTCTCGAAGGTCCCGAAAATCTTTTCGCACCCAGAAAGCCATAGCAAAATCTCGAAGCTTATGATTACAGAGCTGGTTTATTCACGTATTCTTCATATAAACAGAGGTTCTCTTCACACAAGAAGTTTCAGGCGTATACACTTCTCCGTTTTCAGATACAGATGAACTGAAAATGGCTTTACGGGCCCAAAGAGTTTCCGGGGCTTTCGAGAAACGGGCCCCTGGCAGCCCGGTTAGCCGAGATCCCGGTGTCGCGGTGCCGGGGGATCCCGGCTAACTGGGCTGAGATTTTTCAATGTAATCGCGTTTGCCGGGTCAGCCCGGCTCATTAAGCCAGATATAAAAGTCCATGTAACTGCATAAATGCAGAAGATAATACAGCAAACTGCTGGAAAAAGGCAATTACAATCATTCGCCGCATTTTTGTAGTGTCCGTTTTGAAAACTACAACTTCCCGCCATAATATATCGAGGGGCTCGCGCCTTCTTCACGCCAAAATCAAGCTTGCTCCTGCCTCTTGCGGTTCATCGCATCAGCCATCAACTGGCCTGACTCGTCTCATGTATACCGCGCTGAAAGTCATTTCGGCACACCGAAGCAGCCCGGCTAACCGGGCCAGACGGGCTCATGTAATCAGGCCCTAAGATCGACTAAGATTTTGTTATGATTTGAAAGGTTTTTTTGAGAATTTACTAAACTTTTCTTAAAATTTACTTAGATTATTCTTAAATTTGCTAAAAATTGCTGGGATTTTACTAAGATTACGGCTTGGACTCGTTAATTTAGAGTAAGCTGCCAAGATTTTCCTAAATTTTTAAGATTGATTTCGCAAGATTTTACTTTATGCTAAGATTTGGAAAGAGTTACTAAGATTTTCACTCAGACTATGCTTAGCTTTATTTATATTTGTTACGATATTTAAGGATTTTACTACGATTATGTTTGGATGTTTCTAAGATTATGCTAAGAGTTTGCGAATCTAATTTTTAAATGTAACACTTCCATCTCGAAAAGGACATCCAAATTATAGTGGCGAAAACAACCGCGCAAAATCTTCTCTTTTTTTGCGGAGAGGGGGGTCGGGTTTCAGAAAAACTCTGAGATGAAAGATGAGCTGAGAAAACATACGCTATTCAGTTACAGAAATATTGCTCCCTTCACCTGCGTGAAGACATTGCCTTACCAGGAGTAGAAAATATGGCTAAGAAACGACTTTTAGTTGTCCTTATGTATTTTTTTTCGGTAAAGAACAGCTTAAGAATCTTAAACTGATATGCTGAAACCTGATGCTGCAAAAAAACAATTTTCTGCATAGAGTAAAAATGTATAGTTTTCCGACTCTGTAGTAGACATATTAAGAAACGAGGTACCGAAACAGAGTCAGTGCCTTAGCGATCACAACCTTTTGACGCTGTTACAGCGTTTTTCTCAAGTGAATATGGCGAGAATCTATTTGTTACGTGAGCTTGGGTGAACCAAGTCACGTGCCAAAATATCTCCGTATAGAGACGGAAGTTCAAATCCACAGTCTATAATTGATTGAGAATTTCCAAGACCTCGCGAATGTTCATGAGAAGACACAAGTGATTTCTACTGTAAGTATGGTCTCCCGCGGAGATTTCTGTTTTGCGGTTGAGACAGGCGTTATAATCTGTCGTCTGCGGTTTCAGTCACTGTCAGGTCGCTTGTCGTCGGCATCTGGAAAGTGTTGCTATTACGTGACGTGCAGCCTCGACCTAGAGAGTTCGGTCTCTTCGTTCGAAGATGGCGCCAAGGAAGGGATTCTATGTTTTCGCTCACTACCTCAATCTAGATCTTACTTCGAAAAACTCTCTGTGTGCTAAACGAACGTGTTTGCATCACAAGCCCGATACGGATGTTTTTTTTTGAAGAAAAAAAGCGATGGTTTTTCAGAAGAAGTTGTGCGAGTAGAAATTGGATCCTGCCTTGCCGACTGCTTCATATTTATCGTGGCAAAGCTTTCGATTGAAAGTGGTGGCTTCTTCATTTGGTTTGCTGGCCGTATTGTCACGCTCACATCTTGGCAAGACTGAACTTCAGAAATCCTTGAACGGCCTGTTGCTCATCGTTCGAAAAGGACGTGGTCAATAACGGGGGTAAGTCTGCGAACAATATTTCTCGAGGTTAGCTAATCTACTCCGATGAGAAATAATAACTTACATTTTTAGTGGGCCCTCTGATTAGCAAAGACAAGTACTGCCCGGCAGCTCGAACTCAGTTTACATGTATTTTCGCGCTTGAGGCAGCTGAGTTAATTTTGCCATTGGGGGGCCCTGGTTGATTTTTCTGGAGTAGGGTCAGGGGTCAGCTTTCAGAGCGGGAAAACGTACTACGGAGCTTTCTGCGCACCGAATCTCTGGCTCTACTTGAGGTCTCAGGACAATGCAAGCTGCAACGGATCTGCAATATGGTCGGAAAGACCTGGAAAGATCGGCAGAGAGTAATAATTTAATGTCAGTATTTCGGTCAGGTGATTCATTTGTTTTTCCACTCTCAAGGGGTCAGCTAGCATTTATTTTCTTTTGTTTGAAAGGACGGGAGGGTATTGTGGTCTGCAATGACAGTCATTTTAGAAGTTATTATATTGAGTACAATCAAGGACAAAATAAATGAAAAATAAGACCACCCCTTCCCCCCATTTTGATGATGGAAAAATGGTGTGTTTCGGTTGTGGCCTGAATTTATCATTGAGTTGAGTGTAGATGGGTGGTTTTATTTCTCAAATTATTCTGTCCAAGATTGTAGTCTCCTGATGAAAGTAATCAAAGTGGTTGGTTCCCTAAAATAATTTATGTGGATGAAGACAATGACCATGTATTTATAGATCTTTTCATTGTTTCCTGAGACCACCATGTTTGAGGGGCAAAGACAGTAAAAACTGCATTAAAGGTGTGGGAAAAGTTAAAAGCGTGCTGCCCAATAGGTTGAGATTCATTAACTTCCTTAGTGTTTTTTTCAGTTACTAGGATCTAGAAAGTTTCCCTGGTCAAATGTGATGATAATAGATTTGCTGTGAGGCAAGGAAAAGCACTTTTTCAGAACTCAAAATTTCTGTAGGTTTTTAGACCTGAAAGTCTTTATTTTCCCCATACATTTCAGTATGGAAGTTTTTGCCGTGTTTGCCCCCCAAAATAAAACAGCATCAAAAACTGTGAAAATTTATTTTTCATAATACCGTTTTCAGCAATCCTGAGGTTCCTCTGGATTTGATCTTGCCACTTTTTACCAGGTTAAAAACAGACGATATTCTATAATTAATGCAGCTTTTACTCAAATGTTACAATTTATTTCTTGTTAGCAGCCCATATTATGATTAATTTATCGGTCAGTATAAAACACGGACTGCGGACTACGGACTACGGACTACGGACTGGGTATAAAACACGGACTGAGGTATAAAACGCGGACTAAGCATTACGGACTGGGTATAAAATACGGACTAAGGTATAAAACACGGACTGCAGGCTAAATGCGACCTACCGACCGCGGACTTGGTACAAGACACGGGCAAAGGTATAAAATAGTGATTTCTTGACAAGTGATCACATGAAGGAACAACCCCGTTCCCATGGTTACGGCTGGTCACATGTCTTGTAGATTTCAGCAGATTCCAGAGATGTGATTAAAGGGAGGGTTGGAAAGTTAAAGTTTGTCTCCACTAAGCTTACCTGAGCCAAGTAAGGGGTGGAATTTGCTCAGCAAAACTCACAGCATTGATACATTCGATATCAGTTCAATGCGCTCAATGTTTAAAAGGTTAGCTCTGCATTGAGCTGAACTTTTCCATTCGATAGCTGACGGTATTTGGAGTTTGTGGCGCTGAAAACATTTGGCAAAGAACTTGGAAATAATGACCACAACAACAAATGGACCGCGCGGTGAATTTAATTTTATTTTCATTCGGCAAAATCACAACGAAGGCATAGTTACTCATTGGTTTAGCTAGAGTTAAATACGTGGTATGTTCGCGTACAAAGGAAGATTTAAATTTGATTGAATTTCTCCCATCGACAGTTTGACGGTCATTTCATTCTCTTGTGGCGAAAAAAGATTGAAGAACCTGAAATAATCATCTGCGCGCTGAATATTTTGCCCATCGGCAAAATCACAACGCAGGCACTAATGTATTCGTTTAGAGTTCGATACGTCCAGAGTATGGCCAAGAGACTAGCTTTGAATTTAATTGAATTTATCCAATCGAAAGGTTGACGGTCATTCGATTCTTTTGCAGTGAAAATTGAAAACAACGACATCGGAAGCTTTTCGGTCAAGAGACTAGCTTCTCACTTAGTTGAATGCATCCTATCGATAATTTGACGGTTTAATATTTACCTACGCGACTTTGGAAACAAATCACCGGCGGAAACGTTTCCAAAATTTCCGTCAATCTTGCGTGTTATCGACATCCCAGATCGGATCGAAATCCACCAATCACAGCCACTGGTGTGACCTTCTGACCTTTTTACGTCATGCTAGCGGGCTGTGATTAGTGGATTTCGATCCGATCTGTCGATAACACGCAGTTTAGCCTGCAGTCCGCGTTTTATACCTTAGTCCGTATTTTATACCCAGTCCGTAATGCTTAGTCCGCGTTTTATACCTCAGTCCGTGTTTTATACCCAGTCCGTAGTCCGTAGTCCGTAGTCCGCAGTCCGTGTTTTATACTGACCGATTAATTTATCACTACCATGAACTTAAATCTGTTGCCCATTGTCAAAAATGGACAGCGACGGTTATGCGTTTATGCATAGAATTATTGTATTCAATTTGCTATGTGGTTGCTAACTGGCAGACAACTTAATACATTTGTAGGTCAAGCTGAACAGGAAATTCCCAACAAAATTGAAGGCATTCCTTTACAAGCACTATTCCTGGAAAAGCTGAAGAAGACCTTGCACAGATTTAAACACTGCAAAAAATCTGATTTTAAACAGAATAACCTTTTATTAGGGCCTCTTCATATGAGCCCGGTCAACTGGGGTGGCTCGGTTTCTGCGATCTCACCTCACCACTCTTTTCTAGCCTGGTTACCAAGATCCTGTTTTTTTGTTACCGAGATCTTGGTAACTGGGTTTCACAACACAGAGGCAAAATTAGCATAGCTTTTGTCTTGTATGTATTTTCACTTTAGGAGTATGCAAATTAAGTTTCAAGAGTCCACAAAGCTATGACAGTCTCAAAGGATTCAAGTTTATGTTTCACCATTTTGGTTTTGTTTTTTGAATTTCAGCCTGGTTGACAGGGCTCAAATTTCCCATATGAACAGACCACAACATTTGTCCTGGTTACCGGGCTCATATTAAGAGGCGTTAAGTCCCATGTTCATGGAAATGTGCTACAATATAAATATCAAAAGTTAAATTAGGATAAAAACCAAAAGATAACCAAAAAACAACCAAGATAGAAAAATCAAATAACATTATTAGGCTACACTTGATGAGTGTAGTGCAACCAACAGATTCTTATGTGTCATGCCAGCAATAACATTATTAGGCTACACTTTAGGTGGCGCACCCATGAGTGTAGTGTAACCAAGAGATTCTAATGTCATGCCAGCAATAACATTATTAGGCTACACTTTAGGTGGCACACCCATGAGTGTAGTGTAACCAAGAGATTCTTATGTCATTCCAGCAATAATATTATTAGGCTACACTTAAGGTGGCGCACCCATGAGTGTAGTGTAACCAAGAGATTCTTATGTCATTCCAGCAATAATATTATTAGGCTACACTTAAGGTGGCGCACCCATGAGTGTTGTGTAACCAAGAGATTCTTATGTCATGCCAGCTTCTTATGTCATGCCAGCAAAAACATTATTAGGCTGCACTTTAGGTGGCACACCCAGGAGTGTAGTGTAACCAAGAGATTCTAATGTCATGCCAGCAATAACATTATTAGGCTACACTTTAGGTGGCGCACCCATGAGTGTAGTGTAACCAAGAGATTGTAATGTCATGCCAGCAATAACATTATTAAGCTACACTTTAGGTGGCACACCCATGAGTGTAGTGTAACCAAGAGATTCTTATGTCATTCCAGCAATAATATTATTAGGCTACACTTTAGGTGCCACACCCATGAGTGTAGTGTAACCAAGAGATTCTTATGTCATTCCAGCAATAATATTATTAGGCTACACTTTAGGTGGCACACCCATGAGTGTAGTGTAACCAAGAGATTCTAATGTCATTCCAGCAATAATATTATTAGGCTACACTTTTGGTGGCACACCCATGAGTGTAGTGTAACCAAGAGATTCTTATGTCATTCCAGCAATAATATTATTAGGCTACACTTAAGGTGGCGCACCCATGAGTGTTGTGTAACCAAGAGATTCTTATGTCATGCCAGCTTCTTATGTCATGCCAGCAAAAACATTATTAGGCTACACTTTAGGTGGCACACCCAGGAGTGTAGTGTAACCAAGAGATTCTAATGTCATGCCAGCAATAACATTATTAGGCTACACTTTAGGTGGCGCACCCATGAGTGTAGTGTAACCAAGAGATTCTAATGTCATGCCAGCAATAACATTATTAAGCTACACTTTAGGTGGCACACCCATGAGTGTAGTGTAACCAAGAGATTCTTATGTCATTCCAGCAATAATATTATTAGGCTACACTTTAGGTGCCACACCCATGAGTGTAGTGTAACCAAGAGATTCTTATGTCATTCCAGCAATAATATTATTAGGCTACACTTTAGGTGGCACACCCATGAGTGTAGTGTAACCAAGAGATTCTAATGTCATTCCAGCAATAATATTATTAGGCTACACTTTTGGTGGCACACCCATGAGTGTAGTGTAACCAAGAGATTCTTATGTCATTCCAGCAATAATATTATTAGGCTACACTTTAGGTGGCGCACCCATGAGTGTAGTGTAACCAAGAGATTCTAATGTTATTCCAGCAATAACATTATTAGGCTACACTTTAGGTGGCACACCCATGAGTGTAGTGTAACCAAGAGATTCTTATGTCATTCCAGCAATAATATTATTAGGCTACACTTTAGGTGGCACACCCATGAGTGTAGTGTAACCAAGAGATTCTAATGTCATTCCAGCAATAATATTATTAGGCTACACTTTTGGTGGCACACCCATGAGTGTAGTGTAACCAAGAGATTCTAATGTCATTCCAGCAATAATATTATTAGGCTACACTTTAGGTGGCGCACCCATGAGTGTAGTGTAACCAAGAGATTCTAATGTCATTCCAGCAATAACATTATTAGGCTACACTTTAGGTGGCACACCCATGAGTGTAGTGTAACCAAGACATTCTTATGTCATTCCAGCAATAATATTATTAGGCTACACTTAAGGTGGCGCACCCATGAGTGTAGTGTAACCAAGAGATTCTTATGTCATGCCAGCAATAATATTATTAGGCTACACTTTAGGTGGCGCACCCATGAGTGTAGTGTAACCAAGAGATTCTAATGTCATGCCAGCAATAATATTATTAGGCTACACTTTAGGTGGCACACCCATGAGTGTAGTGTAACCAAGAGATTCTTATGTCATTCTAGCAATAATATTATAAGGCTACACTTAAGGTGGCATACCCATAAGTGTAGTGCAAGCAAGGGTTTCTAAGGTCCTTGAAGCAGCAGCATTGTTGGGCTGTTATGATATTAATTTCTCTCACCTAAAGGTACTAATCTGTAATGAAAATATATATAATAATGTACGACAAGCAAGTATCCTGTTATTATTACTGTTACTGAAATGTTGACCCCTTCTCTTAAGTTTAAACAACCATCACACTGAAGTCACATACTGAACAAGGTTACACTCAAAGACAACCTATTTGATTAATGCGGAAAATAGGGTGCAGTTATGACCTATTAAAGTTGATGTGGAGAGGTCATATCGTAACACAACTGTTCTCTCAACCTTAGAAATAGCACGCTTAAACGTTAGGCGACACATCAAGAAGACTTCTGTCCAGTCCTCATGGCCATTTCAATTGACGCGCGCAAGCAGAATATGGAAAAAATATGAAATAAACTGGTCTCAGTAATGTTTCCATGTTATTTTCCATTTTATTTATTTTATTTCTATCTTCCATTAACCACGCAAAAGAAAAGAAAAAAAAATAACACAATACACTAGAAATTTATGATAACTTAAAGACGAAAGACAACAATGTAGAGAAGATCCTTCATTACTTCTGGGGCTAAGTAACTTCAGGCCATGTTAAGGAGCGATTCTTTTTGTACTTAAGGAACATTTCAAGACTCCGTTGCAAACTTGTACAATGATTTACCAGCCAGCATTAGTTCTATTCCAGATTACTGTCTTTTTGTTAAGGAAAGTGCCAGAATCCTAAAAGCTAAGGCTATTGTGCGGCTAGGTTAATTTCCGTATCTGGTAATTTCATGATTTTATATTTTAATGTAAGTAATATGTAAAATGTATGAGTATATCGAAATAACTTTTTAATGTATTTTAGTTCCATTTAATTAATTAACAGATGTAGAGCTACTCTGTAGAAATGCTGTTAATAAATCGTTATTATTATTATTATTATTATTATTATTATTATTATTATTATTATTATTATTATTAGACGGAACTTGCCACTACGTTGGCGCTTTTCCATCATTTGTGAGGACAGGGCTTACATGTGTCCATGAATGAACGCTAATGAGATTCAAATGCCTTGTGATAAACATCACAAAGTGTCCTCATTAAATAAACGGCACCAAGACACACAATTCTGTCAAATATCAAGTAATGTGAAAATGTCAAATTTACCTTGTCAGATATGAAGTACTAATTAAACAATAATTGGGTTCAATTCTGGCATAAGTGAAAAAAAAAGATTCAAGTAACGTCTTTTTAGGTAATTTTGACTTCAAGAAAACGTCCTGTTAGTTCCTGTTACATGATGAAAAATTATACGTTTATATATTATGTTTCAACACAACGCAACTTGAAGTTTCTTGTCATAAGCGATACAGTGTACCTCGCCTTTTTGTATCGTCATCAATTTGCCGCACATCATTGATTGGAAAAATAATTCTTCTATTGGGTGATTTGGGCGGGGTGGGAGTTTCACCACTGTCGGTTGTCGTTGCTTTCAGAATTTAACGGTCAGTTTAATTTTCGAAGCGCGAGAGAACACCTTAAAGTCATCGGTAGCCGTGCATGGTCATCTAAAGCACTGACAATCTTCGCATCATGTACTAAGTTGTTCCTCGCCCCAGGCCCGTAAAGTTGCCGTTGGCTGTGAGATTGTGCTACATCAGGCTCCTGGCTACATTTGACACGGAGCCCCCCAAAAAATACTGTTTGTAGCTCCTGTTGCCAACGGCATGCTAAGATAAATATTCCAGATGGTTTGAATGAAGTATTCAGCTTTGATAACTAATAGTGTACACTAAAATAAAAATAAATTAATAAGAAGAGATTTTGTGTTGGCTTTGATGGAATAAACAAGAAAAGTACATTAGCCCCGCGCGTCCCTCTACTAAATAAGATCCCCTCTTCAGCATGCTTTTGTAGGCCCCTGGTTATCTTCAGGCGTTTAGTTTATCGTTTGCTGGTAAATCTTGGTTTGGGAGGAGAAGGAGAAGAAGGTTTCGCGTTGGGTAATTTTGGTAATGAGGCCCTATTAGGGGCGGAGGGGACCGCGGGGGGGGGGGGGGGAGTGTTCTGTCCCCCGTCTGAGTTTCAAACCTTCGGAAGGTTCGCATGTCGCTGTCGGAATTTCGTCCAAAGCTACTGACATGTTAAACGTAAATGCCTTCTCTCATCCCTGAAACATTTTATTTTCGGATAATTATCAACCAAAAGGTTTACAATCTTTTTTTGGAAGAATATTGTTTTTCCCAGCACAGGCTGAAAATTCTTAATTTTCTGCCGATTTGAGGCTGACAATATTCTTGCAGATATTTTTAGGTGACAGCGTACGATATTTTTTTTCCGAATGTATTTGTTGTATGATATTAAGCTATAATTTTGGAGCCAGCTTGCAGACATCAAGGCCTGATATGACGCACATAACTTCTTCCTAAAATGTCATCAGCATCGAACATACGCCAAGTGGATTTTTTTTTTTTGCTTTTTAGCTACTTTACCGTTTAGAGAAAGAAAGAATTTGATACAGTTAAGTTAAAAACACATCCTGGTATGGTATTTGCAAATTTTCAACAAACAAAATTATCCGTTTATTTTAAATCTTAGCCAAGGGGTTATTCTTAAAATATTCTTAAAATTTGGAAAATTTCAGCCTAGATGTTCTTATAAACTATATGCTTATAAATAAGAGAAAGAGTGTAATAGACTTGCAAAGTGCGACAATATGAATTTACCCTAACAGGGCCACAGTAATTGGTGCATCATTTGCGTGCCGATTAGTTGTTTTATCGGGATTTCCGTCCTCGCGGTAGTTTCAACATTCCTTGCCCTTTCCCTTTTACGCCCCATCATTTTTCCCCTCGGCCCACATATGTGTGGACATCATCTAATAATGACCTGCAATTGTTCCAGATTTTAGCTAGCCTGCGTAGCAAGCGCTCCCGACAAGTGTTTAATTCCGTGATTTTAGCTTCGGCCGAGTTCGCAATCAATTAGAGAGCGTCTGGACCACACTGCATTTAATTGCTCGTTGACATGTGAAAGCCGGTACGCGCTGCTGTTCGTGTCTGGTTTCCTTTCAAAAATAATTATTT
Source organism: Micromussa lordhowensis (assembly GCA_964020085.1). Classification (NCBI taxonomy): domain Eukaryota; kingdom Metazoa; phylum Cnidaria; class Anthozoa; order Scleractinia; family Lobophylliidae; genus Micromussa; species Micromussa lordhowensis. The sequence goes on from OZ026599.1 coordinate 5,758,292, forward strand.
ATCTGACAGATGATCGTCGGCATAACAGATTATAACACCTCGTCGGTATCATAGGGTGAAGGAACAAGGCGCCGCCTAAGATAATCCTTAACAATTTCTTGTACTAAAAGTACAAGGAATTGTATGGAGCTCTCCAGGTACTTGCAGTACAAGCCGTGTGTGTCTTCTCATGCTTCTGAAGTTGCTTTCTTCTCTAGCTATGACAGCCGCCTTGCTATCTTCCAACTTGTGGCCTGTGTCCCTGAGGTTTTCTCCAACCGCGAAAAGACAACATTTACGCGTGAAAGACGCGGAAACAATATAGACGAACCAGGTGATTAAACGTTAATTCCATATACATTTTCTTGTGGATACAAGAAGTTATTAAATAGATTCGTCAAAAAGAGCCTCGAACACAGCTGTCGACTAAGAATAAGGGAGGGAAAACAACACTGAAGAGCAAATAAATAGCTGCTGTGCTTGGCGGTCATATCACACTACCAACATGATTATTGCTTTGGCTGTGATTGCTGGTCTGTCTGTGCAAGTAACCAGCCACATGTTACCTAATCGTCTTGGTAGTGTCGCGCTCAAATAGAGTATGTTTTAATTACGACACAGGTTAAAAAACATGGGTACTGGTAAAAATCATGTTCCTCTATAGATTGGTTATGGAAGTATCAGTAATATTTTGTGATTGAATAACAAACAGTATTTACGTTTATTTGAACACGGAAGACATCAAGAAAACACAGACGAACCAGGTGATAAAATTCAATGTTATCATGTGTCATTTGGAAAGAATTTAATATCAGACTTACAATAAATAATCGATCGTTTTCGTAGGAATCTTTATTACTGATTTCAAAGGCAATACCAAATACTGCCCGTTTAAAAAAGTTATTAAATCCATTCGTCAAAAGGGCCTCAAACACAGCTGGTAACTAAGAATAAGGCTGTGATATAAAAGAACAAATAAAAACTGTCTTTGTTTGGTCATATCACTACCAAAATGATTTTGCTTCAGCCATGCTTGCTGGTCTGTCTGCGCAAGTAACCGGCCACAGGTCACCTAACCATTTTGCGAATGACGCACCCAAATGCTGTTCAACCTTTTTGCTACACAGGTTAAAAACATGTTCCTTTACTATTTTTTATTGGAAGATTTGTCACCGTTTTGTGAAATATCAGATAGTATTTACACAGTCGTGAAAGACAAGAAGAAAACACAGACGAACCAGGTGATAAAATTCAATGTTAGTATATGCCATTTGCAATTAAAGAATTTAATATCAGACTGACAACAAATAATCGCGATCGTTTTCTTAGGATTCGTCATGACTTGTTTCAAAAGCAATCACAAAAAAACAATCACAAAAACTGCGAATTAAAAAAGTTATGAGCTCCATTCGTCAAAAGAGATTCAAACACAGCTGTCTTGGAGGGGTAGCATAAAGGAACCAGTCCTGCCAGTTTTTGGTCAAATTGCTACCAAGATGATTTTCGTTTTAACCTTGTTGGCGTTTGTCCTAACTCCGTCACTTATAGAGGGTAAGACTTTCCATATCTAGCCCACATTTCCTTTTAATGTTGAAGATTGTTTGCTATATCATTAACAGCAGTTAGATATTCAGACTCACCTAGATAAATTCGTGCTTTCCCTTGTTCTTATGTGCAAGAAGAAAAAATCCTGAAGAAATTATCACTATTGCCTTACATTGTTCGCATGAATATATGTTACAAGCTTCGATTGGCATATTCGGCTACTCTGTGTTCAAGACTGAAATTAAAAGGCGCAAAGAGGGCGCCAAAGTATACCCAGTAACCCTTTCTAGAAGAAAACAACCGTTCTAGACCTTCTTCTTTATATTATTTTTACAAACAGTCAAGCTGATATGAGAGGGGAAATAACAAATATTTTTCATCCAACAGCATGCGGAGAGAAGTCGTTTGTCTCCCGTATTGTTGGCGGCGAAGAGGCACGTGCTAATTCATGGCCATGGCAAGTGTCCCTTCGCTATGATGGACAGCATATTTGTGGCGCCTCACTTGTTAGCGAATATTGCGTGGTATCTGCTGCACATTGTGTTTTTCAGAGCAGTAACCCTGAACGCTATACACTGGCCTTAGGTACGTTTAAAGCCTGAAGTAAATAAATGAACTACAGTGCGAACGAAAGACGGCAACTGTTGAAAGGAAGAATGAATGGATGAACGAAAAAAAACGAACGAGCGAGACTAAATGAATGACCGACCTACCTATTGACTGACTGAATGAATGAATGAAAGAGTGAATGCATGCATGAATGATTGAATGAATTAATTAATTAATAAATGCATGAATTAATTAATTAATGACACTGAATGAATGCATGAAATAATTAATTAATGACAATGAATGAATGCATGCATTCATGATATCGATGATGAATAAATGAGTGACTGAATCTATCAGTCACGGTAAAAAGTTAATGAATCAATAAATGAATGAGTCAATCAATCAATCCATCGACAGATGGAATGAATTTATGAATCAGTTGTTGACTAAATGTTCTGAGACTTGACAAGTTTGCAGTGACCGTTAAAAGACGCTTCGTTAAGGAGACACTACCTTTAAACGTTCTATTTATAACATACATACATATTTACAATCTGAACTATATTTATGGTTTCTTACTATAAAATTTTGTTATTTGATATTTTTCCTAAAAAGGAGCTCACAAGAGAACTGGTGACGGGCAGGTCTTTAAGGTTTCCCGCGTCATCAGACATCCCTTATTCAGCATGCAGCATCTGCGACATGACGTGGCAGTGTTGAAATTGGCGCGTCCAGCGGCTATTAGCAAGAAAATCAACACGATCTGTCTGCCAAGGCAAGGATCGCGTGTCAACCGAAACACAAAATGTTATGTGACAGGTAAATAGGCCATAGTCATATCTCGGTATTGGACTGGAACTACAATGGGCAACAAAAGTAGTTGAGACAGTTGCCTGAATCGAGTGCTAATTGCAGCATTTAACTTATTCTATTTGAAATTCAGTTTACATTGAGAGCCACACCCCCTCCCCCTTTTCAGTGTTGTTTACGAAAAAAGCAAGTTCTAGAGACATGAAATCCAACATTGTTTGGAGGGAAGGGGGTACAATCGTAGAGTTGAGTGGGGAAATTGGCATTAAGTACTCCAAAATGGCAAAGTGTCTCAACACTTTTGTCGCCCATTGCTAGCTTGCAATGGAGGCTCATACCGGGGAATTTCATTAAAGAGAGATCAATGTCATTTGCATTTGAAAAGACTCCCCGCATTAGCCTCATTTGCAAGCTAGTTCCAGTCCAATACCGAGAATACAAATATGGATATGGTTCAATTTTTTACTCGCGGTTTTCTTTCGCGTCACGCAAGACGGACTAAGCGAAAGACAGACAAGACGTAGTCTAGGTCGACATTATCTGACTTTACACGAGGTCATTAAGTCCGCCATCTTGAATGTGCAGTCTGGGAATTCCTCATTTTCTCACAAAGCCATAACATAACGAAAACAGATGGAAAATTACCCAAAAATGATCCAAAGATGTAAAAAAAGTACCTTAAGTTCCTTAAGAAAACTGGAAAGAACGAAAAGTTCCGTCAATAAAGACGTCATTCAGCTCGAACTACATGTCAATGCGGTTACTATGGCAATGTCTAAGACACAGTGAGTTGACAAGTCAAAATACCAATGCCGTTGCTATTGCAATGTCAAATGAGGGACAGTGAGTTGACACGTCAAAATCTTAGCAAGGAAGAAATGAACAGTAACTGAAAGTTTCAGCATCACTGAGCCGTTTCAGCAAAATTTTGAAAACCTTATTTATTGTAGCTGTTTCTGTAATTTATTTGTTTATTTATCTAATTTTTTGTCAGGATGGAAAAGAATCGACCCAAACGACAAACACTTACCTGCTCCTCGTCTGACTCTCGAAGACAAAACGTTTTCACATCTTACAAGATCAGACAATTTTCGGAAACCTTCTGGAATTAATGCTTGGAATGTAGATACGTAATGCGAGAAATCATCAATCTAGGAGAAAATCATCAAGAACTTGGCTATTAGGATATAATTGCAAACAAAATATCCAGTATTTAGGTTCAATCAATGTGCAGTCAGCATTAAGGCCGGGGTAAACGTGAAGGCTATTTTGAGGTCGCTTAACACGGCCTTCCTTCCTATATCTCGGATCACGTTTCAAGCGACACTAAATATCTCTGCTTATCTCATTAACCACTGTTTGGCGGTTTTATGTAAATTTTTGGGTGATTTTTGGGCATTTTGGGAAAGAGATATTTTTTCTCAAAGGATAGGTTAAATTGAGGAAAATATCAAATGTTGAAGATTTGATGGATTTGAAAAATTGAAATTTGAAGTGAAGAATTAGTAGACGGATTCCAAACAATCCCCTAGCAACCAGGGGCTCTCTTTTGCGGGGGTCATCTTGTCTGGTAGTGTTTCCAACCCATCTTAATCCTAACATTTTCCTTCTTTATATCACTTCAAATTTCACGCCTATTCATGTTTACCCCCGCTTTAATTCTATCTTTTAAGTGCAACTTTTAACTTGTTATTGTTGTCTTCTTTCTTGTAAAATGCAGGATGGGGTAGAATCAACCCAAACACCAACACACTGGCTCCTCGCCTGAAACAAGCCTCGGCGCCAGTGGCGGAGCACAATGAGTGTCGCCGAAGAAATGGAGGAGCAGTGGACGAGAGTTCCATGGTCTGTGTGGGAGGCAAAGGAAGCAGTGTCTGTAATGGAGACAGTGGTGGCCCCTTGTCGTGTATGGAGGGTGGTCGGTGGGTCCTGCGCGGAGCGGCCTCATGGGTGACGCGCAGAACATGTCCCGGTAACACATTTTCTGTGTACGCTCGCGTTAGCACCTATATTAACTGGATAAGACAACAGATGAAATAAAGGTACGACATGATCTGGGTAGCTATTTATGGCCACACGATAATTCAGTTTTAATGTTTACAAAAACAAGAATCACAGCTATTTAATATTCTCGACTGATAATTTGATTTACTCTTTGGGCAGCGGATAGAACAGTTGTTTTAGTTTCAAAAGTATTTACTACGAACAAAATAACTACTATAAAACACATCTTGCAGCGCCCCTCTAAGAGAATATAAAGATTGACCTAAAATAAAATGTGTCTGATTTTCAAAATTTTTGTGTAAGTTTGCTGTTTCAAAAGCACCATTCCCCCATTGGTCCTATGTACTACCCTAATTTATACTTTTATAACGCTGATTCTCTGTCCCAAAAAGCAATGATATTTGAAGGATTTCCTAGCTTTAAAATCTGAACTATATTCATGTTTAGAGTTAAAAGATCAAAAGCAGGAAGCCATGTTTTATCACATTTCCAAACTTAACGCCGAAAGGAGAGTGGAAAATATGACTCGCAGTGGAGTATTTTTGACGAACTTCGAGGTGTTTGGAAGTGTGGTAAAACACTGTCTTCTAAATCGAAACTGAAACTGAGGAGAATGTAGGAGATTCTGAAATAAAGCAGTAACAAATTAGGTCAATTACTAATGTGTTAGAATGCGTTTTCCTTCACTGCCATACCTTATCGACGTTCACGCCTCGAAGTTTTCTACAGACGTTTTCAATTTCGAAATTTGTTATAGATACGATTAATTAGTAATTGGACCTCGTGTCGTACAATTCAGGGAGTAATCGTGCTCGATTTTGAAATTACTCGCTCGATTACTCCCTGAATTGTACTCCACTCGGTCCAATTACTATTACTAATTACACATTTTGAAAGCACCTTAATATACTATAACAAATTTATAACATTTTCATTAATTATTGTGTTCGTCTTTCGTTCAATGAGATTAGGAGATTGACTTACTTTTCAGTTATCCTGTTCTTGCAAAAATAATTCGCAAAATGATTCATTCATTGGGTTCTTTATTTCAGAATGATTGAAGCAAGCAACATCTCGTTAACAGTGTCTTTACAAGAGAAAGCGAGAGAAAACTCTTGAGGAGAAATAAATGTTGCTGAAAAACTTTCGTTGTCACAAAAGTAATCTCTTTGTTTGCTTTCAATCTTCTGAGAAGTTCAGTTGCCGAACGATTAAAATGTTCACTACGCAACACTGGTATTGCCAAAAACAACTACAGCAGTTCAACCCGACCCTATTAAACGACCACCCTCGGTGAAATGAATAGTGGCTGCTTTATTATAAAAGGGGCTGGCCGCTTAATCGAGGTAAAAACAAAATTTGATGCGGTATAAATATTGCTGTTTTCAATTTTCTTCTTCGCAGTTTGCGGTTTTCGGATCCCCCTTAAGCTCCCGGCCGGGTTAAAATACGATTTTTCACCAAATAATTTCAGGGGACGACTTAATTGGCTGCCTGTAACGAGTATACCATCGGAATGCAAAAACTAACAAAATGATCTAAATTAACAACATGTCGTGTAATTAGATCAGATGTATGGTTGGTAGTACATGTAATATAGCAAACACGAGAGACAGTGTTTCATCGGGATATTCAAACACCGAGAAGAGAGTTGAAGAAATTCGAGGTGCTTGGATACGCTATGAAACACTACCTCGAGTGTTTGATATATCTTCTAAATCAAAACAAAAACTAAGGAGTAAACGGAGAAGAAAAATCGTCAAAATCTATGCTAATTAAGACCGATATGAATTTTTAACGAGTTTGAGAACAAAAGAGGAATAAGAAACACGAACACGTTAGCGCACGCAAAAAGACACACGAACGCGCGCGCACACACATGCTATCACGCCCACGCGTTTTTTAATATCAATTGAATTTCTGGGCCGGGTTGTTCGAAAGCCGGTTAACGCTAACCCAGGATTAAAAGTTAACCGAAGCATTGATTTTTCTGGTATAAAAATGTTTTTCGCTTCCAATGTTTTGTTTAGTTGGAGATTATTCAAATTAAAAAGAGAAAGGCAAACAATACAAACAGAAAACCTTTCCTTAAAGATGCAAAACTGAAATCAAAATTGTCGCTAACCCTGGGTTAGCTTAATCGGGCTTTGAACAACCCGGCCCTGCTATCTTACCGTTCCTATCAATCTTTTCATGTTCCTTGAAATTTGCTCATTGATCCAGTTGACAAATGAGCTGACTCGTGCATGCACGCCGTACCTATGCTTTGGACATATACAGCGAGTCATCCACGAGGCCGCACCACGGGGCCCAGCGTCCATTTTCCAGGCACGATAAGGGCCCTCCGCTGTCTCCATTACAAACACTGCTTTCCTGGCCTCTCACACAAACCAGTGCATCGTCATCCACGGTGTTGCCGTTCTTGCGCCTGCAGTCATTATAGGTTGCCAGCGGAGCTTCTGCCTGTTTCAGGCGCGACGCAGTTACGCCGATGACGGGTCTACCCCAACCTCTGTAGTTAAGGTGGCTCGAAACAGTTTCCACTACTTTCCTAGACTCTGATCCCCCTCCGTATAATTTTTTTAAACTTTGCAAAAAGTTGCATTTTATCATGCTAATTACAATTCGATAATAAAAAATAGGGGTCACCGAGCTCGTTTTCAAGTTATAAGCGCTTAAAGCTAAAATTAAGGATGTTTCAAACAGGTCATATTGTTGCTATGGTAACCTATTGTGCCACAAAATTGACAGCAACTTGTTCACCAATGATTGGGAAGTTTTTTGATACCATGATTTTGGTATCAACCGATATAGAGTGGTTTTAATGACCCATCAAGCTCTAAGTCTTGAAAAGTAGTGGAAACTGTTTCGAGCCACCTTAAGTGAAAGCGTTTAAAGATTAGACACATTAATTGTGAAGGTACGTGAGGTTTCGTTAGAATCATTTCTAGACCTGAAAGTGGGTGGAGAATTTCAAATAGCTATTTGAAACAACAGAATTCAAAATGGCTGCCGTATCGCCGAAAAGGTCCATTGTCAGTGGCAACCAGATCAACTATTTGCGATAGCCGAAATTTTGGGATAACCGAGTTCAATAATTGTTTTCATCTGCCATCACACAAGAAGGTGGTTACAATCGCGCATGAGCAGAATATTATTTGCAGCAAAACATAGATTGTATTACTACAGGGAGCACACGATCTTGCTGAGTAGGAAGAGAGTAAATAAAGGAATGAAAAGAATGAATAGTTTACCTTTGTCTCCTGTTGTCTTTTCTTATGCGACCTTACAGGGAAAACCGCTACCTACAAGTCCTGCGGAACACAGTAGCACCAGCCTGACTGGCCACTTGGCTCGTATGCAGACTTCACCTTTTACCAAGTTAATTAATCAAAACGCTTAGTTTGTATTAGAATCAGTTTCAAATGACTTTCCCTTAGAGATAGCTTTCGGAATAATAAGATCAATTGATTTGAGTTGAAAAATTTTCATAAAATCGAAGCACGACAGAACATGCTTTCTAACGGATCTACGAGTACATAAACGGCAATCCTTTGTGTTAGATTGAAAACATTTAAATCAATTATTTGATTAAATGTCAAATAAGTACAGATAGGTTTTGACAGCGAATCTGGCCTACGACTACAAATTTCAAACTGAATCGAACTTTTCAGAAATTTCTGAAAGCATGTTCTTTCCCCTGAGGTTAGGGACCGTTCATTTTTTATGAGATAGGGGGGGCTGGTGGGATTGAGGGGGGAGCCATGAAAAAAAAACTGGTCTTAAAGGGGGGGCCATCCAAAAAAATATCGTCTGTAAGGGGGGGGTCACTCAAAAAACTACCCTAAAATATTGTAAGAACAGCATCTATGATGATGCAAAATTTTCTACCAAAATGCCCTAAAATTGCATTTCTGAGGTTCTAAAAATCTAAACTTTCCCGGGGGAGCATGCCCCCTGGACCCCCCTAGTTTGTAGTGGATGGAACAATATCAATTCAAAACTACTTGAGAATGTTCACTCCCAACAACAAACAGTACCTTGTTTATCAAAGGGAAAAACAGATTACCATGGCCAGTGCACATGTAAATATTTAAAAATTATTTCTACTATTTTCAATTTAAACTGCAGTAAATCTACAAATGTTACAAAAAGTTTGCCAGAATGGCGTAAAATAGCGTTTCTGAAGTTCTGAAATTCTAAATTTTCTCGGTGGAGAATGCCCCCGAACCCCCCTAGTTAGGGCACTTGTTGGGTTAAGGCGGGGGTACACATGAGAGCCGTATTTTGGCTGGGTATTATGTTTTTTATGCAAATATCTTGTTTACGTTTCAAGCAATCAAGAATCCCTCTGCTCATCTCGCATATCTATGTTTTGGGTTGTTTTGGAATTTTTTTGGTGATTTTTAGTTATATTTGGAGAGAAATAGTTTTTCTCAAAGGATTAGTAAAATTGATGGAAATAGGAAATTTTGAAGATTTGTTGTTGTTTTAAAATAGAGTTTGAAATTAAAAAAATTGGTAGACACACTCCAAACAGTTGCCCAACAACCTGGGGTGCCATTGTGCGGTCGGGCAACTGTCTGGTGGTGTTCCATAACCCTTTTTTCCCTTTCAACCTCTCTTTAAACTTACCAAAATTTCACTTAAATTCACGTGTACCCCCGCCTTAAAAATAGTCAGATTACACAAAGGACATATCCCATAGGCGAAAACGGTGATTCAAAAAAAACTTTTTGAAACTGCAGTTTTTGTGTTTAACTTATAAGGTAGAGTTTACTTGATCATTCTTTTTGCTTTGCTTTTGACTTCTTTTTTTTTGGGGGGGGGGGTCATCAAAAAAATTTAGGTTTATGAGGGGGGCCAGGGAAAAAGGGGGGGCCATCATATGCTACAGAGACTATCTACCAAATCCCACCAGCCCCCCCTACCCCATAAAAAATGAACGGTCCCTTAATCACAGCGCAGGAGACTCGCTAAATGTTCTGATTTGTACTTCAAGTACCGACGTTTGAATTTGACTCTGTATAGTATAATTTTCAAGTTGCGTTTGAAACTTAATTAGATGGAAAGAAAGAAAACCCTTTCGGTGCACAAAAGTCTACAATTAATGCGCAAGTAGCCAATCACAGAAGGCGGTTGAACATGACGTAAGCTTCGTTGCTTGTTTTTACTGTTTGTTTGTGGGACTTATCCGCGGCTTTTTGCAGAGATCGTTCGGAAAAACGGCCGGAGATCTGCTCTTTCCAAGGACTAAATCAGCGCTAAACTTGCAAGAATCCTTCATGTAAGGTAGGTTTTACTTGAACATTTGCTTTAAATTCCCTTGGACAGCACAGAATAATGATTTTTTAACAAGTTATGTTGAAACCACGGCGGCCCGAAGAAATTATTCAAACTTTTAGCGTCAATTTCTAGCTGTATAGGTCATTGTCCTCAAAGTTTATATATCCTCTAGAACAATTTGCAATCAGCTACAGACTAAATGTTTTTAAGAAAATGTCAAATGAATATTTAGGCTGTTTAGAAATTTGAAATTTACGTTTTGATGAAAAATTCAGTGTTCGCTTTCCTTCTACAAAAGAACAGAAAATCGCAAATGTTATACGATGCCGCGCCTCTATACGCTACTGAGAAGTGAGATCAAAACTTTCCTTTGGAACTAACGAACAGGCCAGAACTTAACCCGGTTACGTTTTGTCTCTTCAAAATAATTTGAAAAACTCTTCAACACGGTTTGAACTCTCAGTTTCGTCATTAAGTTTGGTCAAAACTTCACACGTTGAATCAAATTGAAAACTTTTAATACTTCGTTTTGATCGAGATTACAAGCCATAGATGTGAGTAATGAGTTCTTTTCTTAACCAAACTTATTTACTAAACGAAGAGAAATGAATCAGCGTGTTTTTTTATTTACAACAAACGTTGGAGAAATCACGAATCGGTTGATGTTCAAATCATTCGCCATTCCAAAATATGCGAGCAATTAGAACGTTGTACAACGTCAGTTGAAGCTTCCCAGCTCGACTTCATGCGTCGAAATCAGTGCCGACTTTTTTCTCGCTCAACTGCTGATAACAGTTTTGAATTACACAAAACCAAAATTCGAGTTTGTATTCCCTTTTCCTCCATTCATACTTACGGGATAACTTTCTTTTTAAGTGCACAGTTGTTAAGCTCAAATTTCGCGCGCGGCCTTTCAGGACCAAGGTTAAAACACAATTTAGGTTAATTAAAAATCGTGGGAAAATTTGAACAGCTTCTAAAGCTACGTACTGGTCCAAGAAGCTAAGAATGCGAAAACTCGGTAACTGTACAATCGGTTATGTATTTTTAGTCTAATGGCCAAAAATTAGTGCTTGTTTATTTAGCCGAAGCTGCGATTATCAATATTAAATTAAAGCCTCCTTAGGGAATTTCACAGATGATCCTCAAACCTTAGCATTATTGAGTAAAGGAAGCTATTTAAGACGGCCGTTTAATGACTGAGGTTGTGAATGATTACAATATATTTATTCTTGGCTTTTTATTTCGGTTTACTGCATGACTGTAAAGACCGCGGCAGTCACGAAACCCGGCGGACTGAAAACTTAGGATGTGCGATGTTAATAACAACAATTTCTGCCATCCAAACTAAGAAATTGATTAGCTGATCAAGGATCTCAAATATATATATCGTATTCACGACTTAAATCGATGTTTGGCAATTAATGTGAGTCTTTCTGATCTGTTCTTTGAATTTTTTTTTATGATTTCAAGAAGTTGCCGAAAACAGTCAGTTTGTGCGTTCTCTAAAGATTGAACTGGTTTGTCGTCAGAACGTAAGAATCTGTTAATAAGAAGATTTTCCAAAGTTTTATAAATTGCGAGAAATAGGAATCTGCTAAAATTTCATAGAAATAGCGTACGCCTAGCAGAGGCTGTGTCACCTCTCATAAACCAGGGGCAGAATTATTACAGAGGGTGAGTGGAGTTATTTCAAATCTGAAAACATGTAAGCAACAGAGCACTTATTCCGTGTTTACATAACCTCATCTAGACACGAGGAGGGTTGGGAAAATTCGAGACAGTAGTCGAGGGTTTGCATAACTCTCCCAACCATCCGTAAACACCGAAAAAGTGCTCTATTGCTTTTATAAAATAATTCTCAAAAATACTCCTGAATCTAAAACGTCAACCGTGTTTACATACTCTCATCTAAACACCTATCAACCAATGAGAGCGCGCGTAGTGGCTCAGTCATTATATAATGAATTTTGTTGACTTGTCAGTGGTATTTCAAGCATAATATTCATCCTAAGACCCAATCAAGAATGAAGAGAATTTGTCTGTCTGCTTGTTTGTGTTTATCTGAAGCTGTTACAAAGAACATCAAATGTAGATGACCTTCATTGGGTATAGGACATTCTATCTGCAAAATCTGATTTCCCAAAGGGGTTAGCCGGCTTATTACAAAATTCTTCTTTGAAGCTAGGAGGGGGAAGGAGCCAATAGGAGAGCGAAGCTTACGACACGATATGAAAATTTGCGAATTGACCTCGTCTGTCAAACAGGCGAAGACTTTTGTCAGAGCGCACGAGAATATATCGCGGGTGTTTTCGCGCGAGATTTTGAAATTTTATTGCCTTTAATTTCTTATAATTTTCTCTTTCTTTGTTTTTTTGTTGTTGTTGTTGTTTTTTTGTTTGCTTTTTTCCTTGGGTTAGTTTTTCCACCAATTTCTCACCTCGGGTAACTTATTGCGTTGTAGACAGAAGTTCAATAATGGTGGACCATCAAGATATAGCTAAGCCAAACAACCTCACCCCAGATGTGTTAGAAGCCGCCAGTATTTTGGTTTCCATGAAGAGTGGAATGCGATATTTTCCTTTGGAAGCTCAACAAGCTCGTTATCAGCTCTCTTATCTGGATTTCACTTCACTTAATCCAGGATCTGGTCAGCTGCAATATTTTTCAAGTCGTCACCGCATACCATTTTCACCGCTTTACGATATTTCTCCCATGCCAGCGGCTTATCATTTTCCACTAACGCATGCGCAGGCCTGCTCTCTTTCACAGCCGGTTGCGTATTATGGGATGTTGACCCCTCCGCCATGTTTTGTGGGACCGCCCAGGGAGCAAAGCGCAGGGTGTGTTGCTTCCACTGAGGGGGTGGTAGAAAGTGAGATAGTTCAATCAGGTGAGTGGCATTCTTTGATAGATAGACCAATCTGTCCGACTCCTCGTGCAAAACCTTTCAAATGAAAATGAGTTTGATTTTCGTGACACAGAAATGGTTAACATCAGTGCTAACAACAGCTTAAGAAGCCATTTTATTTGTTTGTTTTGCTGAGATCAGTCTCCACGAATTATTAAATTGCAGCCCCAAAGAAAATGCGTTTGTCTAATGCATCGACAAGCTCACCTGAAGCGGCGGCCAACGACAAACAAGAATCGAAGAGGAAAAGAAAAAATCTAACCAAAGAGCAACTGGAAATTCTCGAAGCGGTTTATGCGAGAGACAAGTACCCTCACATCGAGGAGAGGCTAAAGCTGGAAGGACCAACGAAGCTTGCAGAAGATCGGATACAAGTCTGGTTTCAAAACCGCCGCGCAAAGGATCGGAAAAAAATAGAGGCCGAAAAACTGCAACAATCTTTTGAAAACAACCAGATTGCAGGATGCGAGGGAAGCGGTGTTGATTCGAAAAATGCACCGTCGAGTTACAGCCCAACTAAATCGACTCTGAGCCCCGAACGAAAAAACAGCAACAGTAGTAGTGACATTAGTGATAATGAAAATTTGAGTTGCTGCGGATCTCCAACAGAATGATTTGGTTAACAAAAATTTGGTGTTTTAAGGGGGTAGTCAGTGTGTTTTTTTTTTTTCGTGAATGTGAAATGAGCGATTTTTTTTCAGTTTTTCCAGACAATCATGATCTGCCGTGTTATAGGTCTGTTATAATTATTCGTGAATTTGCAATGAGGTAAAAGATCATAATAGAGCGGAGTTTCATTTGAGTGTCGAAATGTAATTGGTTTGCATCAACGGCGCTTCACGATTGGCTTAAAAAACTGGCGCCACTTTTTTGTCCAATCAGAAGTAAAACCAAACCAATCGTAACTCGTTCGCACACATTTTCCCGCGCTTCGTGTTGATTGGTTCACAGTATTGCCTTTTTCTTTTGTGATTGGCTAGAGTGATTACCTTGGTTTTAGATTTACGACACTCAATTAAAAACCGCTCTATGGTAGAAAGACTATCTGTTAGTTGTCCATCTTTAACCACCCTCTGAAGATTTTCTGTGAATTTCGTAAGCCGATTTAAAATTGTTTAAGAGTTAATCATAAAATTACAATTTCCTCGATTGTCATTGGTTTACGAAACTCCTATTTTCCACTAATTCACTTGCCAAGTTGTTATCGGACAGTTCAATAAGCCAATCACATTCAAAGTTGTAGTTTAAATCAACCATTCTCAATTTCAGAGCAACATGAAACAGTTTACTCCTCGTTTGTCAGTATTTTAATACAAATTTCCCTTTTCTCATAACTTAGTTATTCTTCTTTTCTCGGAAATTGTAATTTTTATGATTAATTGGTAATAGGACTTCGTGTCGTCCAATTTGGTCTGTAATCATACTCGTGATTGACAAATCGGACTCCCGCTACGCGGTCGTCCGATTTTGTTATCACTCGTATGATTACAGACCGAATTGGACTCCACTCAGTCCTATTACTATTACTAATAACTAGGGCATTCTTTCAAACTCTGAAATTGCCTTACTCTGATTGGCCTATTTCGAAGTCTCCAAGTACATCGTACAACCTCCTAATTGAAGTTTTGAAGACGCCTCGAAAAGCCAAACATATATATTCCAAACAGTTTCACTGTCCAGTGTCCAGTGACATTCAGATAACTACTAACTCTAATTTCAAAGTTTTCTGTATAGAATCCAAAGTTTACTGAACATTTCTAGAGGAGTTTGTAAGTTTTAAAAAGTGCGAGGAAACTGTCAGTTCGTGATTTTTGCTTGTAAACGCCTGATACTCAATAATTAACAATTATTCACCGAAGTGGAGGTGAATAGTGGCCGTGGATATTTACCTCGCCGCGAAGACTGAGGTGAATAATTGTTTTAGTATATACCACACAAGCTGAAAAACTAGCAGCCCAAAGAGTAACTTCATTAGTTAAAATATAGCGACAAAAGCCACTTTGTTTTTCTTCGGCTGCTCGGAGGTGAATAGTACTTGGCTAATCACCTCCGAGCTAGCCAATCAGCGCGCGCGAAAAGTACTATTCACTTGTGTGGTATATACTAAAGCCCTTTATTTCAGTAATACACCCGAAACGATCCTTTTATGTATGTACCAATAGATAATTGTCAGCTAAATGAGTGGTGATAAAAAAAAAAACTCTTAACTTGAGCATTCTCGCTTTTGTTTGTTTGTTTGATTGTTTTGTTTTTATTATTGGCCCAAATTACCGATTCTTCATTGCCAGATCATATTAAGCCTGAAACGCTGGCTCTGAAATCCAAGAAGAGCACTTCCTGAAATAAACAGCGGGAAAACTGCGTGGGGACTGGGTTCAAGTAACGACCAGGCCCAGTTCGCCCAGTCATCGACATCCACCTCCTTCCCACTCCCTACCCAATTGAAAACCGCTAGCAACGAACACTTATAACTTTTCACGTCATGCGAGACCTTTTTTAAGTTCATTAATCAGAATTAAAGTTAGACAAAAACTTCACATCATGTTTAGTTATTTTATATCTGGTCCAGCCAGAATAACGCTTTAATCTTGCTGCATTTCCATTCTCTGTACATGACAGTTTCACATAATTATGCGAACGGCATTGAGGCAAGAAAACCCTCCATATTGATCATAGTGACGTCACAGTCAAAGGTCACCACTGTCTGACTCCTTACCCACCAGGGGCTACCTACCCTCTCCTCCCTCAGGTCAATTTACTCTATGTAATTTCAATAGCTTTTTTTGAGAAAAACTATACTGCCTTATGCACATCCAGGATGAGAATGTACTGATTATATTATATGATTATAATGTGTTTTTTATACAATACTCTTGGATTAATTCGTTATTAAAATGGCATCTAACTATAGATCGCTTGGAAAAATTTGGTCCCGCCAATGAGCTCAACATTAATTGCATATCTTACATAATTATGCAGAGAAGCCAGTCCCCTGTAAGTTGACAGAATTATATGCACATTTACCCATGAAAATTAACGCATGCATAAAAACTCTCACACTGTTGCCACTATAAACTCATGACATTAGCGTTTTTCGATCAAATTAATCGCATCCACAATGCAATGCAAGTTATTGCCCCTTGCCTCACGACCAGATGTACCTGCATCTTGAACGTCACGTGACAAAGAGAATCCGCTTGTTTCTTGGTGTGAAGGAGTTGCTTCCTTTGCGCATGCTCCATTGCTCGATCGTTGTGATTGGCTGAAGCGTTTTCCATGGCCTCCTTTGCCATCCCAAGAGGCACGTGCCTTCCCCATCACTGGAGCAAGAGCCCTCTTTCTCGAATCTCGGCAATTAGGAAGGTCAAAGACTTTGTAGTTATAGGAATTCACTGCACTGTCGCACGGTACCTGAGACCAGCGGCTTAACGCCTTCTCGCTGTGAGCTTCATGCGGTGGAGTAAGTGGCTGTCCTTTCGTTTGCGGTGCGTGAGAGAAGAACAACTCTGGACCTTTGAACTCTCGCCTGGCAAATTTTTCGCCTATAAAAGCATCCAACTGTTCCCTGCAAGACAGATTCTGCTGTCTTTCGTCCGCTAAATCTTGTCTTAAAACATTGTTACTCTCTCTCAGTTGAAACACTGATCGTTGAAGGCGCATCAGATGTTGAACTGCTTGTTGCAGAATGGCGGCTTTCGTTTGCTTTTTGTCTGTTGGGGGAAGCAGTCTTTTTAAGCTTGTGAACCCTGAATTGATATTCTGCATTCTTCTTCGTTCGATCATGTTTGCGTTGAGCCTCCTTTCTCTATCCTCGCTATGATCGCTTCTGGTTACAGATCTGCGAAGAAATGTGGAAACGAAATATTTATATAACGGCATTGTGCCTAAATGGAAACACATTTGATACTTCGTTTTTCCACAGTATCGACACAGTAAAATGGTATTTGCTATCCAGCTTAAAAGCAACTGCCAAACTTTCTTTCTTTTTTTGAAAACAATACACGTGTATAAAACTATTTTAAGCAAAATAGACTTAAGGCAAAATAGTACAGTCTTATTCGTGTCGGCGCTTGGAATATTTCGATCCGGTCAGTAACTGCAAAGGAATTGCCAAGTCATTAAAGTGGAGCAAACTTTTTTATTCTGCCGCATTACGTATTACTGTTGTTAACAGATTTTCCTTATCCGCCCGGCTTAAAGTTGTTCAGCGAGAGCAGATTTTATTTTATATAGCTGAGTTTAGTTTGTATTAATTGCCAAATTTCTACAGCTATATCAGGCATATCGGTTTTGTTCCAATGATAGAAATCGATCACGTTGATTGCAATCGGAGCTAGTTCACAAGAACTAACCGTTGACATTGTCGTTCTTTGTTTAATCTTCTGTATGTTTTGAGAGGGACTCCAATCGACAAAACGACCATAATTACCTTTGATTTCTGACTTCGCAGCTTGACTCAGTATGTTGAAATAGAGCGCCAATTTTACGTTTCGACTGAGCATCTGGAATTCAGATTCTTAACAAGTCTTCAAGTCTTAACACAAAGTAACAGATGGTTGAATCTTGAAAGATATAAATAAAAGAGTTAAGACTCGCCTGTTTTCAATTCCTTCGTATTCTTGAAAATCCATGGCCTCTTTGCTCCAAATCGGGAAGAGTTTCCAGAGAAACCGATCCGTTCAGTACACAGGTGAATCGCTGACACAGCAAGTGAATGGGCCGACGGAGTGAACATCAATTCCGCCGAAGGAAATATACTATTCGTGCTTCTGTACACGTTTTGCAATGCATAGCATCAAAAAGAATTTAGCAATTAAAAACAACGCTGGCGCAAAAATTTGCTCAGCAGAACGAAATAAACAATAGATCAGGTGGCACAGTTGGGCAATTGGACAGCTAGCTGTTTCGCTAATCACTTCGGATCGTGAACAGCTGCATTCAAGGGGCCCAGAAGTGCCATCTCTTGATCTCATGAGTCCAGCAAAGCGAGAATTTATTCACCGTTTCTTGATAAATTGGCATGGCAATTATGCTTCAATTTTAGCGCAAAACGGGGAGACGGGACGTGGAGGGGGAGGGGCTAGTTCCCACTCTTTTTCTAGGTCCTCTTTTTTTCTGTTTCAGAACATGACGCAATGTTGCGAATGTTGTTTCAATTTCTCACAGTTAGTTCCCGCCACCTCGGGAATCTTTCTTCCCGAACCTTTTTCCCGTCTTCTTCAGAGTTTCAGCCCACTAGACTGTTCAAAGCCCTCTATTTTCTCGTATTTTTATTCGATCGTTGAACGCGCGGATAGAATCGCCAGAGAACTTGACGCAAGCGCAAAACCCAACCCCACTCCCACCCCCGCGTGCTTCGTGCTCGCTTCTTTCGCGTTTTCTTTCGCGTGCGTAAATAAGAGAAGCTTTGAACAGTTTAGCCCACTGACACTTACAACCCTTCCCAATATATTTTTAATGCTATTGTTCTTGATATCAATGATCTCAATCTCGAAAGTGATGTACCTCAAATGAACAAATGGAGGTCTGGGTGCAAAAAAAATTTACCCGCCATTTTGAAGCATACCGCTTGTAGCCAGAACGGGGGCTCACCACTCGTTCCCTGTCATCAATGTGAGGGAATGTGAGCCAATGTGAATTTTGGACTGTTTGTGTGGCTCTTTCTTGTGGTTGTGGAGCTAGTTACAACTCATCGAGCATGGCAAATTGGCAGGTACGTCATGCAATAGCAGAGGATGTTCCGGATATTCTACGAATGATAAAGGTAATGAAATGATAGCTAGCAGCGCTCCTTTATACTTCAGTAGGCAAGGGCTTCATTAGCGTTTTCAGAAAGAGGGCAACTAGTTTTCACATGCGATCGAAACTTTTTGAACTGAACTTGTAATATAAGAAAAACCAGCTGGGCAAAATCAAACTCACAGCCGGTCAAAAAGATGATTTCCAGTCTGTACTGCGCAGTCTCAGCATCCTAATGTTTATAAAAATTATAAGTTCCCACTCGATGGAATGCGAATCAATGTTATTCATCACGAACCACATACCTTATCTTTGAGGCCTTTCAAATTATTTTTCCAACAGCTTTATTGATTTTACAGCTTCGAATTATTTTATCAAGTGATACGAGAACGAATAAAGCATAAAGCTTCAACCGCTTTGCATCCATAATGGTGGTTGTTTTGAAACTCTGAATTGACGTCATATAAGTAGTTGCAAAATGTTTACATTTTGTGATGTCTTACATTAAACAAAACAAAAAATACAAACAAGCTCTTGAGAGTGCACAGTATAGACTTGAAATCATCTTTAACGAAACCCCTGCTTACTGTACTTAGTTGTAATTATTAGCATGTTCACACTCTAAACTGCACTGTAAAGGGTAAGTCAAGTCTGCATATGAGCCAAGTGGCCCATCAGGCCGGATCTTATCTCGGATCTTTTATCGTAGCATGAAGTGACTAGGAGTATCTGTACTCTCCCCTTCATAAGATACTGGTCCGTTGCAGGGTTCCCCCCCCCCCCCCCACCATTAAATTAGCAGTACCCATTTATACGCCTCGATGGAGAGAGCCACTGTGAGAATTGTGTATTGCCCAAGAACACAACACAATGTCCCCAGCCAGGGCTTGAACCCGGACTGCTTGATCTAGAGGCGAGCACTCTAACTACATGTATGAGGGCACCACGTATCCACGGAAAACTGCACTGTAGTACTATTTCCAGATGAGCTCCTGGTTTTGGAAAAGCTTTACAATTATTTGATGGATGGGTTTGCTTAGGGGTGAGGGGTGGGGGTGGTTGTTGCTCAGAGGGTCGGATCAAGTGGCTTGAGAATTTTTACATTCAAAATAAGAGTATTTTTATCAGTTTTAAATTAACTGCTAATGTAACTGGATTCCATTTTGACTTTGCAGGAGTTAGCTGTATATGAGAAGGAACCTGAATCAAGAGTAAAACTTACTAAAGAAGGTGCTTAACCATTAGTTGTTAACTGTTTTTAACATTCTATGCATGTTTTCTTCCTTTTCATTGTCTGACAGTTCACCACATGACATGGAAATAACTGCTTACAAATAATGGCATGCTCATTCATAGTATAGTCCAAATGTGTTTTGCTGCAAATAATATTCTGCTCATGCGTAATTGTAATCACGCTCTTGAGCCTTGCTCTCAGACGAAAAATGGCAATGATCGTTTGAAAACAAACTTGGTGATTGAATGATAAAACAATTATTGAACTCGGTTATCGCAAAATATCATGATTTCAGTGTCAGTGTCTCGACATAAAGCACAATATTTTGCTGAACCTTGTTCAATAATTGATGTTAATTATCATGATGTGGGGAAAATGCCGGCTAAATTGTTGCAATTGCACACTAATTCTAGTGGATAACTGAAAACACTGACCCCTTGTTTGCGGACCCCCACTACGGACCTGGTCAACAATCTACCCTACAGACTGGTCCACGACTACTCCTACGGACCCCGTCTATAGACCACCCCAAAAATATTAAAATAGAATAAAATTGAAAAAATAAAGGTTTCACTTATGGGCTGTCTAATGGATTACGTGTGTCGGTGAAATGTTGAGTGAAGGGCTGTGCAAATGTAACAGACTTAAGTTTTAAAAACCCCAAGAATAATGTCTGAAAGCTGTTTTCGGCAGGAGGAGATGCCAATGCCAAAAAGAAGGAAAGTTATTACCTTCCATTTGTGGCTCAATCTGGCTATGAAAGATGTGTTTTTAGGTTATTTAAGCTTGTTTGTATCTATAATTCTGCTGAGCAAATTGTGAAGCCTGAAACAAGTTTAAAAACTTGAACTTGAATGGGCTGAACCAAATAGTGTAGGGTAAAGAGCACAAATTTCCAGGCTTCCTGGTGCCTTTCGGGAGGCTTCCTAGTCTTTCATATACTGTATAAACCACAGCAAAGGAAATGGCTGTGTATAATGATATAACTTGCACCCGAGCCTGAACCCAGGTCTGTTACATTTGCAAAATTTTGCTGACACAAGTAATCTGTTAGACAACCTGTAATTGAAATATTTTATTCTATTTTGGCATGTGGTCCATAGAGGGGGTCCATAAGGATAGTCTGTGGACTGGTCTGAAGGGTAGTCCGCAGACCTGGTCAGTAGTGGAGGTCTGCGGATCAGAGATCGGCAGGTTACTTTTGCAGGTTGCAGGTTGCAGGTTGCAGGTTGAAACAACTTGTTTATTTGAGTCAAAGTCGAATAAACCCCAATATAGAGGCTAACCGCAAGCAACCTAAGCTAATTTAGGCTAACCGGAGTGCTATTCAGGCTAACCGAAGTGCTAAGTAGACTCACTCAGACTTAAAAGTCCATTTTTCAACCTGCAACCTGCAACCTGCAAAAGTAACCTGCCCATCAGAGATCAGTGTTTTCAGGTTACCCAATTCTAGTAGGCTTTTAATTCCATTTTTACAACAGTTTGTCAGGCTGCCTAATTTGAGAAAATGTGATCTGGGAAATTGTTGGAGCAGCCTCCCAAGAGGGTCTCTTATATGAGGTCATGCATTCTGCTATTCCACTATATTTTGTTCCTTCAAAACTGCAGACTGCTTTCATTTTCTCAGAAAACTGAAACTGCCATACTAGTAGGGCAATGATCATCATAACCACCAGAGAGTATCATAGACACATCTACCAAAGTGCTGGGAAACAACTGTGACAGTGTTTGGATATCCAATTTTAACTAGCATTGATAGCTTTTTTTTTTCAAATTTTAATTTCTACATTTTCTCCTTAGTGTTTGTTTTGATATTTAAGAAGATGTATCAATTCAAGACCGTGTTTGACCATATTTTTAAATATTCTGCTATGGTCATATTTTCAACTCTCTTCTCAGTGTGTGGAAAGTGTCAAACACAGTCTGTTGTGTTTGATGCATTACTTTCAAATCAGCTCTCAGGCTGCATGTGTGATAGTGGCTCAATCATAAATACAGTAGCTGACAATTACGGTGTGACAACACACAGTAAATTCAGGTAGAAGAACACTAGGGCCAGGTTGTTCAAAGCCCGATTAAGCTTACCCAGGGTTAGCGAGAGTTCAACCATCAAAATGCATTAAATAACAACAAGTTTTCCCTATGATCAGTTAAAGAAATAAATTATTGAGGAAAGTATTTTAAATACCTTTCGTTAATTGTATCTGTCCAGGAGGTTTCAAAAATTGGTACCGATTACCTGGGTTAAATAACTGATCTATATATCTTGCAGAAATGTTAAGAGATGGATTTGGAGACAAGCCATGGTTTGAATGCCTTATAGCAGAGGAGATACATTTCAGTGAAGGAAATAATTGCTTACCAAAGAAAAAGCCAGTTGGTTACGCATTATTTTTTTACATCTATTCTACATGGGAAGGCCGATCTGTTTTTCTACAAGACCTTTATGTCAACCCAGCTTTTAGAGGTAAAGTAAACCACAGGAGTTCATTGATGTTTTGCAGTAATGTTGTGTGTAGAAATGACATTTAATAACCTTTTTCACTTCTGTGTCAAGTACAGTCTCTAGTACAGTATGGTGGTCAACTAGAAAGCCTTTGCTACTTTGACCACCATACACATTTTTTAACCTGTATTGTAATTATTTTATCTTCTAATCGCGTGTTGTAACTATACTTTTCTTCCTATGTTAACTTTATGTAAATAGTGTGAAATAAATGAACCATGAACTAGTCTAGAGTCAACTAATTATAATGTGGCTCTACAGTCTGCCGGCATACTTTGAAAATCTGAATACAACTCTACTGAGCTGTCCTTAAGTTTTAAGTGATCTGTAACCTTGTTCTCCACACCTATAGCAAACTTGTTACTTTGTGGGTGAATTATATTGAAAAAAAAAAATAAAACAAGGAAGTTCACCCATAGCATCAACTTAAGGAAAAATCAAGCATACTCAGCCATAACAGGTGTTACAGGTTATGGCCCTTAATGAGAGCCATGCACTCTTAGTAACAATTCACCTTTGGTAACATTTACAACCACAGCAGCTCTCCACATCAGCAATGGAGCACCATAACTTTAGGAGCAGAACCCCATACAGGCGTAGAAATAGAAACCATGCAACCTTTTTTCATGGTCAACGTAGCTAGCGGCATGGATTGTGGGCGAGTGGGCCCTGTGACGACAAAAAAGCAACAACTTTGCATACAGCTAATGCTAAGTCATGCAGCCTTGGTTAACAGTGTACATCTTTGATATTGGACATTCATGTTAATGTAAATTGACACCTGTCAAAACAAGGTATCCGTTGACCAACATCACGTGACCATATTGTGCGCTCAGGTTTAGACCGTTGACTAAGTGTCACTCAAGATTAGGATCCCTGTGGTTTGACCTTGGTCTCTTAACTGAATGCATGTACCTTCCAAAGTGACAATGTATGCTCAGCATCTGTGACGACTGTGTTTTCTTTTTAACAGGCAAAGGAATTGGAACAGACATGTTAAAAAGAGTTTCTGCGGTAGGTCGAGATTCTAAAAAATTCTTATATTTTAAAGTGTTAAAAAAGAATTTGGAATAGGCCAGTTCTGAGTTGGCTTTTGTGTCTGTGTCAAAACGAAACCATTCATATGAAAATGTGCCCTGCCTATAGGTTCATTTTCATGTAAATCAAACTCATTCATTTGAAAGGTTTTGCACAAGGATTCATTTTGAAACTGTGGGAGGCGCGGTGGCCTCATGGTTAGTGCGCTCGACTCCGGAGCGAGCGGTCCGGGTTCGAACCCTGGCCGGGGACAGTGTGTTGTGTTCTTGGGCAAGACACTTTACTCTCACAGTGCCTCTCTCCACCCAGGTGTATAAATGGGTACCTGCTATTTGTTAGGAAACCTAACAAAATTGCGGGGAAGTGACCTGCGATGGACTAGCATCCCGTCCAGGGGAAGTAGAAATACTTCTAGCCGCTTAATGCTACAGAAACCGGGATAAGCTCCGGCAGCTATGAGCCAGCCTTGGCTCCAAGGCTTCACTTTTCATTTTGAAACAGAGTCACAAGATAACTCTGAAATGGCCTATTTAGACTGAGATGGTCTTTCATACTGTGACGATACCATAAAATTCAAAACAATCCCCATAAGAAGGGGGCTATATAATAATTACCATGGAATAACACGTATATTCCTTTAAATAAAGTGGTAAAACTGAATCTAAGCCCATGGGATTTTATTTGAGACATGTTGCTAGTGGAAGGGTTTTTGAATCCAAGATTTGGGGGCTATTTTTATGAGCTGGGTAGGGGTGTAGAAAATGACATCCAAAGAGTTTCTAGACATGAGGGCCTAATCATTATCAGCATTCCATCCGGGAGACGTAGCAATACTTGTAGTAATAATTACTACAAGTATTGTAGCACAAGTAACTAATTTAACCCGCTGGAAAATATAACAAGAGACTTTGTTAGAATATAGTTAACGATCCAGCTCTCTCCTCTTACTCAACTGTCACAAATATTACTGTACCCAAATTTACAATTAACCTATGAGAACTGAGTTGTGTATCCGCGATGTCATGTCAATGACCTGTTATGGCCGAATTTTGGGCCGTTTGGTTTCGCCATGGGTATTTTAGCTCAACTACATCTCGCCAAAATACGAACCAAACTGTCAATCAAATTCGCCTGATATATATGCGGCCAAAGTGTACCAAAAAAGTACGATTACTATACATTTCCGTACCCAAATTCAGCCAATATACCCGGAGATATCATTGTAGCTACGGGGAGTTGTTGTCAGGCATTCTAGCTATGTGGCGTGTGCCAAGAGTTTAGTTTTGGTGGGAAGGTTTTGACACCTCTTTCTATGTTAAGCCCTGAAAACAAACGCTCAATATTAAATTGCGAGCTTTAATATTCTATTTTTAAAACTCAATTTCTATTTGACTTACGGAGGCATAACTTTACTTGAAAGTAACCATGATAATTATCATATCAATGACTTGATACGGCTTTATAGAAATCACGAGCAATGGGTAATTTACCAGCCATCTCTGAGCTAAGACAACAAGTGAAGATGAAATCATTTTCTAATTTCAGATAGCTGTCGAGAAACGTTGTGTTAGAGTAGACTGGAATTGCTTAGATTGGAATAAAACTGCCAAGGATTTCTACGAGAAGCTCGGAGCAGTAAAGCTGGGTGAATGGCAGTTGTATCGCCTAACTGGAGAACGTTTGCTTGAAGTCGCTGGCAAGAATCAAAAGTAGCGTCTTCGTGGTGTCTGTGACAGGCACTGTTGATGGTTCGCAAAATCTGTCAGAGAAAACGATGATTTGCAATAATTATAATAATAATAATAATAATAATCATCATCATCATCATCATTATTTATATAGCGCCATTTCCTCACGTTCAGAGGCGCTTGGCAGTTTTAAAAAGTAAATATTGATTAAATAATTTACACGTAGTAATTTAGGGTTTTTCGACGTGCGTTAGTATCAGACAATAACAAGAACACGGGCTTGCGCACTGAAAGAGAATCAGGAGTGCAAAGCTCATTTGGTACTATGATCAAATTTTTACCCCTTGATATTTTAGGTGTATCACATAGAATTCAATGAAAGAATAAAAACGCCGTTTACCGTTTGCAAATACCTGCATCAGTTCCGGAGATGTGTAAATTATGCAAATGAGATGACTGATGACGTCATATCCTCAACCCAATATTTTCTCAAGTATATTAATAGAGCTATCTTGGCCAATTTGCGCTGCAGACCATTGAAATTTGGCAGGCTTATAGTTCTACCGGAAACACATCTACGGCTATAAAACGTTCTGTTCCCATGGCAACTCACTCTTGTCCAGTCCCCACCCACTGGATTTTGATATGTTAGGGATTTTCAGCTCGAAAAACACTAAACGGGGCCACAAACCCTAGCTAAGATATTTATATGCCTGCTGGATCATCTATACGAGGCACCATTTGCAAATATTAAAATGGAATGCTGAGGGTGGCCAGAAATTCCTTTAATTTTGGGGAGGTCTGGAACCCAGTATGTTGCCATGGTAACGAGACTTTTAAGCTCGTATTATGCAGTACCTTTAGAAGAATCTTACTGCAAAGAATCAAACATTTCTGATACAAATTGGCTGAGATATCGTTTTTCCTCATATATGAGCAAAATTAGGTTGAAAATATGAAGAATATTTGCATATTTTAAAAACTCGAATATCTCTGGAATGAAAAGAGATATTTTAAAAAAGTAAACAGCATTTTTCTTCTCATACAGACTACTTGCTTACGTTATAAAATGGCTTCAATAGGAAAGATACGATTTTCATCATAGTACCTTATTTTTTTAGCTCAGAAAACTAAATATTTCATTTTGCCTTCTGAGGCGGGAATTTAGGCGTAGAATCTTTAAATAAATTTTTATTTACTTTTTCAATTTATGTATTTTTTTTTTTTTTGCCGTAAGCAGCCGAACAGAATTTTTTAAGATCCTGGATAGAGTTTTACACGGCCAGTGTAGAAACTGAGGAAGGTTAGAACTTGAAAACAGCCTGTATAAAAAAATGCCTTCTTCTCAATCTTTTCCTCAACAAGAATTTTGGAAAGAGAGAAACGCACACCGCGTGGTAGGTATAACTGGGGACTGGAGAGAACGACGGCAACGAAAACGTCACCAAACAAAAGGTTTAATGAGAAAAAACAATAGCTGTGCACGTGCGTTATAGTTCTTTCTGTATTTCATGGCCGTCCTCTGCAAAACAAGAACGTGAAATGAGTAGGGCCTAGGAGGATGATCCTAGATCATCTTAGAAGGTTCATTTGGTTTATATGCAGAAACACGGCTCCTGGGATCAACTTTTCATTTTGGTTTACATGCAAGATCGCCCCAGCACTTTTGTGTTCGGCGCGGTTGCAAAGCAAGATGGCTGAAGGAAAGCTGTTGCAGGCCGCGTTTCTCTTAGCATCGGTCTGCTGTCCATGTTCCAGTAGTCCAGTCCCGCATATTTCAGTATCGTTTTACTTACGATGTTTGGAAAAACACACTTCCTTGTTGTGATAATTCGTGAAAAGTGCATTTTTCATTATTTTTTCTTCAGCACGCTGTCTTTGAAATGGAAATTAAAAGCTTCCTCTTTACAATTTGACAAGAAAATGTCAACAAATATAGCTTGATCTGTCAAAGGCAAGGAAAATACAACTTCAGGCTCAAGTATTAAAAACATACTCCTCCAATTGTCTGGTGAAACCTGGCGAAGCCGAAACACTCGCAACTGAAATTGTTTTTATTTACTTTCATACAGTAACACTTAGTACAAGTGGAAATTGAATTATCGAAAATTCCAGGGAATTTTACGGGGACTGCAACACTTAGTAATTTTCTCACATTTAATTTTCACCTTTCCTTTTGCAGTAAGCATTTATAAATTTACCGTTTAAGGCATTTCTGTTCTGTGCAGCCTTTGTAATAAACCCTCAGTCAATTCGTTCAAGAAAGCTGAATATCTATGCTCGAGATTTCGAGTTTTAAGGTCGACGGACATGCAAGAGTCATTAATTGCTAGTCTGTTTTTGAGTTGCTTACCACATTAACATAACCAATTTTGTATTCACAGTTCGTACTTAGCATAAGACCTCCAGTCTGTATGGTTTCGAATCATTTTTGCTGGAGGTGACACTATATATATATATTTCAGGTTTGATTTTGCTTTTAGCCCTCGACTATCCGCTTTTTTCGCAAGAAAAGAGGAGAGCTTTAAAAAAGAAATTATCTAGTTCTATTTTGTTTTTAAAGTCATTATTCAAAACTGTACGAATCCTAGCGCCAGGTTTAAAGACAACTTTTCAATAAAACTAAAGAAGTCGACAGGCAATTTAATGTAATCCCGTTTGTTTGCTAATTTTAAGGCGGTTTTATACAAACCCACGCTGACAGATATAAAAACAGAGCTGTTTATAGATCACATCGTAAACAGACCGCAAGCTAATGAAAGCTGTGGGCAGGCTGAACAATAGCAAACAAGGAAGCAAAGGTCATTAAAGACACCGCCTTGAAGGATGTCACGAGCAATAAACGGATGGCGTTGCCTAAGAATCAAGCTTTCAAGAAGGAAAGTAGAAGATAATCTTTCGCTTTTTGGTAAGTTGTTAAATGCATTGTGTTTTGAATATATTCTTCACTTTTCTGTGTAACTCAAAGCGCTTAGTCGCGTATGTCAAATCGCCGAATCATCTAAACCCAAACTACTATATAAATACTGTATAGTTGGTTATAATATTGCGCCTCAAAACATTCCGTAGTTTATAATCAACCTTATTCCGTTTCCTATTTAATCTATTTTGTGTAACTGGCTGATGCTTCGTTTAATTGAGACCAAAGCCCACCAGAAGTTACCTGCGTCAAGTATAAAGATGTTCTAGATGCGGAAATGTGAATTATAGTTGTAAATCAACGATTTTTTAATGCAATAGCTACTCGAGTACTTCGTCATGGCATCGTTTGATTGTTACAGATCTAGAGCAAATGTGACTCCAAGCCGTTCCACCTTGAAAAGCACGAGAGCATATTGAAAGCTGACAGCAATTTTCTGTCTGTGAGTATAAGCAATTCAATAACCCGGAGCGAACAGGGCGAATTGTTAATCGCGGAACAAATGATATCCTTAAGGTATATTTAAATACATATTGACTCAAAAGCGTACAGAAATATGGAATTTCAGCTTTTTAATTACAAGTATTGAAAACTTGTGACAGCAAAAAAAAAAAAATTGAAATATCGAAACGAAGAATGGACGCCCGCTTACAAACAACTAATGAAATATGTAAAGTATTCCAACACAGTTTTACTATCTGTGATCGAAATCTGCTTAAATAAGTAGATAAATTACTGAAAAGACCGTTTTGCACAAAGACATCGGAAAATAAAAATCAAGGGTGCTCCATTATGCAAAAGATTCCTAAAATTTCGGTCGGAATTCAAATGGAAAGGTCCGTTTCGGTTTCTTTCGACCGGAATATTCGAGATCGCCTCTGAAGGTGGTTCACGTATTTCGGTTGGAATATCCCGACCGAAATTCCATTTTTGACAAACCGGTTCTTTGCCCTAATTAGAGAATTCAGAAAAGGAATAAAAAATGTAAAAGCCATTCCTATTGGTTGGCCCGGTTTAATCGTAAAATGTCGTTCCATTTTCCCCGGGTATTCTCACTGATCTCTGACCGGTCGGTTTGGCATAATGAAAGCACTCCAAGGCTTCTAAGAATAGAAAACCACAACTGCTCTCAACCAATCACCGACGCAGAGAACTGACCAATGGACCAATCAAAACGCACGGGCTAGCTGCCATGCACCCCGCGTCAAGCCCGGGAAAAGCGCAGCCTCGCGACTGCTTCCAGTTTGTTCCTGGTTGGCTGAAAAAAAAAAAACCAGCAGTGCTCTTGTTAGTTCAGAATCACGTGTGAGGTCGTTCAAACCGGTTATTTCAACCAATCCAGTTTAATACGATGCGTGAATTGGTGACAAAGTTGAATGATGTGGTTTATTTGATTGTTGTCTCGAAACAACTGATATGATACAAAGGAAAAATGTCGGACCCCTGCCAAAATGGTTGTCAATGGCTGGCTTTCAAGAGGTTTCACCTTGTCGACTAAATAGTTCTATTTGTAGCCTCCACAATGTTTATCTTTCGTCTCCCTTGCCGGCTTCCAACAACATTGCCTGTTTGCTCACAACAACTTGTGAAATGGCAACGGGAACAGACAAGGAATCCTTGTTTAGTCTAGAAGTCGTTCTTTAAAGGCGGTTTCGAATAAGGTTTCGATGCAGAAAATATTCAATCTTGCAGGGCTCACGTTTGATAACGAAAACGTAACAGCACGTTCGTGTTTCGATCTACGGTCTTCCGCTGCAAAACTGCTCCCCCAACTCCGCAATCAAACAAAGCTATAATTACTTCCCATTGTGCCGTAATCTCTGAAGCAGAACAAAAACATGTTTACTTCTTTTAACTGAGTTAGTTGTTTAAAAAACGTTTCACTTTTGAGGTTCGCCTCATTCAACGACAGTGGGTCAGCAAGGTCAAACATTTGCCCGTCACTCTATTAATCTCTCTGGTTTATTATCGAATGAAGTTTTGCGTGCTCGAGGTAAGTGAATCTGTTTTAACTGACGTCTCTGACTTTCCTTATTCATTCAGTTAATTGTTATCTCGAGTCGAGAGTCTATTGCGCACCTCAGGGTAGCCTTTCAGCAAAGACTTGATCAAACACAATGGGAAAAAGTATGATATTTCTTCAAGAAAACATGATACGGTCGTGCAGAGCTCTAACTTCTGCTCGGGTTTACGTTGCGCTTTTGACACTCGTCGCTAGCCATTTAGTAAACTGTTTCCGGGTCCAAACGGACACCTGAATAATAACACTCGGAAACCGAAACAGCTCTAGCACATGTGTGAAACAGAGCTTTCGTGTATTAACTTGTATTTAGAGCCGGCTGGTTCTGGAAAACTTTTCATTTACCTATAGCCGTATTGAAACACTCTTTCATTTCCTCGAAGCGGACTTGGACAAACTTGTAACTGCAAGATTCGACGCGCTAGCCAGGCAAGGTAATGCTGATGTTAGCCGTATATAGACGGGTTAAAACGCATAACGCTAGCTCGTGCAGTTCTTTACTGGTTCCTTTGCCGGAGACGATTTAGAATTTGAGTCAAGTGCTAGTCAGATATATGCAAAACTGGTGTTTCTTTCTTTAAGAATCACTCCAGGAGAATATCTTATTTCGGTTTGCGAACGAGTAATCTCTTTGTTTAAAGTATGAATTGAGAGTTATAATGTGTGCAAATGATATTGTCTGTCAAGTATTCGAGCCGACGCATTTGTTTTTAGTGTTTATGAAAACAAAGTGAAAATACTGAACATCTTATGAAGTTTCAGTTGTTTTTCGATAATGAAGACGTTGAATCAGTACAAGAACATGGCTTTTAATTTTGTGGCAAAGGAAAAGGATATTTTCTTTATCTGTTTGTTTGTTTTCCTTTTTTTCTCTCTCCTGATATAATTAAGAATTTTGTCAGTTTTGCGTGACGAAACCTATAACACGACAATTACGGAGTGTCAAATCAACCATTATGTTGGTTTCCTGGTGCATAAATATGAGTAAAACAAGTGATAACGCGGCAATTGTTTGAAAATATCCCTTAATCTAAGACAAATGGCTTACAAGATAAAGGATGTTTGGTCTCAGTAGCCAACAAGCATTTTTGCGATTCAAAGTCTTTAAGATACGCACGCCACTTGTTGCTTCTCCGGGTTTGGCTGAATGATCGAAATCCGGTTTCTCATTACAGCATCGATACAGTGTTAAGCAGACACGTAGTAAGAATACAGAAAATCGTCAACCTAGCGTAAACATAGTCAAAAGTGCAGTAACAAAAATAACCCAAATATGGCTTTCCTTGTGGGCAAATTGATCAGGTTCCAAAGGTATTGTGGTAAAATGAACAACCGAAATAGTTTTTTCTTCGGAATATTTCATTTTATTTTGTGCCGAGCTTCAGTTTTGAATATAGTGTTTTCCGGTTTTGTATTTAAGCTACTCGTTATGTGCTCATGTTTTCTGTCACAAACCACTTAAATTTAATCTGCCAGCAAAACAGGATTACCCGTGTTTTCTTTTATTATTACTTGATGTTTTTCGATAGCGTGACAACCAGCAAAGGTAATTAATACGGCCACTAAGCGAGGAAAGTTTGGCCAAATGTACCTGAGGTCGATTTTTGAGTAGGTTGTCATGCAGATTGAGTTTGTTTGTTTGTTGTTTTCTCGAGTTCTCCTGTTTTACTCCCTCGTCCAAACACACGACAACTGTATGCACACTTACCGGACCTACACTAGTTTCAACGCGGATGTTTTCTTGGCTAATCATAAAAAGTTACAATTTCCTCGATTGTGATTGGTTTAAATAACTCCTATTTTCCACTAATTCATTTGCCAAGTTGTTATCGGACAGTTTGTTATTGGACAGTTCAATAAGCCAATCACATTCAAAGTTGTAGTTTTAAATCAACCAATCACATTCAAAGTTGTAGTTTTAAATCAACCAATCACATTCAAAGTTGTAGTTTTAAATCAACCAATCTCAATTTCAGAGTTCATTCGCTCCGACGAAGGGCTAACGCTCGAAACGTCAGCTTTCGAATCTCTTTACGGTGGCCAATTCACATTATCAACTCAGTTGATAAAACCAAATTATCTTGTAATACTCCCTACCGACGCAGCACAACAGTTTCTTTAGAAATTTCAGAGTGACATGAAACAACTTACTTCTCCTTTGTCAGCATGTTAATGTAAATTTTCCCTTTCTTTCATAACGTGGCTATTCTTGGTTTGTCTT
This sequence comes from Micromussa lordhowensis, assembly GCA_964020085.1. Taxonomy (NCBI): domain Eukaryota; kingdom Metazoa; phylum Cnidaria; class Anthozoa; order Scleractinia; family Lobophylliidae; genus Micromussa; species Micromussa lordhowensis. Next base: position 5,790,745 of record OZ026599.1, read on the forward strand.
CATTTCTCTAAAATTGTAATTTTTATGATTAAGTGGTAATAAGACTTCGTATCATCCAATTTGGTTTGTAATCATACTCGTGATAAACAAATCAGACTCCCGCTGCGCGGTCGTCCGATTTTGTTGTTATCACTTGTATGATTACAGACCGAATTGGACTCCACTCAGTCCTATTACCATTACTTAGAGAGGCCCTGGTAACGAGGTGGGTGGGCGCGTCTGACGTCATGTCATATTGCGTTTGAAAATCACTTGTAAAACAATGTGTTTGTACTGTTATTCTGACAACAATTACGGTATCACGACCGCAAAGTCCGACAACAAGTCTGATATCCATGACCGCAGGTGTTTCGAAAACCTCTACGGACACGCAAGGGAAAGACATTGGTGCTTATATTCTAGATTTTAAAGCAGTTGCTTCTTCGATAGTCTTGTGAGTATTTTGTTTTTCAACCTATTATTTAGATTGGGAATATGTTAGGCTATGATATAATATATACCAACGTGGTTGTTTGGGCCAAGATTAAAGATATCTGATGGCCATTCAGTTTATTTTCGATGCTGGGAATCAGTCAGATCAAATGAGGAACACATCAAACATATATGCCTGAGAAAGCGAAACGTTTAATTGTCTCCATCTGTTTTTAATAGCCTGACTGAAGAACATTTTCTTACAGAACAAAACTCATAGTCGCCGGTGTGATTTCTCCAGTCATGCGAAAGGATCTCCGGTCATGATTTCGCGAAGGTTCTTCACTGATTTAATGTAATCTCTCAAGAGCAAAACTTTCCATAACAATCTCGCCGTGAGTACAAATCTTTCAAAATCTTCCTTTAAAAGTAAAGGGTGGGAGTTTAATTCGTTTGAGTTGATGTTTTGTTGAAGATGTTTAATATATTATCAACATGTTGTTTCAAACTTGACAACTAGCAACTCGCAAACAATTTTCGATCAGCCCCAAAAGTGATCAAAGAGGAACATTTAAATTCCATGTTGGCAAAGTGAGTTTTTCTTCTTAAAAATGATTAAAATTTAATGCACGAATCCTTGTTCAAGTGGATTATTTTCACAACTTCATTTCAATGGAAAGCGGAGAAAGACACTTTATCTTTTGTTGCAACTCTACTCCTTCAAAACAACCCTCGCCGTGCAATGCAATTAATGAAATTTTAGGACCTTTAAACGTGCGTGGTCTTACATAATATTGGTTCAGTATTATCGGCTCCAATTTCCCTGAAAGCCGTATTTTCCGTTAAAAAGAAAATCGTAGGTGAAGAGGCTTTTTTGAATACACTCTCGTCCTTTGAAAAGACATTCTTTCTTCGGGAAATGGCTATCACTTTAAATCATGCACGGCCGCAAATTCTCTACTTCGAATGCGTCCTAACTTCTACACTCTAGATCGCCAGTGAATGTACAAAAACATCATTTATAAAGTTAAATCTGCAAAACTGTTTAAACTAGGCAAAACCGCACTAATAATCAAAGGTACCACAAATATTCGCCGACGCTTTCAATGCTAAAAGAATTTTAATAACAACCAGTGACCAAAAATAGCTCTTCGCTGTAAAAAACAACTTCCTCTTTGGCCTGGTGAAATCGTTTGGTCGCCATAAAACTTTCGTGAATTGTAAACTGGAATTAATGGTGAATAGGGAAATACTATTATCGCGTTAATTATCTTAAAACTACGGTTTTAACATTCTTTAAATGTTGTTGGTATTTTTAAACCAGTTTTTGTAATGTGCATTTTGATTACAACACAATATCGCCCTCTGCAGCCTCAGTGTTATTTGGTCGCCGCAAATTGAAATGTTTTTCATTATGACTACCCTCGTAAAAGCCAAACAAACAGAAATCAATCATCAAAATTGAAGCAGACAACCTCGTATTTGTAATCGGTAAACAACGCGTAAATCGTTAAATATTCTACATCCTGGGCGGAAATTAAAGGGGCGATTGTGTGTGCTCTTCGTCTGATTGAGCGCTTTGTTTCGTGATCCGAACTTTGGTCCGTCTTGCTGGTAAACAAGTTTGTTTTCACAGAAGTTCAGTAGCGGAAAGAGGCTTTCAGTCTTCAGCGGGCGAATTGGTCTCGGCGTACCCAAGTCTGCTCTGTTTTTGCGGGTCGTACCGCCTCGCTCTTTGGAGTCCATTAATTGGGATCGTGAATATCGAGAGAAGGCGGCGAGTTAGGTAAACTAAAATGGTATATTATTGTTCGTATGCAAGATAACTTCCATCAAAAGACAAAGAACGACTGCTTTGGAAAATTAGCATTTGACTGCACTGCAAATAGCTTTGTTGACTGTTTAAAAATACCCCTAGCTCCATATTTCAATGATCAGGGCCGAATACGAAAGTATGGAATTCTAACCAAGTCGGCCTCTTCCGTTTCAGCGCGTGTTAACACTAGAGGAGCCGATTTAGTACGTATAGACTATAAATGCCTTGGATGGGTAAAAGGTTAATGATCTCTGATTTCACTGAGAAGTAAATGAATTGAATTTAGCAGTCGGGTACGAATCGCCGAGTCTACTGATTTGTCCAGTACGCGAAGTTCACAGGGATTTTGAAATTTACTGAGAGCTAGTACGAAAGGGGCTTGAAAAGGAAATAGATTTTGATTTAAAAACGTGCGAGGATTGACTAAATCAACAAACGGCAACAGAAGGTAATTTTTATTACGATGCTCAATGGTTTTTAAAAGTCCTGTCGTTTAGTATCGCTGATGTGTCCGTGCAAAAGCTGTGATTTTCCGTCACCTTAATTGAAGTACTTTATAATCCCGCGACGAAGATCTCACTTATAATTACACGATTCCTGATTAACACTGAATTAAGAGTGAAGTTGAACTGTTGTCCTGGTTTCATTTGTGAGTTGAATTGGATCAATCAGAATAGAAATTAGAATTAAAATGAGAACAGCGATCTCACGTGGTTCGTTAATGATTAGAAGTGTCTTCTTTTGATTCTCTAACTTGTAACTGCTCTAGTCATACACAAAATTGTCAACTTTTTCCTGCCGTTCTATCAGTCGTCGAGCATTTTCTTGACCCCTGATAAACTTTGCCAAGTTTCATGCTATTTTAATTCAATATACATCCTTTTCTGCATATTTTTCAGCGACATGATGTCTGTGGACCTTGTTTTAAACTTATTTTTGTGTATTTTTTTCAGGTGTATTTACTTCGGTGTCCAAATACAGCGGTGTTTGCACGTTTTACAAAAAAAGGCGACTATTTCGTCTGTAAACTGAAGAAGAAACAACTGGATTTTGCGTGACATAGCTGCAATGGATCCAAACTTAAAAGGGTTTCCTTCACGCCATTGTCGAAGTAACGTCTTTGGTGGTGTGATAGTAAACTTTGCTCTCTTCATTTCGTCCTTGTCAAGTTTGTGTTTCGGCGAAATAGTAGCCGCTTCGCCGGACTACCCGACTATCAGCGGCGGCCCTGATGGCGAGCGAACGTTCGACAAGAGCGCTACATTTCCATTGGGTATCGAGGCAGATATTATTCTTGGAGGACTGTTTCCCGTCCATAATAAAAACGCGACGCAACGCGGTCCTCCGAAATGCGGAAGTTTAAACGCGGAAAGAGGTATTCACCGATTAGAAGCTATGATTTTCGCCGTCCATCAAATAAACAAAGATACCAATTTACTTTCGAATATCACACTAGGAATGTCTGCCTACGACACCTGTGGATGGTACACAAGAGCTTTAGAAGAATCGCTCGAGTTTGTCATGGAGTCGCTGGAAAATAAAGCCACCCCAACGAGTTGTGAAAGCGCATTAAAGAAAAACAGAATAGTTGCAGTGGTCGGTGCGGCATCGAGTGCCGTTTCTATTCAAGTCGCGAACCTTTTACGTCTGTTCAATTTGCCGCAAATAAGCTATGCCTCGACTACGCCAGACCTCAGCGATAAATCGAAGTACGACTTTTTCGTCCGCACGGTCCCCCCTGATAACTACCAGGCCCGCGCGATGGTCGATGTTGTGCGCAGATTGGAGTGGACGTCCGTGTTTACTGTCAGTTCCGAGGGGATTTATGGTGAGCGGGGCATCCGAGAGTTCACTGCTGGCGCAAAAGCGGCCAATATTTGCATCGTGGATTCGTTCAAGATTGAAGGCGCGAGCGATGAGATGTTCATCAATGGGATCATTGCGAAGTTTCTTAGACACCCAAACGTCCGGGGAGTGGTCCTGTTTTGTACAGATACGGACTCGAGAAGACTTCTCGAAGGTGCGCAACGGAAAGGCGCGGCTGGTAGCTTCATATGGGTGGCAAGCGACTACTGGGGTACCAGGATGAAACCGATTGAGGGACTGGAGGAATACGCAGAAGGCGCCATAACAGTTAGTCTGACTGAGGTTCATTTCCCGTCTTTCAAAACGTACTTCACTTCTCTAAAACCTGACAACCGTAGCGGGATTAATCCTTGGTTTAACGAGTTTTGGGAGAAGCAGTTTGGCTGCAGCTTGAAGAAAAACAAATCTTCGTGCCCAAAGGACGCTAACCTCGCAAGCCTCAATCCGCGTATCGACGACAAGGTGCCATTTGTCATGGATGCTGTCTACGCTGCTGCGCATGGCCTAGATAAGATGTACAAGCGCCTCTGTCCTGCGCAGAACGGTCTGTGTCCGGAAATGAAGACAAAATTTAAAGGCAAACATCTACGAGATCTTCTCTTCAACGTGACATTCAACGGAGTTACTGGCCCGGTTAGCTTCGATCAGAACGGCAATGGCCCGGGCCGATACGACATTTATCGTCTGGAGGGCGGGAGGTACACTAAGGTTGCTTCCTGGAATGAAAAACTGTATGACGCGACAAAGCTTTACCACGGAAGTAGAAACGGTACGATTCCATCATCTCATTGCGGGTCACCATGTTCTGTCGGTTTTCAAAAAATGTTTGATCGCGAGGGATCGTGTTGCTGGACTTGTAGGCGCTGCCAGGAGAATCATTATGTCGAAGGTAATTATCATCTCATTAGCTACGCGATTGTCATCTGTGTTGTTGTTATTGTTTATTGTTGTTTGTTGGAATTTTGATCAGAATCAGGTCTCGAGAAATTCCTGAGCCCGCCGTACGTTTCCGACGTCAAGAGCATGCGTACCTCGTGCAAATTCACGTGACTAGTACCCAGGATATATCTTTCCGCTAAATCAAAGTGGACGCATGAGGATTAGATTTTGAATAGCTGTTCAAAAGATGACGCCAAAAATCTCCTCTAGTTTCAATTCGAATTCTAGACTTAACCTGGAAAAAAGGTTGCCTGAGACCTGAGATCTGCAAGATGTACTAACAGCTGTGAAGTGGGCTGAGAGTTTTGAGAAATCACCGAAAATTTAAATGGCAACCGAGATTTTAGTACCCCTATTCAGACACTCTTAAAAGAGCTTTGTAATCGATATGGTATTTCCCACAATCTAAGACATTTCTTTCACGGGAGGCGCAGAAGATTTATTTATCTATTTATTCAGCCCGATAGCGCGACTATGTAGACAAAAGAAGAGATGGGCTCGTGGCTCATGTGTAACAAATATACTTAACACTCAAACAATCGCTGTTCTCCTTCCACAGATGAAACAAGCTGCAAACCTTGTTCTCAAGGGCAACGCCCCAATTCCAAAATGAACGGCTGTGAATCCCTTCCACGACGATACATCGCCAAAAGCTGGTTAGTCATGGTGATGCTCTTTTCGGGTCTGGGAATCATGGGTACAATATGTATTGGCACTTTATTCTATGTCAACAAAGAGACCCCTCTCGTGAAGGCCTCAGGACGAGAGCTCACTTGCGCGCTCCTGTTCGGTTTGTTATTCTGTTACGTATTTTCGTTTTTCCTACTGGCTGAGCCTTCGACTGCCATTTGCGCCATCCAGCGGTTTGGCCTGGGGTTCTCCTTCAGTGTGTGCTACTCAGCCATTCTTATCAGAACCAATCGGATTGCCAGAATCTTCCAGAAAAGCAACCGATCTACCAAACCGCCGCTTTTCATCAAACCCGCGTCGCAGATCGCCATACTTGCAGTTTTTGTCAGCATTGACGTCGCCGTCGCTGGTATTGGTCTAGCAAGATGGCCTCCAGAGACCGTCCTTGCGTATCCCACAAACAAGGACGTTTTGCTCATCTGCAACATCCAGAATTATGATCTGGTATTTGCCTTGACGTACAACGTTTTAATCATCGTACTTTGCACATTTTACGCGTTCAGAACGCGCAAAACACCTGAAAACTTCAACGAAGCGAGATACATTGGTTTCGCGATGTACACCACTTGTATAATCTGGGTGGCGTTTCTACCCGTACAGATAGGTGTCAGTAAAGACTATGCCACCATAACGCTTAGCATAAACACGACTTTGAACGCCACAACTCTGCTACTGTGCATTTTTGGACCTAAAGTCTACATCTTGGTTTTTAGGCCCACAAGGAACCTTCGCAGCAGGTCCTTAAACAGCTGGCGCTCCCAGGACAATGACTATCAGCAGACACAAGGTAGGGCCGAAAGCGAGTCACTCAACGAGTCCCGTGACCGTTTGGGTCGTTTTACTTCACTGAAGTATAGCTTGCGAGACTGACGTGCTTCGCATAAGATTCATTTGTAACAAATGGGAGCGTTTCACGGTGTTTCCACATAGCAAAAATAAGTTTTGGAAAACGACCGAAAAACCTACCCAGAGGTAGTTATTCTTCGGGTAAATTCCAGTTTGATAGCTAATCTGATTAGGTTTACAAAAAACACGATCCGATTCTATAGTCCCAAGTTAAGTTTTATGTCATGTAAAACACAAGTTATTTACGAAGCCTAAGTGGTGAGAGTAGTTCTAAAAACGAGGACTTCTATTGATATCTAACGTTTCAAACACCTAAGAAGAAGTCATCCTCTATTAGCCAAGTCAAGTGCTTTCTACCAAAAAGTGAGGAAATCTAGATTTACAACTGGCGCTCTATTTCACAAGTGCGAACTAATTATGCGTCTTTTATACAAATAACTTGTATTGATTTTCTTTCTCTTTGCTATTAAACTAACACTTTAACAGCGTAAAGTTAATCAACTGCACGAACTAATGGGCATACGCCACAATTTTGGTAAACACTAATGGACTGACCCCGCGGTTTTCCTGAGACGTTGCCAGGCAACATAATGAATCTAGTGGCGACAAAATTTGCACTTCGCAAAGGAATCGCTGTGGACTTTGGCAGGGGAGGTCAACACCAAGAAAACAATTCAGTGAGATCATAAAAACAAGTGAAATCTTTTTATGCAGGCAACCAAGGAATGCATTCGACACGTGACCTCTCCACACGTGACCTCTCTCTCTCTCAATTCTGATTGGCTAACATGTATGTCGGTAGTTTCCTAAGGGGGGGGGGGGGGTCTAAGGAGTTGCTTAAAGCTGCTGACCAACGCGCCATATTACTTCCATGTGATTTTTGTATAAATGCGAAGACTTAATCTGCTTTGGAACAAAAATCGATACAGTTTGTCGCTTGGAAGCATTGAAGTCACAGGCACTTGTATCCAGGTAACCTGGAGGGTCAATGAAACAACGCCATGGGAAAACATAAGGGTTTGTATGTAGCTTTGTTGATAGTTAACAAACAGCAATGAACTCCCACACAATTCTTATGGTTGCCACCTTAGTTATGGGCTGGGTGTCCTGTGGTGCACCACAAAAGAAGGGAGAAGGCTCCAGTCTCTACAAAAGAAGTTTTGGCTCGTTCTTTCAGTAGTAACAATGGTATGCAATCAACTGATGATGGAACTATTAAATCTTAAATGTGTTTTGTCTTTTGTATTAGGTCGAGCAAAGTCAGAGAGCCAAGTGACAGAATTAAGTAGCAAGAGTAATGCATCTGAACAGGGAATTGATAACCCCACTCTACAAAATGGGCATACACAAAGTGAGGCTGTACTGTGAGCTCACCTCATAATACAAGACATTCTTGTTCATGGCCCCAAACCCTTCATTGCAAGGAGAGGAGGCATGGAGTCAAAGTAATAGTGACTGAATAAATTGGACTGGGTGAATCATAATTCAGAGAGTAAATCTAGGTGTGTGATTTCAAAATCAATTCTCTGAATTGTGAGACACAAGTCCAAATACTGTGTGTAATATATTAGTTCTGTCACTAACAAAATTGAAAATTATCAAAGATTAGGAAGTACAAATATCTGTAACTGGGAACCTGTACATATTCATAATGAATCAATAGACGGATTGGACTAACGTGTTAACACCCTGGTTACCACCCAATTCAGATCATGTGAGTTCAATTAGGAGGTTACAATTGTTCTGTTTGCACATACTCCCATTCAATCAGCTGCATTTGGCAAATTGCACAATAAACCCCCCAAATGAATCATTGTGTGATCTGAATTGGGTGGCAAATTAACAAGGATGTAAACATATTGATCGAATATGTCTATTGATTTCCTAACAATTACTGGTAGGTTACATTTCTAAAATAAATACACTGTACACATCACAATCATAAAATGTCCTTTGATGGAAGTTACAATTGCCACAAAACTATTAAAATATCAGCAATTACAATAATCTAAAATATAAATTGTCTACAAAATAAAATCATGTCAGATTTTAGAATTTTCCTACAGGTAAAGTATTCTAATAAATTAAGAACTCCCAAAGTTTGTGTCAATTATATT